>JBBGZY010000458.1:1200000-2400000 GCA_037952925.1 Lithobates clamitans | reverse complement strand
TTATATTTAATGTTTTTTTCCAGCCTCAAAACTGTCAGCTAGCTGGATATTGTGACTTTAAAGCATAGTGATCATGGCTAGATAAAAAGGTAGCAAACAAATATGTCAGTTTTTCTGTTCCCTTTATGGCATCAGGTATTATTGCCATACCTATGTATTGCCATACCTATGTTGTACCTGTAACTTTATCTGGGAATCATTTTTTTATTATTATTAAGAACAGTCTGATTAGCTTTAGAGTGATTATGCCACTCACCATGTTGAATATCACCCCAGAGCCTAGGTTCACATATGTGCAATGCGGGAACCAGCATGATTGTAGCGTTGGCTCCCACATCGCTCTTCTCCCACATGCAGTTCACACTGCCCTCAGCGAACCGCTGTGGCTGTCAATACATTATTAATGACACCCCCAGATCGGTTCACAGATCGTAGTGCGAACTGTGAATTTGCACATGAATCAGATCGCATGGGTGATAACACCCATGCGATCTGATTCTAGTGCGGGGAAAAAAAGTCCCTGCACTATTTTCGTGCAAATCCACTGTGAGTTCAGCCATACAACTGTATGGCTGAACTGGCACCGCACAGACATTGCATGTGATCGGCACCTGCGGTATGGGTGTGAATCACATGCAATGTCTGAGATCACACATATGTGAACCTAAGCTAAAGGATGTTGGAGGCTTGGTTCCACCCCCCCTTTCCCATCCCTGTATGCTATATTTATTTATTTAAGCCTTAAAGTTAGATTTTGGAGTTGGGTAAGAGGATAAATGTTTAGGCCTTGTTTACACTTGGGGGAATAGGAATTACAGGTAGTGATTCTGCCTACGATTCCAAATCGCTGCAAAATGTGCAATGTGTATTTGGGTGCAGTTCATCCTGAACAACAATTTTGCCATGATTGTCAAGAAACAATTGAGGATTGCTGAAAAACGTGATTGTAAAAACATGTTTGGCTCAGGGAATATATTTAGTCCCTGAGCTTCTTTGGCATGACAAACCCGCATGGGCAGTCCATTCAAGTGAATAGGCTACCCTCTGCACAACATGTGGAAAAATTGACTCGCACTTATAAAATTGTCAGCGGGAACCCATGTTCCTGCTATGTGATATGTGAATGGGCCTAAGGGGTTTGAGTGAATGAAGGATTAGGGATAGTTTAAAGTTTTTGGTTAAAGGTCAGGGGCATAGGACCTTTTAACTCCTAAGTCTGTTCTGGTAGAACTTGCCCACTTGCGTTATTTTTGTTTTGAAATTGTAATTTGTAGTCTTCTAACTAATTTAAAGTGTTGCGTAATGGCACCGTTTAAATAAAATCATTTTCAGCATATTTGATATGGCTAGGTTGTCTCAGAATAGTTGAAAGTAATTTTCCAAAGGTAGCACATGCACACTTAAAAGCAAGTTTCACCTTGAATATGTTTAGAATGGAAAGGATTAAACACAGAGAACCATTTTTTAAATCTGTGGCTTTGACAATGATTACAAAGTAACCAGTGCCATAAATCCCAAACAACGGTGAATGATTTCTTTGAAAATACTTACTTCCAATGGTAGCTGATAAATGGTGCTGCCTCATTTCAACTGTGCTGTTAAAAATCCGAAGCAATTTGTTGTTTTGGTAAATACTACACATTCTCACAGCTTGATAAAAAGCTGTCACTGTTTGGGTTTGGAAAAGTGAGCCTGAAAAGTAATAAAAAGCTTCTCACAAAATACCCACTGTAAATAATCATTTGCATTTCTGGTATGTATGGTTTTACCTGTGTTGATTAGTATATTTTACATATATTTTACATTAGTATATTTTCAATCATATACCCAGCTCTCTTATTGTGAGAATCTACTCAGTTTGGGACCACCTTTACTGAGGTAAAGGGTATTCTGACTTTAGGAGGAGGCATGAATAATCTTCAGACAGCAGAATTTGTTTTAAATTGACACACAGCTAGCTTTATTATTTTTTTTTTCATTTGCAGATTGTAAAACAAATAAAGTAAAAAATTATGAAAATAAAACCTAACCAGTCAGGCACTAACACAGATACAAAAATCTAGCAGGCGTATACTTTTTGCTCCCTTACAGATGCACAGACTCTTTGGTGATGTCGCTGTCAAACTAAAAGGGATTGTGCCAAGTTGAGCAATCAGTGAGAGCTGGTTGATCAAAAATATCACGAACCTAGGGTTGAATACTTCATCCCTCCCCAGTCTTGATGAAGCCTCCAAGCTCCAGGACCCAAACCGGGACTCACCAAGCCCTGAGAAAACCAACACGCTTATTTTTTCTCCTTAGTACACATGTCCTGGAGCCCCTCAACCTTTCAGGTGAGAACCTTAGATGACACGTACACTTTTTATGATTCTGCGATTCAGTCTCACCTACCAAACTACTTTATTAGATTTTCCACAAAGATATAGCATTGCACTGTTACACAGCTTACCAGTCCTTGGATGTGATAGTGGCATTAAGTCATTAGATGTGGTGACTGCATTTTTTTTTCATCTGGTGATCCAGCCAGGTTTACAATTCCTGTCCTAGTGTTACTATACTTTATGAAGGAGCACAAGCTTCTAATTCCCAAGCACAAATCCCCCCTTTCCTAGCAACAACATGCCCCCAGCGTAAATCTCCCCTGTTCATAGCACAAATTCTACCCCAATAGTACAAATGCCCTCCTTGGCACAAATCTACCCCAGCACAAACCACCTCCCTTCCTACCAAAAAAACCTCTCTAGTACAAATCTCCCACCTTTCAAGCATAAACCACCCAGGCACAAATTCCCCTCCTCCCTATCAAAAATACCCCTAGAACACATGCCTTTCTCCTTGAAAAGCCCCACAAACATGTACTCCCTGGCAATGCATTCAAAAGCACACATTCCCTCTTTACCAAACACTCCAGGACACATGTCCTCCTTGCCAGTCACCCCCACCTCAGCACACATGCACAAACCTAACAACCTACCAAGCCTATATGTAGGAACAGAGTTGAGGCTGTGTGCTGGAGCTTCCTCTTTTAAAACTTGTCATAATTGACTTATGCTTACAGCAGAGGAATGAGTCAGCAGAGAGAAATGACACTTAGTACCCTGGATTGAGACAAGCACTGTATATACTATGGATGGATATGCTTTGTTCATATTTCATGTTTGAGGTTTACAACCACTTTAAATGGGACGCACAACAGGTTTTATGTTTATCCGCCAAAAACCTCTCTCTCCTTCTCAGGACATTCACCCGCAGCAAAGTGAGGGGACGGCTTCTCAGGATTCCTTTTTAGCTGTGTCTGATAACACATCAGAGTGTAGAGGGAAAGTCTAGAAGCACATTGTCTGATAGAGTACTGTACATAATCACCTCTCTAGAATGGTGGTCCTTAAGCAGCTGCCTCGTTTACACCTGTTCTTAAAGCAGCACTGTACTAACTCAGAGCTCACACTTTTAGCAACATTAGAATGTTTGATAAGTAAGCAAGTGTTCCAAGCCACTCACTCAATCTGTTGGAGCCAAACAAATAGATGAACAACAAGACAGCTAACATTTTCAGAAGGTCAAAAATGTTTCCCAACACCAAACATCAATTGTTCTTTCTGGCTGAGTGCCTTTGCAGTTGTTGGCAACATGATACCTTTATTTCTAGGCTGATAGGCAAGCAAAATGTTGTGATTTTGTACCTTTGTGGTTTTAAGCCGGATGTAGGTTTGGTTTCTATATTTAATAAAGTACAGGTTTTTGGAAGGTATCACAAACAACTTTGTGGCTCAGTGGGTAGATTGTTGGCTTTGAAAATGTAGTCATGAATTCTGAACTTCACTGGAGCAAGATTAATTTGAAATCTGAAAGAGCAAGTGGTTATGGGGCTGAATAGGTTCAGTTGGTTGTGGGCACCAAGGGTTCTGTGTACTGTATGTTCCATCTCCTCAGGACAGCATGAGTCACAGCCATATACAACATAGTTATAAATGTATGGGTGACACAATTGCATCAACATTGTTGGTAGAATTGATGGATATCTTTTTTGTTAGAACCGATAAGCGAATTGTGCAAACCTGTATACTTTTCTGAACACTAATAAAAAAAAAGTTTAGCAAAAGAAAGGGTTTGCCTTCGGTGAAAGAAAACCTGATTTTTTGTTTAAAATAATGCCTCAATGTGATTTCTTTATAAACAAAGTGAAAAAAAACAGCATACTGCATAATTGTGATAAGTTTAACTTTATTTCTTCAAACTAACATGTAAAATTGATGTTGCTTTTGTTTTTGTAGAAAAAGGATATTGTTTGGTGGGATTTTGTAAATTGATGCATGGTTTGCTGTATGCAGTTAATAATAAAAGCTTCAAAACAAGTCCATCACAGCTAGCTTAGCCTAGAAATGATTCTTTCTTTTGCACCTGATGTGTGTATGTTTGTTTCCTAGTATTCTGGAAATCTGTTTCCCCAGCTGCTTTGGAATATTTTGACTTGCAAAAAGGCATATCTACATAAACATGGTTTGGCAGCTAGTTCCGTGCTCTCCGTGAATGCAGTTAAATAACATTTTGTTCATGTGTGTTTTAGCCTTTCTTTCATAATAAAATTGTAAATACTGCCCATGTGTATTAGCATACATGTTGCTGCTTGGAATATAAAGAAGGCATTTATATTAGTCGGCTGAAATCTGTAGATCAAAGACAATCTGGGTTTTCATTTTGTTCATGGGCTGCTGACCTGAATGGACCTTTGCTCCAAAGCTGCCTTCAACTGATGCTATTAGCAATAATGTGTGAGAGAGTGTTACATAGTGCCATTGCATTTGGATGTCATGTTGTGGCAAGTTCCAGATTTTGCCAGAAAAGACACCAATTCTGCCTTTTATCTTAATGTTTTGAATCTAAGTGTTAATATGGTAACCTACAAAAAATATACATTTTATTCTAAAAAGTTCTAAAAGTTGTTTTAAAAGTTTTTTGTGGTAACCACTGAAAACCTTGATTCCCAATAAAATTAACCACTTCCATACCAGGCACTTTCCCCCCTTCCTGCCCAGGACAATTTTTAGCTTTCAGCGCTGTTGCACTTTGAATGACAATTACGCAGTCATGCAACACTGTACCCAAACTAAATTTTTATCATTTTTTCCCACAAATAGAGCTTTCTTTTGGTGATCACCCCTGCAGTTTTTACTTTTTGCGCTATAAATGAAAAAAGACGGACAATTTAAAAAAAAAACTGATGGGCACTGATAGGCAGCACTGATAGGCGGCACTGTGATAGGTGGCACTGGATAGGCAACACTGATGAGGAGCTACTGACCGGCTACTGACATTACTGAGTGGCACTGATTGGTACTTCGATGGGGCACTGACAGGCATTATTGATGGGGCACTGATTGGCACTTTTTTGGGCACTGATTGGCACTGTTGTGGGCATTGATCGCACTGTTATGGGCACTGACAGGCGTTTATTATGGGGACAGGCTGGCAGGTGTTGGGCACTGATTGGCAGCTGATGGGCACCTTTTGATGGGGGCTGTGCTTATAATCAATGTGCTGATTATCAGCACAGACTCCCCGTCTGACAGGGAAAGCCGCCGATCATCTCTCCCTGTCAGCGTGAACTGAGGTTCATGCGATGATCAGCTGTGATTGGTCACAGCTGATTACGTGGTATGAAGCCTCTGTCAGAGGCTTCATACCACGATCGGAGTTGCGGTGTGTCAGACTGACATACAGCACCCTGATCACCGAGCTGCGCACCCCCACGGGCGCGCGCCGGCTGTGTTATTCTGGGAACGTCATATGACATCCTGTCAGGATATCACAACCACTTTGCCATTGTGATTCTGCTATATGGCAGGCGGCAAGTGGTTAAGCACAGAAAATATGTGTAAGCGTGACTTGTCACAGACTAAACCTTCTTCACATCTTTTGCAACAGTATATACAGTGGGGCGTAGCCTAGCACAGGATGTGAGCGGATGTGCTTCAGATTAGCTCTGGTCTTCCCCTGCACAATCTTGCTCCATCCTGACCAGCCATCGCAAATATACACCTCTTTTTCGGCCTATTACCACCATATGTGTCTCCTGCATCTCCGGAGGGTGCTGTGGTGGATGAGAAAGCAGCGTGGGAAGAAACAAACCACGGCAAAGATGAGCATTACCATGCGCTCCTGCCACGGGCCCAGCTCGTCCCCGGCCTCTGTACCGGATCTCTTTGGAGACGGCCAGGATGGCTCATCGCCACCTTTCCCTGAGTTTCCGGACCTCGCAGAAGTGCCCCTGCAAGCAACACCGGGCCCGGTGGTCGCGGATGGCACCAAAGATCCTACTTTGGCTGAGGTCCTTGCCACCATTAAGGTAAATCACACAAACCTTATGGGAAAGGTGGATGGGCTCAAAATTGACTTAGTCAATATGCAGCAAGATATGCATAAGCTGAGGCCGGGTCACTGAGACTGAACAACGAATCAGAGACCTGGAGGACATGTTACTCCTATCCTGCCCAAACGTATGGGTGGAAGATTACAACCCTGGAAGGTAAGGTCGATGACCTTGAAAACCGCTTACGCAGAAATAACCTATGCCTGGTTGACCTGCCCGTGCGGGTGGAGGGGTCTGATCCTGTAGCCTTCTTGGAAAGCTGGCTTGAACAAGAATTCAGCTGCAAGCAGTTATCCCCCTGCTTTTCATTGAGAGGGCCCACAGAGTCCCTGGACGCCCCCTCCATGAAGGTCACACTCCACGTACGATGGTGATTAGCCTTCCTAACTACAGAGATTGGGATGCCATTTTGGGGGCTGCCAGGAAGAAATGAAGCCTGCAGGTTAACAATGCTGTGGTTTCCCTCTTCCTAGACTACTCTGCGACGGTTTGCAATCGCGGAGCCAGTTACCAGCGTGTCAAGCAGAAGCTCCGGGAGCAAGATATCCAATACTCCATGCTCTTCCCTGCAACCCTCTGGGTTACCTTTCAGGGGAAAGTCCATTTCTTCCAGTCCCCACAAGATGTCCTGTTGTGGTGGGAGTCACTGCCCCGTCCTCCTAAACCCCCTGCCTGATGATGTCCTTTTTATTTTTGCTGGTATTGCTGCTGCAAATGGAGCCTCTTTCCTCCCCCTGATTTTTCTTGCATTATCCCCTGTTTTTTTACTGCCACAAAAATTTTGATTAAGGTTAAAGGGAAATATTTATATTTATTTTTACTTTATATGAACGCATGGCCTGGTAAGGCCCATTGTTCCATCCCTCGGGACTTTAAATGAAATTGTGGCCTGGTAAGGTCACACATTTTCATCCCTTTCATGAATCAAAGGGGAGAGAGCAAAGGGGGTGGGACTTTATATGAAGCACTTGATTGCAAAAAGGTACGTTGGTGAAGATAATAGGTTTTATTGATTGCCATCTGATATAACCATCTGATTTGATAGCAGTTAAATACAACGATAATGGTATAAAATAATACAGTACATAAAGTCATAAAATCAGTATCACATAAAATAGCAATACAACAGCCTTACAGAGTTCACCAAAATGATCATTTAATAGAACAATAATGCATCGTAGTACTTGCAGAGCCCATGAACTTCTTGGTCCTAAATGGGAGTATTAAATGTAAACTTAGTATTCGAGTAGTGTTAAATGAAAACAAGGCGTATGGCAGCGCTACGCGTTTCGTGGCTGGAAGACCACTCGTCAGGAGCGAGCACAAGATGTATCTATGAGTAAAAAATAAATTATTTTAGGTGTAGTAATATAGGTGAACATGTATAGTGGTGGGGTATGAAACCCTCAGACCAAATACCTGTTAACACTAGGTGTCCGTATGGTGGTGGCATAAAAACGGGGTACCATGACCGTCCGGATAAGTGCTCCCAACCGGGAGCTGCGGTGGGCCTCACGTCTAAAATGCCCTAACAGGCATCGGCCAGAGTAGGCATGGGAAAGCAAGGCAACCTGGAGGGGGGTTGAAAATGGGGGTGAACCATGGTAAACTGGACAGGAGGGGACAGTGGGGAAGTGAGTGAATAGAACCAAACTGGAGGAAGGGTGAGAGAGGTGAAGAACAAGCAGCCAGGGGCTGAAATGTGACTGTAATAAAGAGTAAGGGGGTAGGAACAGGTGAATGACCATCAGTGAGAGATGGGACGTGAGGACCAAAAGGGAAGTGGTGTGAGTGGACAGTGTACCTGTGTGGAAAGTGGCTGGTGACAGCGAGGAAAGAAATCCTGAACTGGAGTGTGGGTCTGAGTGAAGAGGGAGCCTTGAATGCCAATACCCATCCGGGGGACGCCTATATAGGCCCCCGGGACCATGACACCTTGTTTTCATTTAACGCTACTCGAATACCAAATTTACATTTAATACTCCCATTCGGGACCAAGAAGTTCATGGGCTCTGCAAGTACTACGATGCATTATTATTTTATTCAATGATCATTTTGGTGAACTCTGTAAGGCTGTTGCATTGCTATTTTATGTGATACTGATTTTATGACTTTATGTACTGTATTATTTTATACCATTATCATTGTATTTAACTGCTATGGTTGGTTATATCAGATGGCAATCAATAAAACCTATTATCTTCACCAACTTACCTTTTTGCAACCAAGTGCTTCATATAAAGTCCCACGCCCTTTGCTATATCCCCTTTGATTCATGATAGGGATGGAAATGTGTGACCTTACCAGGCCACAATTTCATTCAAAGTCCCGAGGGATGGAACAATGGGCCCTACCAGGCCATGCGTTCATATAAAATCCCTAAATATTTCCCTTTAACCTTATTCAATATTAGTCACAGGGATGGAAGCACATGGTATGCTCTATTACTTCTACCAACATTACCTTCTCTTGCAACCTTCTTCCCATGACAATTGTTCTTGACCCTATATATATCTTCAATTTTAGTTATCTTGACAACTCATTGTATGCTTTTCAATTATTTTTCATTTATCCATAATGCCAATTGATTTTACTCGGTTTCAGCCTTGGAGGTGGTGTGAACCTAGCTGGATTGCCTGCCGCCTGGCTGGTTCTCCTCTTCCGGGAGCTGTGACGTGCCTGGCAGCCCCTCCCCCTACCCACGGCCTCTGATGCCTGGGGAGGCATGGGCGCCGTCACTGCATGTCAACGTTGCACAACCCAGCACTGTCGCGTCCATGTGTGCGGTGACCACGCTCGCGAGCAGATCAGGGGACTTTCGGTGGTGGAGGGTCGAGCACCTTGCCGGACTCCTCCTGCCACCTATCTTTCCCCCTCCCACTCTGCTGCGCTGGCGTGACATCGGCGGCGTCATCGTCCCGGCACCTAAGGTGGGTGTTCTTGTGGAAGCTAGAATTAGCAAAATATTGTAGAAGTGGGAAATAGGTTTCTCTACAGGTTGATCTTCAGAGAATGCGGCTTCCAAGGGGGTCAAATCCAAAAAGGATCTCAGGGTTTTCTGGAGAGTGTGAACAAAAGCCACTAGTTGTTGGTATCTCCATTGATCCATGGTAGAGATGGTGGAGTTGTGTAGTAGTGTGGATAGAGGTATTGTACCTGTAGGGCTGGTAACTTGGTGTAGTAGGATCTTGGTCCCAAGGTTCCACGTACGGATACCAGGATCAATATTTCCTGGGGGGAAATAGTTATGTCCAGTCAGAGGTAGCAGAGGAGAATTATATGGCCATTTGTGTGCCTTGCACAAAGAGTCCCAGGTCATGAGGGAGAATGTGTTAGCGGTGATATGTCAGAGAACAAATTTCTGCATTTCCTTGGTATCCAAATTTGTGTAGAAAGATCTGTGTCACTGAGCTCCATTTCTAGGGCTACCCAACGTTTGGTATCCCTATGATATTTCCAGTCAGATATTCTATTTAACACGATTTATCGGAAGTACTTCTTAAAGTCTGGTAAAGCTAGGCCTCCCTCCCTCTTGGGTCTAATGAGAAGGGACCTAGGAAGTCTAGGTCTTCTTCTGTTACATATGTATTTACCAATGAATAGAGGAGGGTTTCCGCGTTCACGGACTTAGGTGTGCAGCCTCCCCTTAAACAACCCTACTAGAGGGTGGCTAATGGTATGGAGAATGTTAAGATAGGGGTAAGTGGCGCTACCTATAATGGGGTATCTATTGTGATAGGTGTGCTAAATATGTGATTAAGGACACCCGCTCAACAACAAGAAAAAACATTGTGCCTAAATAATAATGTCCCCACCTATTGTGTGAAGGGGGTCTAATCTGTGAAATTCCCCTCTACATTCTGTGTAGTACACCAATTAATATTCAATACATAAAAGTGAGAGCTCATAGAGCCAACAAGCATATGTTTAGTACCCTCCAACCATCGAATAGACGTGTCTGGTTATGATAGGGGGTGTATGGATTATGACATGGATTATGTCTTACTATAGAAAGGAAGGGCTCTAATGACAGGGCAAATAAAATTGGTGAAAGGGAGCAGCCTTGGCGTGTGCCGTTGTGTAGGGTGAAGGGGTCACTTAGTGTGCCATTTATGCGTAGTTGTGCCGTGAGGTGATTGTATAGCGCAGAAATTTGGAATCTAAGAGGTGGGTCAATGTTGCCATGAGAAACTCCCAGTGCACCCTATCAAACGCCTTCTCAGCATCGGTTGAGAGTAGAAGGGTGGGCTGGGAGGATCTTTGAATATGCACCATCAATAAGAGGGTGTGAAGGGAGTTGTCCCTTGCTTTCCTACCTGGGATAAAACCCGTTTGGTCTTTTGTAATCTATTACGGGATCAGGGGGAGGAGTCTGTTTGCAATGGTTTTGGCATATAGTTTAGCGTCAATATTCAGCAATGAAATTCCACAGTTACTGGGATCTTTACCGGGTTTGGGGATGACTGTAATATGTGCATGAATAGTTTCGGGTCAGAGGTTACCAACTTTAGATGTCACGTTGGCATAGTCGGTCAATCGAGGTAATATTATATCGGCAAAGGATCGATAGTAGGCTACCGTAAGTCCACCTGGACACGACGCTTTACCATTAGCCATGGCCTTTAGGGCAATGTGTAGCTCCGAGGTGGTAAGTTCTCCCTCTAGCGAGGCTAAAATATCAGGTGAGAGACTAGGTAGATTTGCACGTGCTAAGTATTCCCTAATGAGTCTCGTCTTAACATCTCGATCAGTAATGGAGTATTGAACATGATATAATTGTTGATAAAACTCTTGGAATTCCTTAGTTATATTTGGCGTGTCGTGTACCATAGTTACTGAAGAGTTTTTAATTTTTGCTACCAAAGAAGCAGATTTCTTTTGCTGAAGGAAATGGGCTAGCAATCTATTTGGTTTGTTTCCCCATTCATAAAAACTTTTAGCCACTATGCGAGTCTGTTGCTTTTGGTCTATGTGTAAGAGAGATCTCAGTTCTTCCCTCTTCTCAGTCAGGGTGTGAAATATCGCCTGTGATTGTCTAGCTTTATGTTGTTGTTCAAGTAGTTTAATTTCGTTAAGTAGTTTGGATTGCTGAAATGTACGTTCTCTTTTTTTTTTGGCTCCCAATTCTATTAACCACTTACCAACCGACCCATAGCCGAATGACGGCTGCAGGGCGGTTGGATAACTCTGGGAGGGCGTACTATGACGTCCTCCCAGAATTCCCCTCTCGCGCGTCCCCTGGGGCGCGCACTCGAACACATCCGTGACCGCCGGGTCCTCTGCATCACTGATCCCGGTAAATGGCCGCTGATCGCGGCCGTTTACCATGTGATCGCTCCGTCAAATGACGGCGCGATCACATGTAAACAGACCGGCGTCATCTGATGACGCCGGTTCCTCTCCTCCCCTCCTGTGTACCGATCAGTACACAGTGAGCGGGGAGGGGGATGGATGGATGTCTGCAGTGCTGTGGGCTGTATGTGTAGTGCCCACAGAGCTGCACAGAGACATCCAGCCATCCATCCATCCATGCTCAGCCATCCCTACTACTATGCAATGCTGTGCAATACTCTGCAATACCCCCACAATAGTCTACAATGCTGTGCAATACTCTGCAATGCTGTGCAATACTCTGCAATACCCCCACAATACTCTGCAATGCTGTGCAATACTCTGCAATACCCCCACAATACTCTGCAATGCTGTGCAATACTCTGCAATGCCCCCACAATACTCTGCAATGCCCCCGCAATACTCTGCAATGCCCCCACAATACTCTGCAATGCTGTGCAATACTCTGCAATGCTGTGCAATACTCTGCAATGCTGTGCAATACTCTGCAATGCCCCCACAATACTCTGCAATGCTGTGCAATACTCTGCAATGCCCCCACAATACTCTGCAATGCCCCCGCCATACTCTGCCATGACCCCGCCATACTCTGCCATGCCCACCGCTATACTCTGCCATGCCCCCGCCATACTCTGCCATGCCCCCGCCATTCTCTGCCATACCCCGCCATACCCCGCAATACCCCGCCATACTCCGCAATACCCCGCCATACTCCGCAATACCCCGCCATACTCCGCAATACCCAGCCATACTCCGCCATACCTCGCCATACTCCGCCATACCCCGCCATACTCCACCATACCCCGCCATACTCCGCAATACCCCGCCATACTCCGCCATACCCCGCCATACTCCGCCATACCCCGCCATACTCCGCCATACCCCGCCATACCCCGCCATACCCCGCCATACCCTGCCATGCTGAGTCATGCTCAGCTGTACTCGCCCTCTGTATGTGGCCAGGCTGTGGAAGTCTCACACATGTGGTATCGCCGTACTCAGGAGGAGTAGGAGAATCTATTTTGGGGTATCATTTTTGGTATGTACATGTTATGTGGTAGAAAGATTGTATAAATGGACAACTTTGTGTTAAAAAAAAAAAAAGCGTTTTAACCACTTCCTGCCCGCTGGCCGTCATACAACGTCCTTGACTTTGTGCGGAGATATCTGAATGATGGTTGCAGCTACAGGCATCATTCAGATATCAGCTTTTTCAGCCGGCGATTTCCTACACCATGAAAATGATCATAGCAGCTGTTCCACTGCTTGATCGTTCTTACGGGAGGCGAGAGGGGATGTCCCCCCCTCCCGCGCTTCTACCGACTCACCGCTACGATCGAAGCCAGGATAATTTTTTTTTTATAAATTTCAGGCTTCCCAGCCTAGAGGTGAGATGTGGGGTCTTATTGACCCCATATCTCACTGTAAAGAGGACCTGTCATGCCATATTCCTATTACAAGGATGTTTATATTCCTTGTAATAGGAATAAAAGTGGTCAAAATTTTTTTTTGTGGAAAAAAGCATCAAACTAAAATAAATAAAGTAAAATGAACAATAAAAAAAAAAAAATTTAAAGCGCCCCTGTCCCTGTGTGCTCGCATGCAGAAGCGAACGCATACGTAAGTCCCGCCCACATATGAAAACGGTATTCAAACCACACATGTGAGGTATCGCTGCGATCGGTAGAGTGAGAGTAATAATTTTGGACCTAGACCTCCTCTGTAACTCAAAACATGTAACCAGTAAAAAATGTTAAAGCGTCGCCTATGGGGATTTTTGAGTAGCAAAGTTTGGCGCCATTCCACAAGCGCGTGCAATTTTGAAAGGTGACATGTTGGGTATATATTTACTCAGCGTAAGTTCATCTTTCACATTATGCAAAAACATTAGGCTAACTTTACTGTTTTGGTTTTTGTAAAGCACAAAACTGTTTTTTTTCCAAAAAAAAAGTGTTAAAAAAATTGCTGCGCAAATACCGTGCGAAATAAAAAGTTGCAACAACTGCCATTGTATTCTCTAGGGTCTTTTCTAAAAAAACATATATAATGTTTTGGGGTTCTATGTAATTTTCTAGCTAATAAATGATGATTTTTACATGTAGGAGAGAAATGTCAGAATTGGCCTGGGTGCTCCAGAACGCCTGAAGGTGCTCCCCTGCATGTTGGGCCTCTGTATATGGCCACGCTGTGTAAAAGTCTCACACATGTGGTATCGCCATACTCGGGAGTAATAGTAGAATGTGTTTTGGGGTGTAGTTTGTGGTATGCATATGCGGTGTGTGAGAAATAACCTGCTAATATGACAATTTTGTGGGAAGAAAAAAAAAGTAAAAAAAAACCCTTGATTTTGCAAAGAATTGTGGGAAAAAATGACAACTTCAAAAAACTCACCATGCATCTTTCTAAATACCTTGGAATGTCTTCTTTCCAAAAAGGGGTCATTTGGGGGGTATTTGTACTTTTCTGGCATGTTAGGGTCTCAAGAAATTAGATAGGCCGTCAGTACTTCAGGTGTGATCAATTTTCAGATATTCGCACCATAGCTTTTGGACTCTATAACTTTCACAAAGACCAAATAATATCCACCGATTTGGGTTAATTTTACTAAAGATATTTAGCGGTATAAATTTTGGCCAAAATATATGAAGAAAAATTACTAATTTGCAAAATATTATAACAGAAATGAAGAAAAATGTATTTTTTTACAGATTTTTCGGTCTTTTTTCTTTTATGGCGCAAAAAATAAAGAACCCAGCGGTGATTATATACCACCAAAAGAAAGCTCTATTTGTGTGAAAAAAAGGACAAAAATTTCATATAGATGCAGTGTTGCATGACTGAGTAATTGTCATTCAAAATGTGAGAGCACCAAAAGCTGAAAATTGGTCTGGTTAGGAAGGGGGTTTAAGTGCCCAGTTGTCAAGTGGTTAATTTGCCCCGAATATGGGCCTTGTCAGCCTCCCATTATGTCCCTGGTGAAATGTCAGGATGTGAGCTCTCCTTAAAATAAAGGAATAGTTCTTCTCCTATAATTTTTTTATCAATTTCGTCAAGGAGGTTTGCTTTATGGCTTGGAGGGAGGGAGGAAAAACACTGACATAATCCCCGCCAGGTGTCTCGCCACAGACTCCATTGTGGCGGAACCCTAACTTCCCTGAGCTCTGTGGCCATCCGGATGCAAACTGGTGGGCCCGTTTTGGAATCATGCATATATCCCACATAGTTGAGGAGAATACTCTATTATCTTTTGAAGCACTCAGACTGAAATTTGGTCTTGCTAATACATTTTTCTTTAAATATCTTTTGCTACGATACGCCCTCAGAACTCAGTTCGGGTCATTGACCATAGAGCTCACGGAATCCTCAATTGAAGATTTGCTATCATTCCCTGAGATTGATAAGCTGGTGACAACATTTTATGGGTGCCTTCAGGTAGTGGGAGCGGATCCTTCCAGAACTCACAGCGTAAATGGATGATGTTTATGCCTGAGCTCTCTGAAGAGGATTGGGATGAAGCCATAGAGATATGTTTTCAGGATATTATTAGCCATGCAGATCTCTTGGTACAATTTGAGTTTATACATCATTTACATTATACACCTGCTAGACTGGTTAAAATGGGCCTAGGCCTAGATATTGCTTGTGCCAGATGTAATACGGTTGCTGCTGATTTCTTTCACATGTTTTGGACATGCTCTGGACTCTCAAGTTTCTGGAAGGAATTGATTGCTTTCTTTGATAACGAACTGCACCTACCAATACCCCACATTCCGGTAGTTGGACTCTTGGGGGGTCTTGAATGATCATGTTCCCCGCACTCATATCAGGACTTTACTGCATATTTTTTTATTTTTTGCATGAAAAAACATTCTACTGCATTGGAAAGACGTGGGTCCGTTCTTGTTTTCTGTTTTTTACCGCTTGGTTAATGTGGTCATCCCCAAATTTAAATTAATATATAAAAGTAGGGAGTGTCCCCGAAGTTCACTAAGATATGGCAACCATGGTTAGATGTATCAAGAGATTTCTGGGGGGTGTCTTATCCTTCCAGCTTTCTCAGACAGAGTGAGGTTGAGGGAATTCATCTTTCATGCCTTGAAATGTGTTTAAATAAACTGGACAGAAGAGGTCATATATAAAATACAGTGATCAGGGGTCTTAGAAATTACGGTGCTGCTCAAGGGTCATGTGTGCTATGGTATGAATGTGTGTGAGTGTATGTTGAGAATCTTTCTTGGGATGTATATAGTCTTGCAGACTATCTCAATATTCTCTAATTTAATCCTTGTATACACTGCAGATCTGCATTGTTCTTTTATTGTTTTCCTTTTTGTTGTTTGAAAATTGAAAATAAAACACCTTTTTAAAAAAAAACAGTATATACAGTATACAGATGAATAGTATACTGATGAGTAAGGATGAGCCGAACACCCCCTGGTTTGGTTCGCACCAGAACATGCGAACAGGCAAAAAACTCGGACGAACACTGTTAAAGTCTATGGGACACGAACATGAAAAACAAAAGTGCTCATTTTAAAGGCTTATATGCAAATTATTGCCATAAAAAAGTGTGGGGGCCCAGGTCCTGCCCCAGGGGACATGTATCAATGCAAAAATTATTTTTAAAAACGTCAGTTTTTTCGGGAGCAGTGGTTTTTTTAATGTTCAAAGTGAAACAATAAAAATTAAATATCCCTTTAAATATCATGCCTGGGGTGTGTCTATATTATGCCTGTAAAGTGGCACATTTGTCCCATGTTTAGAACAGTACCACAGCAAAACCACATTTCTAAAGGAAAAATTGGCATTTAAAACTGATTGTGGCTGTAATGAATTGTCGGGTCTCGGCAATATAGACAAAACTCAATGAAAAAAATGGCATGGGTTCCCCCCCAGTCCATTACCAGGTTTTTTGGGTCTGGTATGCTTATTAAGGGGAACCCAGAACCAAAAATGTAAAAAAAAAAATGCGTGGGGGTCCCCCCAAAATCCATACCAGGCCCTTCAGGTCTGGTATGGAAATTAAGGGGAACCCTGTGCCAAAAAAAATGGCCTAAGGGTCCCCCCAAAATCCATACCAGACCCTTATCCGAGCATGCAATCTGGCAGGCTGCAGGCAAAGGGGGGGGACAAGAGAGCGCCCCCCCTCCTGAACTGTACCAGGCCACATGCCCTCAACATGGGGAGGGTGCTTTTGGGTCTGACCCCAAAGCACCTGGTCCCCATGTTGATGGGGACAAGGGCCTCACCCCCACAACCCTTGCCCATCGGTTGTGGGGGTATGCAGGTGGGGGGCTTATCAGAATCTGGAAACCCCCTTTAACAAGGGGACCCCCAGATGTGAATTTGTAATGGGGTACATTGTACCCTTACCATTTCACAAAAAAGTGTCAAAAATAGTAAAAAAGACAAGAGACAGCTTGGGACAAGTCCTTTATTAAAAGATAAAAAAAATAAATGTCCCGCAATGTAAATCCACGCCGCCCGATGGACCAAAAAGGAAAAAAAAGCTGCAACAGTTCCGCCTCCATGGGAGGATCCCACCGAGTGATGCTTCTTCTTGGTGACAGCTGTTATATAGCTGAGGGTGGGGCCACCCAGTGACATAAATGTGTGACCCCGCCCCCCTATGTTAACCAGGTTTTGATCAGGATAAAAATACAATAGTTCCTCATCTCCCAATTAACTCTCAGTCACAAATCAGGTCAGATCATTATACTACCTAGTGAATGAACATTGGCCTGAAAGAATGGTGAAATAGCTGACCTAGTTCCGTTAGCTTTAAGATTGGCCAATAGACCAAACTGCTTGTTCCTCTTCTGCTTCCTTGCATACCACCTCCTCTTGCCTTTGAGCTGCCATTGTCTGCCATGCCAAGTTGTTGCCACTGGGCCCTATGTATACAGCAGGGCCTCTCTGATCTCAAGTGGAAATGAGGTAGGCAAGTATTGTGCAAATATTCGGTTGTACTAAACTGTTTTATTATTTTGGGCTGGTTGCACATGTCTACATACTTATGGGGCTATGTATAAAATGTTGACGGAATGAATATGACACACATTCACATAACTTCAATAAAGTTTGCAATGTTCCTTGTTATAGAACTATCTCGTATGATCATAAGCACCATCTAGTGGCCAAAATAACTTTTTTTTTCCTGATATACCATATATACTCGAGTATAAGTCGTTCCGAGTATAAGTCGAGGTCCTAATTTACCACAAAAAAAATTGGAAAAACTTATTGACCCGAGTATAAGACGAGGGTGAGAAATGCACAGCTACTGTAAGTGGAAAAGAGGGTCAACAATGCCCATTTGCAGCATCACTGTGCCCATTTGCATGCCTCCCTGTGCCTATTTGCAGCCATAGGTCCCCTGAACTTCAAACTCGGTAGTTAAGGGTTCCTAGATGCCTCCTAGCTGCAGCCAAAATTTGGGGTCTCTGAACCCAAAGGGTCCCGAAATGACATTGCTGAAGATAGACACAGTTGACCGAATTTGGGGCCCCGTATCTCGGGGCCACTTAGTGCTAAGAATCCCAAATTTGGTTTGCAAACCCAGTGGAACTAGCACCATAACATTTCCAAATCTGGGGTTTCTAGCACCAAGTGGCCACGAGATACAGGGCCCCAAAAATCAGTTCAGAAAATGTCAAGCACTTTTCTGCGGCAGAGAATGACATTTTCCGAACCAGTTTTGGGGCCCCGTATCTCAGGGCCACTTAGTACTAGGAACTTCAGCTTTGAATATGTTGTGGTACTAGGTCCACTAGGTTTGCATACCAAATTTGGGGTTTCTAGCACCAAGTGGCCCTGAGATACGGGGCCCCAAAATCGGTTCGGAAAATGAAATTTTTTGCTGCAGAAAAGTGCTTGACTCGAGTATAAGTCGAGGGGGGGGCACTTTCAGCACAAAAAAATGTGCTGAAAAATTCGACTTATACTCGAGTATATACGGTATGTTTAAAAACAAAAATCATTTTATGACCACTTCATAAATCATAGGAGATAGTTCTTTAACGCAGCATATGGCAAATTTTGTTGGAGCTTTGTGAGTGTGTCAACTTTTTTTGACCCCTTAGTGATTTTAAATGAAAAGTCTCCCAACACTAAACTTTGTACTGCAACTGAGAATTGCAGAAGCAACTCCTTTGCTGTGCCACTGTGTCTGCTAAAGTTAGTAATACAAATCTTTTTTTTTTTGGACAAATGATAAAAATAATACAATAGAGGCTCAATCAATTTAAGTAAAAGCAGCATAGAAATATTTAAATAAACTAATTTATTGGTGAATTGTTCAGTCTATGGGAGCTATTTATTTAACCAATTGCCTACTGGGCACTTATACCCCCCTTCCTGGCCAGACCAATTTTAAGCTTTCAGTGCTCTCACACTTTGAATGACAATTACTCAGTCATGCAACACTGTACCCATAAGACTTTTTTTTCTTTTTTTCCTTTTCTTCACACAAATAGAGCTTTATTTTGGTGCTATTTAATCACCACTGTTTTAAATTTGGTCAAAATTTTTACAGCTACATTGCTTTGGTAAACATAACCCAAAAAAGTGTATATTATTTGGTATGTGTAAAAGTTATACAAGCAATGGTGTCAATCAATTCAAATTTGATCAAACCTGATGTACTGTCAGCATTTGAGACACTTACAAGCCAAGACTGTATAAATACTGCCAAATTACCCCTTTTTGGAAAGTAGACATTCCAAGATTCCAATGAAATAGGGATACTTGCAACTACACAACTCTTCCTGCTACTCTTCCTGAGTATGGGTATCAATATGGCGATACCACATGTGTGAGACTTTTACACAGCCTGGCCACATACAGAGGCCTAACATCCAATTAACACCTTCCAAAAAAATTGTTGGGACTCATTCTTGGCTACTAATAATGGGACTGCTGCACCAAAGAAGTAGCTGAACACTTGACTACATAAACACAAAAATATAATAAATAAAAGTGCGCCATCTCCAATTATTTACAGGTATAAAAACCTCAATATTAGACTGTAAACTATAAAGTGCAAATGCTAATGTGCAAAAAGGCTATAATGATACATAAAAGGTTCATTTTTTCATAAGTCAATTATACCACATAAAGTGTGAAGTGCAATTCTAATCAAAAACATGTCACATTGATTGTAATAAAAATCATATGTGCATATAACAAGGATATAATCGGAACAATATATCAAACAAGCACTTAAAGAGGAACTGCAATCTCCTCACATAATTTGTAATAAAAACATCTTTGACATTCAGAGTCTTCCCTCCAACCACTTTGCATATATATATATATATATACTGTGATTCTGTACTTGCCAAAGATGCTGCAGAAATCTCTCTCCATTGAGTTTGGCTGCAACCATTTTAATTGTGGGGGCAGCTGAAGCTGCTGCTGTTCACCTCCTGGATTTACACAGACACACAGAGGCACACCTCCAGCTCTGCAGCTCTCACTGGCCCTCTTATGAATCATCCCCCTCCCTTCCTGGCAAACTCTTACGAGAGTGAGCGATAGAGAGCTGTGCATGATGTCATACGCCTAAGCTTTTTATCAGACAAGAAACAGGAAGTGGGCTGTATAAGGTATTTACTGGCAGAAAAACAAATGTTTTACTATCCAAAGTTAAAATAGATGAAAAGTTGAAAAAATTACTGAAGGTCCGCTTTAACTATAACCACAAAATTATAATAAAGTCCAAATAGTCCTGCTGGGTGCAATAAAAGTGCTCTTTTAGTATTCTATATTAAATAGATCCCAAATAATCCACCACATGACTTCCACCCAAGTACAGGTGCAGACAAACAGGTTGCTTACCAGATCCTATGATCCCTCTGGAATAAAATACGTTTAGAAACTTTCCTCTGGGGGGCAGGAGGTGGAGCCTAGCGGAGCAGACATGCATTGTTAGAGCTCCACACCGCTGAGGAGAGAAGAGAAGGACGAAGCGGAGCCTGCAGGCTCAAAAGGTATCCATTTGAACCTTTTTGCCCCAGGGAACAAACTGTGAAAGTTTGGGCAAGAAATATGGTACTGGGAGGAAACCGTGGCAGAAATAAAATCATAAAAATCACCTCACAAAGAGCTCACAGGCACTCACTGCAGCTGAAGCAGCTCCAGTCACCTCACAAGATTCAGCATCAGGGCGCTCTCACAGACAGAAAATGTCACAGCAAGACTCTCCATTTGAGTCAGATACAGAACAAATCCTCTCACAAACTTCTCCACAAGCCTCCTCATCATCCCCAGTAATATTATTACAATTTGAAAAGATGCTTCATAAGGCTTTAAAACAAACCTCAGACCAAATAACAAAAAGCCTAACCAAAGAAATAAGAGAGCTGGGAAACCGCAACGCAGCCTTAGAAATAAAAATGGATGAAATTGAAATTACAACCCAAGAAAATATAACAGAATTGGAACAATTAAAAAAAGAGAATGTAATATACTTCAAACTAAGCTCGAAGATTACGAAAATAGAGCCAGACGTTCAAACTTGCGCATAAGGGGAATACCTGAAACTGTGACAGACCTGCAATCTACTATTACTGCTCTATTACAAGAACTAAAGCCAGATATCCCTATTGAACGTTTAGAACTGGACAGAGTACACAGAGCCCTCACAGCCAAAAAGAAAGATGGACCCCCACGTGATATAATCACAAAATTTCATTATTAAAGAACGAAAGAACAAATACTAATTGCTGCAAGAGAAAAAAAGGAACTTAATTTTCAAGGACACAATTATCAAATTATTGCTGACCTATCCCAACTTACTATTACTAAAAGACGATCCATGAAACCCCAACTAATGGAACTGCAACGCCACAACATTATGTATCAATGGGGCTTCCCCTTTTCAGTCAGATTTAACTACCAAGGTACAATTTACAGAAGCAGATCAGCAGATGAACTACAACAAACCCTTTAAAAATTAAATCTGACAGAACCCACAAGCAGCAACTCTCCCACACGCAGAAGAATGGCATCATCTTCACCTTCAGGCAGCACCCAGCAAATTTCAGAACAAAATGGGAATCATCATTCTCACAAAAGAGGCCGTTATGCCACATCATCCATGGACCAAGAAGATTCAATGGACTGACATCCTAATTCCTGATATCTCTTCATTTAATATACTAAGAGATGGTTCTCTATAAAAAAACCTGTATTTATAACTGAATGTAACTGTATTCTGATAGTCACACACTGTGTGGGATCATGTTACATTCCAGTTATATTTCTTATTACTTCTGATTCATATAGCCTTAGAATATATAAGTGAAATAAGGAAATTCTTGTTCAGTTATATATTATCAGGTAATAACAATAGATTTATTACTTTTTAGGACAAATATGTTCAATAATCCAGAAGTAATGGAAGCTTTTTCTTTCTTTTCTTAAAACAAATATATTATTACCTAACTAGTTCCTAGAATTATGTTTTTGTTTATTCTAATCTGAAGCAATACAACCTCAATTTTATGAGTTAACATATCTAAACTGTTACATATGAATAAAATATGTAATTGTTTACTCTAAAAGGGTTAAAATCCCAAAATAATTCAAACTATCTTCATCAATACCAAAGTTATTAACAGTACCTTTCTAACTGAATTATTTAGCCTAGGGCAAGACTAACCATATACAACCACCCTGGAATAAATAATTTCAACAAAAACTATATTCTGCACTCCAATTAATGAAACATCATTTTGATGTCTTTTGACATAGCACTTCTCTCCTGTAAGCGGAAGATCCGTGTACCCCCATTAGCCCTCCTCATTCTCCCAACCATATTATGTGGGAGTGTGACGAAGGCACTTATTCCCCTGAGAGAGATATTTATTCTCTTTCACGGGTAAATTGTGATTACTTGCAAAAAATAATTTATACAATGTATCATCTAATCTCATATGTTTTTTGTTTACTCTTTACTCCAGAATTCACTGGTTTCTTTTCTATCTATTCATCTCTTCAGTCCACACAGGTTGATCTGCGCAGTCAGCTCTGCATAACAAAAAGTAAGTCAAAACTATTTGATCTATTGCCATGGCACCACTGAATATACTTTCCCTGAATGTTCAGGGAATAAATGTCCCTCAAAAAAGGACCAAAGCCTTCCGTACTTTCCATAACAAGAAGGCTCACATAGTATGCCTCCAAGAAACACACTTCACCAAAGATTCTACTCCAAAATATATTTCTCCTTTTTATCAACAAATTTACACGGCTTCTGCCTATACCAAGCAAAGGGGAACTCAAATTGCATTTCACCAATCCACACCATTCACATTATCATCAGAAATTAAATACCCAGAAGGTAGATACCTGATACTCATGGGTTATATAATGGATACAGCAATCACGGTGATTTCCTACTACGCTCCTAACAAACAACCTACACCATTCCTCTCACATATATTACAAGTGATTAATACACACAAAATAGGAACAGTGATAATGTGTGGGGATTCGAACCAGGTCCTCCTCCCATTTCTAGATAAATCACCTTTTACACCATCCAAAATAACCTCTAGGTTACCTTTTTCTCAACTTCTTTCCAAATACAATCTGGTAGATTCATGGAGAGAAAGTAACCCAATGAAAAAGAAATTCACTTATTTCTCGCACCCTCATCAAACCTTCACCAGAATAGATCATATTTTTCTAACAATAGGAATGATACCAGAAATTATTGCATCAGATATAATTCCGATTCCGTGGTCTGACCATAATGCAGTATACACTACTATAGCCTCAGCCATACCAAAAGCGCATAACCCAACGTGGTACTTACCGGACATAATGCTCAAACACCCACTACATCAGATGGCCATTGAACAAGCTTTAAAGGAATACATATCAATTAATAATACAACAGACATCTCCCCATTAACACTGTGGGAAGCTCATAAGCCTGTCTTGCATGGTACAATACAAAGACAAATGGCACTATTTAAACGGGAACGCAAAAATCTAGCAAAAAAACTAGAACTCAATTTTAATGCAGCCTACATATCATTTCAAGATAATCCATCCCAGAGTACAAAATCTCATCTGGAAAAATCTAGATTGGAATACGATCTATTTCTCACTGAGTCTGTTGATAAATCCCTCAAACGCTCCAAACACAATTTCTACATGAATACAAACAAACCAGGTACATATTTGGCTCGGGCATTAAATTCAACTAACAAAACTTTCAAACCAATACGTTTGAAATTATCAAAAAATGTTTACACTTGTAATCCAGTTAAAATAGTCCATAAATTTCACTCACATCTTGCAACTTTATACAAGACAAACAATGAATTTAATCCTACAGAGGCTGAATCCTTCTTCTCAAAAATAACCTTACCTGAGTTATCTCAGAATCAAAAAAGCAGTTTGGATGAGCCTATAACTATAGATGAAGTTGCTAACGCCATAAAAGACCTAAAACTTAACAAAAGACCAGGCCCAGACGGCTACTCGGCTTTATACTATAAAACATTCTCAGAAATACTCTCTCCCATTCTCACTGAAACTTTTAACAAACTTCTAGATGGACATTCTTTTCGGCAAGAAACACTAATGACAATTGTTTGTATGATCCCAAAACCCCTTTCTGATGATACTTCCTGTGTGAATTATCGGCCTATCTCTCTGTTAAACCTCAATATTAAATTATTAGCAAAAATAATAGCAAACGCCTCAATAGCATTATAGGAAAATTAATACATAGAGATCAAGTAGGCTTCATGCCAAATAGACAGGCAGGCGATAATATACGCAGGGCAGTGTTATTGGCACATATTGCTAAAAAACGGAAAATCCCTTTATGTTTTCTATCTCTCGATATTAAGAGGGCATTTATAGTTACATAGTTACATAGTAGGTGAGGTTGAAAAAAGACACAAGTCCATCAAGTCCAACCTATGTGTGTGATTATGTGTCAGTATTACATTACATATCCCTGTATATTGCGGTCATTCAGGTGATTATCTAATAGTTTCTTGAAGCTATCAATGCTCCCCGCTGAGACCACCGCCTGTGGAAGGGAATTCCACATCCTTGCCGCTCTTACAGTAAAGAACCCTCTACGTAGTTTAAGGTTAAACCTCTTTTCTTCTAATTGTAATGAGTGGCCACGAGTCTTATTAAACTCTCTTCTGCGAAAAAGTTTTATCCCTATTGTGGGGTCACCAGTACAGTATTTGTAAATTGAAATCATATCCCCTCTCAAGCGTCTCTTCTCCAGAGAGAATAAGTTCAGTGCTCGCAACCTTTCCTCATAACTAAGATCCTCCAGACCCTTTATTAGCTTTGTTGCCCTTCTTTGTACTCGCTCCATTTCCAGTACGTCCCTCCTGAGGACTGGTGCCCAGAACTGGACAGCATACTCCAGGTGCGGGCGGACCAGAGTCTTGTAGAGCGGGAGAATTATCGTTTTATCCCTGCAGTTGATCCCCCTTTTAATGCATGCCAATATTCTGTTTGCTTTATTAGCAGCAGCTTGGCATTGCATGCCATTGCTGAGCCTATCACCCACTAGGACCCCCAAGTCCTTTTCCATCCTAGATTCCCCCAGAGGTTCTCCCCCCAGTGTATAGATTGCATTCATATTTTTGACACCCAAATGCATTATTTTACATTTTTCTACATTGAACCTCATTTGCCATGTAGTCGCCCACCCCATTAATTTGTTCAGGTCTTTTTGCAAGATTTCCACATCCTGCGGAGAAGTTATTGCCCTGCTTAGCTTAGTATCGTCTGCAAATACAGGGATGGAACTGTTTATCCCATCCTCCAGGTCCAGGTTTGACACAGTATCCTGGCAATATATGCAATATTCATTACAAAAATGGGGTTTTGGACCCCACTTTTTAACATGGATCAAAGCATTATATAATAAACCCAAAGCCTATATAAAATATGCTGGATACAAATCTGAAGCCTTTAATATTGAAAGAGGTACCTGACAGGGTTGCCCATTATCTCCCTTATTATTTGCCCTTATGCTCGAACCCGTGGCCCAATACATCAGAACAAACCAAACTATAACTGGCATTGAAGTAGGAGGTATTACACACAAATTATGTATATTTGCAGACGATATATTACTTTTTCTATCATCACCACAGGTCTCTGGTCCTAACTTAATACCAGCTCTTGATGGATTTGCAGCCCTATCCGGCCTTATGATTAATCCTAAGAAATGCCTAGTGCTTAATATTTCACTCACAAACATGGAGTTGATCCCGGCTAGGGCTGCACTCCCATTCACATGGGCAGAAAAATCAATCCCATATCTTGGAATTCATTTAACAGCATCTCATTCTGACTTATTCTCAACCAATTATCCTTCTGTATTAAGACAGATCACAAATCTAATAAAACAATGGTCGCAACTTCCTTTATCCTTGATAGGGAAGAATAATGCAATCAAAATGACTATTCTACCCAAATTGCTTTATCTATTCAGAGTCCTCCCTATTCCAATTCCTTCCTATTTTTTGAGAATAGTACAAAAAAGAGCAACTTCGTTTATATGGGGCTCTTCTAAACCACGTATACCTATACACACACTACATTTTCCCAAAAATAAAGGAGGCCTGGGATACCCTAATTTTACTAACTACTACAGAGCAGCACATTTGGCCAGTCTGTCCAAATACCATGCAAAACAGGAAATCCCATTATGGGTATTTATAGAGGCTTCAGAAAATGACCCTCTATTAATATCAAATTTATTATGGCTTGATCCTAAAGACCGCTTTAAAATTCATAATCCCATAACTAAACACTTCTTATCTCTCTGGGATAAACTAAAAACCAAATATCAGTTACAATCTCCACACAATCCTCTCCTTTCTTTTATCAGAAATCGGGCCTTTTATCCGGCATGGATCTACCCAAATTCTTTTAAAGCTTGGACAACATCAGGCATTCAGACACTAAATGACTTCATAGCATCTAAATCATTCCTTTCATTCCCATCACTTAGAGAAAAATATGATCTACCAAACTCTGAGATATTTAGATATCTCCAAATCAAAAATTTCTATACACCATTCCTAAATGGGGATATACCATTATCCCAATTATCCATTTTTGAATCAATCTGTACAAAAGATCCATTTGCTAAAGGTACAATTTCATCACTTTATAATCAATTATATGGAGTGGCAAATCTTAATAGACCCTCTTACGTTCAGAGGTGGGAGGAAGACCTGGGACGAACTTTAGAAGACACGGACTGGTCTAACATATGGCTCACATCTAAGTCATCTTCACCCAACATCTTAGCACTGGAGACAAATTATAAAGTCCTAACTCGCTGGTACCTTGTACCCGCTAGAGTGGCAAAATATTCACCTAATACCTCAGCTCTTTGTTTTCGAGGATGCCCAGAAATAGGCACATATTTACACATATGGTGGACGTGCCCAGTAATCCAAACCTTCTGGAAGGAAGTCTTCATGATTGCATCTAAAATATTTAAAAAAATAATACAACCAGATCCATATTTAACTTTACTTAATCTAAAACCGGAATGGTTAACACTCTCTCAATTCAAACTTATGATCCAACTAATAACGGCTGCAAAACAAACAGTGGCCAAGGCATGGAAATCTCCTACATTGGTACTAGCAGAAACAATTCACAGAATGAATAATACAATGTCCCATGCTAAGATGGTAGCCATCGATCAAAATCAAATTCCAAAATTTGAAAAACTTTGGCATCCTTGGATAAAACAACAGTTCCTGTCAAACTTCAATGACTCTGTCCTGTTGCCATGGTAACAGATTAAATGACTTACATAGACACCCATTCTAAGGCTTCAAAGAGAACTAAAAAGAATAATAAACTGACGAGCGGGACAACCTTGTGGACCATACCTCTACCTTTCAACCCTTTTTCTTCTTTCTCTTTCCTTTTCTCCACCTTACGATTAAAGCTCATTATCATAATTTATTTGACCTATATACACTCTACTTGTAAACAATATGTATAGTAGGTATAAATCATTTAAATACCTACAAAAGTAACTAAGGAAATGATATATATCTTTAATTTAGGTTTACGTGAACCCAATGTTTAATATTTGAAATTTCATGATATTTACCTATATAAACCCTACTGTAAAACAATGAGCTTACTTTATAGATCCTTGTAAACTTACTTTATGTATCTTTATAACATTGTATACTCAATAAACTTCTTTTGACAAGGAAACTTTCCTCTGTGGGTAAAGCTGCAGCTCACTCCCAGCCCGATTCACAGATGTGCATATAGTAGCTGTAAAGTCACCAGAGGCCCACCATTGGGATCAGGAGTGCATCGCTAAGATAGTGGACCCTACGGTTAACTGCTTCGGATGGAGCTCTGGGTGGTTCAGGAAAGCAGGCCCTCTGGAGCACCAGTACAGATCACACTGGGAGCTAGAACATGAGATTCCCCAGGGCGCGGAATCTAAGAACTAGCTCACCCCTGCACTCCACTATGGCTCCCAATCCAATGTTGTAAGGTGAACCCTTACTTTTTGACATCTAGGGACTCAGCGGTGATCTACTTCCGCAATCCCCACTGAGCCATTTCAGCCACCGTAGTTCTGCGTTCCAGTTGTTGATCCGGAAGCCTTGTGGAAACCTCTCTGTGAGCCATGAAGGCCACTATAGCGCTGTACTCTGGATGCCGAAAAGTGAAGCCCTGAGGAAATCCCCCTGGATAAAACAAACAGTCATTTGCAATAGCACGCAAACGGATGGACTTAAGCAAACGGCACCACAGATACCTCCCGTGATTTCACGGTTAGAGGACATTTCCAGTGAAATATTATCACAACCAGGATCACATGGCAAAAGGAAGGGTAAGCGTCTGCTCAGGGTGAACGCTATTCGTATAGTTCTTCCTAAAAATGAAATATTACAGTGATAATTCACGGACATATTGAATACTGTGTTGATTGCCTTACTTCTCACGTTACCCTTATGGGCCTCTGTCAGTTCACTACACTAATGGATACAGCTGTGTAGGTGAATACTGCTTGTTGATTGAGAGACTCTGCATTTATTTCCTATCGTATACAGCAACAATTAGTTGCTATTTGACTGTTTGTTTGAATTGTAGAACCAGCCTATCAATGGAAGCAAGAAACCGGAATGAAATGATAACATGACTGTCCACACTTCACTCTTACAATATGAGCCATTGTTGATATATATATATATATATATATATAGAAACCATCCTAACGGACATTAGATATCATCAGTTTATTGGGAGCAATATAAGAGGAGACTGTGGTTTCATGCAGGACAATTTCAAATAATAGCACCACTTTTTAATCCCTCCCTGAAGACAGGATTCCAGGAATGGAGTCTGCTGGGGGGCTCTTTGAGTTTAGTTTCTTTTAATTACAATATTGTCAATTTTCTACAGTGACTTTTTATCTATTAACTGGTACATTGGAGGGATGTGGTTCACCTGAAGTGGTCATTGTGCCACTTTCATTGAACTTGTTTTTTATATTATGTGTTTCAATAACCACTTCAGCCCTGGAAGAATTTACCCCCTTCCTGACCAGAGCGTTTTTTGCGATTCGGCACTGTGTCACTTTAACTGACAATTGAGCGGTCATGCGATGTTGTACCCAAACAAAATTGACGTCCTTTTTTTCCCCACACAAACAAAAGAGTGACAATTTTGAAAAAAAACACATTCTTTTTTACTTTTTGCTATAATAAATATCCCCCAAAAATATATAAAAAAATATTTTTTTCCTCAGTTTAGGCCGATATGTTTTCTTCTACATAATTTTGGTAAAAAAAATCACAATAAGCGTATATTGGTTGGTTTGCGCAAAAGTTATAGCGTCTACAAAATAGGGGATAGATTTATAGCATTTTTATTATTATTTCTTTTACTAGTAATGGCGGCGATCTGCGATTTTTATCATGATTGCGGCATTATGGCAAACACATCGGACAATTTTGACACATTTTTGGAACCATTGGCATTAATACAGCGATCAATGCGATTAAAAATGCATTGATTACTGTAAAAATGTCACTGGCAGTGAAGGGGTTAACACTAGGGGGCGGTGAAGGGGTTAACTGTGTTCCCTGGGAAATGATTCTAACTGAAGGGGGAGGGACTGACTACAGGAAGTGACAGATCGTGGTTCTTAGCTAATTGGAACACACGATCTGTCACTCCTGTCAGAACAGAACAGGGAAGTGTGTGTTTACACACACTCGTCCCTGTTCTGTGTCTCCTGGTCACGATCGCTCATGGCCGGTGGTCATTGCGACAGTTGGATATGAGCATCAGCACCCCCGCTGTGCATCGGGCGCTGCTATCCGGACCCTGCGGGATCACGTACAGTAACCTGCTTTCACACAGGGGAGCCAGCCTGCCGAGGTAAAACTGCGGCGGCTGGTCCAGAAGCGGTTAATAAAGCTTTATATATTTTTCCTCAATTATACCGTGGCTAACCCTCCTCTTATTTACCCCCCCCCCAGTGACATCCCTTTGTCTCAACTATCTAAGACTGTTCAAAAGAGGCCCCTGACAGTGGGGATGGATTTTGCTGCAGGCTAGCTCCAGGTCACGGCCCCCAGGGTCTCCCAGCTCACACTCACAGTGTAGACTATTAAACAGGATCAGATGTAGGACACACAGCAAGGAGCATGCAGGAAGCTAAACACACACTCTTGTTTAGCGAGGCTGGTTTGCAGTGCACAGGTTAATATAGTGTTCCCAGTTAGAGGCTGGGGTGGAGCCATGCTTGAGGGAAGATTACTTAAGCAACCATTTAAGTACAGTGTTGCATGACCGAACAATTGTCATTCAAGGTGTGACAGCTCCGAAAGCTGAAAATTGGCCTGGGCAGGAATGGGGTGAACCCAGATAGCAAGCAATTGAGCTGCAAGTTTGAAAATGACTTGCTAAGCTATTGCCAGGCTTGTTTGTTGCACAATTGTAGCAAGTCCGCATTGCATGACTCCAGATCAACTTTCTTTGCAAACATTCTGCAAGTCTGCTGCAAGTTCTGGTTCAGTTATGTTGTGCAATAGTCATCCCACCACAGGGATCACTGTGGCTGGATTTGGAAAAGTGTCAACTAGAACTTGTGCTTCAAGTGCTCTGCAAGTGTACAACCTGCCAGTGAAAATGTGCAGCAAGTTAACCGCCGATATGCGTCGGCAGAAGGGCACGTACAGGCAGATTACCTGTACGTTGCCCTTTAAGAAGCAGTTTGTGGGCGCCCGCCGTGGCCTCTGTGAGTGTGATCGCGGGTTCTGCGGACTCAATGTCTGCAGGGATACCAGTGATTGTCTCATGAAGAGGAAGAACAGGGAAATGCTGATGTAAACAAGCATTTCCCCATTCTGACTAGTGACAGGACACTGATCACAGCTCCCTGTAATCGGGAGCGGTGATCAGTGTCATGTCACACATAGCCCCTCCCCCCCACCGTTAGAATCACTCCCTAGGACACACTTAACCCCTGTAGCGCCACCTAGTGGTTAACCCCTTCACTGTCAGTCACATTTACACAGTAATCAATGCATTTTTACTTGCACTGATCGCTGTATAAATGTGAATGGTCCCAAAATCGCACGAAAGGTGTTAGATCTGTCCGCCATAATGTCGCAGTCATGATAAAAATCACTGATCCTCACCGCCATTACTAGTAAAAAAAAATATTAATAAAAATGCCATAAAACTATTCCCTATTTTGTAGACGCTATAGCTTTTGCTCAAACCAATCAATAAACGCTTATAGCAATTTTTTTTTTTACCAAAAACATATAGAAGAATACATATCGGCCTAAACTGAGGAAAAAAGGGTTTTTTTTATATATATTTTTTGGGGATATTTATTATAGCAAAAAGTAAAAAATAATGCGTTTTTTTTTCAAAATTGTCTCTATTTTTTTGTTTCTAGCGCAAAAAATAAAAACCGCAGAGGTGATTAAATACCACCAAAAGAAAGCTCTATTTGTGGGGAGCCATGTCGCACAACCGCGCAATTGTCAGTTAAAGTGACGCAGTGCCGAATCGCAAAAAGTGCCCTGGTCTTTGGACAGCCAAATGGTCAGGGGCTTAAGTGGTTAACAAGACTTATAGTACAATTCCACACTGCCACAATTTGTGGCAAGTTATCCTTGCTATCTGAGAAAATGCCAAGCATTGAGGTAGTTAAAGGTATATTTGATTTACAATTCAAAATTCATACAATTGCATGATATTCATATTTAGAGTTGTCTGCAAGCAAAAAAATGGAAGTGGAAATGAAGTACTGAATTTGGCATCCATTTTGTAAGAGTGAACTTTTAAATAGAGTTGGGAGATAATTGACTGTTCGCCTGTTCAAACACCCGAATTGTCGGGGCGTTCAACCGTTTGTTTGGCCCACCGAACAACCACAATGCACAGTGCCACTGCACAGTGCATTGGAAGCCATGATTGGCTGAAGCCATGAAAGCCTTGCCCAATCATGGCACAGAGCACTCTAAAAGCCATGATTAGAGAAAGTAATGATGACTTTGTCATTGTTCTTAGTCCCACCCCACATTATAAAAGTATTCTCCCCATAGTGGCCATTTGCAGTGCGACTTTTCTTGTGGAGAGAGATAGAACAGGGCTCTGTTCACTGCTACTAGCAAATTAGTGTGCTATAGAGTGCTATTGTGATTCTATTTTCAGTGTAGAATATCAGTTTGGTGTAAATCTAGTGATCGTGCACTGTGAGTGTAGTGCGACCGTTCATTTTTACTTTAGTGTCACTTTAGTGTGAATCTAGTAATCGTGCAGTGTGAGTGTAGTTTGACCATTAATTTTCATTTTTAGTGTCAGTTTATTTTGTCAGGGCAGGTTTCCTGTAGTATATAACCACTTTCCTACCAGGCCAATTCTGACATTTCTCTCCCACATGTAAAAATCATAATTTTTTTGCTAGAGAATTACATAGAACCCCCAAAAATGATATATATATTTTTAGCAGAGACCCTAGATAATAAAATGGTGGTTGATGCAACTTTTTATTTTGCACGGTATTTGTGCAGCAATTTTTCAAATGCATTTATTTTGGAAAAAAAATGTTTCATGCATTAAAAACAAAACCGCAACGTTAGCCCAATTTTTTTGCATAATGTGAAAGATGATGTTAGGCCAAGTAAATAGATACCTAACATGTCACACTTCAAAATTGTACATGATCGTGGAATGGTGCCAAACTTTGGTACTTAAAAATCCCCATAGGCGACGCTTTACATTTTTTTACCGGTTACATGTTTTGAGTTACAGGGGTCATCTAGGGCTAGAATTATTGCTCTCATTCTAACGTTCGCGGCAAATCCTCACATGTGTGGTTTGAATACTGTTTACATATGTGGGCAAGACTTACGTATGAGTTCGATTCTGCGTGCGAGCACACGGGGACAGGGGAACTTTACATTTTTTACATTTTTTTTATTGTTAATTTCACTTTTATTTTTTTAGTTTGACACTTTCTTTTTACATTTTTTCATCACTTGTATTCCTATTACAAATAATGTAAACATCCCTTGTAATAGGAATAAGCATGACAGGTCCTCTTTACAGTGAGATACAGGGTCAATAAGTTCCCACATCTCACCTCTAGGCTGGGAAGCCTGAAATAAAAATCTAAGTAAAAAATAAGCTCAGATTTCCAGCCGATTTTTTTCAAATGCAGGGGCCAGGCGTGACGTCATAACATTGCGCCCGGCCTCTGACCGATCATAGAGGCTCTGGGGACCATATGGTCCCCCGGAAATCTCTATCGTCAGCATCTGTTCCCTTCTCTGACTCACCGATGGCAGGGGTGAGTCGGTAGAAGCACAGGAGGGTGGTGTCCCCTCTTGCCGCCCATAAGAACGCTCAAGCGGCTGAACAGCCACTATAATCATTCTTATGGTGTAGGAAATCGCTGACAATTAAAGAAAATATTTGAATGATGTCTGTAGCTGCAGGCATCATTCAGATATCACCGCTCAAACCTGACGACGTGCTTAATGCAGTATATTTTAGTGCATTGTATTTCAGAGTGTTAGTGCATGTTTTCCACAGTATATTGAGGTGCATCAGTGCAGTTTTACTGCAGTATTTTGTAGTGTGTCAGTGGAGTGTGTCTGTGTAGTGAGTACACAGACACACTCCAAACACCACTTTCCATTGATTAAAGTGCATCCACATACATTTCCACATCTTGATTACAATTTGTTATTAGGCCCTCACACATCATGTCTGGGAGGCCAGCAAGGAGAGGCAGACGTTCCCATGGCACTGTGAGGGGGCCAGCAGTGTATGTGTCCACAGGCAAAGGTGGATGTGGTCTGTCCTCAGGCAGGGCATCATTTCCTCTGTTCAGTAATGTTGCCCATGCTATCCAGCCACAGCATGCAGAGGAAGTGTTGGACTGGCTTACTAAACCATCCTCATCCTCCGTCACCCAAGCAAAGACTCGTGCACAGTTCACTGCAGCTGCCAGAGTGGCTTATACTGACACCTTGTCCACATCTACTCCTGCCATAGTCCCAGCATCAGGCATGGAAGAGTCAGCTGAGTTATTTGAACACAGCGTCAACCATTTGCTTATTGACGATGCACAGCCATTACTTGATTCAGATGTTGGTTCCGTGGTTGAGGAAGGTAGGAACATCAGCCTACAGAGAGGGGAGAACACTGGTAAACAACAAATTGGCAGTGCTGTTCCCCCAGCCACAGCTTATTGTTAAGTTGTCTCCAGTGATAATGAGGATGTAGGGGATGATAATGATGAGGTCACTTATGTGATTTGGGTGCTGGATAGAGCAAAGGAGGAAAGTGAGGGTAAGGCACAACCACAAAGAGGGCAGCCATCATGGAAGAGTAGAGAGCAGCTACCCTATTCCACCAGATTGTGGAGCTGTTACCTCCGGGCCCACTTCCCCCAGCTGAACTGATTGGGCCTTTTTTAGCACATGTGCAGCCTATCGCACTGTTGCAATTTACAAACTTTGCCTCAAGCACATCAGGCGTGGCAAAAACACCAGCCATTTGGGTACCACATGCTTGACAAGGCATTTACCTCCCACCACTCAGCCCATTGGCAAGAGCACCTGAAAGCCACACCAAAGGGATTCAATTCTGCTTCTCCTCACTTCTTTCCTTTCTGGTCTGCCCTTGCTATACCTCATGACTAGGGATGAGCCGAACACCCCCCTAGTTCGGTTCGCACCAGAACATCCGAACATGCAAAAAAGTTTGTTCGAACACGCGGACACTGTTAAAGTCTATGGGATACGAACGTGAAAAATCAAAAGTGCTAATTTTAAAGGCTTATATGCAAGTTTTTGCCCTAAAAAGTGTTAGGGGACCCGGGTCCTGCCCCAGGGGACATGTATCAATGCAAAAAAAAGTTTTAAAAATGGACATTTTTTCTCGAGCAGTGATTTTAACAATGCTTAAAGTGAAACAATAAAAATAAAATATTCCTTTAAATATCTTGCCTGGGGGTGTCTATAGCATGCCTGTAAAGTGGCTCAGTTTTCCCATGTTTAGGACAATAGCACAGCAAAATGACATTTCTAAAGGAAAAAAAAAAGTCATTTAACACTGCTTACGGCTGTAATGTATTGTCGGATCCCGGCAATATAGATGAAAATCATTGAGAAAAATGGCATGGGTTCCCTCCCCCCAGCCCATTACCAGGCTCTAGGGTCTGGTATGGATATTAAGGGGAGCCCCACACCCAAATTTAAAAAAAAAAATTGTGGGGGGGGGTCCCCAGGCACTATATACTCTGAACAGAAGTTACACTTGTGCTCAGGAAAAGGCCCTGCTGTTAAATATTATATCAAAAATTTTAATAACATGCCCCTGTTAAACAGGGGCAGAAAAATTGGGCCTTTGGTGCTGGTGGTGCCACAACACTGTAAGCCCTCACAGATACTCTTGTTGGGCGTAGGAACGGGCCCTGCTGTGAAATGTTTGATCAAAAATTGTAATTATATGGCCCTGTTAAACAGGGGCAGAAAAATTGGGCCTTAGGCAGTGGTGGTGGTGCCCTAAACCAAAAATATCGTTGGAAGCTAGCATCATCAAGATTGAGGAGGAATAGGATAGTCACTCAGCATAGGCAGTCTTCAAGGAATCCCACATCCATAGAAAAATTAATCAGGTGCTTGATAGCTGCTGCTGATCCAAGACTGATTCATTTTTATGAATGTGAGCCTATCAATGGAGTCTGTGGACAGGCGCACTCTATGATCCATTACAAACCCTCCAGCAGCACTGAATGTGCGTTCAGAAGGAACGCTGGATGCAGGACAGGCAAGTAGCTCAATTATTATCAATATTGAGCAAGTTCTGGCCAGTGGTCCATCCTCAAGACCCAATAACCCAGTGGATGGTCTGTTGGAAAGGTCTCCAAGTCTGCTCTTGCCCCAAGATATTCATACATCATGTAATGCAGACATTGGCGATAGTTGCTTGAACTGATCAGACCTTGGCGCTAAGGACTGAAAAATTGTCTAAAGGATTTGGTCAGCCGGCCACCTTCTCCACCGCTTTTCCTCTGACTGAACAAAGCCTCAGCAACACGTTGTCCAGCACCAGGAGATTGTAACCTCCCAGGGTCTGGAAACTCATTGCACAAACCTTTCTTCATGGCCTCCTGAAGATGTTTCATCCTCTGCTTCCTCTGTTAAGGCAGGATGAGTTCTGCGACCTTACTCTTGTAACGTGGATTAAGAAGGGTTGCCAGCCAGTAATGATCCCTCTCCTTGATACCACGAATCCTAGGGTCCTTTTCAGGCTTTGCACAATCAGGGAGGCCATGCAGCGTAAGTTTGCAGACACATTCAATTGTGAGTTCTCTGGGTCACTGAGGATGATGTTGTCAGGAACTACCTCCTCCCAACCACGTACAACTCCTTGGGTTTCTGGGGACTGAAAACTATCCCTTGAAGACTGCTGCTGAGTGTTATCCTCTACATCCACAATGACACAATCCTTCTCTTCTTCTTCCTGTGTGTTTGGTGGGCCCACAGGAATGCTATCTGAATAAAGGGGGCCTTGAGAGGTAAGGAAGTCCTCCTCTTCCTCCCGCTGTTCTGCCTCAAGTGCCCTGTCCATTATTCCATGAAGCGTGTGCTCCAACAGGAAGACAACAGGGATAGTATCACTGATGCATGCATTGTCGCTGCTCACCATCCTCGTGGCCTCCTCAAATGGTGACAGGACAGTGTATGCATCCTTGATCAGTGGTCACTGGCATGGCGGAAAAAAAAAACCCAAGCTCCCCTGACCCTGTCCTGGTGCCATACTCACACTGGTACTCATTAATGGCCCTCTGCTGCGAGTGCAGCTGCTGCAGCATTGCCAACGTTGAGTTTCACCTGGTGGGCATGTCACAAATGAGGCGGTTGGTGGGCAAGTTTCATTCTCTTTGAATGTCAGCCAGCCGAGCACTGACATTGTATGACCAGCAGAAATGACCACAGACTTTCCTGGCCTGCCTCAGGAGATCCTGTAAAAAAAAGAAAGAACCAAGAGAATGAGGATCTCTCAAGAGGGAAAAAAAGAGTATCCAGAACAATGTCTGACAAAAAAACAGAACAAATTTTATTGTACAAAATATTACACCACACAGTTAAATACTAAAAAAATTACACAAGACGGGCTATGGTAGGTGACTATCACAGACCCTATAAAAATAAATGACAACGTTGTCGTTAAAAACAGGGGAACGGCGGCAATACATACCACATTCAGACACCATTCACCACTCATGAATACTGAGGATAGATAGTCAGGCTTTAGGCAGCTAATAGGTTCGATTTGGTAATTCACTTTTCAGATGCGTGGTATAACGGGGATGTGGGTATGTGTGGATGGGGAGAATTATTGGTGATGAAAGTCCATATGTGGAACTGATTCAGTCCAAAGATAGATACTAGAACAAAGCGGGACCAGTAGTTGTAACATCAAAGGAACAGTAGATGTGACTAGCAGGTAAGGCTAAAAAAGGTTGACGTAGAGGCAGCGGTTAAAGGTGGTAAAAGCAGACATGTGGAGTCAAAGCAGCAAGGGGAGGCATATCAAGCAAGCAAGCATTAGAGCGATACATCTCTCACCACTCAGTCGGCATCCATCATTCACAGACCGCCATGCTTAGCTCCAAGGGATGGCTTGGGGAGTAAGTCCATGTGGAGCCATCCTCCTGCCTGTGATTCACCGTCCTCGCTGCGTATTGTACACAGCTTGTCACAGGGCGTGTGTATCAAGACACGCCGGTCATCAGCTGTTGGATCCCAGCTGATCGTCCATCCACAACATGCACGTGGTTCCGGGAAGACGTGCTGACGTCACATGCTGATGCGTTTCACCAGCCAATGAGCAGGAAGGAGTCCGTGGAGTCGGTTTAAATAAGCAGGGTAATATGGTGAAATTACCAAACATTACCACCAGATGTTATCCAAGATCACCTCACATTGCAAACATTCAGGAGATCCTGTAAGCTTGGGTACCTGCCCAAGAACTGCTGCACTACCAAATTCAGGACGTGTGCCAAACATAGGACATGGGTCAAGTGTCCCTGTCCCAGGGCAGGGAGAAGGTTGGTGCCCTTGTCACATACAACCATTCCTGGCTGAAGCTGGTGTGATGTCAACCACCTCTGAGCCTGCCCCTGCAGAGCTGATGGAATCTCTGCCCCAGTGTGGCTCCTGTCCCCTAAGCAGACCAACTCACGCACCGCATGCCATCTTTTTGCCTGAGTGCATGCGTAGGCCCTTGAACACTTACGGAGCACCGCTGTTTCAGAGGAGAAATCTGCAGAAGAGGCCATAGAGGAAGAAGAAGAGGAGGGAGTGGAGGAGAAAGCGGTGGCAGAATCACCACTAGCATTTTGGTGGCGTGGTGGCGAAACAAGCTCCAACAATACTGAACCCTGTCCTGCATCCTTCCCAGCTGCCAGCAGAGTTACCCAGTGCGCCGTGAAGGAAATGTAACGTCCCTGCCCATGCCTGCTAAACCATGAGTCAACAGTAATATGCACCTTACTGCTGACTGCCCTGTCCAACCAGGCCAAAACATTGCCTTCCACATGCTGGTAGAGAACCGAAATGGTCTTCCGTGAAAAGAAATGGTGTTTTGGAACCTGCCACTGCAGTAGAGCACATTCCACAAATTCACGCAAGGGGGCAGAGTCTACAAGCTGAAAAGGCAGCAGTTGCAGTGCTAGCAATTTGGCCAAGCTAGCATTCAGACGCTGAGCATGTGGATGGCTGGGACTGAATTTCTTTTTACGGTTTAGCAACTGGGGTAGGGAAAGTTGCCTGCTAAAATCAGATGGAGGTGTACTGATAGATTGGCTGCAAGTACTTGGGACACCTATTGCTATACTTTCATTCCTCTCAGTGCAGGTTTTTGAGAGGACTGGAGGTATAGTGGGGTTGGAGATCCCAGATGAGGAGCAAGAAGAAGAAGACTGCATTTTTCTTTGATGTGGGTCTTTCAAGTGCTGTTGCCAATGGACTGCATGGGAGGTCGTCATATGTCTTGTCAAGCATGTGGTGCCCAAGCGGCTGCTGTTTTGGCCATGCTTGATACGCTTCAATCATAGGTTGCAAACAGCAATGGTGTGATCTGCTGCAAAAAAGCCCACACTAAGGAACTTTTCAAAATCAGTGGAAGTCAGCAGCGCCCTGCACCTGCAGACCTCTGTGGTGTGATGCAGTAGGGTGGCTGCCCTTAAGCTGCCCCCTAGAGGATATCCTGCCTCGTTGGAGTTGTGCCTCCTCCTCCTCTCTTCTATCAGGCACCCAAGTAGAGTCAGTGACCTTATCATCCCTTCCCTCCTCATCACTGGAGCAAACTTGGCAGTATTCTGTGGCTGGGGGAACATGACTGCCAGTTTCTAGTCCTTCTTGGGCACCCGCTCTCTCTAGGCTCACATTACTCCTTTCCTCAACCTGGGAACCAACATCGGAGCCTTCTAATCACTGTGCATCCTCCATCAGCATGTCTCTGACACTGTGGTCAAATAGTTTGGGGGACTCCTCCGTGCATGATGGTGGGGCTAAGGAAGGAGTGACTGTGGACAAGGAGCCAGAGGAATAGGCCACTTTGGCAGATGCATTGGAAGGCAAACTACTCTGAGCCTGGGTGACAGAGGATGAGGAGGATGAGGACGGCTTTGTTATCCACTCCACTAACTCATCTACATTTTCTGGCTCAATAACACAGCCAGCAGTAGAAAAAAAGGACAAGTGTGCCCCGCGGCCACCTGCAGAGGATGCACCATGTCCGCGACCAGCACTGTTGACTGTAGATACAGAGCCTGCTTGCCCTCTTTTAGTGGTCTGTGAGCGTCTGCCTCTCCTTGGTGGCCTTCCGGACATGATGTATATTTTGTTTTGCAACACCACACTGCACTGTATTGTGTACTGTGTACACCACCAGAAAAGTAGTAGAAACTGCACTAAGGCTGCACTATATTGTGTAATGTGTACACCACCAGAAGTGTAGTAGCAACTGCACTATGGCTGCACTGTATTGTGCACTGTGTTCACCACCAGAAAAGTAGTAGCAACTGCACTACAGCTGCACTGTATTGTGTAATGTGTACACCACTAGAAAACTAGTAGCAACTGCACTATGGCTGCACTGTATTGTGTAATGTGTACACCACCAGAAAAGTAGTAGCAACTGCACTACGGCTGCACTGTATTGTGTAATGTGTACACCACCAGAAGTGAAGTAGCAACAGCACTACGGTTGCATTGTATTTTGTAATGTGTACACCACCAGAAAACTAGTAGAAACTGCACTACAGCTGCACTGTATTGTGTAATGTGTACACCTCCAGAAAAGTAATAGCAACTGCACTACAGCTGCACTGTATTGTGTAATGTGTACACCACCAGTGCATTATGGGGCATTTCGTGGGCGCTCGAATTTCCCGTGAATGCCCAATAATGTTCATTCTTTGGCGAACGGGTGAACACCTGATGTTTGAGTTGAACATCGAGCTCATCCCTACTCATGACCTCTCAGCAGCCTCCACTGACAGGGAGGATGGTATAGCGCAGGGTGCCCTTGCAGCACATCTGCCTGTAGCACACCACCAGCTGTAGACTATAGCAGGCAAATTTCTCTGCCCCATCTGCTCCAGCAAAAAAAAAAAAAATAGTCACTGTCACCCACATGCCCAGCGTCTAAATTCAAGCTTGTCAAAGCTGCTAGCTTTACAACTTCTGTCTTTCTGTCTAGTGGATTCTGCCCCCTTCTGGGAATTTGCAGAATGTGCTGTACCACTTAAGTTGCATCACACTCCCCCTTTGTTCATACATATTGTGTGTTTATCTCACTTCACTCACATATTCAAACACATACATATATATGTGTGTATGTGTATATGTACACATATATATAAATATATTTTCCTATGTATTCGTTGTTGTTGTAAAAAGTCATATCCATAAGAGTTTTTTTCTTATTGGGTAGCACATGTCTTTGATAGCAGATGCCGAGACTTTGCACAATCAGCTTTCAGCTGATATCCATTAGATGAGTGACCATGAAGTCATGTGGTATCTCTTATTAAGATATATAAGACAGTCATCCCAATATTTGTCAGCTATGAGTAAGCGTTCGAACTAGAGCACGAAACGCGTCAGCTGTGTCTGTACCACCCGCCTGATTGTCCTGTTTTTTATGATCCAAGTTTTACAATAAAGAAGATGTTTTCAACTTTATCCGGTGTGCGGCATCCAGATTTTCCTGTTTCAAACCCTGCTTCAATTTGCATTTAGCCAGCACCTGGGACTCCTCTCCTCTGAAGGATTCACTAACACACACCTGAAAGCAAGTTCTCCTGAGCGGTGATTTATTTTCTCTGTCTTGTCTGCACCAAAGGATATATGCTCTTTTTCACCTTCCCTTCCAGGCATATCTCAATAAGTGCTTTGGCTTTTTACTTCAAGAGGCATTACATTTGCACATAAAGGAGGAGTTCATCTTGTTCATCATATGGATCATACAATCACTTCGACACCCATGGCGGAGTCCACGTACAGCAGAACTCTCAAGGCACCTTCAGACAATCCTTTGAGACGATCGTCACAGACACACACTTCACTAGTGTCAGATGATGAAGGAGTGTCACTGATACGGCATTTTAGAAAACTGGAACACATTATGGCTAGAGAAATTAGAGCCTTTTGGGACATTAGCTTCCTCAAGGATTATTTATCATTGGCTCACATACCACGAGGTTTACGAATTAAGAAATTTCCCACTTCAGAATTGTTTAATGAGGAATTTAAAAAGGAATGGACTGACACTTTGGATGCATGCTCCTTTAAACTGATGAACATTCTAATTTCCTCAAAAACCAAATAAGTGGAAGTCCTACAAACTGATATGGCTTCAATCCAAACTGAACTTGCTTCCTTGCAAAATCTAACAGCGTTCACAGAGCTTGATAGTCATTTAAACAACAAGTTGGATAAAATGGAGAAGTCAGTTATCTCCAGCAAGAAAGGAAAGATGGCCCGGGACAAAAACGACTATGAGAACAATAAGGTTTACACTTGGAGAAAACCCCTGTTTGTGCCTAATCGATCAAGGAGAAATTGTGGCAAACAGGTTAGTTTCTCTGATCAAGAAAATGATCCAGCAAACAGCACTTTTGCTCGCACTATGTCAGATTTGTCACCTGATCGATCTATAAGTTCTGTGGAATCAAATAGAAGCAACAGCCACTCTAACACTGGAAACCCTCACAGGTCAGGCCACACAAAGAAGAAGAAATCGTCCATAAAAAAACAAGAAGGGGCGGCAGGAGACACAAGGGCTCCAAGCAATGCACATTACAGCCTACGAGGCAGAGCAAAGAAATAACCCTCAGCGTACTCAACATTTCAAATAGATCTTTAAAGGAAGCAGAGATCAGTCTTCTATGAAAAGGTTTAAATTTCTGTCCGAACAGACATTTTGACTTATTTAATACCATCTTGGATGTGAATAAATTCTCTCGCTCTTTAACACTTAAAAAACATTTTAGTTCTGCTGAAGAAGAGGTTGTTGCAGTGAATTCTGGTGAGACAGATGAGTCTCCCCCTTCACCCATTTCTTTTACTGAAGTTTGTGGATTATATGACTTAATTGAATTAGCAGACGAATCGGATCCATCCCCTGTTGATCCCATTGATTCACTAGATAAATTATCGATCAAATCTAGATCTGAATTTTATCCTGTGGCATCCAGGGGAAAAGATCTTGATCTGTTTCAGAAATTGGTGGAGGGGGACCTGACCCGCTTGGCTCACAGCTGCCACAAAAAATCTATCACTGATAATTTAACACACAATGAAAAATTAGCCCTTAAAACTTAAACAGCAGACACAAGCATTGTCATTAGGAACGCAGATAAGGGGGGAACAGTGGTTGTTTTAGATACTGAAACATATATTCAGGAAGCTTTACGACAGTTATCTGACACATACACCTACCAACCACTTCCATCCAATCCTACACTCCCCTTCAAGAAAGTACTTTCTGCCCTCCTAGACAGAGCGGTGGCAGCGGTGGCAGTAGGCATCTTTTCACAGAAAGATAAAGAACAACTCATTCCCGAACATCCAGTCATGCCTATTTTCCACCACCTGCCTAAAGTCCACAAAGGACTTCAACCCTTAACAGGACGACCCATTGTCGCAGACATTGGTTCATTGAACGAACGTCTGGGTGAATGGGTGGACTCCCAATTACAGCCCTTGGCAACTGGTTTGCCTGGTTATTTGAGAGATACCAAGCAACTTCACAATTTCCGATGGGAGAGCAATTATAGGCGGATCAGCTGCGATGTCAGCAGCCTTTATTCTAGCATCCCACACCATCTAGGTCTCCAGGCAGTTGCGTGGGCTCTCAGGACATCAGGTAAATTTTCACTCACACTTCAGGACTTTATTCTGCAGGCTTTGGAGTACCTTCTTACACACAATTTCTTTATGTTTGACGGGGGCTATTACCTCCAGAGATGCGGGGCCTCCATGGGCGTGAAATTTTCGCCCTCCCTTGCCAACATCTTCATGGGTTGGTGGGAGAGGTCCCGCATCTTTGGACATGATAGCCCCCGCAGACTGGATACGGTTTTTTACTGTCGCTTTATTGATGATCTTTTGTTTATTACGGCAGACGCACATGCTTACTTGGCAGCATGGCTTTTGTATCTCAACGATAATGATCTCAATTTAAAGTTTACAGGTACCCTACAATCCTGTAGTATCGAATTTTTAGATGTCAAACTTAGAGGTGCAGGCAATTCCATTCATATCACCTTATATAGGAAACCCACTGCGGGCAATACTCTTCTCAGAGCAGACTCAGCACATCCTAAGCACACCATACGGGGTGTGCCTTATGGTCAATTTCTAAGGCTCAAACGCCTATGCAGTACCCCTGAAAGCTTCCAAAGTGAAGCTAACAACATGGCCCAACGGTTTAGAGACCGGGGATACGGTACAGCTCTAGTTAATAGAGCACTCACTACAGCAAGTGCTGTCCCTAGGCAGACACTTTCACAAGATAAACCCCACATCACTTCCCCTTCCATTACCACTCCGGTATTTTCCACGCCATACAGCGCGGAATTCAACCAAATAAGGAAAATTGTTACTAAATACCTTCCAATTTTACACAATGATGCTGCTTTTGACAGCATCCTCTCTAGGGGTATCAAGGTGGTTTCTCGTAGGGCACCCACTTTGGGGAGCCTTCTTTCACCCAGTTTGGTACCAACTAGACGAATCAATTCAAACTGGTTGAATTTGGTTGGCAACTACAAATGTGGTAAAAAGGGGTGCAATTATTGCGGCCATATAAAGAAGGGAAAGCAAGTAAAATCTTGCACCAATGGCAAATCTTTCAATATAAACTCATTTATTAATTGTAACACCCAATTTATAGTATATGTCATCACCTGCGACATCTGCCAAATCCACTATGTCGGGGCGAACGACCCGACGCCTCAGAAATCGTTTATACGATCACTTATATGACATTGAAAAGGAAAAACTAACCAATGTGGCTAAACATTGGATTTTTGTGCACCAGAAAGACGTATCCAGCCTCTCCATCCAGGGCATAGAAAAGGTGGTCACACCTGTCAGAGGAGGGGACAGATTCCAGCTGCTGTGCAAGCGCGAGGTATATTGGATATTTTCCTTAAATAGGAGGATTCCCTTAGGCCTCAACTATGAATGGGATGTCTCCTATTATTATGAGTAATTTACTGAGCTATATATAATCATAAACATTTTCATCATAAAAATCATAATAATCTTACATTACCCTCTTCCATTTTCCAGTTGTTCTCTACTGCCTTATTATATACTCCAGTCAGTTAGGTGCCAAGACATGGATTATTACCTCGACTATACTCCAGGCTTATGCTCTCACACCTTACATCTGCATATAAAGCATAGACCTGTTCTCATAATTGTATGTATATACTTTTTGTTTTGTAACTTGCTGCATGTATATGCTTAGAAGTTGTGTGGTCAATTTAAATGACATAGAACAATATCATTTTCATTGTGATATATAGTATGGTAATATATTTCCATCATCTTTATAGATTGGATTCGCATCAATTTTCCAAGTGTCTACCTGCGTATTGATATATTATTAATTTTCTACTTACTGAACGCATTATCATCTGGATCATGTATTAGTGTGCTCACAGTTTCTGTACATTTTAATGTGAATTACTAGATGGTCAGCTGTTTAGTGGTCCGGCATCTGCTGACATGTATTGCTAAATATAATCCTTTACATGAGACACAATTAACACAACATTTAGCATATTGTTATTTGTTGTGGCTCAATATTTACTCCCGTTTTTTTGCAACATCTTTACCCTCTATAGCCAGCTTACATACCACATACACAACTGCCGTTCCTATTGAAACTTTGTATCACACTGCTATACTCACTGATACATTTCTATTTAAACATCCATGCCCACTTTTTTTTCTTAATTTTGTCCCTATTTGCTGAATAGCTTGATGTGCTCCCAGTCCACAGAGACATCGTTGCTCTATCACATGCAGTTTTACATCACATCGCAGGGCACTTCATATGTTTCTATTGCTCCAGCTATACTATACTTACATCTATGTTTATTCATTACTTTGACAACCCCTTTTTTACACACTTGGTCTGTGGTGGGACCGCCACCCACTGCTTATAAACCTTGTGTTATATACAAGGCATCTCAATTTTATATGTGATTGCTTAGACAGGTTTTGATATACCCACACACAAACCGATCTCTATTTAGGATCAACTACTTAAACTAATTGCTATACATAAGGCATTCTACCTTTAGATGCGTGCACTTTGACAGGCTTCAATACATCTACACACAAACCGATTCCTGTTCACAACTAATCATTTAGATTGACAGCACCATAATATGGTTTCTGTGATCGCATCGATGGGTTTTGATATACCCACACACAAGCAGATCTCTATTCATGATCAATCGCTCAGATTGATTGCTACACACAAGACACTTCACTTTTAGTTGCGATCGCTCTGATAGGCTTTTGACACATTCATACACAAGCCGATTTACATGCACAATTTATCACTCAAACTGATAGCACCATAACATAGTTTTTGTTTAGTTATTTGACATTTTCTTTTATTCATCTTTTTACTTACATTTTATACACTATCTTGGAATCAAAACCACGTTCATGTATATACACTGGTTTGACCAAATAATTTGGCTATTTATTTCATTATGCATCCCATACTTTGACATTTAAACGGCTTGTATACATATACAATTACAATTTGGATTTTATCTTTCAAATTCAATCTCATTAATTTCTTTCACTATATCCTATTCTATTTTCATCTTCACTTTTTTTATTATTATTAATATTTTTTCATTATTGTCCTTTTTTAATGCATATGGCTACATTGCATTACCTATTGGTGCACATATTCAATTTTCACTATCAATTATTAATGCACATATTTATTTATTTTCATTTTTACTTATTTATGTATTTATTATATTTTTTCACTAGTAGTGCACATACACTGCTGTAGTCATGCGTTTTACATATAAATTCAGGTCCACATACTTTTACACCTTTTTTACAGTTTTTTTCCACTAATTTTTCACTCATTTGTTGCTGTGCTTTTTTGCATTTTGTTTTAACACAATAAGTTGCATCACACTCCCCCTTTGTTCATACATATTGTGTGTTTATCTCACTTCACTCACATATTCAAACACATACATATATATGTGTGTATGTGTATATGTATACATATATATAAATATATTTTCCTATGTATTCGTTGTTGTTTTAAAAAGTCATATCCATAAGAGTTTTTTTCTTATTGGGTAGCACATGTCTTTGATAGCAGATGCCGAGACTTTGCACAATCAGCTTTCAGCTGATATCCATTAGATGAGTGACCATGAAGTCATGTGGTATCTCTTATTAAGATATATAAGACAGTCATCCCAATATTTGTCAGCTATGAGTAAGCGCTCGAACTAGAGCGCGAAGCGCGTCAGCTGTGTCTGTACCACCCGCCTGATTGTCCTGTTTTTTATGATCCAAGTTTTACAATAAAGAAGATGTTTTCAACTTTATCCGGTGTGCGGCATCCAGATTTTCCTGTTTCAAACCCTGCTTCAATTTGCATTTAGCCAGCACCTGGGACTCCTCTCCTCTGAAGGATTCACTAACACACACCTGAAAGCAAGTTCTCCTGAGCGGTGATTTATTTTCTCTGTCTTGTCTGCACCAAAGGAAGTTGCTAAACAGGTGAAAGAAATTCGGTCCCAGCAATCTACATGCTCAGCAGCTGAATGCTAGTTTGGTTAAATTGCTAGCTAGCACTCCAAATGCTGCCTTTTCAGCTGGTAGACTCTGCCCCCTTTCGAGAATTTGTGGAATGTGCAGGTACCTCAGTGGCGGGTTCCCAAACGTCAATTTTTTTCTCAGAAGGCCATTCCAGCTCTCTACTGACATGTAGAAGGCAATGTCTTGGCCTCGTTGAACAGGGTGGTCAGCAGTAAAGTGCATATTGCCGCTGACTCGTGGTCCAGCAGGCATGGACAGGGACGTTGCCTTTCTTTCACGGCACACTGGGTAACCCTGCTGGCAGCTGGGAAGGATGCAGGACAGGGTGCAGTACTGTTGGAGCTTGTTCCGCCACCACGCCTCCAAAATGCTGGTAGTGGTTATTCTGCCACACCTCTCTCCTCCACCCCCTCCTCTTATTCTTCCGCTATGGCCTCTTCCTATTCAGATTTGTCCTCAGAACCAGCGGTGCTCCGTAGGCATTCTAGGGGCTACGCAAGCACTCAGGCAAAAAGATGCCATGCGGTGCTTGAGTTGGTCTGCTTAGGGGACAGGAGCCATACTGGGGCAGAGATTCTGTCAGCTCTGCAGGGGCAGGCTCAGAGGTGGTTGACACAATGCCAGCTACAGCCGGGAATGGTGGTTTGCGACAATGGCACCAACCTCCTGCTCCACCCAGGAGCATTTCACCCGTGTTCCCTGTTTGGCTCACATCCTTAATTTGGTGGTGCAGTGCTTCTTGTGCAGGTGCCCGGGCTTACAGGATCTCCTGAGGCAGGCCAGGAAAGTCTGTGGGCATTTCCACCAGTCATATAATGCCAGTGCTCAGCTGGCTGACCTCCAAAAGGAATGCAACCTGCCCAAGAACCGCTTCATCTGTGACATGCCCACCAGGTGGAACTCAACGTTGGCACTGCTGCAGCAGCTGTACATGCAGAAGAGGGCCATCAATGACTACCTGTGCTAGTATGACACCAGGACAGGGTCAGGGGAGCTTGGCTTTTATTTGCCACGCCAGTGGCTCATGATCAAGGATGCATGCACTGTCCTGTCACCATTTGAGAAAGCCATGAGGATGGTGAGCAGTGACAGTGCAGGCATCAGTGATACTGTCCCTCTTGTCTACCTGTTGGAGCACACGCTGCATGGAATAATGGACAGGGCACATGAGGCAGAATAGAGGGAGGAAGAGGAGGACTTCCTTACCTCTCAAGGTCCTCTTTATCCAGACAGTATTCCTGCAGGCCCACCTATCACACAGGAAGAGGAGGAGAATTGTGTCAGTATGGAGGTGGAGCCTGGCACTCAGCATCAGCAGCAGTCTTCAAGGGATCGTCTCCAGTCCCCAGAAACCCATCGACTTGTACATGGCTGGCAGGAGGTGGGTGCGGATCAGGTCATCCTTTAGTGACCCAGAGGACTCCGGACCGAATGCCTCAGCAAACCTACGCTGCATGGCCTCCCTGATTCTGCAGAGCCTGCGAAAGGACCCTAGGATTTTTGGTATCAAGGAGAAGGATCAGTACTGGCTGGCAACCCTTCTTGATCCACATTACAAGGGTAAGGTGGCGGAACTTATCCAGCCATCGCAGAGGGAGCAGAGGATGAAACATCTTCGGGAGGCCTTGCAGTAATGTTTGTGCAATGCGTTTCCAAAGCCTGGGAGGTTACAATTTCCTGGTGCTCCTGGACAACGTGTTGCTGAGACTTCAGTCAGTCGCAGAAGGAGCGGTGGAGAAGGTGGCCATCTGATCGAAGCGTTCAGACAATTTTTTAGTCCACAGCCCCAAGGTCTGATCGGTTCCAGTAACCATCTCCAGCGTCTGTTGTACATGGTGCAGGAATACCTAGGGGCAAGATCAGACTTGGAGAATTTTCCAATCGAAAATTCACTGGGTTACTGGGTCTTGAGGATGGATTACTAGCCAGAGTTTGCACAATATGCAATTGAGCTACTGGCCTGTCCAGCATCGAGCGTTTTCGGAACACACATTTAGTGCTGCTCGAGGCTTTGTAACCAATCACAGAATGCGCCTGTCCACCGACTCGGTTGATCGGCTCACCTTCATAAAAATGAATCAGTCTTGGATCACCAGCTACCAAGAACCTGATGCTGATGTAACCGATTCATTTTTTTATGAATGTGAGATCCCTTCAAGATTGCCTATGCTGATGATGAGTGACTATCCTGTTATGCTGTGTGACTATCCTATTCCTCCTCAATGTTCATGTTGATAGCTTCTAAGAACATTTTTGGTTCTGGGCACCACCACCAGTGACTAAGGCCCAATTTTTCTGCCCCCGTTTACCAGGAGCATGTAATTACAATTTTTGCTGTAATATTTTGCAGCAGGGCTCGTTCCTGCACTCAACAAGAGTATCTGTGAGGGATTGAAGTGTTGTGGCACCACCACCTCTGCCTAAGGCCCAATTTTTCTGCTTCTGTTTAACAGGGGCATATAATCACAATTCTTGATATAATAATTCACAGCAGGGCCCATTCAAGTGCCCACCAAGAGTAAGTGTGAGGGCTTACAGTGTTCTGGTACTACCAACACCTAAGGCCCAATATTCCACAGAGTGTACAACAAAATCCGATCGCGTCAATTCCGACCGTGTGTGGCCAATTCCAGAGCACAAAGTGCCATGCATGCTCAGAAGAAATTCCGAGACTGAACAGCTTGGTCTGGTAAAATTAGCGTTCGGAATGAATATAGCACTTTCGTCAGGCTGCAATGTCTAAAATTGTTTAATACAGCGCACTCTGTTCTTCTTTATAATGCTAGAAGAATGAAGTATTTTTGCTGCTAATATTCACACAGACTTCTCACAAACTTATTTCTTTATTATTTATCGTGATTTCATTAATATATTTAGATTCATCACATCGCGAAAAAAAAAAATATATATTTTTTTTTGGTTTGTATTGTTTTCAAGCCTGATCTTGTTGTTAATTTTTTAAAATTTTATTTTAGATCCTGAATATTTTTGTGTGTGTTTTGTGTGTCAAGTTACCACAACACCATTATTATCTGGTATTATTTAATCTTTAATCTCAAGGAGATTGGTTGTTGTTGGTGTCTCTTGTTAATTTCACATTGTATTTTTGAAATGTACCTGCCTCCTCACAAACTGTCCTTTTTGAAGGAAAACACACATAGGCGAGTATAATTGAAACAAAAAATCCTTTATTAAGGGCTCAGAACCAAACAAAGAGGGAGGCAATGCTGGAGAAACAGCAGAAATTGGTGAAGCCTTTGGCCCCCAGGGCACACATTAATAATTTCATGGCAAAATTGATAGCCTGAGGAGTCCATATCTAAGGGAGTGCAGTCTGGTCCAGAAGTCCCAGAGATCATGAAATCAGCAGATGACATCTATATCCCCAGGCTGTGGTCATACAAGAGCCTGCATCTTTTGTCAGACCAGACTGAACCCAGTCCATCACTCTCTGGTCTTCCTTCCACACTGTGGCTGTGGTGGTGGAGTTGTGGCAGGAGGAGGAGGAGGATGGTCCAACTCACTCAGGTGGGTATTGGGTGTGATTTCGCCCCTCACCCCCTTAGTTAAGACTTTATAAAGAAGGTCCTCACACAGGAGGCGTTGGCCCTCCTGCATGCCCTGCAGTTTTGTGGCAGCCATGCAGGCAAAGGCCTCTTCAGGAGTGGGGGTGGCTCTGAGGGATGCAGAAGCCTCCTGAATCAGCCTGAGTGCTGAATCCTGCACGTGACTCCCCTTCCTGGGTCTTTTGTTTGGAAGGGAGGAACCTGCAATTCTGTCAGGCTCCTACTGGGCCCAGGCTTCTCCTGGCTGCCAATTAGCCCTGCCTCCTCCTGGCTACCACTAACCCCCGCCTCCTCCTCCTGGCTGCCACATTCCACAGCCTCGTCCTGGCTGAGGTTTTCCTGTGTATGAAAAAGGGACATAGTTTTAGTTTTTTATTCATCAATCACACACAATTTTCACCTCATGATTGTTGCAAATTGAATATTAACAAATATAACAGATGATCATTCTGAGTCCAGTCTTTTTCATTCTTGTCCCAATTATTTTTGCCCACTACTGTCTATTGATATGTAAAACACTTTATTAAATCAGCAATTAGTGATCAATAATAACATCTAGTAAACATAATTTATTTATTGAGCAGAAATCTGTAGAACAATGCTATACCTGGCTCCAGCTGGGCTCCTCCACTTCTTCCTGGCTGGAAGTCCCAGGTTTGACATCGGAAGCCTCAGCTGGTGTGGAAGGAAGAGTAGAAGGAAGGGTTGAGAGGGATTCCCTGACTTCAGTCTGGTCTGACAGAAATCGCAGTCTCTCATAGTACCACAGCCTGGGGACATAAACATCATCTGCTGCAGCTCCGGATCTCTGGGAATCTGTGACCTTCTTGCACTCCCTAAGATAAGTGCTCCTCAGGCCACCAATTTTGGCTTTTAAATAGGGGATGGTTGCCGTGGGGACCACCGGCTTCACCAACTCCAGCAGTTTCTTCAGCGCTGTCTGCCTCTTTTGTTTATGATTATAATGTGGATGTTTCACCTGCCACAGACAGGGAAGCTCCCTGTACTTGTCTATGAACAGGGGGAGGAAGTTGTGGTCATTGAAGCCATCCATTTTATCTGCAAGACACAAGACAAGACACACCCTAATGTCAGGCGAAACTCTCCTAATCTTGTTAAAATATAGACCTCAATCTAGAAGCAGTATAGGCCCAAGTTTAGATTTTACCTTCGTTATCATGATCGGTGCCTCCGATACTCCTTCCTCCGCTCACAGATCATACGTACTACGCACGCGTGTTACGCTTTATGTACACTGCGCATGCGTGAAATTCCGCCCGCCCCTGACATTCTTTCTAGTCTATTCCCCGGCCCTTCTCGTTCGGCGCAGTGGGGGAGGAGCACATGGCGGAGACACAGCAGGTGCGTGCTAATTACAGCAACGAGGAGGAGGAGGAAAGCCCAGAGCCTGAAATGTCCAGATACCGGAGGAGAAGATTTAAGGCATCAAATATGGCCTTTGGGGAGATGTTGGAGATGGTTGACATCCTGAAGAAGGCCGACTATGATGGGAAGTATGGACCTTACCCCAATCCCAATGTCAGAAAGGCCAAGATCATGGTGAAAGTAGTCAAGAGTCTGCACCGGAATTTTGGGGTACGACGATCCAAGGGAGCACGAGCAGTACAGAAGGATCAGGAGAGTGCTGCAAAAAAGTAAGTAGTTGTGCTTTGTTCCTATTCTTTATTTTTATTACATTCGTGCTGCTCCATGTGCTTTTCTTAACTGTTGTACAGTTTAAAATGGCACATTATTCGTTCGTATGAAACATTGTTTGCTCGGCCTAGAAAACACCATTTTTTTGGCCATATGCATTGGAAAAGATTTTTTATGGCCTACTTCTCTTAAAATAATTTGGTTGTGTAGATGGGTTTGTAACTAGAATGAAATGCAAACTAGATTCTGGGTAAGGAGAGGACACCCAGCAGCAGTTTTCACATCTGGACGCTGGAGCACTAGTGTGGGACACAAGAACACCCTTTTTATTAGGGGGTCCCACACAGGTGCTCCAGTGTATACTATAGGGGTGACTCCATCTGTGAAGCTTGTAAAAAAGAGGTAAGTATTCAAGCTTGACAAAGGACAAAAAAATTTCTTAATCTTGGAACTCTGCCAAAATAGACAATTGTACCCCGCTTCCAAGCAATATTTTCATATTCCTATTTCTGGCATCAAATATTTGTGTGCTAAGTATACCTATTTTTTTTTTACATAGGGGATAAAAGACTCGGAGGACACCCCTCATCCAAAGAGACAACAGACCCCCCACCTCAGGAAGATGTGGAGACCCACCAAACACAACAGGTGGAGGAGGAGGAAGGAGATGTGGTGGAAATTGTCACCACAACAGGTGAGTGTCTGTGACCACAGGCTCAGGTAAGAGATGGATGCCGGCATATTTATAATACATGGTGTGTTTTTGTTTCTATCTTTTTAGGTGTTCATGATGTTGTGGATTCAGATCATTTCACCTCTGAAAGTGCACAGATCCTGATCGGGGAGATCATGGGGTGTAATAGGGACTTGGAAGACATCCAGAAAAACATCAATGATGTTCAAAAAAATGAAGAACATCATTGATGTTTTAGGGAGAGTTTAAATCCCCTCCAAATCCCTTCCCTTTTTTTGTGCTTTTTGGGCTCTAAAAATTTCAAACATTTTTTGACATATTCTCGAAAAGCCAAATTTTGAAGATGCACACAGTGTGTCAACATGTGCTATCTGCCATCATGGGAGATCAATGGACGCGTTTTGGGGGTGCAACCCCTTCCTCAATAACAAAGTAGATGGGAGGAAGGGGTGGCACCCCCAAAACACGTCCCTTGATGCCCCGTGATGGCAGCTAGCACATGTTGACATTCACCAATTTGTGTGCATCTTCAAAATTTGGCTTTTCCAGGGGTGACTTCACCCCATCTGAATGCAAGGTCAAACACAGTTTATAAATACTCATGTCTGATATTGCCTTCAATTTCTTGAAAAGTTGAACTTTGTAAGTTCAAGATTTGTGTCTTTCTTGTTGGTTTTAAACATGCCTGTTTGATCTTAAATGGACATTTCTACTTTTAGTAATGTGACCCCAAAAATTGTTATACAACAAACATGTTGGTTTGTTTTAAAAACCTTTTATAAATGCACATGTGATTGTGCTGGTATTAAAAAGATTGATACTCAAGAATGTGTGGATTATTGTTTGAACGCTCCAAAAAATTTGTTGTGCTCGAATTGGTGTTTTTTGTGACAATGGGGGTTTATTTCCTAAGGGAAAATCCACTTTGCACTACAAGTGCAGTTTCAAGTGCACTTGTAGTGCAAAGTGTCTTTGCCTTTAGTAAATAACACCCAACAGTGTTTTGTAATGTTACACAATCACACCATTTTCAGGACTCACCACATTTCTGTCAGGGTCAGTTAAAGAAACACAGCAGTAAATGTCACCAAAGATTTTAGTAGTTATTTTTTTATTATTTGAAAAAGGTTTCAGACATTGTCTGGCATATTGATGGCCCCCCTACCTGCAAAGTATTCAAGGTATCTTAGACGGACCTCATGGGCACTCAGGGAGGGCAAGCCAGGATGGCCACTTTCAAGCGCCGTCAGGGTTGGTTCATTTAGAATTCCGGCCTCAGGCCCAACTGAGCCAGCATAGTTGGCAGAATGTTGCCGTAAAAAGTTGTGTAGAACACGGCACGCCAGGATGATATGATTCAGTTTGTACTCCACCATGTGTATGGGTGTAAGAAATAGGCGGAACCGGCTGGCCATGATTCCAAACGTGTTCTCCACCACTCTTCTGGCTCTGGCCAGCCGGTAATTAAAAACCCTCTGGTCCGGGGTGAGGGTCCTCATTGGGAATGGCCGCATAAGATGGTCCCCCAGTGCAAACGCTTCATCCGGAACGAAGATGAATGGGAGTCCTTCCACATTGTCTTCTGGAGGTGGCAAGTCCAAGCTGCCATTCTGGGGACTCCTGTAGAACTTCGTCTGGGCGATGACTCCACCATTGGACATCTGGCCATTCTTCCCCACGTCCACATACAGGAACTCGTAAGTAGCCGACACCCCTGCCAACATCACAATACTATTGAACCCCTTATAGTTGAAATAGTATGTGTTTCCAATCAATTGCCCCTCTGCAGTTAGGAAAGTCCAACTGCTGGGCAAAGTGGGAGGCCACAGTCTGCCATTCCTGTGGGTTGGAAGGAAACTGTGGAGTCAAACAAGAAAAAAAAAATATTTTGCACCTAAACAGGAAAAGCAGATTAGACACAAACATTCTTGGCCAACATCAGCATAACATTTATTTTAGGGAGTTTGGAAAGAGGTCCACCTATCAGATTCCCCCTCCCCCCACCCTCTCATGGGCCATTTCTAACATTTTAGGGGGGGAGCTCTTGGACAGGTTACCCTCTCCACTTCATTGAGAGATGAATGCCTAAATAATGTGTATTACTTTGGCCAGCCCCTCCTTACTTACACTATTGACAGCCCACTGGACGGGTAAGAAGTGTCATAATACAAAGATATAAATACACACTGTACACATTTTAGCACATTTGGACATTCTGCTATTACCTATCAGGAAAATAATAGTATACAAAAACTTGAAACAGTACCATTTGAAGTATACAGGCAGGCCCTTGCACTACATGCTTTGGGGAATTCATCCATACAACTGACCACAAAAGAGATGGGTATAGTGTGTATGGGTTTGGCAAAGTCAGCAGACAAATGATTGAGGATAGATAGAGAATTGGTATCAGCTCATTTGGGGGGAGGGAGGGTTCCAAATGATTTGGGGACCAAAAAAATAAAGCCTCTGGCACTCTGCCTGAATTTAAAGCGCAAATCACATTTTTACACATTTTAGGAGGTATTTAGGGTAAAGCACTACTATGGAACTGGCAAGATACATTGTTAAGTGACTACATGAGGTGAATATAGGGCCAGGAGACCATGCTGGGGAGGTAAGTAAAGGCAAATATGTATGAAGGACAAAAAAAATAATTACATAAAAATCCAGCATGCATGAGGACCAATGGGACATTCACAGTATATTACAATCATGGTAATTAGGGAATGAGGAAAGAAATACAATATATTATCAAACATTAAATACAATAAAATGTGATGTTAAACGATAAATCTTACCGTAATATACTCCTTCTGCAGGACCTGGATGATGGCAGAACAGGTCTCTGGGATAATGATCCCCAGAGCCTGGGGGGAGATGCCTGTCGAGAACTTGAGGTCCTGCAAGCTTCTCCCCATCGCCAAGTACTGCAGGGTGGCGACTAGCCTCTGCTCCGGAGTGATGGCTTGCCTCATGCAGGTATCCTGCCTGCTAATATAGGGGTCAGTAAAGCCAACAAACAGTGAAATACGGGGTCCGTCATCTGGAGAAAGTTCCTGAAATCATCAGGATTATTCTCACGGATCTCACGGAGCAAAGGCATATGACAGAACTGGTTACGCTGGAGCAACTAATTCTTGGTCCATGAACTCCTCCCCTCCCTGTTCATGGACTTGACTTGAGTCAAGGCAAGGACCCCAACACCAAGCCCCCGCACAGCACGAACTCTATGAGGAGTACGTATACGTAACATGGCTAGAAAACGGTCGGCTGCTCAGAAATAAGTAACAGAACGCACTGAAGAACAGCAAGGCCTGTGAAGAGCGACCTGAAAAACAGCAAGATCGCACAGAAAATTCCAATACGAACTGCCTGCACGCACTGAAGAGCAGATACAAACCCACAAGCACAAACTGAACAGCAGAAAATGATCTGAAAACCACAAGTCTGAAAAAGTGCGAATCGTCTCTCACCAAACTTTTACTAACACGAGATTATCAAAAGGAGCCCAAAGGGTGCCGCGCTTGGTTCTGAACTGGCCTTTTCCAGTCTCGTCGTACGTGGTGTACGTCACCGCGTTCTTGGTGATCGGAAATTCCGACAACTTTGTGCGACCGTGTGTATGCAAAGCAAGTTTGAGCCAACATCCGTTGGATTTTGTTGTCGGAATGTCCGATCAATGTCCGACCGTGTGTACAGGGGCATAAGAGTTAATATGGGAAAAAGGTGTCTCCTCCACTGATTTATCATCAATCCTTGTTTCCCTTAAAAAAAAAACAAATTTTCAAAATCCAATTGTCAATGGAATAGAAAGTGAGGTGAAATCTTCTGAACAGGGGCACAGACAGCAAAACAAATGTTACTTTTGATTTCTCACATTCGAGTCCCTTAGACTTCAATGGTGTTCGAATGTTCGCACAAACTTTCGGTCCGTTCGCATGTTCTGGATGTAGACCGAACCAGGGGGGGTTCGGCCCATCCCTAATTCACAGCACACTGGGTAACTTTGCTTGCAACTCGGAAGTATGCAAGACAGGGCTCAGTGTTGCAGCTTGTTGTGCCACCACATCTCTGTACAGCTAGTGGTGATAATGCCAGATTTGTCAGCTCCACCACCTCCTCAGGCTAAAAGGTGCATTCAGTGCTTCAGCTGGTCTGTCTAAGGGCCAGGAGCCACACCAGAGCAGAGATTCTTGCAGCTCTGCAGGGGCAGGCCCAGAGCTGGTTCACGCCATGCCAACTAGAGCCAGGAATAGTGGTGTGTGATAATGAAACAAACCTCCTGTCCGCCCTTAGACAGGGAAAGTTGAAACATGTGCCATACCTGGCTCATGTCCTCAATTTAGTGGTGCAGTGTTTCTTAAATAGGTACCCAGGGTTGGAAGATCTGCTAAAGCAGGCCAGAAGAGTCTGTAACCTTTTCAAGTGGTCATACACAGCCAGTGCTTGGTTGGCTGAAATTCAGCAGGAATTCCACCTGCCCGTAAACCGCCAGATTTGTGACATGCCCAGTAGGTGGAACTTGACTTTGGCAATGCTGCAGCAGCTGCACATGCAGCTGAGGGCCATCAACGAGTACCTGTGTCAGTATAGCACTATGACAGACTCAGGCCGGCTGAAATTTTTTCCCCACACCAACGGCTGCTGATAAAGGATGCATGCATTGTACTGTCACCCTTTGAGGAGGCCACAAAGATTGTGAGCCGTGACAATGCATGCATCAGTGACACAATCCCTGTTGTGTTCCTGCTGGAGTAGACTCTGCTTGTCTTTATGGACAGGGCACTTGAGGCAGAGCAGCGTCCTCTCAAGGACCGCTTTATGCAGACACCATTCTTGCCACACCACGGAACACAAAAGAGGAGAGGAAGATTCTGGCAGTTTTGGAGGCATTGAAGTTGAGAAAGACAAAGTCAACCCTTAACAGATGGTTTTCCATCCCCAGAAACCTTGGGAGTAGTAAGTGGCTGGGAGGAGCCAGATCCAGATACTGTAATCCTCAGTGACCCAGAGGTCATGGTTTCTCATGCCTCTGCCAACTTGCAGTGCATGGGCTCCTTTTTGCTTCAAATCCTGTAAAAAGACCTGACAATATGTGGCATCAAGGTGAAGGATCACTATTGGTTGGCAACCCTCCTTGACCACCATTACAAGGGGAAAGTCTTGGAACTCGCCCTGTCCCCACAGAGGGAGCAGAAGATGAAATCTCTTAAGGACACCTTAAAGAGGAGTTTATGTAACGTTTTTCCTGACTTTGGTAGGTTATAGTCTGGTGGAAAACATAGTTTTGAGGCTTCTTTGAGGCTTCTATTGGTCAAGAGAGGAGCAGTGGAGAAATTTCAAAAAAATTTTAGTTGTCAGCATCCACATCCCATCCGCAGCATCTGCATCATATGGAGGAAGGGGCGAAAAAGGACATGGAGAGCTTTTGATGAGCCACTGGGTCATGAGAATAGACCACTGGACAGTATGCAATTGAACTGCTGGGCTGCCCTGCATCCAGCATGCTTTCTGAACAGGCATTCAGTGCTGCTGGAGGTTTTGGAACATATAAGAGAGCGCTTCTGTCCACAGACTCCGTGGTTCACCTGACATTTATCAAATTGAATCAGTCCTGGATTAACAACAGCTACTGTATCAAGCCCAGGATGCCGATGTCGCTGATTAAGTGCTTTCTGGATCTTAAATCTATAAAAGACTGTCTAAGCTGCCTAGCTTTGTGGGTGTTGATTTCACCTGGAAGAAATTTTTTGGTGTAGATTTTATGGGCACAATTAACATCCAAGGACCAATTTTTCCGCATCTGTTTCACAGGTGCATATCATTGCAATTTTTGACAGCAAGGCCAATTCTTGCTTTCATTAAGAATACCTCTATAGGGTTATGGTGTGAACAGTGGTGGCCAGTCCATAAGGGGTGCAGTGGCACCGCCCTCCTAGTTTGCATGCGGGGCACCTAATAGCTTTTTCATGAGGTATGTCATTTTTTTACAAGCACGTGATTAGAGCCTGAGGCTCTAATTGGCTTGTAAAAGGTTGTCCTTGTGGCACAGGGCACTGCACCCCAAATCGTCCCACTTGTGATATTAGTGAATCAATATTCGCCATCGGTTTCCGGCTTCTCATCTTGGCCAATCAGGACAGGATGTGACTCTAAAGACTGAGTAAGCCAGGAAAGCCGTGGCACTGGGTATCAGGGGAGCCATGGTCACTGGAATGCTCCATTTATGGGGTGAGTGCAAACCTGGAGAGGTTTGTTTGCCACCCCTTCAAAAATGTTTAGCACCAGCCACCACTGGGTGTGAAGGCTCCATCGACACCCAGAGACCAATTTTTCTGCACCTGTTTAACAGGTGCATAGCATTTCTCTTTTTATCAGCAAGGCCAGTTCTTGCTTTCATCAAGAGTACTTCTGTAGAGTTACAGTGTGAAGGCACCACCAACACCCAAAGCCCAATTTTTCCACACCTGTTAATTCTATCCAAAGTCTCCAAAAGAGAGGCCAAAATTTATCCAAAAACTCTAATCTTTTTCTGAGTGCACTTATTTATGGCCTCATCACAGAGACTGGCTCCCCAAGCCATTGTTTATAAAATAAAGAAAGCTTGAATGGAAAATGTGATTTTTGTGGCTTTATAATTTTCATTATTGCTGCAGCAGGCTCTATACATGGTACAGATGTGCCACTTTACAGGCAGACTAAGGGGACCCTCCAGGCACTATATTTAAAGGAAATTTTTATTTTTATTTTTCTGCTTGATTAAGAACTATGTTTTTTACTAACTTTTTTTCATTGATACATGGCAGTATCCCATAACCATTGTATGCCCAATTACTTGCATATAAGCCTTCAAACTTTTGATTTTTCCAGTTCGGGTCCCATAGACTTCAATGGGGTTTGTTATTTGGTTCCAAACATTTGCGATGTTCGAAAGTTTTGTCACAAATCGAACAGGGGGTCATTTGGCCCAGCTCTACTTTTTAAGGATCATAAATGGTGTAGTTGGAGGAGTGGAGTAAACTTATTTGAATGCAAGAGGGAAAATCATTAAAGAAGGCACGTATAGAAACTATTGGGGCAGATGCACAAATGTTGTATCTGGACAATTGTATTTGTTTTTTGGTTGATATATAGAAAGATTTTAGGTAGTGCTACAGTGTTTTTGAATTACATTGACAATTTGGGGGTTATTTACTAGAAATGAAGTGTGCAAAATCTGGTGCAACTCTGCACAGAAACGAATAAGCTTCCAGGTTTTTTTGCTAAAGCTTAATTGAACAAGCTGAAGTTAGATGCTGTATGGCTACCATGGACAGCTTTACCAGATTCTGGGTGCTCCACAGATTCTAAGTGCTCCAGTTTTAGTAAATCTACCCCTTTGTATGCACAAGAGAAGCATCATGGTGTGTTGCACATATGCTGAAAGTATGGTCAATAATTCCAATGTGCGAAGGGAGTGAGCCGGGTGAAACCAGAAGTGTTTTTATTGAAAAGTTTCTGCTATGACACAAACACATGACATATGACCAGACTGATAGACTGGGTAGCAACTGTTATTGTATTCATACAAAATAATACACATCTATATCTATAATAATAATATTACTCTATACAGGAATAATGTCCTCATAGAAAATACAGGCATACCGCACTTTTAATCACTTGCTTACTGGGCACTTAAACCCCCCTCCTGCCCAGACCAATTTTCAGCTTTCAGCGCTGTCGCACTTTGAATGACAATTGCGTGGTCATGCAACACTGTACCCAAATAAAATTTTTATCATTTTTTTCATACAAATGGAGCTTTCTTTTGGTGGTATTTGATCACCTCTGGGTTTTTTATTTTTTGCGCTATAAATGAAAAAAGACCGAAAAGTTTGAAAAAAACGAATTTTTCTTAGTTTATGTGATAAAATTTTGCAAATTATTAATTTTTCTTCAGAAATTTTGGCCACAATTTATACTGCTACATATCTTTGGTAAAAATAAAGCAAATTAGTGGATATTATTTGGTCTGTGTGAAAGTTAGAGAGTCTACAAGCTGTGGTGCAAATCATAAAAAATTGATCACACCTAATCTAATTTCTTGCGACCCAAACAAGCCAGGAAAGTACAAATACCCCAAAAAATATTTTTTTTTTTTAAACAATAAATTTTTATTGGTATTTTTCCAAAATATACAAAATACAAGCAGATTTTTCATTTCTCATTTGTACATATTGTTCGTCATTCAGGAGCTTACTACATTAATAGAGTAAAACAGATTAACTGGTAGGGTTACTAAGAAATATCCTCAATGAAGCATTGTACATTTGTCAAGCCTGTCACCCCTTGTGGGTACACACTGTAAACAGACTTTCTGCTTAAGTTTTCAAAGTTAGCCCTGAGAGGACCTTACTGAGGGTCCCCTCAAATATACTATCACGTAAGTTCCCTGTAAATTTGTCGTTAACCAATAATAATAAACTTAGAATGACTAATTCATCTTAGTTAGACTTTCTCATTCTTGCGATAATAGGTAAACCACGTAGTGTTGCTATGTTGTGTGCGTAGTATAATACCATATCATATATGACCATACCCAATATTGGATTGTACCACTAGACCTTTGATGGTTGTGTTTCAGTAGTGGAGGATTAGGAATAGTTTTCATACATGTGAGGAGGCATATTTAGAGGAACTCCAAGTTTCCCAATATTTGTGGAAACTCGGGTTTCTCCTTTCTGTATATGCTAGGATTTTTTCCATAGTGTATTGAGCATTCACTCTTGATATGACTTCCGCAATTTTTGGAGGTGAAGTAGAACGCCATTCCTTGGCTATTTCTATACGTGCAGCAAACAAAATGTGAGTGACTACCTTTCTCCTCAGAGGAGGATAGTTTTCGATGCCTAAGCTTAGAAGAGCAAGAGCAGGGTTGATGGTACAATCAGAGCTGGTCACCTTTCTAATTAGTGACTGTATTTTTTGCCAGAAAGGTTTTATAGTTGCACAGTTCCAGAATATATGGAGGATATTACCAATGGCTTGGCAGTTTCTCCAGCAGAGAGGTGTAATACTAGGGTTCATTTTGTTTAATCTGTGCGGAGTGATGTACCATCTATGTAAGAGTTTTTGTGCATTATCCCAGTGATCTACGCATGCTGATGATTTATGATTGTATTTTATCGCTTCATGCCATTGAGGCATAGAAAATTCTTTTTGTAATTCAAATTCCCATTTCATCATGCTGGGGGTTTTGGAGTGTAAGTAGAGGGGGGTGGTGAATTTGTAAAAGAGCGATATTCCCTTACGCTTATTAGAAGTCTTGCTTAAGAGGAGCAGGTGTGGTGAAGTTGTCTCCCCAGAATTTCCATGGTTGGACTGAGAAGTTTGGGATTAAGTATTCGTAGGATGCCAGTGGTACGTTTAGTTTTCTAATTGGGGTGTCTGTTAGGTGTTTATGCACTAAGGAGGACCAGGCATCTATCATTGCTCGTATAGTTGAGTAAGGTGGGGTGTTTGGTCTGCAATGTATACAGGCTGCTATAGCCAATGCAGGGAGGTCGTGACCTGGTGTTACGGTGCGTTCAATGTCTGACCAGCGGTTGTCTGTTTGGCAGGAGATCCAGTATTTCATTTGGTCCAGTATTGCAACTTTATAGTAAGTCTGTGCATTAGGTAACCCTACTCCCCCTAGATGTTTAGGTTTATAGAGGTGGGCCAATGCTATTCTGGGTTTTTTAACCCCCATATGTATTTTTTCAGGCATTTCTCTAGTTGTATAAAAAATTTCTGAGGAATTGGTATGGGTAATGATCTGAAATAATATAGGAGTTTTGGTAAGATTTGCATTTGGTATGCAGCTATCCTCCCCAACCATGTAAGGTGTAGTTTGGTAATTTGATGTAGTTCCTCTTCAATTTTTGTTAATAATGGAGGAAAGTTTTGGGAATAGATTTTGTAGGAAGAGGAAGTCAGCTGCACACCAAGATAATTAATGGAAGGTGGGTCCCAGTTGCAAGGAAAAAGATTTTTCAACCTGCTTTTGTTCTCGTTTGATATATGAAGCGAGAGTGCATAGCTTTTGGTTGTATTTACTTTAGGAGATTTGTCCGAATTTATGTAATAGCGTTTTGACGATGGGTAAAGAAGTGGCTGGGTTTGATAGAGAGAGGATTATGTCGTCAGCAAACAGTCCTATTTTTTTATTAACAGAACCGACTTTAATGCCTTCTATTTTGTCATTAGCTCTAAGAAATTTTGCTAGTGGTTCTATGACCAAAGAAAAAATAATTGGGGATAATGGGCATCCTTGCCGGGTGCCGTTAGTTAGTGCAAAGGGTTTGGATAACAAGCTAGAGGTGTAGACTCTTGCAGATGGGTCTGAATACAGGGACATAATTGCTGAGTGTATCATTCCCGAAAGACCAAACTTGAGTAAGGTCCTGGACAGGTATCCCCAATGGACCCTGTCGAAGGCCTTTTCTGCATCTAATGCTAAAAAGATGCTGGGCTGCTTGCTTAATTCTGATATGCGCAGGAGGTCTAGCATCCTCCTCGTCCCATCTGGTGCCTGTCTGTCCTTTACAAAACCTACCTGGTCTAGTCCTATGAGGGAGGGGGTTATTTCCATAAGTCTGTTTGCTAAAATTTTTGCATAGATCTTTAAATCGGAGTTTAGTAGGGAAATAGGCCTGAAGTTTTGTGGGTCCGCTACGTCTTTACCAGGTTTAGGGATAGTGATAATGATAGCTTGGAGCATTTCTTTCGGGAAGGTACCATCAGAGGCTGCTATATTGAATATTTTTACCAGTTCAGGGGCAAGGATGGCAGAGAAAGCCTTGTAATGACCCTTTTTTGAAAGTAGACATTCCAAGGTATTTAGTAAGATGCATTGTGAGGTTTTTGATGTTGCCATTTTTTCCCACAATTCTTTGCAAAATGAAGATTTTTTTTTTCTGCAAAATTGTCATTGTAATAGGTTATTTCTCTCACATGGCATGTGTATACCACAAATGACTCCCCAAAATACATTCTGCTACTCCTCCTGAGTATGGCGATACCAAATGTGTGAGACTTTTACACAGCCTGGCCACATACAGAGGCCCAATATTGAAATAGCACCATCAGGCGTTCTAGGAGCCTAAATTACACATCTCATTTCTCAACCACCTATTACACTTTTGAAGGCCCTGAAGAACCAGGACAATGGAAACGCCCACAAAGTGACCCCATTTTGGAAAGCTAACACCCCAACATATAATCTATGAGGCATAATGAGTCTTTTGAACGGTTCATTTTTTTCCAAAAGTTTTTGGAAAATGTGGGAAAAAAAAATGAAAACACATTTTTTTAACGCAAAGTTGTGCATTTATAAGATATTTCCAACACATAGCATGTACATAGCAAAAATGACACCCCAAAATACATTCTGCTACTCCTCCTGAGTATGGCGATACCAAATGTGTGAGACTTTTACACAGCCTGGCCACATACAGAAGCCCAATATTGAAATAGCACCATCAGGCGTTCTAGGAGCATAAATTACACATCTTATTTCTCAACCACCTATTACATTTTGAAGGCCTTGGAGCACCAGGACAATGGAAATGCCCACAAAGTGACCCCATTTTGGAAAGCTAACACCCCAACGTATAATCTATGAGGCATGATGAGTCTTTTGAACGGTTCATTTTTTTTCCAAAAGTTTTTGAAAAATGTGGAAAAAAAATGAAAACGCATTTTTTTTATGCAAAGTTGTGCATTTGAAAGATATTTCCAACACATAGCATGTACATAGCAAAAATGACACCCCAAAATACATTCTGCTACTCCTCCTGAGTACGGCGATACCACATGTGTGAGGCTTTTACACAGCCTGGCCACTAGGGATGAGCTTCGTGTTCGAGTCAAACCCATGTTCGACTCGAACATCGTCTGTTCGCCCGTTCGCCGAATTGCGAACGATATGGGCCGTTCGCACCAAATTCGTGTGGTGCATCATGGCCCATAATTCACTGCGGCATCGCAGTGCATTGCTGGCTGATGATTGGCCAAGCAAGCACTATGACCCGCATGCTTGGCCAATCACAGCGCCGTCTGAACAGATAGCCGTAATTGGCCAAAGCCAAGGAGGCTTTGGCCAATTATGGCTCAGGGGATTTAGTACACGCCCCACACTATATAAGGCCGCCTGCACGGTGGCCCTGTGTAGTGTGTGTTCCGTTTTTCATTGAGAGAGAGAGAGAGACAGACAGTGACATTTGATTTGAGTTAGATAGATTAGGCAGAACAGTCAGTCAGTTTAGCTGCACTTACAGTGTATTGTGTATATATATATGCATCCCAGGTGTTGCATATATATATATACACTGTATTCAGTTTAGCTAGATCCGTTCCTGTTATCTTCCTACTGACAGGCAGGCTTGTCTTGTTACAGTTTTTACAGCTACCTGTAGAAAATTACTGGTGTTCTTTTGATCCTATTAGTACCACAGTCAGGCAGCTAGACTATTTACAGTTAGTGCAGTGCGTCCTGCTGACAGTGTTCAGCTACATCCGTTCCTGTTATCTTCCTACTGATAGGCAGGATTGTCTTGTTACAGTATATACAGCTACCTGAAGAAAATTACTGGTGTTCTTTTGATCCTATTAGTACCACAGTCAGGCAGCTAGACTATTTACAGTTAGTGCTGTGCGTCCTGCTGACAGTGTTCAGCTAAACCTACAAGTTAGTGGGGTGCGTCCTGCTCACAGTGTTCAGCTAAACCTACAAGTTAATGTGGTGCATCCACCTCACAGTGTTCAGCTAAACCTACAAGTTAGTGTGGTGCGTCCTGCTCACAGTGTTCATCTAAAGCTACAAGTTAGTGCAGTGCGTCCTGCTCACAGTGTTCAGCTAAAACTACAAGTTAGTGCTGTGCATCCTGCTCACAGTGTTCAGCTAAACCTACAAGTTGGTGTAGTGAGACCTCTGCACAGTGTTCATCTAAAGCTACAAGTTAGTGCAGTGCGTCCTGCTCACAGTGTTCAGCTAAAACTACAAGTTAGTGTGGTGCGTCCACCTCACAGTGTTCAGCTAAACCTACAATTTAGTGAGGTGCATCCTGCTCACAGTGTTCAGCTAAACCTACAAGTTAGTGGGGTGCGTCCTGCTCACAGTGTTCAGCTACAATTTGGTGTAGTGAGACCTCTGCACAGTGTTCATCTAAAGCTACAAGTTAGTGCAGTGCGTCCTGCTCACAGTGTTCAGCTAGATCCGTTCCTGTTATCTTCTTACTGACAGGCAGGCTTGTCTTGTTACAGTATTTACAGCTACCTGAATAAAATTGCTGGTATTCTTTTGATCCTATTAGTACCACAGTCAGGCAACTAGACTATTTACAGTTAGTGCAGTGCGTCCTGCTCACAGTGTTCAGCTAAACCTACAAGTTGGTGTAGTGAGACCTCTGCACAGTGTTCATCTAAAGCTACAAGTTAGTGCATTGCGTCCTGCTCACAGTGTTCAGCTAAAACTACAAGTTAGTGCTGTGCATCCTGCTCACAGTGTTCAGCTAAAACTACAAGTTAGTGCTGTGCGTCCTGCTCACAGTGTTCAGCTAAACCTACAAGTTGGTGTAGTGAGACCTCTGCACAGTGTTCATCTCAAGCTACAAGTAGTGCAGTGCGTCCTGCTCACAGTGTTCAGCTAAAACTACAAGTTAGTGCTGTGCGTCCTGCTCACAGTGTTCAGCTAAAACTACAAGTTAGTGCTGTGCATCCTGCTCACAGTGTTCAGCTAAACCTACAAGTTGGTGTAGTGAGACCTCTGCACAGTGTTCATCTAAAGCTACAAGTTAGTGCAGTGCGTCCTGCTCACAGTGTTCAGCTAAAACTACAAGTTGGTGTAGTGAGACCTCTGCACAGTGTTCATCTAAAGCTACAAGTTAGTGCAGTGCGTCCTGCTCACAGTGTTCAGCTAAAACTACAAGTTAGTGTGGTGCGTCCACCTCACAGTGTTCAGCTAAACCTACAATTTAGTTTTTTGCGAGCTCTGCACAGTGTTCAGCTAAAGCTACCTATAGAAGGTTGGTGGTGTTCTCATACTACAGGCAGGCAGTTGATTTTGCTAGCTGCAGTATCAGTACATATATATATATATATATATATATATATATATATACCAGCTTAGTGCAGCTACAGGCCATTAGTATGTCTGGAAGGCCAAGAAGGAGAGGCAGACAGTCACAAGCCAATAAGAGAGGGCAAGCAGGCTCTGTGTCTAGTGCTGGTCATGGAGACGGTGCATCCTCATCAGCACGTGGCCATGGGACATGCTTGGCCTTTTTTTCGGCAGCTGGCCGTGTTTAGCTGCAACATGCGGAAGACTTGGTCGAGTGGATGACCAAGCCGTCCTCATCCTCCTCATCCTCTCTCACCCATGCCCAGGGTACTTTGTCTGGCAAAGCAGCGGCCTCTTCCCTCGGCTCAATGTCATCAGTGACTCCTTCCCTAGCCCCACCATGTCCTCCTGAGGAGTCCCTCGAACTGTTTGACCACAGTGTTGGGTACATGCTCCAGGAGGATGCCCAGCGTTTGGAAGGCTCTGATGATGATACTGAGCTCGATGAAGGCAGTAACATGAGCACGGACAGAGGGGGTTCCCAAGAAGGACAGCAATCTGGCAGTCATGCTCCCCCTGCTGCAGCATACTGCCAGGTTTGCTCCAGTGATGAGGAGGGAGGGGATGATGAGGTCACTGACTCAACGTGGGTGCCTGATAGGAGAGAGGAAGAGGAGGAGTAGGAGGAGGTGGCACATCACCAACCAGGCAGGATGGCCAGGGGCCAGCCTAAGGGCAGCACATTGACTGCATCACACCCCAAAGCTCCACATGTGCAGGGCGCTGCAGTCTCTGCACGTTATTCAAAAAGTTCTTTGGTGTGGGCCTTTTTTGAGATGAGTTCATCAGATCGCACTGCTGCGTTTTGCAACATATGTCTCAGGCGTATCTCGCGTGGCCAAAACATCTCCCGCTTGGGTACCACATGCCTGACCAGACATATGTTGACCTGCCATGCAGTTCGTTGGCAAGCGTATCTAAAAGACCCACACCAAAGAACAAAGAGGACCTCTCCTTGCTCCTCATCAGCTGAGATCTCCAACCCCACTATACCTTCAGTCCTCTCTGAGACCTGCACTGAGAGGAATGAAGGTGTAGAATTAGGTGTGTCACAGCCAAGTACTTGTGGGCAATCTGCTTTTGGTACACTGACGTCAGATTGTACCAGGCAAATTTCCCTGCCCCAGCTGCTGCACCGCCAAAAGAAGTTTGCTCCCAGCCATCCACATGCGCAGCGGTTGAATGCTAGCTTGGCAAAATTGCTAGCACTTCAACTGCTGCCTTTTCAGTTGGTAGACTCTGCCCCCTTCCGTGAGTTTGTGGAATTTGCGGTTCCTCAGTGGCAGGTAACCAAACACCACTTTTTCTCACGGAAGGCGATTCCGGCTCTCTACTGGCATGTGGAAGGCAATGTCCATGCCTCGCTGGACAGGGCGGTCAGCGGTAAGGTGCATATTACCGCTGACTCATGGTCCAGCAGGCATGGACAGGGACGTTACCTAAGTTTCACGGCGCATTGGGTGACTCTGCTGGCAGCTGGGAAGGATGCAGGACAAGGTGCAGTAGTGTTGGAGGTTGTTCCACGACCACGCCTCCAAAATGCTAATGATTGTGACATACCTCTCTCCTCCACCCCCTCCTCTTCTTCTTCCTCCATGGCCTCTTCCTGTGCTTTGTCCTCGGAACCAGCGGTGCTCCATAGCTGTTCAAGGGGCTATGCAAGTACGCAGGCCAAAAGATGCCATGCGGTGCTTGAGCTGGTGTGCTTGGGGGACAGGAGCCACACTGGGGCAGAGGTTCTGTCAGCTCTGCAGGGGCAGGTTCAGAGGTGGTTGACGCCATGCCAACTTAAGGCAGGAATGGTGGTTTGCGACAATGGCACCAACCTCCTCTCTACCCTCCGACAGGGACGACCAATGACCCATGTGCCCTGTTTGGCTCACGTCCTTAACTTGGTGGTGCAGCGGTTCTTGGGCAGGTACCCGGGCTTACAGGATGTCCTGAGGCAGGCCAGGAAAGTCTGTGTGCATTTCCGCCGGTCATATAATGCCAGTGCTTGGCTGACGGACCTCCAAAAGGAGTTTAACCTGCCCAAGAACCGCCTAATCTGTGACATGCCCACCAGGTGGAACTCAACGTTGGCCATGCTGCAGCGGCTGCACACGCAGCAGAGGGCCATCAATGATTACCTGTGCGACTATGGCACCAGGACAGGGTCAGGGGAGCTTGTTTTTTTTTCCCCATGCCAGTGGGCCATGATCAGGGATGCATACACTGTCCTGTCACCATTTGAGGAGGCCATGAGGATGGTGAGCAGTGACAGTGCATGCATCAGTGACACTGTCCACCTGTTGGAGCACACGCTGCGTGGAATAATGGACAGGGCACTTGAGGCAGAACAGAGGCAGGAAGAGGAGGACTTCCTTAGCTCTCAAGGCCCCCTTTATCCAGACAGTGTTCCTGCGTGCCCGCCGATCACACAGGAAGAGGAGGAGGAGGAGGAGGAGGAGGAAGATTGTGTCAGTATGGAGGTGGAGCCTGGCACTCAGCATCAGCAGCAGTCTTTAAGGGATCAGTCCCAAGAAACACATGGACTTGTACGTGGCTGGGAGGAGGTGGCTGCGGACCATGTCGTCCTTAGTGACCCAGAGGACTCCGGACCGAATGCCTCAGCAAACCTACGCTGCATAGCCTCCCTGATCCTGCAAAGCCTGCGTAAGGATCCTCGTATTCGTGGTATCAAGGAGAAGGACCAATACTGGCTGGCAACCCTCCTTGATCCACGTTACAAGGGTAAGGTTGTGGACCTTATCTTTCCATCGCAGAGGGAGCAGAGGATGAAACATCTTCGGGAGGCCTTGCAGAAAGGTCTGTGCAACGCGTTCCCAGAGACTGGGAAGTTACAAACTCCTGTTTCTGGACAACGTGTTGCTGAGGCTTCGGTCAGTCAAAGAAGGAGCGGTGGAGAAGGTGGCCGTCTGACCGATGCGTTCAGACAATTTTTTGGTCCACAGCCCCAAGGTATAATCGGTTCCAGCAACCATCGCCAGCGTCTGTTTTACATGGTGCAGAAATACCTAGGGGCAAGATCAGACTTGGACACCTTTCCCACCGAAAATCCTCTGGGTTACTGGATCTTGAGGATGGATCACTGGCCAGAGCTTGCACAGTATGCAATTGAGCTACTGGCCTGTCCTGCATCCAGCGTTCTTTCGGAACGCACATTCAGTGCTGCTGGAGGCGTGGTAACCGATCACAGGGTGCGTCTGTCCACCGACTCGGTCGATTGACTGACCTTCATAAAAATGAATCAGTCTTGGATCACCACCAGCTACCAAGCACCTGATGCTGATGTAACCGAATAATTTTTTTTGAAATCTCAGATCCCTTCAAAGACTGCCCATGCTGATGCTGAGTGACTATCCCTGAGTAATTATCCTCTTCCTCCTCAATCATCACGCTGATAGCTTGTAAGAACATTTTTGGTTCTGGGCGCCACCACCAGTGCCTAAGGCCCAATTTTTCTGCCCCTGTTTAACAGGGGCGTGTAATTACAATTTTTGATGCAATACTTTGCAGCAGGGCTCGTTCCTGCGTTCCAACTAGAGTGTCTGTGAGGGGTTGCAGTGTTGTGGCACCAGCACCAGTGCCTAAGGCCCAATTTTTCTGCCCCTGTTTAACAGGGGCGTGTAATTACAATTTTTGATGCAATACTTTGCAGCAGGGCTCATTCCTGCATTCCAACTAGAGTGTCTGTGAGGGGTTGCAGTGTTGTGACACCAGTGCCTAAGGCCCAATTTTTCTGCCCCTGTTTAACAGGGGCGTGTAAGTACAATTTTTGGTGCAATACTTTGCAGCAGGGCTCGTTCCTGCGTTCCAACTAGAGTGTCTGTGAGGGGTTGCAGTGTTGTGGCACCAGTACCACCACCACCAAAGGCCCAATTTTTCTGCCACTGTTCAACAGGGGCATGTAATTACAATTCTTGATCTAATATTTCACAGCAGGGCCCATTTCTGCACCCACCAAGAGCGAGTGAGGACTTACAGTGTTGTGGCACCAGCACCACCACCAAAGGCCCAATTTTTCTGCCCCTGTTCAACAGGGGCATGTACAGTAATTACAATTTTTGATCTAATATTTCACAGCAGGGCCCTGTGAGGGCTTACAGTGTTGTGGCCACAACAACACCTAAGGCCCAAATTTCTGCTGAGTATATAGGGCAGGCCCCTACTTTCAAACATCTAACTTACAAACGACTCCTACTTGCAAACGGAAGGAGACAACAGGAAGTGAGATGAAATCTACCCCTAGGAAGGGAAATTCTCTCCTGTAAGAGTTAATATGGGAAAAAAATTTCTCCTTTCCACTGATGCTTTCCAATCCTTGTTCCACAAAAAAACCCAAATTTTCAAAAAACATTTTTCATTGGGACAAAAAGTGAGGTGAAATCTTCTGAAGAGGAGGAAAGACAGCAAAACAAATGTCACAGGGGTGATAACCCTTCCCTATGTTTTCCAAAAAGCTTAAAAAAGATTTTTTGGCTGGAGCTAAACACGTTAAAAATGTACCCGTTCAAAATAACAAACAGATTCTACTTAACAACAAACCTACAGTCCCTGTCTTGTTTGCACCGCCTGTATACTGCTGTTCAGAGTATATAGGGCCTGGTGGCCCCACACCTTTCCTTATTTTAATTTAGGTGCGGGGTTCCCCTTAATATCCATACAAGACCCAAAGGGCCTGGTAATGGACTGGGGGGTACCCATGCCGTTTGTCTCACTGATTTTCATCCATATTGCCAGGACCGGACATTACATTAAACCCGCAAGCAGTTTTAAATGAGATTTTTTCCTTTAACCACTTCAGCCCCGGAAGGTTTTACCCCCTTCCTGACCAGAGCACTTTTTACAATTCGGCACTGCGTCGCTTTAACTGCTAATTGCGCGGTCATGCAATGCTGTACCCAAACGAAATTTGCGTCCTTTTCTTCCCACAAATAGAGCTTTTTTTTGATGGTATTTGATCACCTCTGCCGTTTTTATTTTTTGCGCTATACACGGAAAAAAAACGAAAATTTTGAAAAAAAATGATATTTTCTACTTTTTGTTCTAAAAAAAATCCAATAAACTCAATTTTAGTCATACATTTAGGCCAAAATGTATTCCGCCACATGTCTTTGGTAAAAAAAATGTCAATAAGTGTATATTTATTGGTTTGCGCAAAAGTTATAGCGTCTACAAACTAGGGTACATTTTCTGGAATTTACACAGCCTTTAATTTATGACTGCCTATGTCGTTTCTTGAGGTGCTAAAATGGCAGGGCAGTACAAAACCCCCACAAATGACCCCATTTTGGAAAGTAGACACCCCAAGGAATTTGCTGAGAGGCATGTTGAGCCCATTGAATATTCTTTTTTTTTGTCCCAAGTGATTGAATAATGACAAAAAAAAAAAAAAAATTACAAAAAGTTGTCACTAAATGATATATTGCTCACACAGGCCATGGGCATATGTGGAATTGCACCCCAAAATACATTTAGCTGCTTCTCCTGAGTACGGGGATACCACATGTGTGGGACTTTTTGGGAGCCTAGCCGCGTACGGGGCCCCGAAAACCAATCACTGCCTTCAGGATTTCTAAGGGCGTACATTTTTGATTTTACTCCTCACTACCTATCACAGTTTTGAAGGCCATAAAATGCCCAGATGACATAAAACCCCCCCAAATGACCCCATTTTGGAAAGTAGACACCCCAAGCTATTTGCTTTGAGGCATGTTGAGTCCATGGAATGTTTTATATTTTGACACAAGTTGCGGGAAAGTGACAAATTTTTTTTTTTTTTTTTTTGCACAAAGTTGTCACTAAATGATATATTGCTCACACAGGCCATGGGCATATGTGGAATTGCACCCCAAAATACATTTAGCTGTTTCTCCTGAGTATGGGGATACCACATGTGTGGGACTTTTTGGGAGCCTAGCAGCGTACAGGACCCCGAAAACCAATCACCGCCTTCAGGATTTCTAAGGGCGTACATTTTTGATTTTACTCCTCACTGCCTATCACAGTTTCGGAGGCCATGGAATGCCCAGGTGGCACAAACCCCCCCCAAATGACCCCATTTTGGAAAGTAGACACCCCAAGCTATTTTCTGAGAGGCATGGTGAGTATTTTGCAGCTCTCATTTGTTTTTGAAAATAAAGAAAGACGAGAAAAAAAATTTTTTTTTTCTTTTTTCAATTTTCAAAACTTTGTGACAAAAAGTGAGGTCTGCAAAATACTCACTATACCTCTCATCAAATAGCTTGGGGTGTCTACTTTCCAAAATGGGGTCATTTGGGGGGGGTTTGTGCCACCTGGGCATTCCATGGCCTCCGAAACTGTGATAGGCGGTGAAGAGTGAAATCAAAAATTTACGGCCTTAGAAAGCCTGAAGGCGGTGCTTGGTTTTCGGGGTCCCGTACGCGGCTAGGCTCCCAAAAAGTCTCACACATGTGGTATCCCCGTACTCAGGAGAAGCAACAGAATTTATTTTGGGGTGTAATTTCACATATTCCCATGGCATGTTTGAGCAATATATCATTTAGTGACAACTTTGCGCAAAAAAAATTAAAAAAAATAAAAAATTGTCTCTTTCCCGCAACTTGTGTCACAATATAAATTATTCCATGGACTCAACATGACTCTCAGCAAATAGCTTGGGGTGTCTACTTTCCAAAATGGGGTCATTTGGGGGGGTTTTGAACTGTCCTGGCATTTTATGCACAACATCTAGAAGCTTATGTCACACATCACCCACTCTTCTAACCACTTGAAGACAAAGCCCTTTCTGACACTTATTGTTTACATAAAAAAATAATTTTTTTTTGCAAGAAAATTACTTTGAACCCCCAAACATTATATATTTTTTTTAAAGCAAATGCCCTACAGATTAAAATGGTGGGTGTTTCATTTTTTTTTTTTCACACAGTATTTGCGCAGCGATTTTTCAAACGCATTTTTTGGGGAAAAAACACACTTTTTTACATTTTAATGCACTAAAACACACTATATTGCCCAAATGTTTGATGAAATAAAAAAGATGATCTTAGGCCGAGTACATGGATACCAAACATGACATGCTTTAAAATTGCGCACAAACGTGCAGTGGCGACAAACTAAATACATTTTTAAAAGCCTTTAAAAGCCTTTACAGGTTACCACTTTAGATTTACAGAGGAGGTCTACTGCTAAACTTACTGCCCTATATCTGACCTTCGCAGCGATACCTCACATGCATGGTGCAATTGCTGTTTACATTTGACGCCAGACCGACGCTTGCGTTCGCCTTAGCGCGAGAGCAGGGGGGACAGGGGTGCTTTTTTTTTTTTTTCTTTATTATTATTATTTTTTTATCTTATTTTTAAACTGTTCCTTTCATTTTTTTTTTTTAAATCATTTTTATTGTTATCTCAGGGAATGTAAATATCCCCTATCATAGCAATAGGTAGTGACAGGTACTCTTTTTTGCAAAAATTGGGGTCTATTAGACCCTAGATTTCTCCTCTGCCCTCAAAGCATCTGACCACACCAAGATCGGTGTGATAAAATGCTTTCCCAATTTCCCAATGGCGCTGTTTACATCCGGCGAAATCTAAGTCATAAAATGCTCGTAGCTTCCGGTTTCTTAGGCCATAGAGATGTTTGGAGCCACTCTGGTCTCTGATCAGCTCTATGGTCAGCTGGCTGAATCACCGGCTGCATTCTCAGGTTCCCTGTTGGGACAGGAGAGCCAGAGAAAAACACGGAAGACGTTGGGGGGGGGGCATTCCCTCCCACTGCTTGTAAAAGCAGTCTAGAGGCTAATTAGCCGCTAGGATTGCTTTTACATGAAAGCTGACCGCTGGCTGAAAAGAATGATACCAAGATGATACCTAAACCTGCAGGCATCATTCTGGTATAACCACTCAAAGTCGTGAATGGCGTACCTGAAGACAAAAAAATGGTTAACAATAAAGCACAGTAAACGGTAAGGTATAAAAAATTGCATACCTGAAAAGCAAACGTGATAAAACATAATAACAATAAAACATTGCAGAATAGAATACAGTAAAAAAGAGCAGAACAATAGAGAGAGAGAATAGAGAGAGAGAAAGAACAATAAAACGACAACTATTTTTTTTTTATTTTATATTTTTGTATGTTTTTTTTTTTTTTTTTTTTTACACTTTTTTTTGTAACTAACTTTTATAACTGTAACCGGTTCCAGGTTCGGGTCTCTCAAAATGTGATGGCATCTTGGGAGACCCTGTGAAAGTGTGCCTAGTATGTGCAATGCTGTACCCTACGCTAATACTCAACTAGTGCATGGTAGCGTTCAAAACATTCACCAATGCAAAGACCAGGATTGTCAGGACAGGAGGGACAATAATAGCGGGTGTCACGTCTATATCCGCGCTTGCTGCAGACACGACATCTTTTTTGGGGGGGTTCGCTGGGTAGGGGTACTCGGGAGGACATAAAAATGCCTCTAATGCAGCCGACTGCATTTGGTTGGGGATGTGAATGGGGGACGTACGGGCGCTGCAGAAGCGGTGGGTTCCCAATTAGGATTGGCGAATGCAGCAGGAAGGGCACTATGGGCACGACGGGCCTGTGTTTGTCTTTTTGGTGGCAGCGGGACACTACTTGTGCTTGCCACCTCACCAGCTTGAACTGCACTTATGGGACTCGCCACGTCACCAAGTGTTACTGCAGTGCTGGTTTGACTACGACCGGGGTGTACTACGCCGCTGGTGCTTGCCAGTTCACCAAAACGCTACCAAAAAAACTGTTAGCGATCGCAGGGATCAGGCCTGACTCTGCGAACGCTGCAGTTATGCGTTTAGTGTTTTGTAAGTGACAGTGATCGATCGATACTGTACTTGGGTGGGCTGGGCTGGGTCGGGCGGAGGGGCAAAACGCAGGTGCTAGCAGGTATCTGGGCTGATCCCGCTAACACTGCGTTTGTGGGAACCCTAAACTGCTGGGGACGCTAGTATAGATCTGATAGGATCAGATATTGATGCATTCAGATACTATACCACTAAGGGAGGCGTATGCTGCGTGCGTGGGTGTTAGCGGTACTGGCGCTAATCTGACGCTGCCTGGGGCTGGTGCTTGCCAGTTCACCAAAACGCTACCAAAAAAACTGTTAGCGATCGCAGGGATCAGGCCTGACTCTGCGAACGCTGCAGTTATGCGGTTAGTGTTTTGTAAGTGACAGTGATCGATCGATACTGCACTTGGGTGGGCTGGGCCGGGCGGACGGGAAAAACGCAGGTGCTAGCAGGTATCTGGGCTGATCCCGCTAACACTGCGTGTTTGGGAACCCTAAACTGCTGGGGACGCTAGTATAGATCTGATCGGATCAGATATTGATCCGTTCAGATACTATACCACTAAGGGAGGTGTACGGTGCGTGCGTGGGTGTTAGCGGTACTGGCGCTAATCTGACGCTGCCTGGGGCTGGTGCTTGCCAGTTCACCAAAACGCTACCAAAAAAACTGTTAGCGATCGCAGGGATCAGGCCTGACTATGCGAACGCTGCAGTTATGCGTTTAGTGTTTTGTAAGTGACAGTGATCGATCGATACTGCACTTGGGTGGGCTGGGCCGGGCGGAGGGGCAAAACGCAGGTGCTAGCGGGTATCTGGGCTGATCCCGCTAACACTGCGTTTTCGGGAACCCTAAACTGCTGGGGACGCTAGTATAGATCTGATCGGATCAGATATTGATCCATACAGATACTATACCACTAAGGGAGGCGTATGCTGCATGCGTGGATGTTAGCGGTACTGGCGCTAATCTGACGCTGCCTGGGGCGACGCATATCACCGCCGGGCGATCAGGGGGCTAAACCTTTATTCGGTAATAAACGGCGGGTTCCCTGACACTATAAAAAATAAACAAACTAACCAGCGTCACCCGTAACGGTTGATCAGTGGTGAAAGGGTTAACTAGGGGGCAATCAAGGGGTTAAAACATTTATTAGATAGTATATGGGGGTCCCCAACGCTATAAAACGCTGACGGCGAACCTAAATATTTACGTCCCTAACTAGCGTCACCAGCGACACTAATACAGCGATCAGAAAAATGATCGCTTAGTGACACTGGTGACGGGGGGTGATCAAGGGGTTAAAACTTTATTAGGGGGGTTAGGGGGGTATCCTAGACCTAAAGGGGGCCTAACACTCACTGCCCTAACACACTAACTGTCACAAACTGACACTATGCAGTAATCAGAAAAAAAAAAATAAAAAAATAAAAACCTGCTTGGTGTCAGTTTGTGACAGGGGGGGGGGGGTGATCGGGGGGCGATCGGGGGGGGATCGGGGTGTAATGTGTGCCTGGCATGTTCTACTGTGTGTGTTTGTGTTGTGCACTCACAGTTCAGTCTTCTCTCCTCGGCCCGGAACGGAAAATACCGAGCCGAGGAGAGATGACATCATTTCCTCTGCCTCTGTGTACAATACAGAGGCAGGGAAATGATACCATTGGCTGGGAGCGATCGCGAGGGGGGGGGCCACGAATGGATGGCCTCCCCCTCACCACCGATCGCCGGGGGACATTTGCCGACCGCCGCAGGCACCGGGGGGGGTCCGATCGGACCCCCCACCCGCGGGCAGGCAGGGACGTACAGGTAAGCCCTTTTGCCTGCCCGTGCCGCTCTGTCGACGTACATCGTCGTGCGGCGGTCGGCAAGTGGTTAAAAATGACATTTGGTGCAGGGACTGTTCTAAACACGGGAAACACGCGCCACTTTACAGGCATACTATAGACAACCCCCCAAGTACGATATTTAGAGGAATATTTCACTTTTTTTTTTTTTACTTTAAGCATCATTAAAATCACTGCTCCCGAAAAAACGGCCGTTTTTAAAAGTTTTTTTTGCATTGATACATGTCCCCTGGGGTAGGACCCGGGTCCCCAAACCCTTTTTAGGACAATACCATGCAAATTAGCCTTTAAAATGAGCACTTTTGATTTCGAACGTTTGAGTCCCATAGACGTCAATGGGGTTCTAACGTTCGTGCGAACTTTCGGTCCGTTCGCAGGTTCTGGTGCGAACCGAACCGGGGGGTGTTCGGCTCATCCCTACTGGCCACATACAGAGGCCCAACATGCAACGAACACCATCAGGTTTTCTAGGGACACATAGCATTCACATACCAAGAATTACAACCCAAAATACATTATGCTGAGCAAAGAGTAAACAAAAGATTACCTGTGGTTGTAGTAGCGCAGTTGTACACAGGAGGATAGCACTGGTCCAGGCAGCAGACAGGGACTTGGTCAGCAAAAGCAAATGCAATTTTCCAGGCAACAGGCAGGAATACTGTCCATAGTCAGTACAGGCAGCAGGCAGGGATAATGTCCATATATAGTCCAGGGTCAGTGCAGGCAGAGATTGTCAGCAGTGCCAATATATTGGTCCTGGTAGTAGGCAGATCCATGTGGTGTGGTCAGTTCATGCGACAAGTAGAGGCATGATGGCATAGGTCCTACAGGCAGCAGGCAGAAGTAGGGCCTTGTTCAGGACAGAATGGGGACAGGGGTAGAGGCTTCTCCCACCCAAATCTCTTTGAAGCCTTTGAGTCTCCAGACCCTAATCTAGGAATGAGAAAACAAATGAAATTGTTTTCTTCATCCAGAAAAACAATTCTGGAGCCCCTCACATATGTGAGACCCCTTTGTTCTGAATCCCACTACTCCACTGGCAGGGTACAAGATCAGTCAAAGAGGCAGGCAGGAGGCATGGTCAAACAGTCCAGGGTCGCTTCCAGATCAGGCAGAGGTATGTACAGAATCGGTAGGCAGAAGCGTGGTCGAATAACAGTCCAGGGTCAGTTCCAGATCAGGCAGAGATATAAACAGAATCGGTAGGCAGAAGCATGGTCGAATAACAAGCCAGGGTCAGTTACAGAGCAAGCAGAGGCATAAGGGGTGTGAAGGTGTGTGAAGGCAGGAAGTGAGGGTTATGTTTACCATACTTCACTAATAATTTAGTGAAGTATGGTAACAGCGGAAACAGTCAACATGCAGAGGCCTGGTTGGGAAGGACATTGGGGACAATGATAAGTGGTGTCTCTTCTCACCCCTCGTTTGGAGCACACCCGGCATTTTTTTTACGTTTTTGGCCTGTTGGTCTGGGAGGGGTTTTATCGGGAAAGTGGCGTTTAGAGAGTCTACTAATTACATCGGATCTAATGTTTTCTGGAGGGCCATTCGGGTATATAAGGGCAGTGGTGATTTCCTCCTGGTAGCCAAGGAAGGGTTTGGGTCTGTTGGTGGAGTTGCGATAAATTACATAGGTGTTGTAAATGGCCAAATTAAATAAATAAATCAAAACTTTTTTATACCACTGGTATGTTCTTCTAGTGGAAAGGTAGGGCTCGAGCATCTGGTCGTTGAAGTGGACACCCCCCATATACATGTTGTATTCATAGGTACATAGATAGATAGATAGGCTTTTGAATTGGGCCATTCCTCCTGGTGATCTCAACAAATGTGCTGTTGTGGATTGAAGAAAGCATGTAGATGTCCCTTCTGTCCCTCCACTTCACAGCCATAATTTCCTCATTCCGTAAGCTCGCCGCCTCCCCTCTTCTTAACTTTTTGTTGATGAGGCTTTGAGGAAAGCCCTTCCGATTAGTATTTACGGTGCCGCATGCTGGAGTCTTCTTTCTATGAAGGTTTCGGAACAGGGGCAAACTAGAATAAAAATTGTCCACATATAGATGGTAGCCTTTCTCCAGGAGTGGGTTTATGAGTTCCCAAACAACTTTCCCACTCGATCCAATATATTCTGGGCAATTAGGGGGATGTAGCTGGGTGTCCTTCCCTTCGTATACCATGAAGGCATAGGTATACCCTATAGCACGATCACAAAATTTGTACATCTTCACCCCATAGCGGGTGGGAATAAATTGTTTTAAGCCCAGCCTGCCAGAAAATTTGATAAGGGACTCATCCACACATATGTGTTGGCCTGGGGTAAACAACTGGGGGAAAATTTCTGAAAAATAATTTATTAACGGCCGAATTTTAAAAAGCTTGTCAAAATTTGGGTGATTTCGGGGAGGGCATTGGGTATTGTCGTTATAGTGAAGGAATCTCATAATCATAAGATATCTGGTCCTGGGCATTATTGAGGAAAAGATGGGCATGTGGTAGATGGGGAGGGTAGACCAATACGAACGTATTTAATTTTTTCTGTTTAGTCCCATACAGAACGTGAGACCCAAAAAAATTTTAAACTCCTCCACTGTTAGGGCTCTCCACTCGTAGGGACGGGCATAAGAGGACGTTGGGTTACTTGCAATAAATTGTTGGGCATATAGGTTGCACTGGGCAACAATAGATGCAAGCATGTCCTCAGTAAAAATAAGGTGGAAAAAGTCTATCAGGGAAAAATTTTCTGTGTCCACCTGGACTCCTGGCTGGGCAGTGAAAGGGGGAACGTTAGCTTCTCCTGAATTAGGTGGCAGCCACAAGGGGTTTAGGGGAATAGGGAAGGCTGGCATGGGACCTAACCCTTTGGGACTGAGGTGACACCCCACTGGTACGTGGCCTTTGCCAAGGTACTGCGGTGCTGGTGGATGGCACTGCAGTGCTGGTGGATGGCACTGCCTCTTCACCAGTACGCCTTCGTCTGGCGGGCGGACTCTCATCCTCCTCCTGTGAGGCTGTCAGTGTACCACTGGTTAGGACAGGCTCGTCAGACTCAGAATCGGAAAATGAGGAGGAATCCAAAGCGGAGAGCTTCCCGTTGCTCTCGTCGCCCGCAAGAATACTGTACGCCTCCTCAGCTGAATATAATCTTCTAGCCATAGTTGGTGATGACAGAAGGCACTGATGATAGCTGGCACTCTTACGTGGCACTGATGACACGTGACATTTACGTGACATTGATGACACTGATACATGGCACCGGTGACACTGATAACAGATGGCACGTGGCACTGATGGGTGGTACTGACAGATGGTATTGACAGGTTGCACTGACAGGTAGCACTGACAGGTGGAACTGATGGCAGGTGGAACTGATGGCAGGTGGCACTGACAGCAGGTGGCACTGACAGATGGCACTGGCAGATGGCACAGGCAGATGGCACTGGCAGATGGGACTGACAGATGGGACTGATAGAGGCACTGGCAGATGGCACTGGCACTGGCAGATGGCACTGGCAGATGGCACTGACAAATGGCACTGGCAGATGGCACTGACAGATGGCACTGACAGATGGGACTGGCAGATGGCACTGACAGATGGGACTGGCAGATGGCACTGACAGATGGGACTGGCAGATGGCACTGGCAGATGGCACTGGCAGATCGGACTGACAGATGGGACTGACAGATGGGACTGACAGACATGACTGACAGAGGCACTGGCAGATGGCACTGGCACTGGCAGATGGCACTGGCAGATGGCACTGGCACTGGCAGATGGCACTGGCAGATGGTACTGGCAGATGGCACTGACAGATGGCACTGACAGATGGTACTGGCAGATGGCACTGATATAATGTGTGTTGGCACGGTGTATGTGTTTTTTTACTCACAGTAAGTAACTCTTTAGACACAGTTTGTCCTCCTTCCTCACACGCCGTCTCTGTGTGAGGAGGGAGAGACGGCAATGAGAGATGATCTCATATGTTTAAATTTGAGATCATCTCTCATTGGCAGAGTGATCGCGCTGAAAACGGCCGCTATGATTGGCCGTTTTCAGCGATCTGTGACTGGCTGTGTCCAGCGATCTGTGACACGGCCAGCACAAAACTTCCCCGATGCGCGCCCGCGGGAGCGCGCAACGCGGGAGCGCGCAACGCGGAAGTAGACAGGAGGACGTCCAGGGACGCCCTCCGAGCAGACAGCGTCCGCACTGCAGCCGTCTTTCGGCTATAGCGAGGGCGCAAAGTGGTTAAGTATGCAATGGGGTTTATTTACTAAAGCTGGAGAGTGCAAAATCAGGCTCACTTCGGCATAGAAACCAATGAGCTTCTAACCCCAGCTTGTTCAATTAAGCTTTGGTAATAAAAAATGGAAGTTCGTTGGTTTATATGCAGAAGTGAGCCTGATTTTGCACTTTCCAGATTTAGTAAATAAACCCCATTGTGTTCTTAAAAGTGGGGTATGCCTGTAATAAACAATTGTACATATGTTGATATGTTAATCACAAAGCAGCCTTTACTGATCAGAGAGATGTAAAGTAAACCACTCTCACCCTGTTTATAGTCTTAAATATGTTCCCTCTTACCTGCAATCACACAAACACATGACCTTCAGACTGATAGACTGGGTAGCAACTGCTATTGTGTTCCCACCAGAAACAAAGGTAAGTCTTTTGGTTTCACTTCTTATTAGCAAAGGTCCCATTATAAATGTGCTTTATGTCATTCAGGCTTTTCACTCTATGCTGCCATCTACTGGTGATTTAATAGAAATGCCATGAGTTTTACTTTCTCCATGACAAAACTATAATCCTTTTTTATATGGGGTACCTGATTTTGACTTCCCTTACATAAGCAGCTGCAATTATTTATGTATATATTTGTAATTCATTCTTTATAGGCTAGCAGAGCCATAGGTTTATTTTGGTTCATTTAACTTTTATGCTGATGTCCAAGCAGGGGCGGACTGACCATTCGGTCACTCGGTCGCCGACCGAGGGCCCGACGTCAGGAGGGGTCCCATGAGCTGCTCAGTCAGCAGCAGAAAAAAGCCGCCCGCCACACCGCACGAAAACCCCGTCCTCCCGGTTGCCGCGTCCAGCCCGCTGCCAGAGCAGACCTCGGCTTAGGATGAGAGAGGCTCTATCAGCAGGGAGGGGCGGGGCAGGGAGCTCCACTGACGCTCTGACCCTGCCCTGCTCCGCCCCTCCTCATGTAGTCTGAGTCTGTTTGGAGCGTCTCTCCTGCATTTCTGAGAGCTCCGCTCTGGACCACAAAAATCCCCGCCCCTACCGATGAAAGCTCCGCCCCTACTGACGAAAGCTCCGCCCCCTACTGACGAAAGCCCCGCCCCTACCGACGAAAGCTCCGCCCCTGGACCTCTGAGAGCGGGAGGTGACCCCGACTGGTCAGGTAGGTCCTTCTGCCTACCGTAGATACCCGGCCTGTAGACCCCTTTTTTTTGCTAAACTATCCCTGGAAATGTTGTTTATCCCCCTGTATAGCTGTGCATTGCTGAAAGTTTGAATTTTAAAACTGGCTACCTGGTCATCTCCTGTAGTCACATCCCCAGTCTCTGCTTATCTCCTGTAGTCGCATTCGCAGTCTCTGGTTATCTCCTGTTGTCGCATTCGCAGTCTCTGGTTATCTCCTGTTGTCACATTCGCAGTTTCTGGTTATCTCCTGTAGTCGCATTCGCAGTCTGGTCATTTCCTGTAGTCGCATTCGCAGTCTGGTCATTTCCTGTAGTCGCATTCGCAGTCTGGTCATTTCCTGTAGTCGCATTCGCAGTCTGGTTATTTCCTGTAGTCGCATTCGCAGTCTGGTCATTTCCTGTAGTCGCATTCGCAGTCTGGTTATTTCCTGTAGTCGCATTCGCAGTCTGGTAATTTCCTGTAGTCGCATTCGCAGTCTGGTCATTTCCTGTAGTCGCATTCGCAGTCTGGTCATTTCCTGTAGTCGCATTCACAGTCTGGTTATCTCCTGTAGTCGCATTCGCAGTCTGGTCATTTCCTGTAGTCGCATTCGCAGTCTGGTCATTTCCTGTAGTCGCATTCGCAGTCTGGTCATTTCCTGTAGTCGCATTCGCAGTCTGGTTATTTTCTGTAGTCGCATTCGCAGTCTGGTCATTTCCTGTAGTCGCATTCGCAGTCTGGTCATTTCCTGTAGTCGCATTTGCAGTCCATGGTTATCTCCTGTAGTTTGCAGCTGTCCATGTGCACCACTGTTTTCCAAGGTAGCGCAGGAATAATCTATACAAATATCTCCTGTAGTCGCATTCACAGTCTCTGATTATTACCTGTAGTTGCATTCGCAGTCTCTGTTTTTTTAATGTAGTCGCATTCGCAGTCTCTGGTTACTTCCTGTAGTTGCATTCGCAATCTGGTTATTTCCTGTAGTCGCATTCACAGTCTGGTTATTTCCTGTAGTCGCATTCGCAGTCTGGTTATTTCCTGTAGTCGCATTCGCAGTCTGGTTATTTCCTGTAGTTGCATTCACAGTCTCTGGTTATTTCCTGTAGTCGCATTCGCAGTCTCTGGTTATTTCCTGTAGTCGCATCCCCAGTCTCTGGTCATCTCCTGTAGTCGCATCCCCAGTCTCTGGTCATCTCCTGTAGTCGCATCCCCAGTCTCTGGTCATCTCCTGTAGTCGCATCCCCAGTCTCTGGTTATCTCCTGTAGTCGCATTTGCAGTCTGGTTATTTCCTGTAGTCGCATTCGCAGTCTGGTTATTTCCTGTAGTCGCATTCGCAGTCTGGTTATTTCCTGTAGTTGCATTCGCAGTCTCTGGTTATTTCCTGTAGTCGCATCCCCAGTCTCTGGTTATTTCCTGTAGTCGCATTCGCAGTCTGGTTATTTCCTGTAGTCGCATTCGCAGCCTCTGGTTATCTCCTGTAGTCGCATCCCCAGTCTCTGGTCATCTCCTGTAGTCGCATCCCCAGTCTCTGGTCATCTCCTGTAGTCGCATCCCCAGTCTCTGGTCATCTCCTGTAGTCGCATCCCCAGTCTCTGGTCATCTCCTGTAGTCGCATCCCCAGTCTCTGGTTATCTCCTGTAGTCGCATTCGCAGTCTGGTTATTTCCTGTAGTCGCATTCGCAGTCTGGTTATTTCCTGTAGTCGCATTCGCAGTCTGGTTATTTCCTGTAGTTGCATTAGCAGTCTCTTGTTATTTCCTTAGTCGCATTCGCAGTCTGGTTATCTCATGTAGTCGCATCCCCAGTCTCTGGTCATCTCCTGTAGTCGCATTCGCAGTCTCTGGTTATTTCCTGTAGTCGCATCCCCAGTCTCTGGTTATTTCCTGTAGTCGCATTCGCAGTCTGGTTATTTCCTGTAGTTGCATTCGCATTCTCTGGTTATTTCCTGTAGTCGCATTCGCAGTCTGGTTATCTCCTGTAGTCGCATCCCCAGTCTCTGGTCATCTCCTGTAGTCGCATTCGCAGTCTCTGGTTATTTCCTGTAGTCGCATCCCCAGTCTCTGGTTATTTCCTGTAGTTGCATTCGCAGTCTGGTTATTTCCTGTAGTCGCATTCGCAGCCTCTGGTTATTTCCTGTAGTCGCATTCGCAGTCTGGTTATTTTCTTTAGTTGCATTCGCAGTCTGGTTATCTCCTGTAGTCGCATCCCCAGTCTGGTTATCTCCTGTAGTCGCATCCCCAGTCTCTGGTCATCTCCTGTAGTCGCATTCGCAGTCTCTGGTTATTTCCTGTAGTCGCATCCCCAGTCTCTGGTTATTTCCTGTAGTCGCATTCGCAGTCTGGTTATTTCCTGTAGTTGCATTCGCAGTCTCTGGTTATTTCCTGTAGTCGCATTCGCAGTCTGGTTATCTCCTGTAGTCGCATCCCCAGTCTCTGGTCATCTCCTGTAGTCGCATTCGCAGTCTCTGGTTATTTCCTGTAGTCGCATCCCCAGTCTCTGGTTATTTCCTGTAGTCGCATTCGCAGTCTGGTTATTTCCTGTAGTCGCATTCGCAGCCTCTGGTTATTCCCTGTAGTCGCATTCGCAGTCTGGTTATTTTCTGTAGTTGCATTTGCAGTCTGGTTATCTCCTGTAGTCGCATCCCCAGTCTGGTTATCTCCTGTAGTCGCATCCCTAGTCTCTGGTTATCTCCTGTAGTCGCATTCGCAGTCTGGTTATTTCCTGTAGTCGCATCCCCAGTCTGGTTATCTCCTGTAGTCACATTCGTAGTCTGGTTATTTCCTGTAGTCGCATTCGCAGTCTCTGGTTATCTCCTGTAGTCGCATTCGTAGTCTGGTTATTTCCTGTAGTCGCATCCCCAGTCTGGTTATCTCCTGTAGTCACATTCGTAGTCTGGTTATTTCCTGTAGTCGCATTTGCAGTCTCTGGTTATCTCCTGTAGTCGCATTCGTAGTCTGGTTATTTCCTGTAGTCGCATCCCCAGTCTCTGGTTATCTCCTGTAGTTGCATCCGTAGTCTCTGGTTACTTCCTGTAGTCATTTATGATATCTATGGCTATGCATATTTATTGAATCCATATTGAGCACTATATTTGATTGGCTGTTTGCTTCTGCTTAGGCCTGGCAAACACGCACAATCGCACATGATCATGACTTCATCATCATGTGCGTGATTGTGATTGTGTGTGTGTGCCAAGCAGAAGCAGCCAATCAAATATAGTGCTCAACATGGATTAAATAAATATTGGGAAGATTGTTCCTTCCATTGGTGATCAGTGGGAAGAATGTTCCTTACATTTGATGTCAGTGAGAAGAATGCTCCTTACATTGGTGGTCAGTGGGAAGAATGTTCCTTACATTGGATATCAGTGAGAAGAATGCTCCTTACATTGGTGGTCAGTGGGAAGAATGTTCCTTACATTGGTGGTCAGTGGGAAGAATGTTCCTTACATTGGTGGTCAGTGGGAAGAATGTTCCTTACATTGGTGGTCAGTGGGAAGAATGTTCCTTACATTGGTGGTCAGTGGGAAGGAGGAGGAGGACACACCCAAGGAGCTCTCTGAGAACCAGCCTTTTTTTCAAGCCTGGGCCTTGCCTGCTAGCTTGGCCCAGGAACAATGCCTGATCCTGGGGGAGGCCCAGGGAGGGATCCCCCTGATGACATGGGGCCTAGTGAGGAGGAGGTGGAGGATCTGACTGTGGGTCCAGGCCCTGGTATGGATGCGAGTATCTTCAGACAGAAGATTGTTGATCGCTTTAGGGAAATTGGAAGGGCTGAAGAGAAACTTCAAGTTTTGAAAACTAACCATAAGAACTTCAAAGCCAAATACTTCCAGGCCTGGAGTAGAAATCGCACAGCCATGAAGCCTGAGTTACAGGAATATGAGGAAAAAGTAAAGCAGCAAACTTTATTGTTGGAAAAATTAAAAGCCAGAAGTGGAGCTTTTAAAGAAAAATTTGAGAATGAGAAGAGATTTGCCAGCCAGTCGTCAGTAAGTCGCATGGATCAGCAGCCTCAGGTTATGGATGACCTGGGTCCATCTGCCTCTGCACCTCTCCCCCCATGTAAGGCCTTGGAATCGCCAGCGGCAACCAGCCAGGGGGTTGAGAGTGAGCATGGCACCCTGACCTTCATCCAGCGGATGGAGTCACCCCTGAGAGCAGACAAGTTTGCCATTTCTGATGATCCATCAGAAATCCCTGAGGATGAGAGGAAAGATAAACCAGAGAATGAAGATGGACCTGCACCAAACACCCTGAACATGGATGTTTCTACTCCTGCATTTGCTGAGACCAGTAGTTCCTCTACCAAGTTTTCTCCATGTGTTTCACATAGTAAGGCTGACACCAGCAAAGAGATTGCCTCACCTGAACTTCCCTGTGTTCCAGCAGTGCTGATTGATGGGGGAGGTGATCAGCACATTGCACCATGTGCAGTGGAAGCCATGGATGTATCAGACCAGCCTGCTGAAAGTCCTGTCCTGATGGAAGAGAACAGGCCAGCTGAAGATTCCACCAGCACAGCAGTGGGAACTGACACTGTTGGGAAGACTACAGGAACTGTGAATATACCAGCAAGTATTAAGAATGACAGTAATGATAAAACTATGAATGTGGTGGGTGGTGGTGAAGGGGTTAATACTACTGGGAAAAATAAAAATGACTTTGCTCTCCCTGCTCAGCAGAGGAAAGACTCAGCGATTGTGCAGACCAAATCTGTACAATCGATATCTGCCAGAAATGTGACAGACGGTTCAAAGCACACAAATGCTTCTTCTGCTGGGAGAAATGTGGGCAGTTATGCGTCCGTTCTGGGGAGTCGCACCAAGGAGGGTGGAGGGAATTTTAGTGGTCACAATTTGGGGGGGCTTGGTGGTGGGATGGTTGGTGGGTACAGGAGGAGGAATGTGGTACAATTGAAGTGGGAGGGGGAGGGGACCCCACCAGTAAGGGGGAGGGTGGCTGAGTTGGTTCTGGAAATGGGGTTTAAAGCATCAGATATATTTGCTTTGATTTGCCCAGTGGGGAGTTATGAATTTGATTTGTCCTTTGTAAAGCCTGAGGGTTTGGATTTATTTTGGGAGAGGTATAGTAGGTGCAAGGGCCTTCCGCAGTGGAGTGGTTTGGTGCCAAAGGTGATTTCCAGGCAGCCTCTGATAAAGTCGGTGACGATCCTGGTGCGTAACGAATCCATACCAGAGGCTGATTTGATAGTATGGCTACGCCGATATGGTGAGGTCCTCGCTCCACTGCGGAAGGTCCTTGATGAGCATGGGATATGGACAGGGGCCTGGACAGTGTCACTAAAATTGGGCATGCTGGGCAATGTAGTTCAACACCTTCCCTGTTCAGCTTTTCTGGGGAGAGATAGGCTGACTATTTTTTACCAGGGTCAGCCTAAAGTCTGTAATAAATGTGGTGACAAAGGCCATTTTGCATCTACCTGTACCCGTAAGAAATGCTCACTGTGCCAGGATCTGGACCATTTGGCTAAGGATTGTACTGAAATTCGGTGCAATTTGTGCCAAAAGCTGGGTCATCCTTATAGTCAGTGCCCGGAGGCATTACATAACTTGCCAGGATTGGAGGCTGAGTTGCAGAGACTTGATAAGGAGGATGAGGCCGCTAAAACTGTTATTGCCCCTCCTGTTTCTGTTATATCTGTTCCAGATTCTGTTTCCCCTAGTAATGTGGTCCCTGAGTCTGTCCCTCCTGTGTCTGTTACATCTGTTGTTCCAGATTCTGTTTCCCCTAGTGATGTGGTCCCTGAGTCTGTCCCTCCTGTGTCTGTTACATCTGTTGTTTCGGATTCTGTTTCACCTAGTAATGTGGTCCCTGAGTCTGTCCCCCATGTGGTGGTCCCTAATGCTACTGTACGTAGATCCTCCAGACTGGCAGAAGCTGCTGGGGGGGCAGGTTTGGCGGATCTTCCCACTCGGCCTCCGGTCCTTGTCCCTCAGCGGCACAAACGTGGTCAGGGGAATGTGGGGGTGCTGGATGGGGGTGGGGCTGATAGAAGGGTGTCCATATCCCATGTCTCACCCTCTGTTGAGGGGGATTCGGATGATGAGGGGTGGGAGAAGTTTAGGAGGAAGAAAAAGAAGAAGAAGAGGAAGACAAGTAAAGTGGTCATTTCTTCCTCAGGGTCGGACCCAGGAGGGGTTCCTCTTGGTAATACCTTTTCAGTTTTGTCGGGTGATGAGATGTCTGATATATCTTTCTCTTTATCATCCATGGATGAGGGGGAGTCACGTAGTCTGAAGAGAGCTGTTTCTGGTGATGAGAGTGTGGCAAAGGTTAAGAAACGACTACCCCAATCATCCTGATGGCAGTTCCCACTCCGATAAAGGTGGCGACCATTAATGTCGCCAGCATTAAATCTGCAAGAGCTCGTGATATTGCCTTATTTTTGCTCAGCGAGTTTGATGCCGAGATTTTATTTTTGCAAGAGACCTGGCTCAATACTTTGGCCGATGTCCATCTAGCAAAAAGGGAGTGGAGATGCGGTCCCTCCTTTTGGTCTCTTGCGGCTGAGCCCTGCAGCGGAGTTGCGGTACTTTTTAAAACCGATATGGTAACATGCCGGCGGGTAATTGAGGTAGAAATGGGGAGATGCATGGTCTTGGACGTCTCTGTTAGGGGGCAGGACCTGCGGCTGATCAATATCTATGGACCGCAGTCAAAATGGGGCAGGAAATGCCTCCTCACAGAGATCAAGCCCTTCCTTTTTACGTCCCAGCAGGTTGTCTTTGGAGGTGATTTTAACACCATAATTAGGCCTGAAGACAGGAGAGGCTCCATAGACAGGCTGGGTTACGATAGCGTTTTTCTTAGAGATATGGTGAGACAAGCAGGCCTGGTAGATGTGCATATTAAGCACTGCCCTGGCAGCACGGGATTCACATTTCAGAGAGGGAATAGTCAGAGTAGGATAGATAGGTTTTTTTTAAAGGAGAACTCTGCTTTCTCGGCTCCTGAGTTGAGGGCGGTGGAGTTCTCTGACCACTGTATGCTGTCTGTGACTCTGAATGCCTCGGACACTCCACCCAGGGGAAGGGGTACCTGGAAACTGAATTCGGCTCTCCTGGAAGATGTAGAGGTAAGACAATCCTTTGAGGATTTTTTTCAGGCACAGGTTTCTATTCTGGACTTTTGCAGCAGTAAGTCAGAGTGGTGGGAGCTTGTGAAACAAAGGACAATTGGACTTTTCAAGGCCATAAGTAAGAAGAAGCAGCTTGGTATGTACATTGCCTACCAGCATTTGCGGAGGAAGCTTGATCGTCTTGTCTCGTATAGAGGAGATCCAGGGGAGATCTCTGAGGTGAAGTTTCTTCTTAGGAAGTGTCAATACGACCGGCATGCCTCCTTGGTTCTGGAGAGGGATTATGGAAAATATCACTCGCCTGATCCTTACCAGAATTGTAAGCAAGGCATAGCAGTTAAGACGGTCATAGGCCTGAGGGATAGTACGGGTTCCCTGGTGAAGTCCAGATCAGGGATCCTGGAGATCTTCAGGTCATATTACGCAGACCTTCTGGGAAGAAAGGACCTTTGTCGGGACAGGATGGAAAGCTTTCTGGATTCTACTCCAGGATTGGGAAATGGTACATTGCCTTTGATGGATTTGACAGAACCAATTTCAGTGGATGAGGTAGTTCATGCTATAGAGAAGCTGGCTACCAAAAAATCGCCTGGGCCAGATGGGTTGACAGCTGAATTCTACAAGTGTTTTAAGTCCATTCTGGCTCCCTTTTTAGCAGAGGTTTATAACAGCTGTCTAGAAGAGGGTTCGCTCCCTCCCTCCATGAGGCAATCCGCTGTGATTCTTCTGTCAAAAGGTAAAGACCCCTCAATGATTGAGAACTGGCGCCCCATCAGTCTTCTTAATGTTGATAGAAAGATCCTGGCGAAGATTCTTTTTTGGCGCTTGTCAGTAGCAGGCGATTTGCTGTCCAGTCATCAGCACTGCTCAGTCCAAGGTAGAAGTACCTTTTCAGCGGTTTTAGCTGTCCGGGAGGCTTTGGAACGATGCAGGGCTGCTGGATGGAGAAAGTACTTGCTGGCATTGGATCAGGCGAAGGCTTTTGATAGAGTCAATCACGAGTACCTGTATTTGCTACTTGGTAGATACGGCCTGCAGGGGAGGTTTATAGATTGGCTGAAGACATTATATAGAGGGGCTGAGAGCTTCCCACTGGTTAATGGTTGGGTTGGACAGCCTTTTGAGGTTGGCTCTGGTGTGCGCCAGGGATGTCCTCTGAGCCCCCTGTTATATGTATTCGCAATCGACCCCTTCATAAGAAGGCTAGAGAGTGGATCTTTGTGCGGGGTGCCTTTGGGCATTGCTGGTGTGCCGCCTCTGAAGGTCTTGGCCTATGCCGATGATGTGTCTGTTATTGTCTCTGGGACAGAGGAGGCGCAGGAGGTGGTCTCTATGATAGAGCAGTACACGGAGGCTTCTGGTTCTAAAGTCAACCATGAAAAGAGTGAAGTTTTCTGGATGGGTGAGGAGGGTGAAAGCTTCGAACTTCCGGATGCCTTCCCAGAGCCCCAGCAGGAAATTAAAGTGTTGGGCATCAAATTTGGTCCTGGTGACTATGGTCATCGAAATTGGGAAAGCAGGTTGGTGTGTGCCAATGCCAAAGTAGCAAGCTGGAAGAAATGGAAGCTTTCCTTGAGGGAGAGGGTTGACTTGATCAAAACGTACCTGATCCCAATCTTTTTATATGTCAGCTTCGTCTGTATCTTGCCAGCATCTCTCTATGCAAGGGTGTACAGCTGTTTTTTCCAACTGTTATGGGGAAGTAGGCTGAACCTGATCAAACGCAATGTAACTTACCTGTCTAGGCGAGAGGGTGGCCTAGGAATGGTCAACCCAATAGTTTTCTTTTCTCTGCTCTTTTTAAAGTACAATCTTGGTAACATGCTAGCAGAGAACCCGCCGGGATGGGTGGGCATTTTTCAGTCTTGTTTTAGGCCTTTTTTGCGATGCTGGGAAGATGGCGGGCCAGTGAAAAGTCTGAGAGTCCGACATGGCAAGCTCCCGGCTTATGTTGCCCCGTGTCTGAAAATACTTCGGCAGTGGCAGGTGACAGTGGAGGATATCAAGTCCCTCCCCAGGAAGCTTCTGGAGAAGAGGATTTTGAGCTCTGCTTTCAGTGTGTCACTGGCCTTAAGGGATTGCCCAGGCTCTGTAATGAGGGAGGGGTTGCGTTTAATCAATTTAGAAAGAATCCCCTTGAAGTTTAGGGATCAAGCCTGGCTCGCTTTCCATGGAAGGCTCTATGTCAGAGGGAACTTGAAGCATCGCCCTGTGGATGATCGGGATTGTCCTAGAGCGGAGTGTGTTGGTAAAGTGGAGTCTATGGACCACTTTTTGCTGCAGTGTCCCTTTAACATAGAGGTGTATAAAAGGGTGGGGAGGGCTCTAGGTATCCCCTTTTTCTATCGCATGAGTTATGCGGAGTGGGTGTACGGGGCATTCCCGACTTGCTGGGATTTTGATTTGGATACACTGTTTTTAGTTAGTATAGTTGTCCGTTACTTCACATGGAATGCACGGTGCCAGATTACCCTGCGGAAAAAAGTCCTCTCTGTTGAGGTGGTGGTGCACGATATTCTGGGTGAGGTTGGGAAATTTCGGGGTCTTGAGTGGGGCAGGGAGCCTCGGGCGGTCTGGAAAAAGGCGTGGAGGAATATCAGACTTGCCTTTGGTGAACTGCCCATCTCTGGGTGAGGTGCTCCTTTTCTTTTTCTGTTTCTTTCACTCCCTTAGCTTTTGTTGGTTAGTATCTTCTTTTTGAAGAAGGGCTGCATGCATAATGGGTGCGGGTTTGTTTCTTGACCTCACAGTTTGGATGTCTGGTGTATTGGTGTGAGTTGTAGTGAGATTATCCCCAATAATGACATGTTCATGATGAGTTTTGTTTTTGCTGTAAAGTCATTTTTTGTTTGAGAGCAGATTTGCTATATTTATTTTCATTTATGTAAATATGTATATATTTATGTATATTATATATAGTGATTTTATGCTTATTGATTGCAAGACTTTTAATAAAGAAAAATTGGGAAGAATGTTCCTTACATTGGTGGTCAGTGGGAAGAATGTTCCTTACATTGGTGGTCAGTGGGAAGAATGTTCCTTACATTGGTGGTCAGTGGGAAGAATGTTCCTTACATTGGTGGTCAGTGGGAAGAATGTTCCTTACATTGGTGATCAGTGAGAAGAATGTTCCTTACATTGGTGGTCAGTGGGAAGAATGTTCCTTACATTGGTGGTCAGTGAGAAGAATGTTTCTATACATTGGATGTCAGTGAGAAGAATGTTCCTTACATTGGTGGTCAGTGGGAAGAATGTTCCTTACATTGGTGGTCAGTGGGAAGGAGGAGGAGGACACACCCAAAGAGCTCTCTGAGAACCAGCCTTTTTTCAAGCCTGGGCCTTGCCTGTTAGCTTGGCCAAGGAATAATGCCTGATCCTGGGGGAGGCCCAGGGAGGGATCCCCCTGATGACACGGGGCCTAGTGAGGAGAAGGAGGAGGTGGAGGATCTGACTGTGGGTCCAGGCCCTGGTGAGAATGTGGATGTCTACAGACAGAAGATCATTGATCGCTTTCGAGCAATTGGAAGAGAGAAACTGAAATGTTTAAAAGCTGAACATAAAAACTTCAGGACCAAGTATTTCCAGGCCTGGAGTAAGAATCGTTTGGCCATGAAGCCAGAGTTACAGCAGATGGAGGAGATGGTAAAGAAACAATCTTTATTTTTGGAGAAATTGAAACATAAAAGTGGAGCTTTTTCAGAAAAGTTTAAAAATGACAGAAGATTTGCCAGCCAGACATCAGTGAGTTCTGTGGATCAGCAGCCGCAGGTAACAGACAACCCGGCTTCATCTGCCTCTGCACCTCTCCCCCCATGTCAGGCTGGGGAATCGCCAGGGGGTTGAGAATGAATATGGCACCCTAAACTTCATCCAACAGATGGAGTCACCCCTAAGGGCAGACAGGTCTGTTGGTGAAGTCCCAGAGGATGAGCAGAGGGGTTACAGACCGGCAGAGCCAGCACTGGTGGAGAAATCCCAGTGCACCATGCTGCCTTCTTCCAACATGTCTGCCCCATTGGCTGTGTTGGATGGTGTCCCGGCTGTGTTGGATGGTGTCCCGGCTGTGGTGGATGGTGTCCCGGCTGTGGTGGATGGTGTCCCGGCTGAGGAACAGGAAGGGAAGGAGCCCTGCAAACCGCTGCCTGTTGGAGTCTCTGCTGTGGAGAAACCTTCTGCAGACATGGAGGGAAAACCCCTGGCAGAGGTGTCATTAGCTCACCAGAGCAATGTGGATGGATCTACATTATACACCCCGGACATGGATTTTGCTGCTACTGCTGAGACCTGTAATCCTACAAACAAGATGGCTGCCAGCTCCAAAAAGCCTGTTTCACCTTCACCTGGGCTGATTGATGCAGGTGGGGGAGGGGATCAGCATAGTGCAGCATGTGAAGTGGAGACAGCCATGGAAGTATCCTGCAATGATTCACATGTCGCTGTATTAGAAGAACCTTCACTCTGCTCTGCTGATAGTCCTGTCCTGATGGAGGAGGAGAAGAGTCTGCCTGGAGGTGATGTGTGTATGGGGACAGCAGTGAGTGAGGACACAGCAGGAACTATGAATGTGACAGAAAATAATGACAGCAATATTACTGATAAAGCAAAGGATGTGTTGGTGGTGAAGGGGTTAATGTGGCTGCTATAGGTAAAAATGACATTTCTTCTGCTCAGCAGAGGAAAGATTCTTCAGGTGTGCAATCCAATCTCGAATTTGTGCAATCGTTATCTGCCAAAGTTGTTTTAGATGTTTCTAATCGCACAGATGGATCCTCTGCAAGGAGGAATATGGGGAGTTATGCATCTGTTCTGGGGAGTCGCACAAAGGAGGGTGAAGGGAATTTTGTAAATACTAGTCACAATTTGGGGAGGCTTGGTGGTGGGATGGTTGGTGGGTACAGAAGAAGGAATGTGGTTCAGTTGAAGTGGGAGGGGGAGGGGACCCCACCAGTAAGGGGGAGGGTGGCTGAGTTGGTTTTAGAAATGGGGTTTAAAGCCTTGGATATATTTGCTTTGATTTGCCCAGTGGGGAGTTATGAATTTGATTTGTCCTTTGTAAAGCCTGAGGGTTTGGATTTATTTTGGGAGCGATATAGGAGGTGCAAGGGCCTTCCGCAGTGGAGTGGTTTGGTGCCAAAGGTGATTTCCAGGCAGCCTCTGATAAAGTCGGTGACGATCTTGGTGCGTAACGAATCCATACCAGAGGCTGATTTGATAGTATGGCTACACCGATATGGTGAGGTCCTCGCTCCACTGCGGAAGGTCCTGGATGAACATGGGATATGGACAGGGGCCTGGACAGTGTCACTAAAATTGGGCATGCTGGGCAATGTAGTTCAACACCTTCCCTGTTCAGCTTTTCTGGGGAGGGATAGGCTGACTATTTTTTTATCAGGGTCAGCCTAAGGTCTGTAATAAATGTGGAGACAAAGGCCATTTTGCATCTACCTGCACCCGTAAGAAATGCTCGCTATGCCAGGATTTGGGCCATTTGGCTAAGGATTGTACTGAAATTCGGTGTAATTTGTGCCAGAAGCTCGGTCATCCTTATAGTCAGTGCCCGGAGGCATTACATACCTTGCCAGGATTGGCGGCTGAGCTACAGAGGCTTGATAAAGAGGATGAGGCCGCTAAAACTGTTATTGCCCCTCCTGTTTCTGTTACATCTGTTCCAGATTCTGTTTCCCCTAGTGATGTGGTCCCTGAGTCTGTCCCTCCTGTGTCTGTTACATCTGTTGTTTTGGATTCTGTTTCCCCCAGTAATGTGGTCCCTGAGTCTGTCCCCCATGTGGTGGTCCCTAATCCTACTGTACGTAGATCCTCCAGGCTAGCAGAAGCTGCTGGGGGGGCAGGTTTGGCGGATCTTCCATCTCAGCCTCCAGTCCCTGTCCCTCGGCAGCGTAAACGTGGTCAGGGGCCTGTGAGGGTGTTGGATGGGGGAGGGGTTGAGGGAAAGGTGTCCATATCCCATATCTCACCCTCTGTTGAGGGGGATTCAGATGATGAGGGGTGGGAGAAGTTTAGGAGGAAGAAAAAGAAGAAGAGGAAGACAAGTAAAGTGGTCATTTCTTCCTCAGGGTCGGACCCAGCAGGGGTTCCTCTTGGTAATACTTTTTCAGTTTTGTCGGGTGATGAGATGTCTGATATATCTTTCTCTTTATCATCCATGGATGAGGGGGAGTCACGTAGTCTTAAGAGAGCTGTTTCGGGTGATGAGAGTGTGGCAAAGGTTAAGAAACGACTACCCCAATCATCCTGATGGCAGTTCCCACTCCGATAAAGGTGGCGACCATTAATGTCGCCAGCATTAAATCTGCAAGAGCTCGTGATATTGCCTTATTTTTGCTCAGCGAGTTTGATGCCGAGATTTTATTTTTGCAAGAGACCTGGCTCAATACTTTGGCCGATGTCCATCTAGCAAAACGGGAGTGGAGATGTGGTCACTTTTGGTCTCTTGCGGCTGAGCCCTGCAGCGGAGTTGCGGTCCTTTTTAAAACCGATATGGTAACGTGCCGGCGGGTAATTGAGGTAGAAATGGGGAGATGCATGGTCTTAGACGTCTCTGTTAGGGGGCAAGACCTGCGCCTGATCAATATCTATGGACCGCAGTCAAAATGGGGCAGGAAATGCCTCCTCACAGAGATCAAGCCCTTCCTTTTTACGTCCCAGCAGGTTGTCTTTGGAGGTGATTTTAACACCATAATTAGGCCTGAAGACAGGAGAGGCTCCATAGACAGGCTGGGTTACAATAGCGTTTTTCTTAGAGATATGGTGAGACAAGCAGGCCTGGTAGATGTGCATATTAAGCACTGCCCTGGCAGCACGGGATTCACATTTCAGAGAGTGAATAGTCAGAGTAGGATAGATAGGTTTTTTTTTAAAGGAGAACTCTGCTTTCTCGGCTCCTGAGTTGAGGGCGGTGGAGTTCTCTGACCACTGTATGCTGTCTGTGACTCTGAATGCCTCGGACACTCCACCCAGGGGAAGGGGTACCTGGAAACTGAATTCGACTCTCCTGGAAGATGTAGAGGTAAGACAATCCTTTGAGGATTTTTTTCAGGCACAGGTTTCTATTTTGGACTTTTGCAGCAGTAAGTCAGAGTGGTGGGAGCTTGTGAAACAAAGGACAATTGGACTTTTCAAGGCCGTAAGTAAGAAGAAGCAGCTTGGTATGTACATTGCCTACCAGCATTTGCGGAGGAAGCTTGATCGTCTTGTCTCGTATAGAGGAGATCCAGGGGAGATCTCTGAGGTGAAGTTTCTTCTTAGGAAGTGTCAATACGACCGGCATGCCTCCTTGGTTCTGGAGAGGGATTATGGAAAATATCACTCGCCTGATCCTTACCAGAACTGTAAGCAAGGCATAGCAGTTAAGACAGTCATAGGCCTGAGGGATAGTACGGGTTCGCTGGTGAAGTCCAGATCAGGGATCCTGGAGATCTTCAGATCATATTACGCAGACCTTCTGGGAAGAAAGGACCTTTGTCGGGACAAGATGGAAAGCTTTCTGGATTCTACTCCAGGATTGGGAAATGGTACATTGCCTTTGATGGATTTGACAGAACCAATTTCAGTGGATGAGGTAGTTCATGCTATAGAGAAGCTGGCTACCAAAAAATCGCCTGGGCCAGATGGGTTGACAGCTGAATTCTACAAGTGTTTTAAGTCCATTCTGGCTCCCTTTTTAGCAGAGGTTTATAACAGCTGTCTAGAAGAGGGTTCGCTCCCTCCCTCCATGAGGCAATCCGCTGTGATTCTTCTGTCAAAAGGTAAGGACCCCTAAATGATTGAGAACTGGTGCCCCATCAGTCTTCTCAATGTTGATAGAAAGATCCTGGCGAAGATTCTTTTTTGGCGCTTGTCGTCAGTAGCAGGCGATTTGTTGTCCAGTCATCAGCACTGCTCGGTCCAAGGTAGAAGTACCTTTTCAGCGGTTTTAGCTGTCCGGGAGGCTTTGGAACGATGCAGGGCTGCTGGATGGAGAAAGTACTTGCTGGCATTGGATCAGGCGAAGGCTTTTGATAGAGTCAATCACGAGTACCTGTATTTGCTACTTGGTAGATACGGCCTGCAGGGGAGGTTTATAGATTGGCTGAAGACATTATATAGAGGGGCTGAGAGCTTCCCACTGGTTAATGGTTGGGTTGGACGGCCTTTTGAGGTTGGCTCCGGTGTGCGCCAGGGATGTCCTCTGAGCCCCCTGTTATATGTATTCGCAATCGACCCCTTCATAAGAAGGCTAGAGAGTGGATCTTTGTGCGGGGTGCCTTTGGGCATTGCTGGTGTGCCGCCTCTGAAGGTCGTGGCCTATGCCGATGATGTGTCTGTTATTGTCTCTGGGACAGAGGAGGCGCAGGAGGTGGTCTCAATGATAGAGCAGTACATGGAGGCTTCTGGTTCTAAAGTCAATCATGAAAAGAGTGAAGTTTTCTGGATGGGTGAGGAGGGTGAAAGCTTCGAACTTCCGGATGCCTTCCCAGAGCCCCAGCAGGAAATTAAAGTGTTGGGCATCCAATTTGGTCCTAGTGACTATGGTCATCGAAATTGGGAAAGCAGGTTGGTGTGTGCCAATGCCAAAGTAGCAAGCTGGAAGAAATGGAAGCTTTCCTTGAGGGAGAGGGTTGACTTGATCAAAACGTACCTGGTCCCAATATTTTTATATGTCAGCTTCGTCTGTATCTTGCCAGCATCTCTCTATGCAAGGGTATACAGCTGTTTTTTCCAACTGTTATGGGGAAGTAGGCTGAACCTGATCAAACGCAATGTAACTTGCCTATCTAGGCGGGAGGGTGGCCTAGGAATGGTCAACCCAATAGTTTTCTTTTCTCTGCTCTTTTTAAAGTACAATCTTGGTAACATGCTAGCAGAGAACCCGCCGGGATGGGTGGGCATTTTTCAATCTTGTTTTAGGCCTTTTCTGCGATGCTGGGAAGATGGCGGGCCAGTGAAAAGTCTGAGAGTCTGACATGGCAAGCTCCCGGCTTATGTTGCCCCGTGTCTGAAAATACTTCGGCAGTGGCAGGTGACAGTGGAGGATATCAAGTCCCTCCCCAGGAAGCTTCTGGAGAAGAGGATTTTGAGCTCTGCTTTCAGTGTGTCACTAGCCTTAAGGGATTGCCCAGGCTCTGTAATGAGGGAGGGGTTGCGTTTAATCAATTTAGAAAGAATCCCCTTGAAGTTTAGGGATCAAGCCTGGCTCGCTTTCCATGGAAGGCTCTATGTCAGAGGGAACTTGAAGCATCGCCCTGTGGATGATCGGGATTGTCCTAGAGCGGAGTGTGTTGGTAAAGTGGAGTCTATGGACCACTTTTTGCTGCAGTATCCCTTTAACATAGAGGTGTATAAAAGGGTGGGGAGGGCTCTAGGCATCCCCTTTTTCTATCGCATGAGTTATGCGGAGTGGGTGTACGGGGCATTCCCGACTCGCTGGGATTTTGATTTGGATACACTGTTTTTAGTTAGTATTGTTGTCCGTTACTTCACATGGAATGCACGGTGCCAGATTACCCTGCAGAAAAAAGTCCTCTCTGTTGAGGTGGTGGTGCACGATATTCTGGGTGAGGTTGGGAAAATTCGGGGTCTTGAGAAGGGCAGGGAGCCTCGGGCGGTCTGGAAAAGGGCGTGGAGGAATATCAGACCTGCCTTTGGTGAACTGCCCATCTCTGGGTGAGGAGCTCTTTTCTTTTTCTGTTTCTTTCACTCCCTTAGCTTTTGTTGGTTAGTATTTTCTTTTTGAAGAAGGGCTGCATGCATAATGGGTGCGGGTTTGTTTCTTGACCTCATAGTTTAGATGTCTGGTGTATTGGTGTGAGTTGTAGTGAGATTATCCCCAATAATGACATGTTCATGATGAGTTTTGTTTTTGCTGTAAAGTCATTTTTTGTTTGAGAGCAGATTTGCTATATTTATTTTCATTTATGTAAATATGTATATTATATATAGTGATTTTATGCTTATTGATTGCAAGACTTTTAATAAAGAAAAATTGGGAAGAATGTTCCTTACATTGGTGATCAGTGAGAAGAATGTTCCTTACATTGGTGGTCAGTGGGAAGAATGTTCCTTACATTGGTGGTCAGTGAGAAGAATGTTTCTATACATTGGATGTCAGTGAGAAGAATGTTCCTTATATTGGTGGTCAGTGGGAAGAATGTTCCTTACATTGGTGGTCAGTGAGAAGAATGATTCTATACATTGGTGATCAGTGGGAAGAATGTTCCTTACATTGGTGGTCAGTGAGAAGAATGTTTCTATACATTGGTGGTCAGTGAGAAGAATGTTCCTTACATTGGTGGTCAGTGGGAAGAATGTTCCTTACATTGGTGGTCAGTGAGAAGAATGTTTCTATACATTGGTGATCAGTGGGAAGAATGTTCCTTACATTGGTGGTCAGTGGGAAGAATGCTCCTTACATTGGTGATCAGTGGGAAGAATGCTCCTTATATTGGTGATCAGTGGGAAGAATGCTCCTTACATTGGTGATCAGTGAAAATGATATAAAGTTAATAAAAATAATTTTAAAAAAATGTAAAGCACCCCCATGATCCCCGCACATGCTCTATATGAAAAGCTTTATGTAGGATGAGCACATGTATGTAAACGTGTCTATAGACGCAAATGCTGGACACGGGAGCTCACCTGCAAGGTAACCCCCCCCGGGAGAGCGCTTCTCCTAGGGAGTTATCTGATGTGGGGAGGAGCCGCGAGAGCCACCCCCAGATGTTGAGGTTTGGGGCCACTCTGTGCAAAACGAGCTGCACAGTGGAGGCAAGTATGATATGTTTGTTATTTAAAAAAAAAAAAAAGAGCCTTTACAATCACTTTAATTTTGGAAAGGTACTGTTGTTGCACTTTCTTTAATGTAATTCTGTGACGAACGCATGTAGTGTGAGCAGTGCAAAATGTAGGTGGGGATTTGTGTGGGTGTGGCTTGAGTGTGGGTGGGAACACATGAGCGGGGACAGGGGGCCCCAGGATCTCCTATTGCCCGGGGGCCCCATGAGTTGTCAGTCCGCTCCTGTGTCCAAGGAAACCACTATTGCATGTCTTGGTAAACTGACCGCTTACTTTGCTAGTCTGCTGTCATAATTTTAGATCAGAATGGTTAATATAAATGCTTAATAAATTCTCATCAACTCAGATTAAAACTTTAATGAAGTATGAATACCTTCATTGAAAACTATTGCCAAAATCATTAGTAGATCTTGAGATATAGGCAGCTGAAACTATGTGCAAATCACAATTTTTCATATACAGTAGAAACCAAGTGTATTTCCATTTACTTCTAGTTTCTTAACTTTTTTATTTGTCATTGATACTATTTTCCCATAATGGGACCAGTAGGTTTGGCATGTGTTGGGATTAAGTTTGACATTTGCAGAATAAAAGAAATCTTGATACATAACTTAGCTGTTTTTTTCTCGGTATCTACCAAACAGTGTTCAAGAACAAGATATGTTCAGTATAATTTGCCCAGGTGTGTGGCAGGTTTGCCTATAGTACATTAAGTGCTTGTCTGATATGAGTCTCACTGGCCCAGTTTTGATTATGGTTATTATGCTGCCTGTCTAGCATCTAAGACTATGAATTGGTCAGATAGCTCCCAGGTTATTACAAATACAGAGTATGATTATTAAAAACAAAATGTGCACAACCTATTACTGCTCATATATAAAATGTTAAAATTGGAATGGTGTCAATCATCATATCAGAGGGGAATTGACGTTCATGAGAATTACCCTGAAAAAAACAGCTAGTGCACATGGGCTATGTGAGTGTGTTTTTTTTTTTTTTTTTTTTCTTTTTAATAAATGGCTGATTTAAATATTACGCTATGGAGTGAATATCTTTGTTTTGAGCTATATTGTTCCTACTGGAGAACACAGGAGGAGAGAAGTAGAAGATATGCTGTGTGCCTTTAAAAAGTCTATGTTGACCTGTAGTAATATATTATTTATAAACAACACAACAACACTAGTATGTGCGCTGATCTTTATATCCCTCCTAAGGCTGATAGACACAGTTTATAAGTGCATGACAGTCCAAACACAACCGTTGGCAGCTGCAACTCTCAAGGATTCCACCGAGTGGTAGGAACTAGGGATGAGCTTCGTGTTCGAGTCGAACCCATGTTCGACTCGAACATCGGCTGTTCGCCCGTTCGCCGAATTGCGAACGATATGGGCCGTTCGCGCCAAATTCGTGTGGCGCGTCACGGCCCATAATTCACTGCGGCATCGCAGTGCATTGCTGGCTGATGATTGGCCAAGCATGCACTATGACCCGCATGCTTGGCCAATCACAGCGCCGTCAGTAGAGAGAGCTGTAATTGGCCAAAGCCAGGGTGGCTTTGGCCAATTATGGCTCAGGGGATTTAGTACACGCCCCACACTATATAAGGCCGCCTGCACGGCGGCCCTGTGTAGTGTGTGTTCCGGTGTGCTAAGAGATAGAGAGAGAGAGAGAGAGAGAGAGACAGTGTCATTTGATTTGAGTTAGATAGATTAGGCAGAACAGTCAGTCAGTTAGCTGCACTTACAGTGTATTGTGTATATATATGCATCCCAGGTGTTGCATATATATATATACACTGTATTCAGTTTAGCTAGATCCGTTCCTGTTATCTTCTATCTAGACTATTTACATTTAGTGCAGTGCATCCTGCTCACAGTGTTCAGCTAGATCCGTTCCTGCTATTTACATTTAGTGCAGTGCGTCCTGCTCACAGTGTTCAGCTAGATCTGTTCCTGCTATTTACATTTAGTGCAGTGCGTCCTGCTCACAGTGTTCAGCTAGATCCGTTCCTGCTATTTACATTTAGTGCAGTGCGTCCTGCTCACAGTGTTCAGCTAGATCCGTTCCTGTTATCTTCTAGACTATTTACATTTAGTGCAGTGCGTCCTGCTCACAGTGTTCAGCTAGATCCGTTCCTGCTATTTACATTTAGTGCAGTGCGTCCTGCTCACAGTGTTCAGCTAGATCCGTTCCTGCTATTTACATTTAGTGCAGTGCGTCCTGCTCACAGTGTTCAGCTAGATCCGTTCCTGTTATCTTCTAGACTATTTACATTTAGTGCAGTGCGTCCTGCTCACAGTGTTCAGCTATATCCGTTCCTGTTATTTACATTTAGTGCAGTGCGTCCTGCTCACAGTGTTCAGCTAGATCCATTCCTGCTATTTACATTTAGTGCAGTGCATCCTGCTCACAGTGTTCAGCTAGATCCGTTCCTGCTATTTACATTTAGTGCAGTGCGTCCTGCTCACAGTGTTCAGCTAGATCCGTTCCTGCTATTTACATTTAGTGCAGTGCGTCCTGCTCACAGTGTTCAGCTAGATCCGTTCCTGTTATCTTCTAGACTATTTACATTTAGTGCAGTGCGTCCTGCTCACAGTGTTCAGCTAGATCCGTTCCTGCTATTTACATTTAGTGCAGTGCGTCCTGCTCAGTGTTCAGCTAGATCCGTTTCTGTTATCTTCTAGACTATTTACATTTAGTGCAGTGCGTCCTGCTCAGTGTTCAGCTAGATCCGTTCCTGCTATTTACATTTAGTGCAGTGCGTCCTGCTCACAGTGTTCAGCTAGATCCGTTCCTGTTATCTTCTAGACTATTTACATTTAGTGCAGTGCGTCCTGCTCACAGTGTTCAGCTATATCCGTTCCTGTTATTTACATTTAGTGCAGTGCGTCCTGCTCACAGTGTTCAGCTAGATCCGTTCCTGCTATTTACATTTAGTGCAGTGCGTCCTGCTCACAGTGTTCAGCTAGATCCGTTCCTGTTATTTACATTTAGTGCAGTGCGTCCTGCTCACAGTGTTCAGCTAGATCCGTTCCTGCTATTTACATTTAGTGCAGTGCGTCCTGCTCACAGTGTTCAGCTAGATCCGTTCCTGTTATCTTCCTACTGACAGGCAGGCTTGTCTGGTTACAGTATATAAAGCTACCTGAAGAAAATTACAGGTGTTCTATTTGATCCTATTAGTACCACGGTCAGGCAGCTAGACTATTTACATTTAGTACAGTGCGTCCTGCTCACAGTGTTCAGCTAGATCCGTTCCTGTTATCTTCCTACTGACAGGCAGGCTTGTCTGGTTACAGTATATAAAGCTACCTGAAGAAAATTACAGGTGTTCTATTTGATCCTATTAGTACCACGGTCAGGCAGCTAGACTATTTACATTTAGTACAGTGCGTCCTGCTCACAGTGTTCAGCTAGATCCGTTCCTGTTATCTTCCTACTGACAGGCCGGCTTGTCTGGTTACAGTATATAAAGCTACCTGAAGAAAATTACAGGTGTTCTATCCCAGCTTAGTGCAGCTACAGGCCATTAGTATGTCTGGAAGGCCAAGAAGGAGAGGCAGACAGTCACAAGCCAATAAGAGAGGGCAAGCAGGCTCTGTGTCTAGTGCTGGTCGTGGAGACGGTGCATCCTCATCAGCACGTGGCCATGGGACACGCTTGGCCTTTTTTTCGGCAGCTGGCCGTGTTGAGCCGCAACATGCGGAAGACTTGGTCGAGTGGATGACCAAGCCGTCCTCATCCTCCTCATCCTCTCTCACCCATGCCCAGGGTGCTTTGTCTGGCAAAGCAGCGGCCTCTTCCCTCGGCTCAATGTCATCAGTGACTCCTTCCCTAGCTCCACCATGTCCTCCTGAGGAGTCCCTCAAACTGTTTGACCACAGTGTTGGGTACATGCTCCAGGAGGATGCCCAGCGTTTGGAAGGCTCTGATGATGATACTGAGCTCGATGAAGGCAGTAACATGAGCACGGACAGAGGGGGTGCCCAAGAAGGACAGCAATCTGGCAGTCATGCTCCCCCTGCTGCAGCATACTGCCAGGTTTGTTCCAGTGATGAGGAGGGAGGGGATGATGAGGTCACTGACTCAACGTGGGTGCCTGATAGGAGAGAGGAGGAGGAGGAGAAGGAGGCGGCATATCACCAACGAGGCAGGATGCCCTCCAGGGGCCAGCCTAAGGGCAGCACATTGACTGCATCACATGTGCAGGGCGCTGCAGTCTCTGCGCGTTATTCAAAAAGTTCTTTGGTGTAGGCTTTTTTGAGACGAGTGCATCAGATCGCACCGCTGCTATTTGCAACATATGTCTCAAGCGTATCTCACGTGGCCAAAACATCTCCCGCTTGGGTACCACATGCTTGACCAGACATATGTTGACCTGCCATGCAGTTCGTTGGCAAGCGCATCTAAAAGACCCACACCAAAGAACAAAGAGGACCTCTCCTTGCTCCTCATCAGCTGAGATTTCCAACCCCACTAGACCTTCAGTCCTCTCTGAGACCTGCACTGAGAGGAATGAAGGTGTAGAATTAGGTGTGTCACAGCCAAGTACTTGTGGGCAATCTGCTTTTGGTACACCGACGTCAGATTGTACCAGGCAAATTTCCCTGCCCCAGCTGCTGCACCGCCGAAAGAAGTTTGCTCCCAGCCATCCACATGCCCAGCGGTTGAATGCTAGCTTGGCAAAATTGCTGGCACTTCAACTGCTGCCTTTTCAGTTGGTAGACTCTGCCCCCTTCCGTGAGTTTGTAGAATGTGCGGTTCCTCAGTGGCAGGTACCCAAACGCCACTTTTTCTCACGGAAGGCGATTCCGGCTCTCTACTGGCATGTGGAAGGCAATGTCCATGCCTTGCTGGACAGGGCGGTCAGCGGTAAGGTGCATATTACAGCTGACTCATGGTCCAGCAGGCATGGACAGGGACGTAACCTAAGTTTCACGGCGCATTGGGTGACTCTGCTGGCAGCTGGGAAGGATGCAGGACAAGGTGCAGTAGTGTTGGAGGTTGTTCCGCCACCACTCCTCCAAAATTCTAATGATTGTGACACACCTCTCTCCTCCACCCCCTCCTCTTCTTCTTCCTCCATGGCCTCTTCCTCGAAACCAGCGGTGCTCCGTAGTCGTTCAAGGGGCTACGCAAGTACGCAGGCCAAAAGATGCCATGCGGTGCTTGAGCTGGTGTGCTTGGGGGACAGGAGCCACACTGGGGCAGAGGTTCTGTCAGCTCTGCAGGGGCAGGTTCAGAGGTGGTTGACACCACACCAACTTAAGGCAGGAATGGTGGTTTGCGACAATGGCACCAACCTCCTCTCTGCCCTCCGACAGGGACAAATGACCCATGTGCCCTGTTTGGCTCACGTCCTTAACTTGGTGGTGCAGCGGTTCTTGGGCAGGTACCCGGGCTTACAGGATGTCCTGAGGCAGGCCAGGAAAGTCTGTGTGCATTTCCGCCGGTCATATAATGCCAGTGCTCGGCTGACGGACCTCCAAAAGGAGTTTAACCTGCCCAAGAACCGCCTAATCTGTGACATGCCCACCAGGTGGAACTCAACGTTGACCATGCTGCAGCGGCTGCACATGCAGCAGAGGGCCATCAATGAGTACCTGTGCGACTATGGCACCAGGACAGGGTCAGGGGAGCTTGGTTTTTTTTCCCCACGCCAGTGGGCCATGATCAGGGATGCATGCACTGTCCTGTCACCATTTGAGGAGGCCACGAGGATTGTGAGCAGTGACAGTGCATGCATCAGTGACACTGTCCCCCTTGTCCACCTGTTGGAGCACATGCTGCGTGGAATAATGGACAGGGCACTTGAGGCAGAACAGAGGCAGGAAGAGGAGGACTTCCTTAGCTCTCAAGGCCCCCTTTATCCAGACAGTGTTCCTGCGTGCCCGCCGATCACACAGGAAGAGGACGAGGAGGACGAGGAGGAGGAGGAGGAGGAGGAGGAGGAAGATTGTGTCAGTATGGAGGTGGAGCCTGGCACTCAGCATCAGCAGCAGTCTTTAAGGGATCAGTCCCAAGAAACACATGGACTTGTACGTGGCTGGGAGGAGGTGGCTGCGGACCATGTCGTCCTTAGTGACCCAGAGGACTCCGGACCGAATGCCTCAGCAAACCTATGCTGCATGGCCTCCCTGATCCTGCAAAGCCTGCGTAAGGATCCTCATATTCGTGGTATCAAGGAGAAGGACCAATACTGGCTGGCAACCCTCCTTGATCCACGTTACAAGGGTAAGGTTGTGGACCTTATCTTGCCATCGCAGAGGGAGCAGAGGATGAAACATCTTCGGGAGGCCTTGCAGAAAGGTCTGTGCAACGCGTTCCCAGAGACTGGGAGGTTACAAACTCCTGTTTCTGGGCAACGTGTTGCTGAGGCTTCGGTCAGTCAAAGAAGGAGCGGTGGAGAAGGTGGCCGTCTGACCGATGCGTTCAGACAATTTTTTGGTCCGCAGCCCCAAGGTATGATCGGTTCCAGCAACCATCGCCAGCGTCTGTTTTACATGATGCAGGAATACCTAGGGGCAAGATCTGACTTGGACACCTTTCCCACCGAAAATCCGCTGAGTTACTGGGTCTTGAGGATGGATCACTGGCCAGAGCTTGCACAGTATGCAATTGAGCTACTGGCCTGTCCTGCATCCAGCGTTCTTTCGGAACGCACATTCAGTGCTGCTGGAGGCGTGGTAACCGATCACAGGGTGCGTCTGTCCACCGACTCGGTCAATCGACTGACCTTCATAAAAATGAATCAGTCTTGGATCACCACGAGCTACCAAGCACCTGATGATGCTGATGTAACCGAATAATTTTTTTTGAAATCTCAGATCCATTCAAAGACTGCCTATGCTGATGCTGAGTGACTATCCCTGAGTAATTATCCTCTTCCTCAATCATCACGCTGATAGCTTGTAAGAACATTTTTGGTTCTGGGCGCCACCACCAGTGCCTAAGGCACAATTTTTCAGCCCCTGTTTAACAGGGGCGTGTAATTACAATTTTTGATGCAATACTTTGCAGCAGGGCTCGTTCCTGCGTTCCAACTAGAGTGTCTGTAAGGGGTTGCAGTGTTGTGGCACCAGCACCAGTGCCTAAGGCCTAATTTTTCAGCTCCTGTTCAACAGGGGCATGTAATTACAATTCTTGATCTAATATTTCACAGCAGGGCCCTGTGAGGGCTTACAGTGTTGTGGCCACAGCAACACCTAAGGCACAAATTTCTGCTGAGTATATAGGGCAGGACCCTACTTTCAAACATCTAACTTACAAACGACTCCTACTTGCAAACGGAAGGAGACAACAGGAAGTGAGATGAAATCTACCCCTAGGAAGGGAAATTCTCTCCTGTAAGAGTTAATAAGGGAAAAAAAATTCTCCTTTCCATTGATGCTTTCCAATCCTTGTTCCACAAAAAAACCCAAATTTTCAAAAAACATTTTTCATTGGGACAAAAAGTGAGGTGAAATCTTCTGAAGAGGAGGAAAGACAGCAAAACAAATGTCACAGGGGTGATAACCCTTCCCTATGTTTTCCAAAAAGCTTAAAAAAGATTTTTTGGCTGGAGCTAAACACGTTAAAAATGTACCCGTTCAAAATTACAAAGAGATTCTACTTAACAACAAACCTACAGTCCCTGTCTTGTTTGCACCGCCTGTATACTGCTGTTCAGAGTATATAGGGCCTGGTGGCCCCACACCTTTCCTTATTTTAATTTGGGTGCGGGGTTCCCTATAATATCCATACAAGACCCAAAGGGCCTGGTAATGGACTGGGGGGTACCCATGCCGTTTGTCTCACTGATTTTCATCCATATTGCCATCACCCGACATTACATTAAACCTGCAAGCAGTTTTAAATGAGATTTTTTCCTTTAAAAATGACATTTGGTGCAGGGACTGTTCTAAACACGGGAAACACACGTCACTTTACAGGCATACTATAGACACCCCCCAGGTACGATATTTAAAGGAATATTTCACTTTTTTTTTTTTACTTTAAGCATCATTAAAATCACTGCTCCCGAAAAAACGGCCGTTTTTAAAAGTTTTTTTTGCATTGATACATGTCCCCTGGGGTAGGACTCGGGTCCCCAAACCCTTTTTAGGACAATACAATGCAAATTAGCCTTTAAAATGAGCACTTTTGATTTCGAACGTTCGAGTCCCATAGACGTCAATGGGGTTCTAACGTTCGTGCGAACTTTCGGTCCGTTCGCAGGTTCTGGTGCGAACCGAACCGGGGGGTGTTCGGCTCATCCCTATTCATAAATGCCTGTCAATCTCTTAAACTGACTCCCTCACCGGGACCAATGACCCCTCTAACTGGCAATCCTGACATCCCCCCTAGAAGACAATAAACATTTAGCTAACACTGAATCTACTCTGAGAGCGTATCACTTTTTTTCACAATGGCTCCATCATCCCATTCACTGACCTGGCCTCTAGATTCCCAGATGGTAACATACCATTTTTCAAATTTCTGCAAATTAGACACTTCCTCAACAGTGCCAACCACATATCTCAATGGTGTAGAGACCTAAATTCTTTTGAAGTACTATGTTCCAAAACTAGTCCTCAAAACCACTTAATCTCGACGGTATATTCTATTCTGTTTGGTGAGACTGACCTTAAGGCCTACCCGGTCAACCAAAAATGGGAGAGAGAGCTTAACATAGAGCTCCCCACCGAGGAATGGGAGAATATATATGAGCACATGCATAAAGGCTCTCTTAACATTTCAGCACAGGAGAACAATTACAAACTATACTCAAGATGGTATTGCACACCTACACGAATTCATATATTTCAACCTACTATTTCACCTTTGTGCTGGAGATGTAACTCTGCAGTGGGCTCTCTTCTCCATATTTGGTGGGAATGTACTCACATACAACCATTTTGGGAAAAAGTGCACAACATGATCTCTCATATCACTATCTACACCCTCGACTTTACTCCCGCTCAATATCTACTACACCACACATCTTTACCACAATCCACTTACAGAAAATCTCTCATGCTCTACCTCATAAACGCGGCTAAACAATGTATTCCATTACGTTGGAGAAACGCTGCCCCGCCCACATTATCCGATTTGCTGAAACGGGTTGAAAAAACAGCAGAGATGGAGGACTTAATACATCAAGCTAAAGACAACCCAACAAAATACCGCAATACTTGGGCTTGCTGGATACACTTTTGTGACTCCTCGGAGTTTAAGACATTAATACTTGACCAATAATCAAGACTCACACTGTGAAATAAATAACTCACACAATGGAAGATTACCCTAGACGGAGACAGGAGTGTCCGCCATGTCCTTACCCGCCATGTCCATACCCTCTTACCTTTAGTTATACCTTGCTTTGCTCATGACTTACCTTTTATCGATGCCTGTATACTTAGTTCCCATCCCACTTTAAAACTTACATATAGCACAGACGTAATTACTCTGAATGTCCTACAAGACTCTAAAAGTACTTTGCTACTCTTAATGGACCACCAATACTAACCCCTCACGTTAAGTAAATACTGCCATCCCCCCTGCACAGTCTGCTCCCGTTAGGGGTGCTTGGGAAAGGGGTGGCTTTGCCCAGGTCCACATGCCATTAATAGATGCACCCTTAAAGCACCTGCTCCAGATACTATGTTTTGTCATTAGACAACCCTATTTTTATTAAGCTAGCTTTAGTATATTTAAGGTGACATGAACTTCAAAGTACTTATCAATAAACGTTTTAATTGATTCGCAAATAAGCATATACATCATCCAATGTTTCTCTGTACTTTTCAAAAATTGTTAACTGCTAATGTACCTTTGTAAACTTTTAAAATGTACTGTTATCTTTTTGTGTAACCCCTTTATACTTGAATAAAACTTTATGAGACAAAAAAAAAAAAAAAAAAAAAAAAAAGAAAATAGCTAGGTATCATTTTTCCATCTATTTGCTCGGGTCGAAAAGCTGTGGCTCCCCACAGTTATGGACACTGGAGTATGGTCTGTCCAAGTTATGTTTCCAATCTCTGATTTAGAGGTTTGTTGTAATAAAAATTTGTCCAATAAGAACATGTCAATCCTTGAGTAAGAGAGGTGGAGTAAGAGAGGTGGAATGTAGACATCTATACACATCATATAGGCAAGCGGACTGTGCAAAACCAGCTATGATTGGTCTACGTGCATATTTGGTCGAAGCGTTAGATATATCCATTTGTAGGTTAGACACAGCATTTAAGGCGCCACATAGGATTATATGCCCTGTGCTCCGCTGTTTCACTTTTTTCCAAAGCTTGTTAAAAAGCGTGTCTGTTTGGGAGATACGTGTTGACTATCGTGTACATCATGTTATTAATCTCACAAGTAAATATGATGAACCTGCCATCCTTATCACAGTAGTTGGATATATGTTTGAATGCTACAGTACTTTTGATTAGGATGGCAACCCTTCGTTTCTTAGTTGGTGCATTGGCGAAGAATGTTTGGGGAAATTGGTTATGATGTAGGTTCAGGTGACTGCCTTCTTTGAAATGGGTCTCTTGAATGCAAAAGATATCGCATCTTTGGGTGCGTGCTTCCTTACATAGCATATATCTTTTTTGAGGGCTGTTTAAGCCATTGACATTTAAGGAGGTTATCTTGAAAGACATTTTGAACGAAAGTGTGTCCTTTATGTGTGGGTTACTGAACAGATGCACTTCGATTAATGAAATTGGTCTTAACCTGTTGATGCTCTATTGGCAGATAAGAGTTGTCGAGGGTACTTGCAGATTCTCACTTCAGTGATGATACGTCTGAACAGCTTGGTAGTGAAATACGTATCTTAATACAAACTTATTTCAAATTTGTCGGAACTGTAAGAAAAAGGTTAACAATCTGAAATACTAGTAACAAAATAGAAAAAAATAAAAGTTGCGCCGAATTAAGCACACTTTAAAAATATTGTGATTTCTTAGAAATCTGAGCAGGTGGGTTTCCTGCAGATTCTGGGGTTCATAGTAACCGATTGGAGGCCAGATGGATCTTCCGGATCAGTTAATTGGAACCATAATGAAGGGCATTAACTGCAGAAAATGAAATGTCATCAGGTATTGGGTGATAGAGGATAATCCTGTGCGACTTTGGGCTCCCCTGGTTCTTGGCTGATGATTCTCCATTTACCCAGCAGCCTTAGACCTTCTTCTATTGTATTTATGCGGAATTCACGATCCCCTTTGGTAATTATAAGGGTGGCAGGGTAATTCCAACGGTATGGTATGTTGTGGTTTCTGAGTTGTTTTGTTATGGTTGCAAGGTTACATCTTCTCTGCATAGTATGAGCAGATAGATCAGTGAAGAATGACAGCCCTTTCATGCAGTCAGGGAGGTTATCAGCATTCCTTGTGGCATACATTAATTTTTCTTTGACCCTGTAGTAATGGATCCTAGCGATCGTATCTCTAGGAAGTTTGGCAGGCATATGTTGCGATTTTGGAAGTCTGTGTATAATGTCTATGACCAGCTCCTCCAAAGGTAAATCAGGAAGGGTTTATTTCATGATATTGGTTAAATAAGCCATTAAATCAGGAGGTTTGATTATTTCAGGAATACCTCTTATTTTAATATTGTTCCTTCTGGAATGGTCTTCGAGGTCGGCAACCTTTGTTTTAAGCCAGGCTATGTCATCTTCATGTTCATTGTGAGCATCAACCATACTGTTGAAGGTTTCAGTAAATTCCCCCATTTTATTTTCAATATGGATCACTCTGTCACTAACCTCAGCCACCTCTGATTTGCCTTGTTTCACGAGCTGAAGCGTGTCTGTGTGGATTGCACTTCTAAGTGACATTAACATGTCCTTTAGTGTAGAGTCCATAACAGGCTGGTTGTTTGTGGGGAATGCAGCTATGGCATTCTGAAACTCCAGTGTATCGTCCAGAGAGGAATCAGTGTTCCTGTCCTAATTGTTATCAGTATTCTGTTGTGCGCCTTGCTTGCACGCGGCTTCAAAATACCTCAGCTCCCGGGACAGACAAACCGTCTGGTCCTGGCCCCACGTCCACTACATACCACTGCATTCCATTCCATGTAAGTAATCAGGATTGGCAATTGCTTTTTCCTGTTATGTTTAGTGCCATACTAGAATAACTTCATCTTGTTTATTGTAGACTAAATTTGTACATCTTCTCCTGAGGAAGTGTTCACACATGAAATGCGTCATCTTTCAGGATGCATCCATATGCCTGTTAATAGGAACCAAGTTAGACTTATCTACAACGAAATACAACCATATCCTCTTTTTTATTATTACCACACTGCATAGTGCCATTTAGATGTAGTGTGTATATATATATATATATATATATATATATATATATATATATATATATATATATATATATATATATATATATATATATATATATACCGTATTTATCGGCGTATAACAAGCACAGGCATAAAACACGCACATTCATTTTAAGAGGGAAGTTTCAGGAAAAAAACTAAAATTTTAAATAAGGAACTTTGAAGCAAAATAAGGGTCAGTGCCCATCTGCAGCCTCACCATTGGCATAAATGCAGCCTGATCAATGCCCATCTGCAGCCTCATCAGTCCACATCAATGCACCAGCCTCACCATTGCCATCAATGCAGCCTGATCGATGCCCATCTGCAGCCTAGAGGGGACAGGGAGGGGGGCGGGACGAGCGTCGACAGATTACATACAGTGAGAATCTCCTGTGATAGACAGAACAGTGGTCCAATGGCGGCCCAGGAGATGAGACTTCTTATTACAGAGGCTGCCAAGTAAACAGGAGATCCTCACTGTATGTAATCTGAGGGCGCTCATCCCGTCCCCCTCCCTGTCACCTTCGAGGCAGCTAAAATTGAAGTATTGGCGTATAACACGCATACACTATTTGCACCCAATTTTCATGGTGAAAAAGTGAGTGTTATACGCCAATAAATACAGTATATATGAATTTGCAATTATTTATTTATCTTACCAATGTCTCGTCATTATTATATGCCGTTTAATCGATATGTATATGTCCATGTACCCATGAGGTCCACACCATGTGGGTGTATATATGTAATCATTTTTACTATGTGCATTGTTGTTATGTATTGTCACATTCAATATGCCAATTAAATATATTTTTAAACCATTTTACCTCCACAAATCAATAGCCTCATTTAAAGTCCTATATTCCCTTTCTCTTACACTTGAACCAGGTGTGGAGGCATACACTGTGTGCTTCATCTAAAGGCCCAAAATTCCCCCATATTTCTACCTGAGTCAGTCCCCTTAAGTTGTGTGGGGGAGGCAACCATTTGTTCACTATAAAATACAGCTTGTTGCTTGTTATGTAGTGGGCTGGATTTGAAAACGGAGGGCACGCCTCCAAAATGCATCCTTATAGCAACCACAGTACATGCCCTTCTCATGTCCTGTTGTCAGCATTGGTCCAGGTCTCAGCTTGGCACTGGCTCCGTCATCAGGCAGAAACATAAAAATCAAATAAGGGCAGGTTATGATACAAATAGTATTGGTTAGAGGCCAATCAGTGCCCATCGGTGCAGCCTCATCAGTGCCCATCAGTGCAGCATATCAGTGCTGCCTTATCAGTGAAGCCTCATCAGTGCCTGTCATTGCAGCCTCATCAGTGGCCATCTGTGCCACCTGATCAGTTCTGCCTATCAGTGCCCATCAGTGCAGTCTCATCAGTGGCCATCAGCACCACCCCATCAATGCAGCATATCAGTGCAGCCTCATCAGTGGCCATTGGTGCCCATCAGTGCAAATTATTAGTGGCCATCAGTGCAGCTTATCATTGCCACCTCATCAGTGCCCATCAGTGCAATATATCAGTGCTGCCTTATCAATGTAGCCTCATTAGAGCCCATCAGTGCAGCCTAATCAGTGCCCATCAATGCAGCCTCATCAGTGCCCATAATTGCAGCCTCATTAGTGCCCATAGGTGCAGTCTCATCAGTGCCCATAGGGGCAGCCTCACCAGTACCCATCAATGCAGCAGGGATCACAGGGAGGAATCGGGAGGAATGCCGGCTGGATCAAAAAGAGCGGGAATCTCCTGCTGTAACACAGCTTAGAGATGAAATGCCAGCTGCTGTCAAACAAAGTCCTACCTCCTGGACCAGCTTTGGGCCAGTGTGCTGTCTATCATATCAGTCAGTCCAGGAGCCAGTCCAAGAGGCAGGACTTTGACAGCGGCTGGCATTTAATATTGAAGCTGTGTCACAGTGGGAGATCCCCGCCCTGTGTGATCCAGCCGGCTCTCCTCCTGACAGTTTCTTGGCTGATCGCTTCTGGCAGAAGCAGCGTGGCCTTTTTTACAAGGCATGATAGCGGCCCAGTGGGAAGGGAGGCAATTGACCCCCGGCCGCTCTGATGCCCTGTAAAAAAAAGGCCACACCACTTCTGACAGAAGCGATCAGCCAGGAAATTGTCGGTCCAGTGCACCCCTGCTCCACACTCATCATCAGATAATTTCCACTCGCCAAATGCGAGCAGGTGAGTGGAATTTTGAGGGCTGATAAGGGTATATAAGACCTGACTCAAACTTGATCCAAGGGACCCTTGCATTAACAATGTTCGACCTCTAGTAATATATAGGTAAAAACCTACAGGTGAGTACATTGGTTGAGCATTGGTGGTGGCAATGAATAATACAAGAGTGTGTGGAATGGTGAATTTTGGAAGATCATTGGAGTTGTAAAGGACACAGTTGTTTTTAGTATTTTGTTTGTTTGAAGTGTACACAGAGGAATCTAAATCAATTATACTGTATATGTGAACATTTTGTTTGCACATTGATCATTGTGTATTTTAAAAAGGAGGAACTTTGCAATCCCCTGGACACTTTCACATGGGAATATATTTAATAAATAAAATATTTTTAGTTTGATGTATTATTGATAGAGTTGGAATGGAATTGAATTGATTTTTTTTTTAGCCAAGACTGTTTCCATTAGGATGATTTTTACTTCCATATAAGTACCGCTGTGTCTGTGTTTTGGGCTGCAATCAGTTGAGGATTTTTTTTTTTTAGGAAAAATAGTTTAAAAACCCAGCAGATTAAATACCAGAATATCAGGAGGATACATTGGTGAATCTCATTCAGGTGTGAGCCTTGCCTTATGCAAATGGATTATTAAATGTAATGTATAAATAAATATATATGGATAAATATAGATTTATTTCCTAAAGCTAGTTATACCCATCAAAACATCAAAATAATCTGATAAAGCCATGGCAGAACACTTTTTTCTCAGTGGGATATATATATATGCTGTGACGAGAGTCACTTTGGGCTGTGGGCTTGTGGAACCCAGCTTACCTTGGAGAGCACTGGAAACTCCTTGTCCTGCTCTCCCAGCCCCACCTATATGTAAGTGACCCTGTGTCTATTAGGGGCACATGGTGACCAAGAACCCAAGTCGGGTTTGAAAGGTTAGCGGCTTTAATCGTATCCCAGTGTGGACCAAACTCGACAGGTCCCCTTCCATTACCCAGGACCCTCAAACTGAGGAACTGGGAGCGGGAGAAGATGAATTTCCCTCAGGAGACCATGAAGAGGCTGATGACTCCTCTTCTGAGGGGTAAAATGCAGAAGGATCAGCTTCACAATCTGAAAGATTGATGGTGCAATCTCTTACTGAAATGGTCCGTTCCACATTTTTGCTACCCTTAACTGAGTCGGTTGATAAGCCCACTTCTTGTTTGGGTTCGCTTAAGCCTCCTCAAGCTGTGCATGCCTTTCCTGTCCATTCATTGCTGGAAAAGCTTATGTATTCTGAGTGGGATCACCCAGATAAGCATTTTTTTCCTCCTAAAAAGTTTTCAACACTTTATCCTATGGAGGAAAAATTCACTAAAAGGTGGGAGATGCCAGCAATTGACGCTGCTATATCCTCTGTGAATAAAAGTTTGACTTGTCCGGTAGACAATGCTCAAATGCTTAAGGATCCAATGGATAAGAAATTGGAATTCCTATTAAAAAACACCTTTTCTCTGGCAGGTTCAGTGACTCAGCCTGCACTGGCAGCAATTGATGTATGTCAATCCTTGAGAGACCAGTTTAAACAGGTGCTCAAGGTTATTCCTGATCAGCAGGCCCAGGATTTAGCTGAGCTACCAGCGGCGTTATGTTTTGCAATAGTCGCCATGAGAGATTCTATTCTTCAGGCCTCATGTCTTACACTTGGGCTGGTGCATATGCGTAGAATCTTATGGTTGAAATATTGGTCAGCCGAAGCGCCATGCAAAAAGCTCCTGGCTAGTTTTCCTTTTCACGGTGAACGGCTGTTTGTGGATGATTTGGATAAATATATCCAAAGAATTTCTTGTGGGAAAAGTATCCTTTTGTCAGTTAGGAAGAGAAGTAAACATATTTCACTTAAACAAGCTCCTTCTCCAGTGCCAGGGGCATCTGCCTCCAGGCAGTCAAGACGGCCTCCGCCATCAAGTTTAAGAGGTAAACTTCAGGGTCAACCCCAGGGACAAAAGTCCTGGGGGAGGAAACCTACAAAACAAAATACTAAAGCCTCCTTATGAAGGGATGCCCCCGCTCGCTCGAGTGGGGGGAAGACTTCTGAAGTTCTCAAGGGTCTGGCAGGAAGAGTGTCAAGACAGATGGGTGACTTCCTCAATAACTCTAGAGTACAAATTAGAGTTCCGAAAGTCCCCGTCTCCTCGTTTTCTCAGATTAAACATTCCCAGGGATCCAGAGAAAAAGAAGTCTCTCTTTCAAGCATTGGACTATGTTTTGTCTCAAAAAGTGATCTCAGTGGTCCCCATGGAAGAGCAGGGATTAGTGTTTTATTCATACTTTTTCACTGTACCAAAACCAAATGGAGATGTCAGACCCATTCTAGATCTCAAAGATCTAAACAGGCTTCTGAATATCCGCTCTTTTCGCATGGAGTCAATCTGATAAGTGGTCTCCATCCTACAAGGGGGAGAACTTCTGGCATCAATCCACATCAAGGATGCATACCTCCGTGTGCCTATTTTTCCCGCTCACCAGAAATATCTACGTTTCGAGGTAGAAAATATTCATTTTCAGTTAGTAGCTCTTACTTTCGGTCTAGCTACTGCACCTCGAGTGTTTACAAAGGTCCTGGCCCCTCTACTAGCCAGGTTAGGGGCCCAAGGTATATTATAGCTTACCTAGATGACCTGCTCTTGCTAGACCAGTCGGTAGCCCGCTTAGACCAAAGTATGATCACCACAGTCAACTACCTAGAATACCTAGGCTGGATTCTCAACCTAGAGAAATCCTCATTAACCACTTGCCGACCGCCTCACGCCTATATACGAGAACAGAGCGTCACGGGCAGGCAAAATCACGTACCTGGTACGTGATTGCCTTCCCGCGGGCGGGGGGTCCGATCGGACCGCCCCCGGTGCCAGCGGTGGTCGGCATTTGGCTGGGAGCATTGAGAGACGAGGGGGAGGCCATCCGATCGTGCCCCCCCTCGCGCTCGCTCCCAGCCAATGAGAAACCTTCCCTGCCTCTGTATAGTACACAGAGGCAGAGGATGTGATGTCATCTCTCCTCGGCTCGGCAGTTTCCGTTCCTGCGCCGAGGAGAGAAGACATGTGAGTGAGTGCACAACACTACACAACACAGTAGAACATGCCAGGCATACATTACACCCCCGATCCCCCCCGATCGCCCCCCGATCACCCCCCAATCACCCCTCCCATCTGTCACAAACTGACACCAAGCAGGTTTTTTCTTTTTTTTTTCCTGATTACTGCATAGTGTCAGTTTGTGACAGTTAGAAGTGGTAGGGCAGTGAGTGTTAGCCCCCTGTAGGTCTAGGGTACCCCCCTAATAAAGTTTTAACCCCTTGATCACCCCCCGTCACCAGTGTCACTAAGCAATCATTTTTCTGATCGCTGTATTAGTGTCGCTGGTGACGCTAGTTAGGGACGTAAATATTTAGGTGGGCCGTCAGCGTTTTATAGCGTCAGGGACCCCCATATACTACTGAATAAATGTTTTAACCCCTTGATTGCCCCCTAGTTAACCCTTTCACCACTGATCACCGTATAACCGTTACGGGTGACGCTGGTTAGTTTGTTTATTTTTTATAGTGTCAGGGCACCCGCCGTTTATTACCGAATAAAGGTTTAGCCCCCTGATCGCCCGGCGGTGATATGTGTCGCCCCAGGCAGCGTCAGATTAGCGCCAGTACCGCTAACACCCATGCACGCAGCATACGCCTCCCTTAGTGGTATAGTATCTGAATGCATCAATATCTGATCCGATCAGATCTATACTAGCGTCCCCATCAGTTTAGGGTTCCCAAAAACGCAGTGTTAGCGGGATCAGCCCAGATACCTGCTAGCACCTGCGTTTTGCCCCTCCGCCCAGCCCAGCCCACCCAAGTGCAGTATCGCATAACTGCAGCGTTCGCAGAGTCAGGCCTGATCCCTGCGATCGCTAACAGTTTTTTTTTGTAGCGTTTTGGTGAACTGGCAAGCGCCAGCGGCCTAGTACACCCCGGTCGTAGTCAAACCAGCACTGCAGTAACACTTGGTGATGTGGTGAGTCCCATAAGTGCAGTTCAAGCTGGTGAGGTGGCAAGCACAAGTAGTGTCCCGCTGCCACCAAAAAGACAAACACAGGCCCGTCGTGCCCATAGTGCCCTTCCTGCTGCATTCGCCAATCCTAATTGGGAACCCACCACTTCTGCAGCGCCCGTACTTCCCCCATTCACATCCCCAACCAAATGCAGTCGGCTGCATGAGAAGCATTTTTATGTCCTCCCGAGTACCCCTACCCAACAAACCCCCCCAAAAAACATGTTGTGTCTGCAGCAAGCGCGGATATAGGCGTGACACCTGCTATTATTGCCCCTCCTGTCCTGACAATCCTGGTCTTTGCATTGGTGAATGTTTTGAACGCTACCATACACTAGTTGAGTATTAGCGTAGGGTACAGCATTGCACAGACTAGGCACACTTTCACAGGGTCTCCCAAGATGCCATCGCATTTTGAGAGACCCGAACCTGGAACCGGTTACAGTTATAAAAGTTACAAGTTTGCAAAAAAAACACAAACAAAAATAAAAAAAATAGTTGTCGTTTTATTGTTCTCTCTCTCTCTATTCTCTCTCTATTGTTCTGCTCTTTTTTACTGTGTTCTATTCTGCAATGTTTTATTGTTATTATGTTTTATCATGTTTGTTTTTCAGGTATGCAATTTTTTATACTTTACTGTTTACTGTGCTTTATTGTTAACCATTTTTTTGTCTTCAGGTACACCATTCACGACTTTGAGTGGTTATACCAGAATGATACCTGCAGGTTTAGGTATCATCTTGGTATCATTCTTTTCAGCCAGCGGTTGGCTTTCATGTAAAAGCAATCCTAGTGGCTAATTAGCCTCTAGACTGCTTTTACAAGCAGTGGGAGGGAATGCCCCCCCCCCCACCGTCTTCCGTGTTTTTCTCTGGCTCTCCTGTCTCAACAGGGAACCTGAGAAAGCAGCCGGTGATTTAGCCAGCTGACCATAGAGCTGATCAGAGACCAGAGTGGCTCCAAACATCTCTATGGCCTAAGAAATCGGAAGCTACGAGCATTTTATGACTTAGATTTCGCCGGATGTAAACAGCGACATTGGGAAATTGGGGAAGCATTTTATCACACCGATCTTGGTGTGGTCAGATGCTTTGAGGGCAGAGGAGAGATCTAGGGTCTAATAGACCCCAATTTTTTCAAAAAAGAGTACCTGTCACTACCTATTGCTATCATAGGGGATATTTACATTCCCTGAGATAACAAAAAAATGATTTAAAAAAAAAAAAAAAATGAAAGGAACAGTTTAAAAATAAGATAAAAAAGCAAAAAAATAATAAAGAAAAAAAAAAAAAAAAAAAAAAAAGCACCCCTGCCCCCCCCTGCTCTCGCGCTAAGGCGAACGCAAGCGTCGGTCTGGCGTCAAATGTAAACAGCAATTGCACCATGCATGTGAGGTATTACCGCGAAGGTCAGATCGAGGGCAGTATTTTTAGCAGTAGACCTCCTCTGTAAATCTAAAGTGGTAACCTGTAAAGGCTTTTAAAGGCTTTTAAAAATGTATTAATTTTGTTGCCACTGCACGTTTGTGCGCAATTTTAAAGCATGTCATGTTTGGTATCCATGTACTCAGCTTAAGATCATCTTTTTTATTCCATCAAACATTTGGGCAATATAGTGTGTTTTAGTGCATTAAAATTTAAAAAAGTGTGTTTTTTCCACAAAAAATGCGTTTGAAAAATCGCTGCGCAAATACCGTGTGAAAAAAAAAATGAAACACCCACCATTTTAATATGTAGGGCATTTGCTTTAAAAAAATATATAATGTTTGGGGGTTCAAAGTAATTTTCTTGCAAAAAAAATAATTTTTTCATGTAAACAAAAAGTGTCAGAAAGGGGTTTGTCTTCAAGTAGTTAGAAGAGTGGGTGATGTGTGACATAAGCTTCTAAATGTTGTGCATAAAATGCCAGGATAGTTCAAAACCCCCCTAAATGACCCTATTTTGGAAAGTAGACACCCCAAGCTATTTGCTGAGAGTCATGTTGAGTCCATGGAACAAGTTGCGGGAAAGAGACAAATTTTTTTTTTTTTTTTTTTTTTTTGCACAAAGTTGTCACTAAATGATATATTGCTCAAACATGCCATGGGGATATGTGAAATTACACCCCAAAATACATTCTGCTGCTTCTCCTGAGTACGGGGATACCACATGTGTGGGACTTTTTGAGAGCCTAGCCGCGCACGGGACCCCGAAAACCAAGCACCGCCTTCAGGCTTTCTAAGGGCGTAAATTTTTGATTTCACTCTTCACTGCCTATCACAGTTTCGGAGGCCATGGAATGCCCAGGTGGCACAACCCCCCCCCCCCAAATGACCCCATTTTGGAAAGTAGACACCCCAAGCTATTTGCTGAGAGGTATAGTGAGTATTTTGCAGACCTCACTTTTTGTCACAAGTTTTGAAAATTGAAAAAAGAAAAAAAAAAATTTTTTTCTGGTCTTTCTTCATTTTCAAAAACAAATGAGAGCTGCAAAATACTCACCATGCCTCTCAGCAAATAGCTTGGGGTGTCTACTTTCCAAAATGGGGTCATTTGGGTGGGTTTTGTGCCATCTTGGCATTTTATAGCCTTCAAAACTGTGATAGGTAGTGAGGAGTGAAATCAAAAATTTATGCCCTTAGAAATCCTGAAGGCGGTGCTTGGTTTTTGGGGCCCCGTACGCGGCTAGACTCCCAAAAAGTCCCACACATGTGGTATCCCCATACTCAGGAGAAGCAGCTGAATGTATTTTGGGGTGCAATTCCACATATGCCCATGGCCTGTGTGAGCAATATATCATTTAGTGACAACTTTTTGTAAATTTTTTTTTTTTGTCATTATTCAATCACTTGGGACAAAAAAAATAAATATTTAATGGGTTCAACATGCCTCTCAGCAATTTCCTTGGGGTGTCTACTTTCCAAAATGGGGTCATTTGGGGGGGTTGTGTACTGCCCTGCCATTTTAGCACCTCAAGAAATGACATAGGCAGTCATAAACTAAAAGCTGTGTAAATTCCAGAAAATGTACCCTAGTTTGTAGACGCTATAACTTTTGCGCAAACCAATAAATATACGCTTATTGACATTTTTTTTACCAAAGACATGTGGCCGAATACATTTTGGCCTAAATGTATGACTAAAATTTAGTTTATTGGATTTTTTTTATAACAAAAAGTAGAAAATATCATTTTTTTTCAAAATTTTCGGTCTTTTTCCGTTTATAGCGCAAAAAATAAAAACGGCAGAGGTGATCAAATACCATCAAAAGAAAGCTCTATTTGTGGGAAGAAAAGGACACAAATTTCGTTTGGGTACAGCATTGCATGACCGCGCAATTAGCAGTTAAAGCCACGCAGTGCCGAATTGTAAAAAGTGCTCTGGTCAGGAAGAGGGTAAAACCTTCCGTGGCTGAAGTGGTTAAAACCATCAAGGAGATTAGAATATTTGGGTTTGATCATAGATACAGCCCAGAAAATGGTGTTCTTGTCCCAGGCAAAGATCAGTGCCATAAAGGTGGTCATGGCAAAGAAGAATCCTTCTATTTGACTTTGCATGAGGTTGTTGGGAAAGATGGTGGCTTCTTTCATTCCTTATGCTCAGTTTCATTCGAGGCTGCTGCAAAACAGTATCCTATCGGCTTGGAACAAGAAGGTCCAAGCTCTAGATTTCCCAATGTGTCTGTCTCCAAGGGTGTGCCAGGACCTCAGTTGGTCCTTGATAACCAAGAATCTGCATTAGGGAAAATCCTTCCTACCAGTTACCTGGAAGGTGGTAACAACCAAGGCTTTTTTTCTCGGAGAATATGTGCAGGAACTGCCCTCGTCTGAGTCATCCCTTGTCTCTGCCCCTACCCACCTCTAACCACCGTCCCTTGATTCCACCCACTACCCACCTACTAGTACTGCCCCTTTTAGAGAATACAGAACCAAGTATCATTTTGTGGTGCTAAATCATTTGTATAGAACATGTTAATGATAAAAAGAAAAGCAGTAAAATAGATCCCCTGCAGCCAGGAACAATAGAATCCCAGCTATAGATCCCCACACAATAGACTCCCCCAGCAACAATGGACTCCACCCCAACAACAATAAAATATCACACCCAGTAACAAAATATCCACCCAAGCAACATTAGAACCCCCCAGCAGCAACAACAGATCTCCCAGCAGCCAGCCTCAATAGATCCTCCAGCGGCCAGTAAAAGTAGACCTCTCCCTCAACAGTAGATCCCTTCCAGCAACATAAGACCCCCCCAGCAACAATAGATTCCCTATCAGCAACAATAGACCCTCACATAAAATCAGATCCCCACCAGTGAGAATAGATCCCCCACCCAGCAGCCAACATCAATAGATCCTCCAGCACACCCCACACCCCATGCTATTACATACATTCAGTGCTGGAGGTACCGGAACTGCATTCCCCCACATTCCCACTGAAAAAAAGCCTTGAGGGCCTGGACATTCAGGTTATGGAATTGTCTTGTCAGGATCCAATCCGACAATGCCACAGCAGTGGCCTATATCAATCACCAAGGGGTCACGAGAAGTCGTGCGGCCCAGAGAGAGGTGAATCATATCCTAACTTGGGCAGAAAACAATGTACCTTGCCTATTGGCAGTCTTCATTCCAGGAATAGAAAATTGGCGAACTACTCGAGTCGCCAGCAGTTGTTCCTGGGAGAATGGTCCCTTCACCCTGATATCTTCCTGACAATATGCCAAAGATGGGGGATCCCAGACATAGATCCAGGTTCAACAAAATGATCAACAACTTTGTGTCAAGAACAAGGGATCCGCTGGCATGCGGAACAGATGCCTTGGCGTTCCTGTGGAATCAGTTCTCACTGATTTATGCATTCCCTCCTATTATGCTGCTTCCACGACTTCTTCGTAGGGTCAAGCAGGTCAGTAATTCTGGTGGCCCCAGCGTGTTCCAGAAAGATCTTGGTATGCAGAGATCATAAAGATGGTGGTAGGGGACCCATGGACACTACAACCATGTCCAGACCTTTCTCTTGCAAGGTCCAGTATTCCATCCTACCTTAGAAATGCTGAATTTAACGGTTTGGCTATTGAGACCCACATTCTGAAGAAGCGTGGGCTGTCAGGTTCAGTGGTATCTACTTTGATTAATGCAAGGAAGCCGCCCTCCAGAATCATATATTATGGAGTCTGGAAGGCATATGTCTCAGGTGTGAATACAGGGGTTGGCACCCCAGGAAGTATATCATGGATATAATCTTTGACTTTCTGCAGATGGGGTTAGAAATTAAGCTGGCCTTGAGTACTATCAAAGGCCAGGTCTCGGCCTTATCTGTGCTATTTCAACAACTACTTGCTTCACATTCTTTGGTTCGTAGAGTTGGCTGCTCTTTCTTGTAAAGAGCCATATTTAATTATTCACAAGGATAAGGTAGTTTTGCGTCCTCATCATAACTTTCTACCGAAGGTAGTGTCAGGTTTTCATCTAAACCAGGATATTCTTCATTTTTTCCAGAACCCTGTTCTACGGAAGAATAGTCACTACATTCTCTGGATGTGGTGAGAGCAGTCAGTCTACTTGAAGGCAACTGCTCAGATTAAAAAAACTGGTGTTTTGTTTGTGTTGCCTGAAGGTCCTAAAAGAGGACAGGCAGCATCGAAATCTACTATTTCTAAATGCATTCGGCAAATAATTATTCAAGCTTATGATTTGAAGAGGAAGTTTCCACCCTCTCAAATCAAATCACTCCACTAGGGCTGTTAGTGCTTCCTGGGCAGTGCATCACCAAGCTTCCATGGCACAAATCTGCAAGGCTGCAACTTGGTCTTCAGTCCATACATTTACCAGATTCTATCAGGTGGATGTAAAAAGGCATGAGGATATCATCTTTGGGCGTAGTGTGCTGCAGGCGGCAGTATAAGTCCTCTAGTCTCATGGTGCCCTACTTTTGTTGTGTCTCTCTCCCCTCAGTTGGCATTGCTCTGGGACATCCCACATAGTAACTACTATGGCTCTGTGTCCCGTGATGTACAATAAAGAAAATAGGATTTTTATAACAGCTTACCTGTAAAATATTTTTTTTGGAGTACATCCCGGGACACAGAGGTACCTCCCCTCTTTTAATACATGTATATTGCTTTACTACAAAAACCAAGGTATTCCCAGTAGTGGGAGGGGTTATATAGGGTGTGGACTTCTTGTCTTAGGGTGTGCCTGTGTCCATCACCTAAAGGTGGCCTTTAACCCACATAGTAACTACTATGGCTCTGTGTTGTACTCCAAGAAAAGGATTTTACAGTTAAGCTGTTATATAAATCCTATTTTTTATTTTTTGTTAAAAAAATTAAAGACTGAATTATATATGTATATATATTTTCTTAATAAATTTTGCAAACAGGTAATTTGTCTCCTTCATTGATGTATGCTGATGAGGCTGCACTGATGGGCACTGATGAGGTGGCGCTGGTGGTGGTGGGCACTGAGGTGGCGCTGGTGGGCACTGATAGGTGGCATTGGTGGGCACTGAAAGGTGGCACTGATGGGCAGCGCTGAAGAGCACAAATAGGTGGCACTTATAGGTGACACTAATAGCTGGCACTGATGGGCACTGAGTGACAGTGATGGGCACTGATGGGTGGCAGTGATGGGCACTGATCGGCACTGGTAGGTGACACTGATAGGCAGCACTACTAGGTGCCACTGATGAGGCACTGATTGGCACCACTGGTGGGCATTGATAGGTGGCACTCATAAGCATTAATAGGTGGCACTGATTGCTGGCACTTTTATGCACTGGTGGGCACTGATTCATGGCATGTTGGCACTGGCAGCCGGTACTGGTTGGCACAGATGAGGCAGCTTCACCTCTTCCTCTTCAGGATTGATGTCCCTTGTACAGAAGTCAGTGATCGGCTTTTTTCTCTCCTTGCGCTGTTAGCGTGAGGTGAAAAAAAACAATTACCGATCTTCTGTTTATATCAGGTGATCAGCTGTCATTGACTGACAGCTGATCACATTGTAAGGGGCCAGGATCAACCCCCTACTGCGATCTGTGATCACCTGAGTATCATTGACTTGGTGATCACAGCGCGCGCCCTGCAGGCGGCACGTGGGGAGCGTGCAAAGGGGAGGACGTCTATTGACGGCCTCCCGGCAAAGTAGGTCCGCGCTGTAGCCGCAAAGCGCAGACCTGAAGGAGTTAATATAGTGTTTCCTGATAGGGGCTGGGGTGGAGCCATGCTTGAGGGAAGATTACTTAAGCATACAGGTGAACAGCGACCGGTCTCTAAGCTGACACAAGAGAGAGGTAAGCAGACAGACAGACATGAATATTAATTGCAGATTCATGACAGAACTGTTATATACTTTTACTAGATCGTTTGAGGTGTGGCTGTATCCCATTGTTCTATTATTTGTGTCTGCCTTGGGAGCAACCTATTATGGGATGTATATGTCTATGTGGATTAGCTGTGAGAGTGGAGGGGGACATTTCTCCAGCAGCCCCTCCCAAGGACAGTCTACTATTGTAAAGTTAAATACACCTGTGTCATGCTACTGGTGGAGGTAAAGTTTACTCCACCCTGTCGGGAAGGTCTTGCCAGAAGCAGATCTGTGCAAGCTTATGCACAATTGTGGGTGCCAATACGCATGCGCGAGTGCGCACGTGTGATTCCTGACTCCAAATGGGCTATTTAAACCAGGCTGACACACAGAAACATTGGGATACTTGAGACTCTGCATATCCTCCTGTATTTATCCGGCTTGCCTCAGACTACCCCTGCTGTCCGCCTGCATCTGATCCCAGCTTGTCTTTGACCTTTCACCTGCCTTCTCCTCTGCTGCCCGCCAGATACAGACACGGCTTGTTCAATGACCCTGCTCCTGCCTCTGCATTTGTTCCAGTATAACCTGTCTGTGTATGACCCGGCTTGCCTGACCTTCCTGCATTCCAGCCCTATTGGAACCTCCTCTCTGCCTGCTCACCTCTGCATCCCTGTGTGTGGCACCCAGACACAAGCCTGCACCAGTCTCCAGCCTAGTTTGCCATTCCCAGCTCCTCATTCTGCTGACTACCCTGCTCATTGCCATTCAGAACTGTCTCCCTGCTGGTGATCCTGCCAGACACTCGTGCTACTCTGCACTCCTGCGCCTCCTGTCTGCTCTATCAGGGGCCTCAAGTCAGAGGCATAAGAGAGGCATTCCTCTGCATATCGGGCTCATCTACTAGGTACGTGACACGCCCTGTGTCATTATGCAAAGAAGGGGGGATTGTCCTCTGAGTGTATATATCTGTGTGCCTTTGTTCAAATAAAAAATTCATGTTCTGGTTTACTCCAAAACTGGTGTTGTCTAGTTCTTTGGGTGACTATAGCCAGATTCGCTGGTCTAGTGTTCTAAAGCTTTGGGAAGCAGCTTCTTGGTGGAGATACCCAGTTTGAGTGTCTGGATTCCGTCACATATGCTAAAGTCAAATAGGCTGCTCACTTTGCAAGGGAATGTCCCTTTGCTTAGTAAATGTGGTGAAAATTCAGTATATAAAGTATACCAAATCATGTATAAGAAAAATAAAAAAAACAAAAAAACAAAAAGATTTTTGTTTTCACATGATTAGATGGAAGTCATCAGGGCTTCATCTTATTCACAAAGCAAAGAGTAAATTCCTTTGCAAAGCGAACAACCTATTTGCATTTCGTAAATTAACCCTATTGGGTTTGTCAACAGCAAATAGTGAGTGGTAAAGCTACAGTGTACAGTATTATACAATCTTTTTAAATCACTTCTCTTTGTCAAGTCTGCAGTTTTCTGTGTATGCTCCTAAGGGCCACCAAATGTTATGCAATATAATTTTTTTTAGTGATGTTGATTGCCCATTAATATACACACCAGTGAGTGATGCAACAGTATAGCATGTGTCTCTTGTAGACACTGTTGTGAATGTGTGGTATGTAATTTTAATGATAATCAATATGGGGAATTTTAAATAAAAAATGAGTGTTTTGGCAAATGATAAATAAAAGGGTAGTGTCTCAATATAGGCACAGTGGATTTGCAGTGCCTCCAGCCAATTAATAAATAACTTAATAAAATATGAATTTTGTTCAGACAATCAGTAGTATACCACAATAATTTCCTGAGTTCGTTAATCTATGGGGAATTCTTACCAATGTATAAATATCTCCCAATTAAATTAATAAGTAAATAATTTTATTTATATACAAGTATAATTATACAACTTCATACAAAACCAGAATTTTTGATGATTAATATTTCATACACATAATCAAAGACATCAACATGGCAATAAAATATTTTCTTTTGGGGCGTGGCTTAAATACTTACCTACCGAAAAACATGGATCTCGTTTGCCTCGTGAATTAACTGGCAGACCGAATCAAAATATACCTGAAATGTTTAGATCCCAGGCAAGCAACATGGCGCCGGCTCACTCTGCACAAGGACCACAGAGACAGGCGATGGGCGCTAATAGGGACGCAGCCTCCTCACAGACAACAGATTCTAACGAGGGAATTATCCTCTCCCTTCATCAACAACCCAGTTTAAATGATCTTCGTTCTGTGGCTGCCGACATAAAGGACACCTTGACGGCGACCGTCACAGAGCTGCGGATTGACATACAGGCAATCACTGGCAGAGTACAAGCTGTGGAGAAATCCACAGCTCTACATACCACAGCGATCAGAAGAAACCATCTGATTTTGGATACCCACACCAGACAACTAAGGAATATGAACCGTCATTTGGAGGATTTGGACAATCGTGGCAGGCGCCATAATCTCCGATTGAAAGGCTTATCAGAGACCATCGATACAGATCACCTGCAGGAAGAAGTCAGCAGCCTGTTTAATAACATGCTAGAGAGACCCAAAGACACTCCAATCAACATGGAATGGATACACCGTGCTTTGCGACCGAAGGGAAGGGAGGAAGATTCGCCGCGGGATGTGATATGCTGCATAGTGGACTATTGCCTCAAAGAGGAGCTGCTGAGGAGAGCCCGTGTTTTGGCGCCATTACAGCACAATGGTGCAGAGCTGCGTATATTCCAGGATCTATCCTCCATAACGCTGTAGCGTAGGAGGGAACTGCGCCCCCTGCTGGAGGTTCTCCGCACTAAGGGGATCACCTATCGCTGGAAGTTCCCCTTCGGTCTCGCAGCTTCTTCACATGGCGGCTCCGCTCTCCTTAGAGTCCCGGAGGACCTTCATCATTTCTGTCAGACGCTGGAGATTCCACTCACTGAAGTCCCAGAGTGGTATGCGGAGTTCCGCTCCCCCCCCCCCCCCGTGCCTAGCACTCATCTCTCCGGATCCGAACCAATGGAGACACAGGAGATCCATTACCACAGACGCCAATCCCCATCAGAGGATAGAACACATCAACAGAGACCACGTCCAGCCGCACTCTACAGCCCAACTAAACCTCCGCACACACGCAGAGCCAGAAGAGATTGTTTAATCGATCGATCCTCCGCTGATACACCAAATGTTCCTCTTTCATAAATTAAGTTGCTGATTTTGTTTCATCTGTTCTATACTGTTATCGAAGGTTGTGTTGTATGGAGCTCATTTCTATCGAGCTCATTTAGATATAGTTCGCCTAAAGTACTAAGGCTATCCTGGGAACATGGAGACCAAATACAAGATGCTGGTTGTCACCCTTGTGGCTCTGGATAACTAACTCTACTCATCCGAATACAAAATCTTCCCTAACCTGTGGTGATGACTGTCCATCAGAGGCATACTGCATACTGACCGCTTCCATGAAATGCTTGGAGTCATATCTTTTTTTTTTTTTTTGATGTTTTGATAATGCTCTATCTACCATGTTACAATGTGATTATGTTGTTATACGGGAGGAGGGAACCCCCGGGATATACAGCCAAATATTAAACCACATGATCCTTACTCTATTACTTAGTTCTACCCCTTTTTAAGCATAAACTTAAGAAAAAAAATATAATATAAAATGAAATATACAGATTTCATGCAGCCCTGCTGTAATCTTTTTGGTAATGAAGCTTACTATTTTAGTAGAAGTGTTTAGGACGTGAAACCAACCGACCCCATGTGTGTCGTAATTACTTAAGGTGAACGATCCCTAGGGCTCCCTCCTAAGTGCTAAACAAGCAATGTGGCAAGATAAGAGGATGCTCCAGCGGTTACTATTGCCTGTGCTGTAACATACCCCAACAGCGCTTACGCTGACATAGGTCCCAAATACGATCCAAGTTCATAAACCACACCCACAATAATTCGCTGTAAGGTGCTGTGGGTCCAAATAATGCACTTTAATGGTCCAGTAAACGTAACTACATTGTGGCACCAGGCCCATAAGGACATGGTCTAAGCCGCATTTTTCAGCCCAAATGGACAGCCAGAGCTGATATATATGATTAGAATCATACCCAGCTCAGATCAGCCCTTAAACGGGCATATTAGTAAACCTAACATGTACCTGGCCTTATTCCATTCTAACATTGCTTGCAAGTTACCGATGACCCCAATCACTAGCGTGGGGGCCTACAAACTGAAACCACCTCTTTAATCTCCGTAGCTACCACCTTTCATGTTACTGAGGTTTACTCCTGTATATGCTTTACACACGGCTAGGCTCTGTACGTAACATACTGTACTTCATCACCCGGGGTGGTGGGGTGGCAACTAGCGCAGGATTCACATATTTATAACCCATATGACTGGTTATCTCCCCAGATGGCAGACCTCTAGATAACAAATTGTTCCACCTTGTTACCGCTAACTGTTCTTTAATTACATGTTTCTTTACACACCTGTTTGGTTTTTACCCGGTTGTTCCATACCCATCACTCACAATGCTTGCCTCCACTTATACATCCCACTACCCTGTAACGGCAGGTAGACACTCATTTCGTATACTTCTCCCTCGTCAGATCTTCGCCAACCCCCACACGGCACCATAGTACAGTGTAGAATGCCACTAGGCTAGTACACACTGACTAGGCACCGTAAATCACCAAAACTCCCCAATTGTTAGACGGGTCGGCTGGTACCCCCTCTCTTCAGTGACTTAAATAAGAGTACCTCATACCCTCTTATCCGATGGTTACATTCTCTAACATACTCTCCATTCCTTGAGGCTCTTACCCTTACCCCCCCCCAATTATAGATCATTAGCCCTATCATGGCACAACACAATGCAGCACAATCCACACTCAGTGTTAAATTTCACTCACTGAATGCCTGTGGTCTTAATACCCCAGAAAAGAGATCCCAACTGATGCTACACCTTCAAAAGACTAAAGCCCACATTTTTTTAAAAGAGACCCATTTTAGGTCTGATAATATTCCAAAGTTGCATAGCAATTTCTATCCAACTGCATACCATGCCTCCAACAAGGATTCAAAAACCAAGGGCGTATCAATTTTAATATCTAAACACTGTCCCATCCAAATACAAGATGTTGCTCGAGATGAAAAGGGCAGATTCTTATTCCTCAAGGGCTCATTACACAACAAACCTATTACACTAGCCAATTTATACGCACCCAATAAACGTCAAGTACCTTTCTTCCGCAAAACTCTATACCAGCTCACCTCCTTCCAGGCTGGTATCTTGATAGTAGGGGGTGATTTTAATTAGTACTTTCACCATCCTAAGACACCTCAGCAGGATCCTCTTCCCTGACGTACAGAGCCCTCCGAGCAATCAAGACTCAACTAAGTGACTTGACCCTACACGACACGTGGCGTACACTTCATCCCAAAGAGAAGGACTATACTTTCTTCTCCTCACCACACAATAAATGCTCCAGACTGGACTACTTCTTCATTTCAGAGAATGACCTGACACTCATTCTACAGCTACCATTGACCCCATGCTCCTGTCCGACTACAATCCCATTTCTATGACCCTGACTTTTCCAACTTCAATGACACGCTTTCCCACTTGGCGCCTTGATAATTCACTGCTGACGGACCCTGAAATTACGCAGGAGATCACTACACACCTTACACATTATTTTCAGGAGAATGAATCTGCAGACATCTCTTCTACCACTCTTTGGGTGGCACACAAATGCGTCATCCAAGGTGCACTCATATCTCTGGCCGCAAACAGAAGAAAAGCCAGAATAGCACATAGTGAAGATCTATCTAAGCGCATTCATTCTCTTGAAAAAATCCACAGGCAACCCTGGCTAATAAATCCCTTGAAGACTTACAAAAGGCCAGAGAGGAACTATTGGAAGAGCTAGGGAAAACGCTGAAATGCAAATTTGCAACAAAACGATTATTCTACGAATTTGGGAATAAATTCGGGAAAATGCTGGCTAGAGCCCTTCAACTTAAAAAAGCGACATCCACCATTCACACTATCAAGGATCCCTCTGGGAACTCAATTTTCTCGTCAGACGGAATAGCAGACCAATTCGTAAGATACTTCACCAAACTTTACAACTTACCCTCTACAAACACGACCGGCCAGACCCCTGACAGAACACAAGCTATTGAAAGTTTTCTAACTAAATATGGCCCCACAACTATTACTCTAGATGACGCGGCTAAGATAAATCACCCGATTACCACTGGAGAAACGATGCTAGCATTGAAACAATTGAAAACAGGCAAAAGCCCAGGTCCTGACGGCCTCTCCGTAAGCTACTATAAATCCTTTAATGACATTTTAATCCCCAGATTCCTAAAAAGGTCAACTTTTTACCATCCTCGCCTCAAACCAGCAAAGATATTTTAGCTGCCCACATAACGCTTATACCAAAACCCGACAAAGACTCCACTTTGGTGTCAAATTATAGACCCATATCTCTCCTGAATGTGGACGTGAAACTTTATGCGAAAGTCCTTGCAAATCGTATTCTTCCGTTAATACCCAGACTGGTATCACTGGATCAGGTAGGTTTTGTCCCTGGACGAGAAGCTAGGGACAACACCATAAAGGCCCTCAACATACATCACTGGTTAACACATTCTTCGAAGTCAGGCTTTCTGCTGTCCCTTGATGCGGAGAAGGCGTTTGACAGAGTGACATCGGACTACATGATGGCGACACTATGGGATTCCCAGAACACCTACTTCAACTAATTTTCACACTCTATTCCAAGCCATCAGCTAGCATTCGAGTCAATGGCCGCCTGTCGGACGCCTTCTCCGTTTCGAATGGCACACGCCAGGGATGCCCCTTGTCACCCCTCATCTTCATTCTTACTATGGAGCCACTCCTTCGTAAAATACAAGCTAACCCTGACATCAAGGGTGTCAACATTAACCACAAACATTATAAAATAGCAGTTGTCTTACTTTTCCTTACAGACCCGATCACCTCTATACCCAATCTACTAAAAATCTACTAAAAGACCTCACTATGTTCAAATCACTCTCTAACCTCCAAATTAATTTCTCAAAATCTAAGGCATTAAACATTTCCCTACCTACCACCACGGTGTCACAGTGCCAAGCAAACTTTCCCTTTGAATGGGAGCCCCACGCTATTACTTATCTAGGTATTCAGATCCCCAAAAACCTATCCAACTTATACTCCAGAAACTTCTCACCTATTCTCCAATCTATTCAACAAGACCTCCAGAAATGGCACGTGGGCATATTTTCATGGTTCGGAAGAGCGTCAATCATAAAAATGAATATCCTACCCAGACTCCTATATCTCTTTCAAACCCTTCCTATCCGTCTCCTCAACATTCTTCACGACCTGCAAATGACTCTGCAGAAATTTTATTTGGTCATCCAAAGCACCCAGATTAAGCTGGGAAAGATTAGCCCTTCCTTAATCAAAAGGGGGAATTGGACCACCAGATGTTTATAAATATAATTGGGCCTGCCTCTTGACCAGAGTAGTCGACTGGCAAATCCATGCAGACACTAAATATTGGGTTACACTTGAAGAAACGTTTGCAGGGATTCCAATCTCACACCTACCATGGATTTCGCAGAAAGTGGCCCCCAAAGAATGCACGAAGCACCCACTTAAACACTCTACCCTCCTCCACTTTCGGATGGCGTGTAAAAACGTAACATTGCATCCTCACCCAGGCCTCTGACACCTATCGATCAAAATCCTGACTTCCTTCCTGGCCTCTTGGAATCCAACGCTGAGATCCCACGATGGCCACCCTCTCTTAGAGCTGAACACTTCTTCCATAATGATGAGTTCACATCATTTGCAGTGCTATCTTCCCGTTTTCCCAACCAAACCATTCCCTTCCTTAAATACTTACAGGTTAGGCACTTCATCCAAAGTTCTAAACCTCTGATTAATTGGCATAGGGAACACACTCCTTTTGAAACTATCTGTACTGCTACTGATCCCCAAAGACATCTGATTTCGACCATGTACTCGCTCTTGTTCTCAGACTGCAGCCATAAGTCTAATGCAATTAGCCAGCGCTGGGAACTTGACCCCTCATTGGACTTATCTAACGTTGAATGTGAACGGATCTTTGAATACATTCATAAAGGTTCCATCAATGTCTCAGCAAAAGAAAATGGATATAAGCTAAACTCTAGATGGTACAGAACCCCGATCAGAATACATAAATACCACCCTAGCATCTCCCCACTTTGCTGGAGATGTAATTTGACTCAAGGATCCCTACTCCACATATGGTGGGAATGCCCACTCATACAACCTTTTTGGAAGGAAGTACACCACCTCACCACCCAAATTACTACTTACACACCGGACTTTATCCCGCCCAATATATGCTCCACCACACATCTATACCCTACTCAGCCTACAAAAAATCCCTTGCCCTCCACCTCATTAACGCTGCCAAACAATGCATACCTATGTTTTGGAGGCAGACAAATCCCCCTACTACTTCTCTACTACTGGTTTCGCCGTATAGACAACATAGCAGAAATGGAGGCCCTCATCCACCAGGCTAGAGAAAACCCCCAAAAATTTCAACAAACCTGGGCATGCTGGTCACACTTTAAAGAATTTACCGATTATCGCAACTTTCTATAATGACACACCTTTACTCAATCCGGGTTATTCCACAAACTGCTACCTGCCGTTGATATGCACCCGAACGATACATGATCCCACATACCCTTATCCACCTTCACATACTACCCCTACCTGCTATAATCCTTTATTGTCTTGATGACCTCTGGCCCATAAGAGCTTCTATTCCCTTCACTGCATTGTCATTTAGTACCACAGAGGTATCCCCGGTTATACCCTCTCTGGAGCTTATCACCCAACTCTATTTTTATCCCACTGGCGTAACATATAACAAACTATTGTACAGGTAAAATTCTCCTTTACTGATACCACCGGCCGGGATCCATAGCTCCCCCATCCAGACACAGAGCCCGACAGGGGTGTTTGGATGTCGGGGGAGCATACCTGAGTATACCTGTACTTAACCCTCCCCAAGTTATACACGCAAGACGTCGTACTATACTCAAATAACAGCCAGTGGAGTTGTCTTCTTACAATACATGTCAACTTCCTTATTCGTTCCATTCATTAGTTTGGTTCTTCATCTTAGTCGTGTAGTCTATTGATTACTGATCATTTTATGTTGCACTGTAATTATACTGTATACATACAAACTGTACCATTCTTGTAACATTCCAATGCTGCATTGCACTCTCCTTGGTATAATGAAAACTTCAATAAACAATTTGAAAAAAAAAAATTCTCTTAAAATGTAAAAGTAACCCTGGGACAGCCCCAACCAACTACAAAAGGGGGTGTTTAACCGTGGCTTAAACTATTAAAAACAATATCTCTTGTTGTTCATAAGAAAACTTTCTGAATTTCTCCAGCCAGGAGAAAGATATAAATACTGTATATCCTGAAGAGCCAACAGATAGATATTACCAAATTTGAAATAAGTTTTAACTTCAAAGGAGCTGCCAAATTAGAGTGGACAATAGACAATTTCCCTGGGACCACAATAACCAAATTAGTTGCAATACAGGTTTATACTTAATTTCACCCAGACACGGCTTCAACACACATCATAAACAGATAATATGGGACAATTATTAATTAGTAAACTGCTCTACACATTGTACATGAGAAGGTAAAAACATAAATGGTAACATACAATCCCTACAATTTTGGGAGAAAAGGGGTTAATTGATATCTGCAAGGTCTGTATCTCACCACTGTTTAAAAGGTGAAGATGTCCAAATAATTCCAAGTATATTCATAGTTCCCACAGCAAAATCCAATGAGATATGGAGGGGTCAGTTATCAGCAAGCTTCGTGCGGATGTGTGGTCCTCGGTCCACACTGTGTATCAGCGTGTGGGTGTGTGGTCCCTTGAATCATGTGTGTTTCTGCTTTTGTAAGGTGCAATGCCATTGTTGAATTGTTACCTCCCCCTCCTCATATGTAAATGTGTAATCAGAATAAAGGTGTTTATTATTATGAAATATATTTTAATATGTTGCATGTTAATATAATATGGTGATTTGATTGCCGTCATTCGATGTCCCCATCTCGCGTACCTTGCTGGCTATAAGAAATTTATACCCAACCGAAAATATTGAGATTGACAGAGATTTATGGAATCAAACAACACAACCTTTTAACCATAAAATACTGGTGTCAAGTCCTTGTCCAATATGTGGATGACTCCAGTATGCATTGATTCTTACATATAGCAACATAGTAACTTAAAATATAAATATATATTCTTGGTTCAACTTGTGACTGGTGTCCTTCTGGTGTATAATTAACCGGGCATCTCTGCCATTGTCTGGGGCCAGTTGAGTCAATACTAGGGTCTTACTGAAGAGACGTCTTAACTTTTGAAACAAGGGGGCTGTTTACCATAGTTCTTCCTTGATCTCCTGATCTCAAAACACCAGTTTCACTATTGTCTGTTGGGGTTGAGCAAAGTGGCATCATTGTTCAGGTCTTTTTTTTATCCATAAGAGTTTGCATACTAATTCCCCCCCCACCTGTAAGAATGATGTAATCAATATTTCCCCTGGGGGGGGCACTCTGGTCTGACATCTCCTTGATTATTTCATGAATTATAAAAATGTTTATGTATCCACGCCATGACAACACACCCATGGAGGCAAAGATCAGACAAAACCCATGCAAGCCAAACATTTGTGCTACTACTGCAGCACAGAAAAAATTCTAAGGGCTCTTTCACACGGGGGGATCAGTGATGATCCGCCCCATGAACACCCGCTTGCTCAGCGGGGATCGCTCTGCCGATCCCCGCTGAGCAGGAAGATGATAGGTCCATCGCTGCACATTGTGCAGCGACGGACCTGTCAGAGTGCCGCTTTCCCCTATGGGGGATCGGATGATGACGGACCGTAGAGTCCGTCGTCACCCGATCCGATCCGAAAACGGATGGAAGAGTAGGGTTTTCCTCCGTTACACTTTTCGGATCGGAGCAGGTCGGATGTCAGCGGACATGTCACCGCTGACATCCGACGCTCCATAGGGATACATGTATGTCCGTTTTTCATCCGAAAACGGAAGGATGAAAAACGAACATACGGATCGTCAGTGTGAAAGAGCCCTAAAGCATTTTTGCTTTATTTACTGTGTGAGTCACTGCTAGTCAAAGTTGCTGAGAATATTGTGGTGTCCTTAAACCTGGATATTTTTTTTTTTGTTAGCCTTAATGTTTGGCCTATTTCCCAGACAGTATATGATGCTGCTTTTGTACTTAATTTTGTTATTCATTAGCATTAACCTGCTCTTGTATATTAAGACTGACTTCTACTAATATAGTTATTCTGCATTTTGTTTGTGTCCTTTTATTCATCATCAGTGGGCACCATCAGTAATAGGTATAGCCATTAGTAGTAGCTATAGCCGTCGGCAGTGATCGTTGTGTTCTGCCAGCAGGGAAGGTTCCCTGTAGGCAGAACACAATTGCACTGGGGAAGGAATTCCCCCATCAACACTAACTGTATTGATGGAGCAATCAAGTAATTTTCTTTACTTCCACATGTAGTGGAAGAAAAGAAGATTGCATAATCTATGAGCTGCTTAAGAAAGTTTAGGGATTTTCCACTTCCCCCTCATTTACACACTGTAAACCCCTACAGTGTTGTCTGCAGCAAGGTTTACCTACCAGCATCACATAATGAACTGCATGGAGTCCAACTGTGTGCAATAAAATAGTCACATACCTCAAAATAAATGCACCTGTTTCTAGAAGGCCTCATAGTTTATCAGAGAACAAACATAATTTGTGAATAGATATTATGATCAGGTTTCCTTCTATACATTTTGCTAACAGGATTGGTCTTTAAGAAAAGGCTTTCAGCTTAAATATTGTATTTTAGCATGGGCAGCCAGGATTAAATAATTTACATGGTTGGACTATACTACTGGATTACTAGCGTCCGTCTGTTGCCAAAAGCTTTAAATAATAATGTTGTATTCTGGATTAGCCAGACGGATAATGTACAATACTTTAGTTTCAGATCATGCAAGGCAAATTTGGCTTTGTCTTAAAAACTAATTTGTAAAGTGTCTAGTCTTAATGTTTCTGGCCAAGTGAAAGCCTTGCCACAATTTTAGCAAACTTAATAACATAAAAACATTGAAAGAGTTGTTTAAAAATATACACTTTGCTATCCAATTTAAATCAAAACTGAGAACTGTGATTTCAAGATCAGAACAGTGATTTCTAGATCAAAGCATTCATCTTTAAATTATTTAAAGGCTAACTCCACTTTCATGGGGAAAAAAATAGCAAATAAAGAAAGAATAATATAGTATATACGATTGCGACACAAGTCATATTGTAAGTGAATGGCATTTAAAATTACCTTTACTTTTCAATCTGCAGCCACTGTAATTTTCTATAAATGCAGTGCAATATGGCTACATGGAGTTGTTCTGTACACAGAGTGTACACTGACCACCCCCCAGAAACATTATTTCCTGCTTGTGTGATTGGCTCAACAATTTTCCCAGAAGTCTGCCTAAGATACAAGTCAGATTTCAGGCATCCCCTGCAACAAAAAATGCATTTTTGGTGAGATACTCCCTGTAGGAACACGTCTAAAGGGATGCAGGCCCAGCAGATTTCCTCATTGTTGCAGTGCAGCTGTACAGCTGATGGATAATTATGAAACCACTCCCATTAGACCCACTTAGCACAGAGGAACACACAGGGATTGCTTCAGAATAACAAAAGGCAGGAATCTGCAACAAAGGTTGTTATAATCCTTGTAATGTACATAGATCACCCAGGGGGGAATGCTTTTTTCTCAGCAAAAGTGAAGTTACGCTTTAAGCAAGCTGTCATCCTTTTAAAAAGTGCTACTATTGACTTCAAGAAATCAAATACCAGTACTAACTTTCTTTGTGTACCAATGCAGTGCTTTTTGTATTGATCCTGGATACTGATTGTCAGCATCTGTTTAATGAGGTTACTGAATCCTTCTATGTGTTAGGCCCAAATTGTCAGCTAAACAGTCACTCAGCTAGGATAAAAATTGTCAGCTAAACAGTCACTTTGCCCAACCAGATGCAGTCATCGTTAGGTTATTCAGACAGGCACCAGCTGTGGTTGTCGGGATACAATAACTTCAGCTGAAGATTCTTCCGTCTACACTGTATAGGGGAAATGTGTGTATAACCCAGCTTTAGGATTACCTGTCACATTACACAAGGTAGAGGAGAGGTCTCAAGAGAAAAAAGTGTCTTACAATAATAATTTATGTATGTAAATTTAACATATTTAAAATTTCAAAGTAAAATTACATTTTCTGTCACCATATGCTCAAGTGTCAAAACCCTGTTCCCACTAACAATTTCTATCTTTCACTAAATAAGTTGGGCTGGGACAAACTACATTGCTTGAATGTACAGTGTGGTCCAAATCCTCAGGGTTTAGGAACTACTGAAGAATCCAATCCAGCACACTTAACTCAGTACTTCTAAGAGACTCAAGAGATTTCCAAGTGGCAAACAGACAAAAAGAGCAAAGTGCGCAGACTAAGGCAGGCCATAGATGGTGCGGATTTCTTTCCTGCAACCATAGGAAGAAGTTTGCACGATTCCCACATCAATTGTCTACTCCTGGCAGGGACTGGCTGCGAAGCCATGCTCGTTGGGAGAAGACAGTGATTATTTCTAGCTGCTATAGTATCTGTAAGTGAATCTGGCAGGCTGGTTGTACCCAAGTTGATCGATCTATCAACTTGTTACATTCAGCCTGCCCACAAATTGTTTGAATCTCAGCCGTTCAGATTTGAACCATCTATGGTCGGCCTAAGTGTAGTGAGTGTGTAAATATTTCTTCACCACTAGCCGACCAGGCGCCGCGGTTGTACTGCGGCAGGTTGGCACTGCTGCTCAAATGGCCGTAGCTGTACGCCGCTCCTTTAAGATGTCACAGCAGACGCACATGCTCACGTGCCCAACGCATGTCCTTGGAGCCGATGTACATGCCCGGTGGGTGCAATGGCCCCCGGGCACCCACGATTGCTTGTGGCAAAGCAAGAACGGGGATCTCTGTGTAAACACACAAATCCCAGTTCTCTCAGGGGAGAGGAGACAGATTGTGTGTTCATACTAAGTATGAACACCGATGTCTTTCCTCCCCTAGTCAGTCCCATCCCCCCTAAAGTTAGAACACACCTAGGGAACTCAGTTAACCCATTGATCGCCCCTTAGTGTTAACCCGTTCCCTGCCAGTAACATTTACACAGTAATCAGTGGCTATTTTTAGCTCTGATCACTGTATAAATGTCAATGTCCCAAAATAGTGTCAAAAGTGTCCAATCTGTCTGCCGCAATCCTGATAAAAATCACAGATCGCCACCATTACTTGTAAAAAAAAAAAAAAAATTACATAAATCTATCCTCTATTTTTTAGACACTATAACTTTTGCGCAAACCAATTTACGCTTATTGCAATTTTTTTTTTTCAAAAAATATGTAGAAGAATACATATCGGCCTAAACTGAGGAAAAAATTATTTTGTTATTTTTTTTTTTATTTTGGGGATATTTATTATAGCAAAAACTACAAAACATTGTTTTTGTTTTCGCTCTTTTTTTGTTTATAGCACAAAAAATAAAAACCGTAGAGGCGATCAAATACCACCAAAAGAAAGCGCTATTTGTGGGGAAAAAAGGACATAAATTTTGTTTGGGTACAGCTTCGCATGACTGCGCAATTGTCAGTTAAAGCGACGCAGAGCCGTATTGCAAAAAATGGCCTGGTCAGGAAGGGGGCAGATCCTTCCAGGGCTGAAGGGGTTAAAGGAAAACAATTGCCAACTCCCATAGTAAAACAGATAACACTTATTGTGGTTCTCAAAGTATTTCCCAACTGGGGAGGACACCAAAGAAACTGTCACAATGAATACACAGAATATGGTCTGGATGGTACCTGCAATTGCTAAGAGGGACAGCAAGGGGGCAACACTTCTCTTCTCTTTGTGCAACAAGCAAAAGAACACAACTTTACAAAAAACAACAGAGTAGTATCCCCTAGAGCAGTGTTTCTCAACCTCAGTCCTCAAGTACCCCCAACAGGCCATGTTTTGGGAATTTCTCTTAGATAAAATAGTTGTCCAAAATACCAAGCCATTGACTCTGATTTAAAGCACCTGTGCAAGATAAAGGAAAACCTGCAAACATGGCCTTTTCAGGGTACTGAGTTTGACAATCACTGCCCTAGAGGATGTTTCTCCCATAGCATATACACTGATATTTCCAAGTTGAAATTTGAAAGTGCTTCCCTAACTAAAGCTATGTGTGTCACCTAATAGCCTGTCTCCTCTAATATAACAGAACACACCATATACTATATAATTCCAAAAGAGGCTTTTAGACCTGTTGCACACAGGAGTAAAAAATTATGACTTGTTTACTAATTTGAAATGAGATGCATTGTTATCTATGGGACATTACACACAGTGACAGAGTAAAGATCACAAATACAGCACTGAGTGCAGAGTAGTAAAACAAAAATAGGAAATGTTACATTTGAGTGCAGTAATTTACTTCCGTGTTTACTTTAATGTTTACGCAAGTTTAAGTGAGTATAATACAATACTGCCAATAGAAAAAAATACTCATATATACTCTTGCACACCTTTACTTGCCTATACTCAACATGCACAGGGGTGTCACAAGTTTGAGTAAATATCAGTAAAATATGACGTCTGTGTGCAAGGTGTCTTACACTGTCCCCCCAGTGTCAAGGCTCCCAATTGATAGGAAACAAAGAAAGATTCATGAACTCCTAAAATCCTTCAGAAAAGTTAAGGACATAGTATTTGCTCCACAGGGTATCCTCACTGCAAACTACTGGCAATAGGATGGGTCAGGTACGTTAACAAATTTTTTATACTAAATCATCAGAGTCTCCAAGCAAACCATATTTCGCTTCCCTGGTCTCCCTACCACACAATGTCTAAAGATATTTCGTCCATAGCTCCAAATGTTTATACACTTATCCAAATACACAGGAAATGTATCTAATAAATAATGAACTTTAAAAATTTCCAGATAGTCTTAATTCTCTTCTACATACCAAGACTGCTTATTTTTCTACATTATATCCATGATGGAACATAGGAGTATTGTGGGCACTTGCACGAATGTAGCAATTAAAGCAGGGGTAGGCAACCTTGGCCCTCCAGCTGTGGTGAAACTACAAATTCCGTCATGCCTCTGCCTCTAGGAGTCATGCCTGTGATTGTCAGGGTCTTGCAATGTCTCATGGGACTTGTAGTTTAAAAACAGCTGAAGGGCCGAGGTTGCCTACCCCTGACTTAAAAGGAAGCAATCCACTTGCCTATTCTTTGTTTTGGCACTTTCTTGCCCACTTTTAGTTAAAAGAACGCTCATACAACAAAAATGAGTTACCCTTGTATGGGTTATTCAACGTTCTCTTCAGTCTTCTTGGCTCTTCAGTCTTCGTGGTTTCCTGGCCTTGTTGTTGCAACACCATTTCCCTGGCCCTCAGGCTTAGGGCCTCTATTTGTTCCACCAAAGTCAATTTGTTCAAACTATGATGCAAACATGCTTGCTGCTCGCTGCTTCCTTGCAGCCATGTGAACTCCTGGGGAAGGAAAAACCCTGAACACACAATCCATAAGGGCTCTGTACAGCCGTGCACTCAGTGGGTGCTGGACACCACCAAAATATGGACCCAGGGTTAGAAGCTTCATCCTACCCAATACTCTGTTTCAATTTACTAGTTTTTATTAAAATGAAGTATAAAACCTCAAAACAACAGCTATGCATCAACATAGCAAGAGATGGAAACATCACCTCCAGATACATGGTCCATCCCAACAAATTACATATGTAAAAAAAACAAGTTGTAATCTAAACCAATGAATACAGAACAATTCACATTGTACACAGCTCATATTGGGTGGGATATAAGGATAATGAACATTCAGCTTAGCGCTTCCCACCCAAGACCTTAGGAGGTACTGGTCACAACCCCGGGTATCAAAAACCTACAGAAAGGAAGAATAAGCTGGAAAAAAGAAAAGAATAAAGAAGAAAAAAAACAAGCAGGCATTCAAAGATCTATCTGAATTTAATTTAGAAAAAGAAGGGGATTAGACAGCAGCATCTTCCCTACATGGGGACTCATCCCAGTACCCTTAACTTTCACCACAGGCTGATTTGGAATTAAAGGGCCAGTATGGGGGAAGTTCAAAATAGTTATTTTTATCAAGAACAACCATCTTTCTTATTCAATACATGTTTTTGTGTAGGGAAAAGGTGTAGAGGCTTCTCCCTCTCTTTCCTGCTCTCCCTAGACAGTCTGGCACCAGCAGCTAAGAATAAAGGTTTGTGCCAAAACCTTCCCACTAGTGGAGGGACCAAAAGTTCACAATACGTTAACTTCATAACTTCCAGCCAAAATGACAAATTTTGGAAGGAGATCATTAAACCCATTGATGGCTTTGTGCCTTTTTTGTCTTACAATATGCTCAAACGGGTGTTAAATCCAAAAACAAAAAAATAATATTGCAGCTTACCAAACTTTAAATGTGGTTGGTGCATTTGTTTTAATTTCCTAGGCTTTTTTTTTATTGTCACCTGGTGATCCACCCAATAACATACATGCTGTCTGATGTAGGAGAAATGGAGATACCTTTAGACAAAAGATGAACTAATAAAGACAAACGCTTTTTATTTATTATTTATTTATTTTTATTCAGTTACAACTATTTTCCTGAATGCTTTTTATTCAGTTACAACTTTTTTTTCCATTTTGGGTTAAATATTTTACATTAATAAAAGCTAACCATTGTAAGTCCTCTGCCAGTGTTAAATGGTTTGTCTCAACTCTGAAACTACCACTTTTGCGGGACAGCTTAGTTTTTTAAAGAAAGTTTACACATACCAGACTTCCTAGTTAAATCACTAAGAGAAAATAAAGGGAAAAAAGCCAAAAAAAATAATGCAGATAATGCATTGAGAACCCCAGCGGGCATTCCCCAAATTCGTTTTGGGAGAGAGCATCATTGAAAGCAAGTCTGCATCCAGGGTCGATTACTTGCATATGATTGCTGCATGAATGATTACATGCAAGTGGCCAGCGATTAGTTATGGAAGCCAAGAGTCTCCCATCGCTTTCAATAGAACTGCCTCCCACAGCTAATCACATAAACCTCTGCTGGGGTTCTCAGATCTAATTGCAGGATGGGTGCATTTGCAGATGTTATGATTGTTGACCATTCGTATTTATAATGTACTGTATATGCAGTGAATCTGTTCTGGTTTGTTTAGCTGAATCCAAATTTAGTGTGCTTCAGGTTGGACGAATCCACGCTTGCTGCACTTCTAGGTTCACCAATCCTGCACATAGCAATGAGCCCATTTAGGTCTATGAAAAGACTGGCATAAATTAAATTTCGGATATTCTGACATGGGACAGCACAAAGGACTAAAAGGATATATAAATAAATAAATAGACACAACACAAATTCATGTTGGCAATAATGGCCACGGCATTTATTAAGGGGTTACCCAATGAACAATAATCATTTATAACAAAATCTTTAACTTAAAATTCCATACCATAAAATATTTCATTTATTAATGATATCACGTAGTCCACCCAGAACTGAACTGGATGACAAACCCCACTAAAAAATGCCATGACGGATTCAAATAAATATATTTAGGGAGGGAGGGTGGGAGCAGCGCGGGTCCATCTTCAGTAATGTCTCCTCAGGTGGTGAACGGAGCGGGAAAGCCACCAGCTATATATAGCCACAGCCTGGCTCAATCCCGCCCGATCCAGGCAATCGGGGACCGTTGCTATGCCGCTCAAAGTTCTGCCATCACCTGGGGCAACCTAGAATTAAAACAGAGAGGGGGGGAACAGTGGAAGATACCACCGCCCTCTGTACTGTCCCGCATAAACGCTAGGGGCTCGGACATGGGACAGCACAAAGGACTAAAAGGATATATAAATAAATAAATAGACACAACGCAAATTCATGTTGGTAATAATGGCCATGGCATTTATTAAGGGGTTACCCAATGAACAATAATCATTTATAACCAAATCTTTAACTTAAAATCCCATACCATAAAATATTTAATTTATTAATGATATCACGTAGACCATCCAGAACTAAACTGGATGACAAACCCCAACAGCTGAAAGCCACTCAAGAACTGAGTGGCTGAAGCCCCCAAAATGCCGCAGCCTACTCAATCATATTCTGCAAACCTACAATAAAAATGTCTAAACCAACTTCCGATAGGTGAACAAAATCAAATCCATATAGACCAGGCAGGAAACCCTCCAGATCTACATGGCGATATGAAAAACCACCTTGGGAAATGACCAAATTGCGTATTGTTCTATTAACTCATTTCCTAATCTTATCTATATAATGAAGATTACTTAATTCTGACCAAATGAGTCTAGGCGCTATCTCTGAAAAAATTATTACAGTGGAAGGAAATAACAACTTAAAAGAAGATAAGTCTCTTTTCATTTCACAAATCAACTCCCAAGTTTTGATCCTGCCCAGGTCATTGCCCCCGGCATGAACAATAAAAGCATCGGGAGAAGGCCACTGACTTAACAAGTAAATTAAATGGTCCCTCTTATTCCCCACCATAATACTTGAAAGCGTCTTTCATCCAGACCAATATTGACTGTGCCATTCTTGATGGAAGCTCTCCTTTTGGCCCAAAATATAAATGAATGTCCAATTATCCAAATGATGCGCTTGGAAGGACCTAAGAGAAATTAAACAATAACCAGATCAGGATGAATATACAGTTTAAATCTATCACTATCCCAACGACCCAACTGCTTTAAACCGTTTTTAGAAAACCCAAGAAGGCTGGCTTCCAAGGCCACCCCTATCCTAAAAGAAAGAGAAGAGAAGTGAAAACAAGAAAGATTAAGTTTCTTTAGACAAGAAGACAGGACAGATGAGAATTGATATCTAGTTAAAGGATATAATTTAGATGAATAAAAAATGAACCCAAAAAAGGGGGTCGAGAAGACAGATATTGAGAGACTCTAAAAACTGGGCATATGGTTTCAAAAGGGGCTTTATAAAGTGTCAACCAACATCTTTTGCCTGATCTATCCATTTTGGATCTACGTATAAAAATTCTGACTGAATCATCTACAACAGAGATGTCTAAAAAAACTAAAATGGAAGGAGAGGATTTATTAGATGCAGTAAATTCACCTAATCTAAGAGCACCAAAAAGAGCACCAAAAAATGCCAAAACAAAAGCCGTTCTGAACAGTAAAGTTTCAAAAGAGGAAAAACAACTAACTCCACTGTAGCCATAAGCTTAATCAGTAAATTAGAGGAAATAGGGCATCTACTATCTAACGCGGAGAGGATTTTTTAAAACCCTTTAGCATTTGTCTAACTGGAAAGAAAGAATTAATGGCAGGGAGTCCAGACATTTTCAAAAAGAATGAAGCCCCTGCTATAATTTTGCTAATTGAAGCAGGGCCAAGTTTAGCTTTAATCAAGAAAGAAACAAAACATAACAACATTTGCACGGTAACTGTATTATACAAAAAATTATATTCTTCACAAAATTTGCACCATCTGAACCAAGCTTGTGAGTATTCTTCCCAAGTTTTAGGAGCAATGGAATTCCTTATATTTTCTTCAATTACTCCCATATCAGGCCCCAGAGAAAATCTGGGCAAGAGAAACCTTCCTGGTCCGCCTCCGGAACAAGTTCCCGAAACCTCTGGAACTGCAAACGAGATAAGGAATCAGCAATCTCATTAGTAATGCCCGGAACATGTTTTGCTTTCAGCCAAATGTTAAAAGTCATGCATTGCAATACCAAAAAGCGGAGTAATTTTATCACTAACTCAGACTTAGATGACAAACAGATTACTGCAAAAAATACTCCTTTATTATCTTTATGTAGCATGACTCGTTTATTTTCAAAGAAATTACTCCAAATGGTAATAGCCACCACTATTGGAAATAATTCTAATAAAACTAAAATTACGACTAATCTCTGGTGACCTCCAAGACTCAGGCCATCTTTTTGCACACCAATGGCCATCCAAAAAGGCACCAAAACCAACCGAACCAGATGCATCTGTAAACAAACGAATCTCAGAATCTTTAACAAATTCGCTCTGCCATACGGCTTGACCATTAAAGTTAATCAAAAACTGATCCCACACTTTTAGATCCTCCTTAATGGGCCGTGTAATGGATATATGAGAAAAAGGATTTTTAAAACCCCCAATAGCTAAAGCAAATCTCCGAGAAAAAATTCCCGCCACTGGGATGACCCTGGATGCAAAAGCAAAAAGACTCAACAAGGACTGAACATCCCTCAACAAAACCCTACTTTTTGACAAAAATTTTTTTTATCAAAAACCTAATTTTTATAATTTTGTCCATTGGCAAACGGAATTCCATGGCTACAGAATTAAATTGTGATGTCCAGAAATTCAATAACCAAAATTGGACCGACAGTTTTTTCATTGGCCAAGGGAATGCCAAAAGAATCGCAAATGTTGAAAAAACAACCTAACATTTCTGAACAAATATGCGATTCAGCTGGGCCTATAAATAAAAAATCATCCAAATAATGGATAATGCCACCTTGAGGGGAATTTTGTGACAAAACCCACTGCAAAAAAGTCGAAAAAGACTCAAAATAACTGCAAGATTTGGAAAAACCCATGGGCATGCATTTGTCAAAATAAAATTCACCCTCAAAGGAAAAACCAAGGGAGTTAAAACCACTGGGATTAACTGGCAAAAGCCGAAATGCAGATTTTATATCTGCTTTTGCCATAAGAGATGCTTTTCCAAAACGCTTTAATAAGCAAAGAGCCTCTTCAAAAGAAGCATATGACACTGCTGACTCAAATTCAGCTATTTCATCATTTAGAGAATTTCCACAAGGAAAAGATAAATGATGGATCAACCGAAAAGAGCCTGGCTCTTTTTTTGGTACCAGGCCTAAAGGAGATAAATGTAAATTTTTAAAAGGAGGAGAGGACAAAGGTCCAGCGATTCTGCCTTCTTTCAATTCCTTAAAAATTTTTTCTCGGACTATATCAGGGCATGCAAGGACCGATCATAAATTTTTAGTTTCAATAGTTTTTTATTAATGTATAAAAAAACAGTACATAGTTATACGAACATATGAACATTCTTTTGGACATACAAACATTCTGTAGCATCACTGGTGAATTGCACATTATACATTTCAGAATGGTTTACTAATAATCAGCTTACTATGTGTGAACCGTTGGCGAGTGTGATGTTGTACTCAGTAACACATAGTTGATTTACAATGTGACTTATATAAGATATCTGTACCATATGGATGCTAGCAGATAAACTGGAAGTCCCAGCACTCCAAAACTTTGTCGTGCCGGGTGTAGTTTGACCGTTGTGATCTCAAAAAAAGGGAGAAAACGGCAATGAAGGGGAACAACAGGAAAAGAAAATACAAAAACAGAAAAAAAAAACAGGAAATGAGCAGCAATATATACTTTGTGTATATACAAGATACAAACATGCAGTACATTAAGGGCTTCAATCTTTATATTGAATGGAATACCATGAGAGCCACTCGGACCATTTGGATTGCGATTTCTGATATTGTCCTTGAGCTGCTGCAAACATAAGTTCATATGAGGCATGTGTATTAGTTAGTTCAACTATCTCTTGAAATGGGGGAGGTTTAATGTCTTTCCAGTGTCTCAATAGTGCCAATCTAGTACTGAGTAATATGTGGATGACTATGGTCCTAGTCACAACTGGAAAACTCTCTATATCTAATGAGTGAATTGCCACAGCTGCTTCAGGGGCGACTGTAAAACCTGTTATCGCTGAAATTAGTTCAAACACTTTTTGCCATAATGGGCAAATAATTGGACAGTTCCACAGTATATGTGACAATGTGCCTGTGTTTCCACATTGTCTCCAACATAGAGGTGAGACTTGTTTAGCAAATTTGGATATTCGATAAGGAGTTAAGTACCAATTTAGTGTTATTTTGTAGGTTGTCTCCCACAAGCTAACACATTTGGTAGCAGTAAATGTGTTGCGCAAGGCTTTTTGCCATTTTTCTTCGGTGAAGGCTATGCCCAAATCCCGTTCCCACTCAATAATGTTGTTGGTTTTAATAAATACATTTTTATTGTTAAGCAAATTATAAAATAAAGATATACCTTTTATGTCGGTGTTCGTATTTGTGAAATAGAGGTATACTCGCCAGGGCACTTTAATAGATGTGCTTGTGAGTTTTTGAAGTAGATGGGAAATCTGGAGGTAACTATTATAATCTTTTTCATGCAGATCATATTCTTTTTTCAAGGCCTCAAATGTTTTGAGTGTTGTGCCTAGCATCAGATCTTCAAGTGTGAGTATGCCTCTAGATGTCCAATGTGTTATGTGTAGATTTGGTATGGCTAACGTGAGACTAGTTAACGTGATTGGTATGTTTTTGGTTGCTTGGTTCGGAAATTCTAACGACGTGAACAGCTTCCAAGCCAGTAGTGTAGCATCCATTGTGGGTGACAAGTATGCCTGGGTATGTGGTTGGGTACTGTTGGACAACAGAAGGTCTGCTAGTTTAGATCCAGGTGTTTGCGCCTCTTCTAGTTCTAGCCATCTGTGAGTCTGTGACTGGGATAACTAAAATTTTGCTTGTGAGAGAATTGTCGCTATATAATAGTCTTTTAATATGACGTCCTATGCCCCCACCATCTCTAGATTTAGTTAGTTTCATAAAGGAGCATCTAGCCTTCTTGCCCTGCCATAGAAACCTGTTGATCTGGGCCTGTGCTTTGTCAAAGAAGGGATTGGAGATAGGAATTGGTAGTGTTCTAAATAGATATAGCAGCTGTGGAAGGATCATCATCTTAAACGCTGCTAGTCGTCCTGACCAGGACAGTTCCACCCTAGCTAACTCCAATAGTTTTTTCTGTAGTGATCCTAGGAAATGAGTAAAATTGTCTCTTACTAAGTTATCCGTTGTTGCTGTTAGGATAATACCCAAGTACTTTATCCCCTTATTTTCCCATGTGTATGGGAATTGTGAACTTAGTTTAGTTTGCAAGCTAGCTTCAATACCTAATCCCATTATATACTAAAGGGAAAAGAAGAGGGGGGCTGTGTAAGGACACAGGTGGGACTTTAAATGAGGCGCACATAAGTTACGCCTCCATCCCTGGTACAAAGTAATATGAGCGGAAGTTTGGGACTTTAGATGAGGTTCAAGACATGGTGGATATAAGTATAAAAATCACATATTTATTGACGTGACAGGATGTATAGGTGTACATGCGTGGGTCATGGGGTAGCACATGGTATACAAATACAACATGGACATAGGCAGCACATAATCGCATCAACTTGGAAAATCATGACAATATGGCAGTGCATATATATATATGACATGTTACATCAAGGATGCGGAGTAGTGTCAGCTTAAGAACACATGACAGTAATAAGAGTATTTGAGCAGTTACCATGAATTCCACATACATAAACGTAACTCAAAATTGCGGTACATTGCATGTAACATAAAAGAGTACATGATACATAATGAGTAGGAGAACAGTTGATGAAATTGATTGCTAGTGGTAATGTATGTCGGCATCCTGTAGTGCCCGACGCGTTTCGTGTTTGTACACTCATCAGGGGCGGATGCTCACAAATATCTAGAAAAATATGTATGGAGATTAATTAAATCTAATATAAGGCTAGGATTTTAGATGGAGTATAGGATTTACTCTCATTCACTTTATAGTAAGATACTTTATTGAACAAATCCAGAGCTGAATGTACCAAAGCCATGGAAGTCTCCACATTGGTTAAAATCATAATTATATCATCCGCGAATAAACTAATCTTATGGGTGGATTTAGCTATAGTGAAGCCTTTTTTTTTAGGGTGAGAGCGGATATATATGGCCAGGGGTTCTATAAGCAGGTTGAAGATTAAGGGAGATAGAGGGCAGCCCTGTCTTGTACCGTTCGTTATGTTAAATGGTTTGGATAGTGCTCCCGATGTGAATACTCGAGCAGAGGGTTTGGAGTATAAGGCTAAGATTGCTGATAATATATTGCCTGTAAAGCCAAATTTATATAGAACCTGGGTGAGATATTGCCAGTGGATGCGGTCGAAGGCCTTCTCGGCGTCTAACGCCAATAGCAGAGACGGCCTTTTGTGCACCTTAGCTAGATGTATGATATTTATCAATCTCCGAGTGGCGTCAGACATCTGGCGACCCTTCGTAAAACCAGTCTGTTCGGGATGTATGAGTAGGGGGAGTATGTGTAATAAGCAGGATGCAATGATTTTGGCATAAAGTTTCAAATCGGAATTGAGCAATGAGATGGGTCTAAAATTTGAGGGAATAGTAGGTTCCTTCCCTGGCTTTGGCAATGTCACTATGATTGCAGATAACATTTCTGGTGGGAAAGAGGCAGAGGCAGCAGCAGCATTAAAAGTGCGTTCCATATATGGGATCAATAAATGTTTAAAGGTTTTGTAGTACTCCCCAGAAAATCCGTCTGGGCCTGGTGATTTGTTGCTTGGGAGAGAATCAATGGCTTTATTTATTTCTTCTATAGTGAATTGTTGATTTAGAGTCTGAAGGTGTTCTTGCGTGAGTGTAGGTATATCTAGATGTTGTAGAAAGGAGGTGATTGCGTCAGTGCTAGGTTGTACAGTATTTGCGTCGTCTTTCAAGTTGTAAAATGAGCCATAATAGTGGCTGAAAGTGTCAGCTATGTCTTGGGGATGGTATAGTTTGTGTTTGGTAAGGGGGTGCAGTATGAAAGGAATCTTTGTTTTATGTCTGTGTCCTTTTATCCTATGTGCTAGTGTTTTTCCAGCTTTGTTGTCTGTGGCGTAGTATGTCATTTTGAGTTTTTTGGAGGCCTTTTCGAAATTTTCAAGTAGTAGCAACCTCAAGTCATAGCACAGTTTTGTAAGCTGTTGGGAGGTTAGATATGATGGATTTTGTGTATTACAGGATTCGAGTTGGGAAATTTTGTCTGTCAGCTCTTTTATGCGTTGTTGCCGCTGCCTCTTGGCTCTAGTCCCCAGTTGAATAAAAATACTGCGTATGTACGCTTTGTGTGTGTTCCATAGAACAAAATGATCCTGCACAGAGGAAGCGTTAATACTAAAGAATTCGTTTAAATGCTTACTGATAATATTTTTAAAATCTGGTTGTTGCATCAGATAGGCATTTGAGCGCCACATGTGGGGTATATTACACACTGAATCATCGCTTAGAGAGAGGGTAATGGACGCATGGTCCGACCATGTAATGGTGTTGATTGTTGTAGATGTCACGTGAGATAAAGTGCCTTGGTCTACCAGAAAAATGTCTATGCGTGAATAAACCCTATGTGGAGATGAAAAAAACGTATAGTCCCTTTCGCCGGCATGCATGCATCTCCAAGCGTCATAGAGATCTTGTGACCGATCATAAATTTTTAACTAAAAGACAACCTTGTCCGGAAAAAGCAGGAATTGAGAAACCAAATTTAAAACCTTCATAAAGAAGGTCCGCCATCCTGCGGTCTGGATACTGATCTAGCCAGAACTGCATTTTTGACAATCTCACTGGCGTCCATGCCCTATGCATTAATGTCCCTTGACTGAGATGCAGTAGCTGATTTTTTGAAACACCGGGATTCTGGATGGGTACCTGCGCAGAATGAGCATTCGTGCTTATATCTGCAGTTTGATAGGAATCTGCATTGGGAATCGTTATATGCAAAGCATACTCCTTTACGAAAAGTCGATTGAACATTTGTTAATGAAGGTCTCTGTGTGTATTGAGGCCTTTGTGGCAGCATCAGGTTCAACCATAAACCTACATCTTTAACCCCCCATCTTAGAGATGGGTGAACGGAGAGCTTCTGTCCAAAGCTCTCATCATAGGTAAACCATGCAATTGCGCCAAAATGGTGGTATGCCTCTGCCACTATATCCAGGTGTTGAAATAAACCTGAACATTTATCCGGAAAACGTTCCCCCATAACAGAAGCAAAAATGCAAAAGACCTGAAGCCAATTTTGAAAAGTTTGGGGAATTGCCCTCCTCCTATCTTCCTCAGACCTCGTCTATTCTTTTATCAGATTTTAACAAAAATTCTTTAGATGACGGGAGTAAAGATAAAATATCTATGAATTCTCCACGCCAAATTTTTTCTTTAACAGCAGTAGATAAGTGATAACCAAGAGGAGATAATTCACAGGGGAGAGCTTCCTTAAAACAGGATTCAGAAACCAGAGTTTTAACAGGTAAAGAAAATGTAGAATTAGCAACAGAAACAGGCATAGAGGGATTTGCATTTATATTGGTATTATGTACAGGTAATTTATTTTCACTCAGGTGATTAAAACTCACTGGAATGGCGGGGTTACCTTGTAAAAGAACAGCATTATCAGATAATATTAAACCTCCAGAGCCACCGCCACTCCACACATTACCAATATTAACAGGTTCACCCATTTTTGCAAGTACATTGGCTAAAGAAACAACCACTTTACCCAATTCTATTAAATGTAAATCATTTTTCTCACCAGAATAATGGTCCATGCTGACAGGCTGCCCAGAAGCTCGCACCTCACAGGATAAGCCCGCAGAAGCCTCCTGAAGTGAATCCATTCTGGCTCTGTCTGAGGAGCGTGACCTTTCCTGAATTAATTGTTCTCTCACAGAGGAGAGGGAGAAATATCACCTCTCAACCTCTTTCCCTTGTTACCTAAAATTAAAACAGAGAGGGGGGGGGGGGACAGTGGAAGATACCACCGCCCTCTGTACTGTCCCATGGAGCCCCGCATAAACGCTAGGGGCTCAGACATACTATTTTAAAAAATGGACATGGGCACTTCCATAGAGGACCATTGCCAAAAAAAAATGTAGATGTCTTTGTTTTGTATCTCTATAGGCAATATTTGAAAAAACAAATTTTTTACATTACGTGCCTAGGGGATGTCTGTGGGCTGCATGTGAAGTTTCAGATTAGTATGATTTAACCCTAATATACAAGAAGATGCTAGCACACGCTCCAATCTTTTTGCAATGTCCTTTATGAAAACTTAACAGTTGGTTTTCTGTAAACTTTCAATTAAACACTTTTCCAAGGATTGGAGTGTGCCCCAGCATCTTTTTTTCTTTATATTGTTGTACAAAATTATCCTCCTTCAGTACCTAGCTTTATTTTGCAGTGGCTTGTTCATCCATTTTTTATCTTGCATATATAACTGTACACATTTTAAAGTTATATCTTATTTCTATCTATCTGCGGTTCATCTGTTATAAAGTTTTCTTAACCTCTTGGTGTTCTCGGTGTCTTGCTACTGTCTATCAATTGCATAGATTTTTCACTATACTTAATGAAAGAACAGTTTATGTATAACTAACTTTATACTTAAGAAGGTCTTTGTGTCTATGTAGTGCCTCCTAGTAGTATCCACACTGCAATTTTTTTATACAATATCAAAGCGGCCTTATATATGTGCCTTTTAGAAAAAGTCTTTACTGCAGATGGTGAAATAAAGAGAATACAATTCAAGGTGTAGCTGCATGACTTTTACCATAAATGATTAGTGGGTCAGTACATAGGGCGGCAAGGTTTTTTTCACCTTTGCCTATAGTATCTGACCATCTCTGATCACATTTGAGTAAATTCAAAAGCACAAGTAAGTAGAATACAGATAGTGAAAGGGACATGCTACCCTATAGTGTTACTTTAGCATTCTTTGTTCGGTGGGCATCATTATTGTGTGTGGTCCTAGGCTAACATGATCGCCATAGCTTTGTCTTCATATATGAACTTGAATATGTATGTAAAAATAGATTTTATATATACTGTATAATATACAAACACGTAAACACACACACACCTATTTTACTGATGTCATAAATTATCTAAATGATAGCCTGTAGTTATTATTAGTTAATACATCATATGTCAGTCAATTTTGCACACCTAGAATATCATAAAAAGTGAATTTTATTCTTATAATAAAAGTGACCTTGACATAATGTAATCATTTACCCTGTTGTCATTTAAAAGGCCTGCAGTTTTTGTCTGTACACAACAACACTTGTAGGGTTAATTAAAAATGACAGTTTGACAAAAGGAACATCAAGGTGTGAAAGGCATATTGCTACAGGGTGGCTTTCTGTACAAAGATGACCGAAAATGGAAGTTAAAAACTACGACCTTTGCTGTGTATTTCAGAACAGCTGGAGCTTCAGGCACGACTGTCAATTGTGCATTGTTCCTAAAACTGACACATTGTGTTTAACAATGCTTTACTTAGAAGATCACAGGAATACACTCTACAACTTTGTGTCTATTCCATACAGGTTGTTGGAAAGCTTGTCTGGCCTTCAAGACCCCCCCCCCCATTGTTAGAGCTTATTTTATCTTCTCAGCATGGCCACAGTTCTAAGTGATTTAAAAAGAATAACATCATTCAGTGAAGTCCTTCTGACTTAAATTAGCATTCAACATTACTAGATTTAATTGGATAATCTAATTTTCCCCAGTGACAAGACATCCTTGTAGCATAGCATATAGTTTTTATTTAAAAAATGCATTTCTTTTTAACCACTTGCCGCCCGCCATATAACAAAATGATGTCGGCAAAGTGGTTGCAATATCCATTTCTCAGGGTATCAAGCCACTGCGCTCCCCGGGGGGGTGCACATCGCGGAGATTGATCGTCTGACACACCACAGTCTGACCCACCACAACTCCGATCAAGGTAAAGAGTCTCTGATAGAGACTCTTTACTACATGATCAGCCGTGTCCAATTATGGCTGATCATGATGTAAACAGGAAGAGCAATTGATCGGCTTTTCCTCACTCGCATCTGACAGACGCGAGTAGAGGAGAGCCCATCAGCTGCTCTCCTGACAGGGGGGGTCTGTGCTGATTGTTTATCAGCGCAGCCCCGCCCTCGGATACCCTCCCAGGACCACCAGGATGCTGCCAGGACCACAAGGGATGGCCACCACACTGGACCACTAGGTATGCCACCCTAGACCCCCAGAGAAATGCCAATCAGTGCCCAGGCAGCTGCCAATCAGTGCCAAAGAAAAAAATGCCTGCCAGTGCCACCAGTGATGCCTATCAGTTAAATCTATCAGTGCAAGCCATCGGTGGCTATTAATGCCCATCAGTGTCGCCTTTCAGTGCCCATCATGCCGTCTATTAGTGCCACCCATAAGTACCCATCAGTGCAGCCTATCAGTGCCCATCAGTGCCACATATCAATGCCACCAATCAGTGCTGCCTATTAGTGCCCATCGGTGCCGCATATCAGTGCCCATCAGTGCAGCTTATCAGTGCCAATCAGTGAAGGAGAAAACTTACTTATTTGCAAAATTTTATAACAAAAACAAAGAAAAACGTTTTTTTTTTTCAAAATTTTCTGTCTTTTTTTATTCATTTAGCAAAAAATAAAAACCACAGAGGTGATCAAATGCCACCAAAAGACAGCTCTATTTGTGGGAACAAAATGATAAAAATGTAATTTGGGGACAGGGTAGCATGACCGCGCAATTGTCATTTAAAAAGTTACAGCGCTGAAAGCTGAAAATTGGCCTGGGCAGGAAGGTGCGAAAGTGCCCTGTATTGAAGTGGTTAAAATGTTGTAGAACCTTCAAACAGATTTTTTCTACTAGATCATACTGAGTAAGTGTATTGTTAAGAAGAAATGTTACCTAGTATAAAAACTCTGAATGTAGGTTGAAATACACAGAGATCACAAGGCTGATAACTAGTAGGTGAAGAAAAGTTGGGATTTTAAAACCACTTCAGCCCCGGAAGGATTTACCCCCTTCCTGACCAGAGAGTTATTTGCGATTCGGCACTGCGTCGCTTTAACTGACAATTGCGCGGTCATGCGACGTGGCTCCCAAACAAAATTGACGTCCTTTTTTTCCCACTAATAGAGCTTTCTTTTGGTGGTATTTGATTGCCTCTGCGATTTTTATTTTTTGCGCTATAAACAAAATAAGAGCGACAATTTTGAAAAAAACGCATTATTTTTTACATTTTGCTATAATAAATATCCCCTAAAAATATATAAAAAAAACATTTTTTTTCTTCAGTTTAGGCCGATCGTATTCTTCTACATATTTTTGGTAAAAAAAAAAATCGCAATAAGCGTTTATTAATTGGTTTGCGCAAACGTTATAGCGTTTACTAAATAGGGGATAGTTTTATGGCATTTTTATTAATATTTTTTTTTTACTAGTAATGGCGGCGATCAGCGATTTTTATTGTGACTGCGACGTTATGGCGGACATGTCGGACATTTTTGACACATTTTTGGGACCATTGTCATTTATACAGTGATCAGTGCGATTAAAAATGCACTGATTACTGTGTAAATGACACTGGCAGTGAAGGGGTTAACCACTAGGGGGCGGGGAGGGGTTAAGTGTGTCCTAGGGAGTGATTACTAACTGTAGGGGGATGGGCTGTGTGGCTGACGTCACTGATCTCTGCTCCGATGACAGGGAGCAGAGATCGAGTGACACTTGTCACTAGGCAGAACGGGGAGATGCTGTTTACAACGGCATCTCCCCGTTCATCCGTTCCGTGAGGCGATCGTGGGTCTCCCTACGGCGATCGAGTCCGCGGGACCCGCGACCCGACTCACGGAGCTCCCGGCCGGCGTGCACGCACGGGCATGGCGGGAAATTCAAATGGACGTACAGGTACGCCCATTTGCCCAGCCGTGCCGCTCTGCCGACATACATCGGCGTGCGCCGGTCGGCAAGCGGTTAAAGGTGCAATTAAAGCAAGTTGTCAATTGTGTAAAAATGCATTTATTTGAAAAATAGAATAGAAAATCATCCAATAAAAACAGAGAATAGAAAATACTTGTGGCAAGTACAGTTCAATACAGTAACAGTGATACAGCAATATAAGATGGACTTCCCAACATGTTCTGCCCCTATAAACGGGCTTCTTCAGGGATGGTGGTCATTTGCATGGTACACTACCTTCTAACAAAAATAAATACATAATTAGAATAGTTCAGGTATCTATATAAAGAGTTAACAAATTGCAATTCTTACAAACAAATCTATGCATATGCGTCTCCCAAGAACAGGGCACTCCTGCTTACCTGTATCTACTATAAATAGGGAATCTAATGCTACTGCCAGGATGACTAGTGGTCACTGCTACATCAAAGCATCCATGTACTACAGACGATCGTAGACAGCATAAAAAGACCAACTGAAAACGGAAACAACACTTAGCACTAACCCATAATATTGAAGGAAGAATTAAATTTCCTTAAGGACATATGAGCAAAGAAAGTGAAAATAATAGTCAAAAAAGACTTACAGGAGCAATTGTAGCAGCTGGCTAAAAAGCCAGAGACCAAAGCACCATCCGATGGTAACTCACTTAGCAAGTGTATCTATTGAAAAAATAAAGCAGTGGTGGATGAATAAATAGTCAGCTGTATAAAAAACAGTGGTACAGAGACATAGTCTTCAAAAAACGAAGATGAAAATTATCATAAGTAACTTTACTATTTACCTGGATAGAAAGTGATGGTGTGCATGGGTCTATGGAATCCTGCAGCGTCTCCATGCTGCTAATGGTGGCTCTTATATACCGTCCATTCGGTCCATAGGCCCGGATGCGGACATAGACACTGCACTACACGTGCGCGCGCAACACCATGGCAATAGACTCCTTCACCTCCGCTGAGTCCAAGGGTTCAGTCAGCAAGGTGAATAAAGAGGTCCCTCTGGTGGTGGGAGGGAGGAAATCACGCCTGTCAAGGAGACAGGAGAAGACTTCCATACCAATGTGACATGCACACCGTGTGCACAGGTAATCGGGTGTCGGGCTGATAGGCAACGGCACCCTGGGCGTCCATATGATTGCCTAAAAATGCACACAAGAGGCTGTGAGAAGCAGAGTCTTTCTCCCAAAAAAGGGGAATAAAGGACCAAAAGCAGGGCTTTAGATGGACACAATACTGGGGGACACACATAGCCATGAAAAAGGGAAGACGCAGATGCATTTACAAAACAAATATCATTTTTAAAGGTTTAGCAAAAGGAACAAACATAGTTTAAATAACGATTCCAAAAACTATTATGATATTTATTGTGATATAACAATATATTAATCATTTAAAATAACACATTTTGGGAATCGCTCTAAGGTACAAAAAGAAAAATGAAAAATCATAACTTAAATTACTTTAAAAATTCAAACGGGTCTACTTATATGGTGATCAATAGATGTTTGTAATCTATGAATGTATAAATATATGAATATATATTCATGGCCACAGGGGAAGAAGAAGAGGGGGAAGAGGGAAAAGAAAAGAGGAAGAAGAAGAGAGGGGGATAAAGGAAGGAAAGGGAGGAGAACGGGGGGGGGGGGGGTGAGGGAAGGGAAAGAAAAAGGGAAAGAGAAAAGAAATCGTAGAAGCGTCGGAGATCACTTTGCTATAGGAAAGGTTTATAGCTAAACATATAATTTAATCCAGGATATTCTATAGCTTTAAGTAAATAGATTCATCATGATTCAAGTTGTAACAGTTTTTGATCGTTACTACCTCCTCTAACATCAGGGGGAATATGCTCCAAAGCCATAAATTTGATTGTATTAAGACTAAAACCATGAAAAAGGCCCACATGGCGACTAATTGGTGTTTCCATTCTCCGTTTTTTTTATAAGAGAAATATGATCATTTATTCTCTTATGGTAAGGGCGTTTTGTTTTGCCTACATAAAAACAATCGCACGTACATTGCATCAGGTAGACAATGCCCCGAGTTTGACATGTTACTCTATGCCTAATTGAGTGGATCTGTCCATTTGGTAATCTTACTTCATTGTTGTTGTGCATAAAGCGACATTTGTCACATTAGCCACAAGAAAAAGTACCCGGAAAGTGGCTAGGTAATGGAGGAGTTTTGTAATGACTCTGGGTTAAGCGATCTTTGAGAGACTTAGCATGTCTGTAGGTAATTTGGGGTTGTTTCTCCACATATTTAGTAACAATTGGATCTTCCAAAAAGAGTGGCCACTACTTTTCAATAATTTGTTTACACACTTAATAATGGTGTATGAATAACGGTAGTTGTAAGCTCTACGCCATTTCGGGACCTTATAGCCACTCATCAGGAGCATAACCATATTAATCACCTATAAAATAGGGGAAATTAGCAATATTTAGAGTTTCGGACCCTGGCATTGTGGGTGGGCTCTGCATTCAGGGCTGTGTCGCCTTTGCACGGACGCATTTGTAAGTTCATGGTCTTTGTGGAAGAATGTGGAATTTTATGTTTTACATTTGCCCACTCGTCCTTTAAACTACTCTAAATATTGCTAATTTCCCCTATTTATAGGTGATTAATACGGTTATGCTCCTGATGAGTGGCTATAAGATCCCGAAACGGCGTAGAGCTTACAACTACCATTATTCATACACCATTATTAGCTATGTATGGACTTTCCATTGTTACTGCATTTTGTCTTTGCAACTTTTTTCTAGTTACACTGCGTGCCACATATTCACTGTTATGCATTTTTTATTCATATCCTCATATGTTTACATAGAAGTCCTTGTTAGAATGTATTTTATGACTGAATACAAATTATATTTATTGAACTATGTGCCTACAAATGTAAACTTATGAATTTATATATTACTTTATATTAAAAAATTGAAACTTTATTCTAGTTTGACTTCTGCTCCCGTGTGCCTCATTCAAAGTCCCACATCCTTTTTCTCCTTAAAGTGTTCTCACATTGTGGGTTTTGCTATAGTGCGTTATTAGCAATTTAGTGGGGAAACCCCATTTCTAAGGAATGCCGTGGTTTTGTAGTGCTTTTGTGATGGTGGCCAGTTGTCAGCGGTTATCCATTGCCACTTTAGATAAGTCGGCAAATAAGATAACTGTAGTGAAAGGGTCCGGAAGACTTGGGGCTCGCTTAGATGCTATCATCACTTTTTCCTTGGTGGCAAAATGGTGTATGCGGGCAAGCACATTTCTAGGTTTTGCTTCAGGGAGATGGGTCGGCATTGGGAGTCTGTGGGCTTTATTGATTTCTAGGTCTCGGTCAGTCAGGTCTGTTGCAAGGGTGTGCATCAGAGATTGTAGGTACTGAACCGGTTCATTTTGTTGGATTGATTCAGGGATATTGCAGAACTTAATATTGTTCTTTCAGGACCGGTCCTCTAGGTCGGCCAGTTTTGATTAGCTGTAGTGTGTCCTTATGTTCTGTGAACATGTCTACTGGATCGTTGTGAGCTATGAAAATATCTGCCGTTTTGGTTTCTACATGTTGAATACGTTGGTCTTGTGTTTGTACAACATTAGCCAGAGAGGACACAGTGGCTGAGAGATCTGTGTACAATGTGTGCCTCAGTGATATCAGCATGTTTTTCATTGTCATTTCTGAGATGGGTTGGTCTTAGGCACGGAAAGAGTCTATGGTTGTTGAGGGTCAGGGAGAGGCAGTGTGAATGGAGCTATGTTAGGTTGTGGAGGAGCCGAATTGTCCCACCCCAGTTTGGATTTTACAGGACTGGCTGTGGAGGGTGAGTCAGGGGGAGACTACTCACCATCTGCTGCTGTGGAGGAGAAGTTCAGCTGCTGTGCTTGGCTAGGTCGAGAGTGAGAGGAGAGGATCTGTGCAGCCTGGCTGTGTGCTGGTCAAGGGGAAGAAGTCTGTTAGCTTTTGCGGATGTTTTAGTTTCTTCCTCTGCTTGGACATGCTGCTGGAGGTTAGTGCAGTGTCTCAGGGTGTGTGTACAGCAATTCTCGCCCGTTTTGGTTGCTGTGGAGCTGCTTAGTGCTGGGTAGTTTGTGGAGCTGGTGAACTAATCTGCCATCCGTTGAGAAGGTAAGCCACGTCCATAAACCTATGTATTTTTGAGAGTGCAACTATTCTATGCACAGGAAATCTGGCTGGCACTGAAATAGCACTGTCAAAACTTTTCAACTGGACATGCGCATCAAGGCTTAATGTTGTACACTCAAAGAGACCCCTGCTTTGATCCTTTGGGACCATCACCACGCTTTCACCTTTAAGGCGATGCGTCTTATAGTCGTCAAGAGATTTATTAAAGCGGCGTTCAACCCATTTTTTCATGTTTCTTGCAAGATCATGTCCACCCCCAGAACAGTCTGTAATGGCAATATTTTTTAAAAATCTTTATTTCTAAATACCTTATTTTTCTCTGTGCAGTTCCCACTTCCTGTCCTGGCCGCCAAGGCGATTTCGTCATTAGGCAATTCCCTAGGCCTCTTGGCGTCATCTATCCCAGAAGTCCTAGGGACGCCTACTAATGAAATCTTGCAGTATTTCGAGACAGGAAGTTCTGTGTTGATTGACAGGTTGCCATAACAGCGAGGTGGGAAATTCCGCCGATGCTGCCATTGTCATAGGAACATGTAAACAACACAGTGCGCTGCGAATTGTCATCACTACGTAGGCGTGAGCCAGCTGCCCAGAATCCTGGAAGTGAATAGGAACGGGCTTCAGATGCCCACATAGTCAATGGTCGCTGCCTGCCTACCGAGATCCTGTGAGTAATGGCAAATTTATAATTAGGAAGAAGGATTACACTTACAAAAGTATCCTAATTTTAATGTACAACTAGATGCAAGAATCATGGGGGTGCTTTTTGGAAAAAATTGCCAGGGAGACTGGAGCTCCGCTTTAATACATCTATTTAACAATATACAGTATCTAACAAAAGTAAGTACACCCCTCACATTTTTGTAAACATTTTACTATATCTTTTCATGTGACAACACTGAAGAAATTACACTTTACTACAATGTAAAGTAGTGAGTGTACAGCTTGTATAACAGTGTAAATTTGCTGTCCCCTCAAAATAACTCAACACACAGCCATTAATGTCTAAACCGCTGGCAACAAAAGTGAATACACAGCCCTAGGTAAAAATGTCCAAATTGGGCCCAAAGTGTCAATATTTTGTTTGGCCACCATTATTTTCCAGCACTGCCTTAACCCTCTTGGGCATGGAATTCACCAGAGCTTCACAGGTTGCCACTGAAGTCCTCTTCCACTCATCCATGACGACATCATAGAGCTGGTGGATGTTGGAGACCTTGCGCTCCTCCACCTTCCTTTTGAGGATGCCCCACAGATGCTCAATAGGGTTTAGGTCTGGAGACATGCTTGGCCAGTCCATCACCTTTACCCTCAGCTTCTTTTGCAAGACAGTGATAGTCTTGGATGTGTTTGGGGTCGTTATGTTGGAATATTGCCCTGCGGCCCAGTCTCCGAAGGGAGGGGGATCATGCTGCTTCAGTATGTCACAGTACATGTTGGCATTCATGGTTCTCTCACTGAACTGTAGCTCCCCAGTGCTGGCAGCACTCATGCAGCACCAGACCATGACACTGCCACCACCACACTTGACTGTAGGCAATACACACTTGCCTTTGTACTCCTCACCTGGTTGTCGCCACACACACTTGACACCATCTGAACCAAATAAGTTTATCTTGGTCTCATCAGTTCACAGGACATGGTTCCAGTAATCCATGTCCTTGGTCGGCGTGTCTTCAGCAAACTGTTTGCGGGCTTTCTTGTGCATCATATTTAGAAGAGGCTTCCTTCTGGGATGACAGCCATGCAGACCAATTTGATGCAGTGTGCTGTGTATGGTCTGAGCACTGACAGGCTGACCTCCCACACCTTAAACCTCTGCAGCAATGCTGGCAGCACTCATACGTCTATTTCCCAAAGACAACCTCTAGATATGACACTGAGCACGTGCACTCAACATCTTTGGTCAACCTTGGCGAGGCCTTTTCTGAGTGGAACCTGTCCTGTTAAACCGCTGTATGGTCTTGGCCACCGTACTGCAGCTCAGTTTCAGGGTCTTGGCAATCTTCTTATATCCTAGGCCATCTTTATGTAGAGCAACAATTTTTTTTCTGATTCCTTTGTATTTCAATGGATGATAATTACAATTATACTTATAACATCTTAAAATCATAAAAGTCCCACCCCTCTGTTACTGGCCTTTTGTATAGTTTGGTCACAGAACTGAGATGATGGTTGGAGGCTAGGTTTTATGAGGACGTAACCACTTGCCGACCGCCTAACGCAGATATACTGCGACAGAATGGCACGGGCAGACAAAGGCGGTCGGCTTTGTTAGCGATCCAGGCTGAGGGGGAGACCACTCATTCGTGGCCACTCCCTCGCGATCGCTCCCAACAAATGAGAATCTTCCTCTGCTGCTGTATAGTAAACAGGGGCAGAGGAAGTGATGTCATCTCTCCTCGGCTCGGTATTTTCCGTTCTGGCAACTGACACATACACTTACAGTAAAACACACCAGGTACACTTTACACCCCCCATCACCCCCTGATCACCCCCTAATCACCCCCCTGTCACAGTGACACCAATAGCAGTTTTTTTTCTGATTACTGCATTGGTGTCAGTTTGTGACAGTTAGAAGTGGTAGGGCAGTTAGTGTTAGCCCCCTTTAGGTCTAGGGTACCCTCTTAACCCCCCCTAATAAAGTTTTAACCCCTTGATCACCCCCTGTCGCCAGTGTCACTAAGCGATCATTTTTCTGATCGCTGTATTAGTGTCATGGGTGACGCTAGTTAGGGAGGTAAATATAAATATATAGGTTCGCCGTCATCGCTTTATAGCGTCACGGACCCCCATATAGTACCTAATAAAGGTTTTAACGCCTTGATTGTCCCCTAGTTTACCCTTTCACCAGTGATCACCGTATAACTGTTATGGGTGATGCTGGTTAGTTAATTTTTTATAGTGTCAGGGCACCCACCGTTTATTACCTAATAAAGGTTTAGCCCCCCGATCGCCCGGTGGTGATATAAGTTAGGTTTTAGGGTCAGTTAGGGTCTGCGTCGCCCCAGGCAGCGTCAGGTTAGCGCCAGTACCCTTTAACACCCACGCACGCATCATACACCTCCCTTAGTGGTATAGTATCTGAACGGATCAATATCTGATCCGATCAGATCTATACTAGCGTCCCCAGCAGTTTAGGGTTCCCAGAAACGCAGTGTTAGCGGGATCAGCCCAGATACCTGCTAGCACCTGCATTTTGCCCTTCCGCCCCGCCCGGCCCAGCCCAGCCCACCCAAGTGCAGTATCGATCGATCACTGTCACTTACAAAACACTAAACCCCTAACTGCAGCATTCGCAGAGTCAGGCCTGATCCCTGCGATCGATAACAGTTTTTTTGGTAGCGTTTTGGTGAGCTGGCAAGCACCAGCCCCAGGCAGCGTCAGGTTAGTGCCAGTAAGGCTAACACCCACGCACACACCGTACACCTCCCTTAGTGGTATAGTATGTGAATGGTTCAATTTCTGATCCGATCAGATCTATACTAGCGTCCCCAGCAGTATAGGGTTCCCAAAAACGCAGTGTTAGCGGGATCAGCCCAGATACCTGCTAGCACCTATGTTTTGCCCCTCCGCCCAGCCCAGCCCACCCAAGTGCAGTATCAATCGATCACTGTCACTTACAAAACACTAAACCCCTAACTGCAGCATTCGCAGAGTCAGGCCTGATCCCTGCGATCGATAACAGTTTTTTTGGTAGCGTTTTGGTGAGCTGGCAAGCACCAGCCCCAGGCAGCGTCAGGTTAGTGCCAGTAGCGCTAACACCCACGCACGCACTGTACACCTCCCTTAGTGGTATAGTATCTGAACGTATCAATATCTGATCAGATCTATACTAGCGTCCCCAGCAGTTTAGGGTGCACAAAAATGCAGTATTAGCAGGATCAGCCCAGATACCTGCTAGCACCTGCGTTTTGCCCCTCGACCCAGCCCAGCCCACCCAAGTGCAGTATAGATTGATCACTGTCACTTACTAAACACATAACTGCAGCATTCACAGAGTCAGGCCTGATCCCTGCGATCGCTAACAGTGTTTTTGGTAGCGTTTTGGTGAACTGGCAAGCACCAGCAGCCTAGTACACCCCGGTCGTAGTCAAACCAGCACTGCAGTAACACTTGGTAATGTGGCGACTCCTATAAGTGCAGTTCAAGCTGGTGAGGTGGCAAGCACAAGTAGTGTCCCACTGCCAAGAAGAAGACAAAGACAGGCCCGTTGTGCCCATAGTGCCCTTCCTGCTGCATTCGACAATCCTAATTGGGAACCCACCACTTCTGCAGCACCCGTACTTCTACATTCACATCCCCAACCAAATGCAGTCGGCTGCATGAGAGGCATTTTCTTTATGTCCTCCTGAGTACCCCTACCCAAAGAACCCCCCCCAAAAAGATGTTGTGTCTGCAGCAAGCGCGGATATAGGCATGACACACGCTATTATTGTCCCTCCTGTCCTGACAATCCGGGTCTTTGCATTGGTGAATGTTTTGAACGCTACCATACACTAGTTGAGTATTAGCATAGGGTAGAGCATTGCACAGACTAGGCACACTTTCGCAGGGTCTCCCAAGATGCCATCGCATTTTGAGAGACCCGAACCTGGAACCGGTTACAGTTATAAAAGTTACAGTTACAAAAAAAAGTGTAAAAAAAAAAAAAAAAAAATATATAAAATAAAAAAAACAAAAATAGTTGTCATTTTATTGTTCTCTCTCTCTCTCTCTCTCTATTCTCTCTCTATTGTTCTGCTCTTTTTTACTGTATTATATTCTGCAATGTTTTATTGTCATTATGTTTTATCATGTTTGCTTTTCAGGTATGAAATTTTTTATACTTTACTGTTTACTGTGTTTTATTGTTAACCAATTTTTTTATTTTATTTTTAAAATTATTTTATTGTTTTTTTGCAAGTAAATACAAAGTACAATTAAAATATTGTACGTCGTGCAACGACGTAGTGTATAGGTTCAAAACAAAAGAAAGAATTGTCAAAACTGAACTATATGTAACAGTCAGCAGTTCGTCATTGGATTACGTGCAATTAAATGGGCATAGGTATAGAAATACACTGTACTGTGGTTAGGATATTATACATATAGGGCCCCCTCTCCCATCGCAGCATCCCAATTGGGATCTCTTTGTGCCGCAAGGGGAGAACGGTCCCCATGAGTAGTTGTTAAGTACAATCAATTTCTTGTATATTGAGGTGTAAAACCTCTGCTGTAGTCAAAGTGCAACTAGCAGGACTAATACATGATGAACAAATTGCTCGGTCAAGAAGGTTTAAGGTTGACTTTGGGATTCTGGGTATGGACTGCAGCATTAGTCCAGTTTGTCCAGGGTAACCATTGTTTACTGGCTTTTGATGCCCGACCATTGCTGGTGGCCATCATTGTTTTGTAACTTAAGTGGAGTGAGACCAGGTCTATTGTTTGTGTTGTGGTTGGGGGAGTGATTTCCAATTCCGTGTTACATTGAGTCTGGAAGCCAAGAGAATATGGGTTGTTGTGTGTCTGAGAGGTCCAGGTATGTTATCTATGTTTAAGTTTAGAAGCGCCATCTCGGGTGAAGGAAGGATAGGAATTTTATTAATGTTGGTAAGCAGATTAAATGTATCTAACCAGTATTTCAGGATGGAGGGGCATGTCCAAAAAATATGATACATGTCACCTCTAGAAGATTTGCATCTCCAACAAGTGTTGGGGGTGTGGGGGTCGAATGTAGCTAGCTTGTCTGGGGTTAAGTACCAACGGAGCAAGATTTTCTGGGTGAGTTCCCAAAGTGTTGAACATTGGGTTGCTTTGTAGGTGGACTTGAGAGCTAGTTGCCATTGTGCATCAGAAAAAGTATTTGTAAGATCTTTTTCCCATTGATAGTGGGGGGCCAGCTTGGTAAAGGACCTTTGCCCCTGAAGCAGGGTATAAAAGTAAGATATGCCTTTGGGCCGTGGTGTGGGGTTTGTGAGGAAATCCCAGGTCTTTTGGGGGATGTTGTAGAGGAGGAGAGGTAGTTTATTTAGGCAGTGGTGAATGCGGAGGTATGTGAATCTTTCAGTGGCCGGTAGTGCGTATTCTGTTTGTAGTTGGGAAAAGGGTTTAATTTGATTACCTTGTAGAAGGTGGTGTAGTGAGTGTATTCCACTGAGGGACCATTTGGAAAGTCTGAGGTCAGGTGACAAATGATAAAGAGTCCCTAGGGGTATGTTGAAGAGTGTTTTGGGGGGGTGTAGTCTGAGAGGGTTAGCATTTTTTTCCAGGCATAGACTGAAGCCTTCATAGTCGGGGAGATGGAGGGTGATACATAAGAGCCCAAAGGGGTACTCATTAACCAGTTTTCTAGGATTGGGCGTATCAGTGAGAGATTTTCTATCTGGGCCCATAGAGATTGGATATTAGGTTGAAACCACTCTGGGAGTTGTGCAAGTATGGCCGCCAGGTAGTAATCCCTAAATTCTATGGATCCTGTGCCTCCCGCCAATCTATGTTTGATTAATTTTGCGTGTGCGCATCTGGGTTTTTTCCCGTTCCATAGAAATTTGTTGAAGATTGACTGAAGGGACTTAAAGAAAGAGGTGGGAAGTGGAATTGGCAATGTTCGGAAGAATTACAATATTTAAGGGAGACATGTCATTTTGAAGGCTGCCAGTCTCCTAGACCAGGAGAGCTCATGTTTTATAATATGTTGTGTGTTAGTTTTGATTTTATGATAGAGTGGGAGAAAGTTAGATGAGTAGATATTCCTGGTAGTTTTTGGGAGTTGGATTCCCAGGTATGTGATTTCCTTGTCTGCCCATGCAAAGGAATACTGTGTCTGGAGTAAATTCTTGGTGGTGGCATCAAGATTTATATCAAGAATAGAAGATTTGGTTGTGTTTAGTTTATAATACGATACCTTACTGAACCAATTTAGTGTAGCTTGTACTTCCGCCAGGGAAGATGTGGGATTAGTGAGTACTAGAATAACATCATCCGCGAAAAGACTAATTTTGTGGCAGACATTACCTATTTGTATTCCGGATATTGTAGTATTGGTTCTGATGTGTTGTGCTAAAGGTTCCATTAGTAAGTTAAAGATAAGTGGGGACAGGGGGCAGCCTTGACGTGTGCCATTTGTAATAGGGAATGGTTTTGAAAGCATACCTTCTGTGAAGACTTGGGCGGAAGGAGTGGCATACATAGCTAAGATGGCTCTAAGGATGTGGTCTCTGAATCCAAATTTCTGGAGGACCATTTCAAGGTAGGTCCAGTGAACCCTGTCGAACGCCTTCTCTGCATCCAAAGATAGGACCAGAGAAGGCGTTCCGGTGGATTCCGCGTGGTGTATCAAGTTGAGCATTCTTCTAGTGGCATCTGGTGCTTGTCGCCCTTTGGTGAATCCTGTCTGGTCTCTATGTATGAGGGTAGGTATGATGTCTAATAGACGTGTGGCTATGGTCTTAGCATACATTTTCAGGTCAAGGTTGAGTAGGGAGAATGGTCTAAACTTTTGGGGGGTGTTTGGTTCCTTCCCTGGCTTTGGTATCGTAACTATTAATGCATTTAAATAATCATTCGGAAGTTTAGAAGAGGAGGCAGCATTGTTATATAGCTCAGTAATATGTGGTACAATCTGTGGAGAATACTGTTTATAGTATTCGGCTGTTAGGCCGTCAGGTCCTGGGGCTTTCACATTAGGTAGGGAATCAATTGATGTTTGAATTTCCTGTTCTGTAAAGGGCTTATTGAGATTCTCTAGTTGGTTCCCATTCAGGGTGGGTAACTGAATAGATTGGAGAAAGTGATTAATCACTTCTGGTGATGGTTGCAGTGTATTAGTGTCGTGTTTCAAATTGTAAAGGTCGCTATAGTAATCGATGAATGCGTTGGCTATATCTTGAGGGTTGGACTGGGGGATATTCGTGTGGGGGTGGATAATCTGAGAAATTTTGGTTTTAAGTCTTCTACCCTTAAGTTTCATTGCTAGAGTTTTGCCTACCTTGTTGGAGGTGGCATAAGAAGTGGCTTTTAGTTTACGCTGGAGATATTCAAATGATTGAAGGAGCAAGGTTTTCAGTTCTTGCCTTAGGTTCATTAATTGGTGGGTTTGCGGGTTTTGGGGGTTGGCTTTATGTTGTTGTTCTAGGGAGGTAATTTGGGAGGTTATTTCATCTATACGCTGCGTCCTCTTCCTTTTGTGAAGGGAGCTTAGTTTAATCAGCATACCTCTAATATAGGCCTTATGGGCACTCCAAACCACCCCATGGTCAGACACTGTGCCTTTGTTTATAGAAAAAAATTCAGTGAGATGGTTGGAGATTTCTGTTGTGTATTTTTCACTTTGCAGTATATAATTGTTTGCATGCCACAAAAATGTGTTGCGTTGTGGAGTGGAGTCTGAAATAGAAATAGATATTGAGGCGTGGTCTGATCATGTTGTGGTGTGGATTTCAGATTTACATACATTCTGAAGGAGCCATTTATCAGTAGCAAATAAATCAATTCGTGAATATGAATTATGCATGTGAGAATAGTAGGTAAAGTCCTTTTCTGAACCATGGTAGCAGCGCCACACATCAAATAAGTCCTGTGAGGACAAAAATTTTTTCAATGGCGATACTCGCCTCTTTGCTGGTGACGTTGTGTCCATGTTGATTTCAGGAACAATGTTAAAATCCCCGCAAAGAATTAAATGACCTTTTCTTATCTGTTTGGTTAAACGTAGAACCTTATGCAGGAATTTCATCTGGTGAGTATTCGGTGCATATATGTTGGATAGGGTGTAAAAAATTTTGTTGATGGTACACACACTAAGATTAAGTAGTGACCTTCAGGGTCAATCAGTAGGTTGGATAGGTGGAAGTCCACTGATTCTTTGATTGCTATCATGACTCCTTTGGATTTGGTAGAGTGGCAGACTTGAAAAATGTGTGGAAACTGGCTGTTGGTGCATAGTGATGAGTCTGAGTTTATCAGATGTGTCTCTTGAATACAGAGAATGTCACTCTGGAGAGCTTTGGCGGTTTTCCATAAAGAGTGGCGTTTAGCCGGATGATTCAGGCCCTTGGCATTTAGCGATAATATGTTTAGTGGCATGGTGATGGGAAATGGAGGCAGGCTTGTGTGAGAGATCACTTACGGTTAGTCGTCCCGGTCTAAGAGTCGGAAGATCCTAGTATCTGTGTCGGTTGGTAGAAGGAGTTCGGTTCACGGATTCAATATTGGTTGGATAATAGAGCTGCAGATAGAGCAAAATGTTAATCACACTTGACAGTACGAACCCAATGAGCAAACCGCCGATAAGGCAACTCTGCTATGTTGAAAAGGAATACGTAGAGGAGGTGTAAAACACCGCTTCAACCTCTATTTTGGGGTATAAACAGTTAGTAACGAAGGGAGCTGAACAATTAATGGAACAATTCCTCAAGCTCCAGGGGATGTGAGATGTAGTAGTTAGGCCTACTGTGGTATTAACTATGGGGTCTCCTCAGCTGGGGTGGTGATCCATATGGCTGCGGGTGTGAGAGGGGCCGTTGCGCATTGGTGGGGTCTTGGGAGGTTCAATAATTATTCCCCAGTTGTGGAGGAGGTGCAGGCCTTTGTTTAGGTCATGTATGATGTGAGATCGACCATTTCTAGTGACCAGGATAGTCGCTGGATGGCGCCATTTGTATGGTATTTTATGGTTTTGAAGCCCTTTGGTGATCGGGTTCAGGTTTCTTCTTAGTTGGAGAGTATATTTAGAGAGATCCGGGAAAAACTGGATTCCTGTGTACGGAGCAGGCAGTGGTGATTTATTTTTGACCCCCAGCAAGAGTTTCTCTTTGATGTGAAAGAAGTGGACTCTCATTAAAACATCTCTGGGAATGGAGGCAGCAAGGTGGGATGGCTTGGCTATTCTGTGTATTCTGTCTATTATTATGTCCCTGGGGATGCTTCTGGGACAATGACGTGCATCATTTCTTTCGCGTATCGTGGCAGGTCTGCAGGCATTATGCATTCAGGGACTCCGCGCAGCTTGATATTGTTCCTGCGAGATCTGTCCTCTAAATCGGCCAGCTTGGCGTGAATCCATGTTTGTTCCTCTCTCACATCTTCACACACATCAATGACTTCATTAACTGTGGAAGTGCAGTCACTCATATTTTTTTCAATGCATGTCACTCTATCATCTATTGAGTGTATGTCTGAGGAGATTTTAGCAAATAGTGAGGAGAGATCTGTCATAAGGGAGGTCTGCAGTGACAGTACCATGTCTTTTAATGTGGTGTCCATCACAGGCTGTCCCGAGGTGGGGAAAGATGCCATAGATGAATGCAGGGCCTGGTTGCTGAGAAAGGGGTTAAAAGCCTGGGCCTCGATTTGTGCTGTGGGCGGCCGCTGCGGCAGCGCATCGAGCCTCATTTTAGCCTTAGCAGGGCTATTTAGGAGGTGGTCACCTTCCAGGGGGTGAGGGGGTAAAGCTGGGGGGTTGGATGGAGTAGAATCTACCGGGAATTCGTCCAGGAGATCCGTGTATGAGTCCCGCGGCGCGGCCTGGTCGGCGCCATCTTGGATTTCACTGACCTGCTCCGCCGGCTTGTAGGAGAACTCGGTAAGTTTTTTTGTTTTGTACTCCGGGTTTCTCTTTCTAGACACGCTGGCCATGTTCCCCAGTGTCTTAGGTGCTAGGATGGCACTGGATTAGGTTAGCTGTGCAGCCTGTGTAGCTTGGATATCTCCCCTGTGAGACGAGCTGTGGTATCAGGCGTCCATCTACAGCTCCGGTCGGCCACGCCCCCGTTAACCAATTTTTTTGTTTTCAGGTACGCCATTCAGCTGCAGCGGGGATTTATTTATCTTGACAGCAACAGCGTTTGCTCCCATGATACATAAAGCCGTGACTCCAGCGCTGTCGGAGGTGATATATGCCGAAGCATGGGGGCAGTAGGGGCGGAGGAGCGATTTGCTCCTAACTTTTGGGGCGGATGCCCCCATGCTTCGACATATATAAACGGTGCATGTATGCCCATCATTAGAAGTGGGTGGATGAAGGGAGGTATTCTAATGGTGGGCATACCCACCAATCAATCTCTTTTTTTCGTTCAGCCCACAGCCTGCATGAAAAAAAAGATTACAATATATGCCCAACAAGGACCAGCAACATACTGGTATGTTGCTAGACTTTGAGTGGTTATACCAGAATGATGCCTGCAGGTTTAGGTATCATCTTGGTATCATTCTTTTCAGCCAGCGGTCGGCTTTCACGTAAAAGCAATCCTAGTGGCTAATTGGCCTCTAGACTGCTTTTACAAGCAGTGGGAAGGAATGTCCCCCCTCCCACCGTCTTCCATGTTTTTCTCTGGCTCTCCTGTCCCAACAGGGAACCTGAGAATGCAGCCGGTGATTCGGCCAGCTGACCATAGAGCTGATCAGAGCCCAGAATGGCTCCAATCATCTCTATGGCCTAAGATACCGGAAGCTGAGGGGCGTGGCCTGACCTGACACGAAGATGGCTGCTTAATTCCACAGCTCCTGCCACCTCACGACCTAATATCAGCGTACAGGTGGCTCAACAGCGAGATACCTGCCTCAAATTATGGGGACTGCCTCCAGGAATACCTCAGCTTCACGTTCCCAATCACCGAGGGAACACCCGGAGCACACGGGACACAATATCCCCGAAATGTTTAGGACGGGCAGAGGAAACATGGCGTCCTCCTGTCACAGGACGTCACAGGCCGCATCTTCCTCTCAACTAAGAGAGCCGTTTCTCACTCCCCCCGTCAGCTTGACTGGAGACATTACTCCGGAGGAACAACCCCACCACCAACTCAACATAAACGATCTACGGATGATCGCTACCGATATTAAAGACACTCTCTCCGCTGCCATATCGGAACTTCGTTTGGACATCCGCGCCCTGTCTGACAGAGTCACGGCGGCGGAACAAATGGCTGAACAACACGATCTCCAATTGCGCAAAACCACCCGCCGGCGTCCTCCTGTCACAGGACCTCACAGGCCGCATCTTCCTCTCAACTAAGAGAGCCGTTTCTCACTCCCCCCGTCAGCTTGACTGGAGACATTACTCCGGAGGAACAACCCCACCACCAACTCAACATAAACGATCTACGGATGATAGCTACCGATATTAAAGACACTCTCTCCGCTGCCATATCGGAACTTCGTTTAAACATCCGCGCCCTGTCCGACAGAGTCACGGCGGCGGAACAAATGGCTGAACAACACGATCTCCAATTGCGCAAAACCACCCGCCATGTGGATACCCATACCCTGCAGATGAGGGAAATGCAGAGACATCTCGAGGATCTCGATAATCGGGGCAGAAGACGTCACTTGAGGGTCAGGGGTCTCCCTGAGTCCATTGAAGGTGATCAACTGATTCCCTCTATCATCAGCCTGTTCAATGGCATTTTACACAAACCTCTCCAGATGCCCGTCGACTTTGAAAGAATCCACCGAGCACTGAGACCCAAAGGAAGAGACACTGATCCGCCCAGGGATATCATATGCTGTCTGATTGATTATAAGGTAAAAGAAGAAATTCTTAGACAGGCTAGAAGTATCCCACAGATCGTACATGAGGGGAAGAACATCCAGATATTCCAGGACCTGTCAGGTATAACCCTCCAACACCGTAGAGACCCGAAACCCCTGCTAGACACCCTCCGCGTCAAAGGCATCACCTATAAATGGAAGTATCCTTTTTGCCTGGCTGCCACCTCGCAAGGCCGCATAGCCTTCCTTAAAGTGCCTGAGGACCTTCCTTTCTTTTGTGAGGCATTAAACATCCCCAATGTGGAGGTACCTAATTGGTACGCGGACTTTCGTCGCTCGGCTGTGAGGAGGGAACAGCAGCCTGCAGAATCGATGGAAGCTACCAACTCAGGCCACAGGAGGAGGAGATCGCCCTACACCACAGCGCATCACGGCACCCACAATACTCGCCACCGTAACTTCAACACCGCCGACTCGCCCTCATCGAGGAGAGCCAGACGAGACCGCTAGATTTACAGGGCAGTACCTCATGTCGCAGCACTCTACTTTTTCTATTATGCCACGTTAGGCTACCCTTGTTCTTTATTTGTTTTTTGTTTTTTTATACAACTAAACTGTTCTAATTACTCGACACAACGCACAAGTGCCCTACACCACAGCGCATCACGGCACCCACAATACTCGCCACCGTAACTTCAACACCGCCGACTCGCCCTCATCGAGGAGAGCCAGACGAGACCGCTAGATTTACAGGGCAGTACCTCATGTCACAGCACTCTACTTTTTCTATTATGCCACGTTAGGCTACCCTTGTTCTTTATTTGTTTTTTGTTTTTTTATACAACTAAACTGTTCTAATTACTCGACACAACGCACAAGTGCCTGATCCTATTGAGACTATCATTAACCAGCGCTGTATGCAGAGAACATCCGTGCCGTATGTTCTCGGAGCGAGTACTCTAACGGGACTTGGAATAATCTCCTCACACCGCGCTTCCTTCACTAAGGTTCCAACGCATAACTGGTAAACTACAGTTCACATACTGCCTCGGGAGCCAGAGCCGGACACACGTACCTGCTTACGTACTCGACGCGGAAGTCTACCTCTTCTCATGCTGGCTCATGTCGTACCCATCACCACAGGGGGATCGCTCCGTGCGCAATGTGGCTCTTGGCACAGCCTAACCCGCGCACCACTCACCTGGATCCACAACCAAAGCCACAGCTCAATAACAGGTGAACGATACACAGGAACTGCGCTGCACACCTCTTATACGGCAACTACACCGGACATCAGAGAACACGCGACGCCACCCTAATCCTCAAGTCGACTGCCTCGTCTTGGACGATCGCTCCAGGGACCCCTGCAGGCAAAAATACACAATGCACACCTCTCCTGCTATGAACTCAAGCAATACACCAGCATTCTACTGCAGAAGCAACTGCTTGAAGGCTGGCGGACCACTTTTCTCCGGCAACTTGTACAGCAGTTACCTCGGAACATAATGTCGGGAAAGGAGAAGGGCTCCTTGAGGTATGTGGTTGCCCCACACACATATCTCAGACTGACTCCAAAGATCCACTCAAAACTCTAAGATGTGACATTAATTTGCATCAGCAATTTGTCTTGAGTTCTCCCCTCACATAGGACAAATGGGTGAAGGGAGTACTCAACATAGAACGGGGTACAATTATACAATGTCATTTATTCGGAACAGACTTCAGCAACAGTCTTTCATGTACGGGCACGTCCCCAAGCCACACCTAAGGGTGAATACGTGCCTTACACGGGCTTTTGAGTAAGTTGTTATGGTTTATCTCAGGTTTTAGTTTGCTAGATAAAATAATAGACCACACTAACATCCTCAGTGACCGCGGAGCGGTATGGCAAATCCGGACTCGCACCCTGGACTCTCCACCATATGCGTATACGGATAGGGTGGTGACCCCGACAGTCTGATTTTGCCTCATGCAGAGTATGAGACTGAAAACCACATCCACAAAGTGCTCCCTTACAAAAGCGGTTACTGAGAATACAGGAGTTATTTGTTTTTTTTTTCTATAATTTTTCTTATGTACACACAAACTTATAACATACAGCTGTGCACCTACACTGTACAGATTCGTTCATCACCCCTCCTACTAGGGATGAGCCGAACACCCCCCTGTTCGGTTCGCACCAGAACATGCGAACAGGAAAAAAATTCGTTCGAACACGCGAACGCCGTTAAAGTCTATGGGACACGAACATGAATAATCAAAAGTGCTAATTTTAAAGGCTAATATGCAAGTTATTGTCATAAAAAGTGTTTGGGGACCCGGGTCCTGCCCCAGGGGACATGGATCAATGCAAAAAAAAGTTTTAAAAACGGACGTTTTTTCAGGAGCAGTGATTTTATTAATGCTTAAAGTCAAACAATAAAAGTGTAATATTCCTTTAAATTTCGTACCTGGGGGGTGTCTATAGTATGCCTGTAAAGGGGCGCATGTTTCCCGTGTTTAGAACAGTCTGACAGCAAAATGACATTTGGAAAAACTCATTTAAAACTAGCCGCGGCTATTGCATTGCCGACAATACACATAGAAGTTCATTGATAAAAACGGCATGGGAATTCCCCACAGGGGAACCCCGAACCAAAATAAAAAAAAAAAAATGATGTGGGGGTCCCCCTAAATTCCATACAAGGCCCTTCAGGTCTGGTATGGATATTAAGGGGAACCCCAGCCAAAATTGAAAAAAAAAATTGACGTGGGGTTCCCCCTAAATTCCATACCAGACCCTTCAGGTCTGGTATGGATTTTAAGGGGAACCCCGCGCCAAAAAAAAAAAAAAAAAACGGCGTGGGGTCCCCCTAAAAATCCATACCAGACCCTTATCCGAGCACGCAACCTGGCAGGCCGCAGGAAAAGAGGGGGGGACGAGAGTGCGGCCCCCCCCCCCTCCTGAACCGTACCAGGCCACATGCCCTCAACATTGGGAGGGTGCTTTGGGGTAGCCCCCCAAAACACCTTGTCCCCATGTTGATGAGGACAAGGGCCTCATCCTCACAACCCTGGCCGGTGGTTGTGAGGGTCTGCGGGCGGGGGGCTTATCGGAATCTGGAAGCCCCCTTTAACAAGGGGACCCCCAGATCCCGGCCCCCCCCCTGTGTGAAATGGTAAGGGGGTACTTACCCCTACCATTTCACTAAAAAACTGTCAAAAATGTTAAAAATGACAAGAGACAGTTTTTGACAATTCCTTTATTTAAATGCTTCTTCTTTCTTCTTTCTTCCTTCATCTTCTTCTGGTTCTTCTGGCTCTTCTGGTTCTTCCTCCGGCGTTCTCGTCCAGCATCTTCTCCGCGGCGTCTTCTATCTTCTTCTCCTCGGGCCGCTCCGCACCCATGGCATGGGGGGGAGGCTCCCGCTCTTCTCTTCATCTTCTTCTCTTCTTCATCTTCTTCTTCATCTTCTTCTTCTTCTTCCTTCTTCTCTTCTTCTCTTCTTCTCTTCTTCCTGTCTTCTGCGGGCCGCTCCGCAGCCATGCTGGCATGGAGGGAGGCTCCCGCTGTGTGACGGCGTCTCTTCGTCTGACGGTTCTTAAATAACGGGGGGCGGGGCCATCCGGTGACCCCGCCCCCCTCCGACGCACGGTGACATGACGGGACTTCCCTGTGGCATTCCCCGTGACGTCACAGGGAAGTCCCTCAAGTCACCGTGCGTCAGAGGGGGGCGGGGTCACCGGATGGCCCCGCCCCCCGTTATTTAAGAACCGTCAGACGAAGAGACGCCGTCACACAGCGGGAGCCTCCCACCATGCCAGCATGGCTGCGGAGCGGCCCGGAGAAGACGAGAAGAAGGAAGAAGAAGAAGAAGAAGAAGAAGAAGAAGAAGATGAAGAAGAAGATGAAGAAGAGAAGAAGATGAAGAGAAGAGCGGGAGCCTCCCCCCCATGCCATGGGTGCGGAGCGGCCCGAGGAGAAGAAGATAGAAGACGCCGCGGAGAAGATGCTGGACGAGAACGCCGGAGGAAGAACCAGAAGAGCCAGAAGAACCAGAAGAAGATGAAGGAAGAAAGAAGAAAGAAGAAGCATTTAAATAAAGGAATTGTCAAAAACTGTCTCTTGTCATTTTTAACATTTTTGACAGTTTTTTAGTGAAATGGTAGGGGTAAGTACCCCCTTACCATTTCACACAGGGGGGGGGGCGGGATCTGGGGGTCCCCTTGTTAAAGGGGGCTTCCAGATTCCGATAAGCCCCCCGCCCGCAGACCCTCACAACCACCGGCCAGGGTTGTGAGGATGAGGCCCTTGTCCTCATCAACATGGGGACAAGGTGTTTTGGGGGGCTACCCCAAAGCACCCTCCCAATGTTGAGGGCATGTGGCCTGGTACGGTTCAGGAGGGGGGGGGGCCGCACTCTCGTCCCCCCCTCTTTTCCTGCGGCCTGCCAGGTTGCGTGCTCGGATAAGGGTCTGGTATGGATTTTTAGGGGGACCCCACGCCGTTTTTTTTTTTTTTTTTTTGGCGCGGGGTTCCCCTTAAAATCCATACCAGACCTGAAGGGTCTGGTATGGAATTTAGGGGGAACCCCACGTCAATTTTTTTTTTCAATTTTGGCTGGGGTTCCCCTTAATATCCATACCAGACCTGAAGGGCCTTGTATGGAATTTAGGGGGACCCCCACATCATTTTTTTTTTTTTATTTTGGTTCGGGGTTCCCCTGTGGGGAATTCCCATGCCGTTTTTATCAATGAACTTCTATGTGTATTGTCGGCAATGCAATAGCCGCGGCTAGTTTTAAATGAGTTTTTTCCTTCCAAATGTCATTTTGCTGTCAGACTGTTCTAAACACAGGAAACATGCGCCCCTTTACAGGCATACTATAGACACCCCCCAGGTACGAAATTTAAAGGGATATTACACTTTTATTGTTTGACTTTAAGCATTAATAAAATCACTGCTCCTGAAAAAACGTCCGTTTTTAAAACTTTTTTTTGCATTGATCCATGTCCCCTGGGGCAGGACCCGGGTCCCCAAACACTTTTTATGACAATAACTTGCATATAAGCCTTTAAAATTAGCACTTTTGATTTCTCCCATAGACTTTTAAAGGGTGTTCCGCGGCATTCGAATTTGCCGCGAACACCCCAAATTGTTCGCTGTTCGGCGAACTTGCGAACAGCCAATGTTCGAGTCGAACATGAGTTCGACTCGAACTCGAAGCTCATCCCTACCTCCTACCATCCTTTTCCATGGTCAAGGGATGGCAGGACACTCACCTCTTACGTATATCCACCAATTATCTCGTGTCAGGATCTCACCAACCCCCACACAGTAACGGTGTAGTATCCTAGCCTACATACCATGGGCTTTGCGCTACTCCTGCGCTGTACTCTACCGATCCTTTATATTGAATCGAGGACACAGGGTAGTTACTTCTCCCAGGTGACTCATCGGTTTTTCCCCAGAGTCTTACACAACACAACACCAACAGCCCTCCTCAAGACAGAGAGACTCTAACCAGAACCCACCCCCTGCTCCCTTACTTACCCTTGTGTTCCCCCCCCTTTTTTTTTTTTGTATTTTATCCCCAACCCGACGGAGGTCATGGACCTCAATCGAGCATCGAACGATGTGGTACACCCTCACACCCCTCTAAATCTCAAATCTATCAACGTACGCGGTCTGAACACGCCCGAAAAACGCTCCCTCTTACTCTCCTCGCTACATAAGTCCAAAACCCATGTAGCACTAGTACAGGAAACACATTTTAGAACAGAGGCAATCCCAAAACTGCATAACAAACAATACCCAACAATATACCATGCGACCAATAATGAAGCCAAATCAAAAGGGGTCTGCATTCTCATTTCTAAAGACTGCCCACTCATTGACTCAGATACACACAATGACCCACAAGGACGTTTCATTTTTATAAACGGTACCTTACAAGGGAAACACATCACAATTGCCAACCTATACACCCCTAATACACACCAAGTCTCCTTTTTCCGCAACACGCTATGACTACTCACGACTTTTAGCTGTGGGACGTTGATAATCGGAGGCGATTTTAACGTACCTCTCAACCCCGCTCTCGACACCTCAAATGGCCATTCTTCCATCACTTACAGAGCACTTCGTGCCATTAAAACGCAACTTAATGACCTTCTAGTACACGACACCTGGCACACAATGAACCCTAACGGAAAGGATTATACCTTTTTCTCTCCGCCACACTCCAAATACTCACGAATAGACTATTTTTTTATCTCCCAAGGCGACCTACCATTACTGAAAAATGCTACTATCGAACCGATGGTTTTATCAGATCACAACCCCATAACCCTGACCCTTCATCTCCCCAACACGTTAGTACGCCAACATATATGGAGATTAGACAACTCCTTACTTACCGACACTGACATTTCAAGCAAGATCTCCCAACAGCTTACCAACTACTTCACGGAGAATGGAACGGGTGACACGTCACCAGATATAATCTGGGCCGCACATAAATGTGTTATACGAGGCACTCTCATCTCGATAGCTGCACATCGTCACAAACTCAGACAAGCGAAACTGGTAGAACTGACTACACGCATCTCTAAACTGGAACAAAAACACAAAAAATACCTTGCCTCCGAGGCACTCATCGAACTCACACAAGCTAGAACAGAACTACTAGAAGAATTACATACCAGGATTAAACGCAAATACACACTGCAGCAGAAATGCTTCTACGAATTTGGTAACAAATCGGGGAAGCTTTTAGCTAGAGCCCTACAAGCCAAAAAAGCAGCCCACACCATACATACAATCAAAGACCCTACAGGTAAATCCTTCGCCAATTCAAGTGACATTGCAAAACAATTTGTACACTATTTCACAGACCTATACAATTTACACTCCCCTCTACAGTCCAACACACCAGCAGACAGAAAGAAAGCAATTGAAACATTTCTCTCCCAATATGCCCCCACCCCCCTCACGACGGAAGAATCCGCTTCACTAGATTCCCCATTTAACATCAGAAGAACTCACAATAGCCTTGAAACAGATGAAGCCAGGCAAGAGTCCCGGACCTGACGGACTCACAGTAGGATATTATAAATCCTTTTTGGACATCCTTATACCCCTCCTAGTCAAAGCATTAAACAGTTTCTCACCATGAAGTTCAGCATCCAAGGATGCATTAGAAGCGCACATTACACTTATCCCCAAACAGGGTAAAGATACTACCATGGTCTCGAACTACCGTCCAATCTCCCTCCTTAACGTAGATATTAAAGTATATGCCAAAGCAATCGCCAACCGTTTATTACCGCTGATTCCCAAACTTATCTCTACAGAACAAGTCGGTTTTGTTCCCGGAAGGGAAGCCCGAGACAACACCATTAAAGCCTTAGATATCCACCACTGGTTAACCACTTCTGACACACGCGGCTTCTTCCTATCCTTGGATGCAGAGAAGGCGTTCGACAGGGTGGCTTGGGACTTTATGGAAGCCACATTACAATCTATCGGCTTACCGATACAACTGGTCCAAATGATTATGGCTCTATACTCCTCACCCACAGCCAGAATAAGAGTGAATGGTCACCTGTCGGACGCCTTCTCCGTATCTAATGGTACGCGACAGGGATGTGCTCTGTCCCCCTTAATTTTTATATTAACAATGGAACCTTTACTCCGTAAACTTCGAGAAAACCCAAACATCAAAGGGATATAAATTGATAATAAACAATTTAAAGAAGCGGCCTATGCGGAAGATATCCTATTATTTCTCACAGACCCAATTATTACTATCCCCAACCTCCTTAAAGACTTCGCAACATTCAAATCCTTATCAAACCTACAAATAAATTTCTCCAAATCCAAAGCCGTTAACATCTCCTCAACTGCTGAGACAGTCACACAATGTAAACGAAACTTCCCATTCGGCTGGGAACCACAGGCACTCACTTACTTGGGCATGAAAATACCCACCAAATTGACAGAAATCTACCGATTGTACTTCCTGCCTATCTTACGAATTATCCAGACAGACCTGCACAAATGGACCTCGGGCCCGTTTTCTTGGTTTGGAAGGTCAGCAATTTTAAAAATGAATGTGCTACCTAGACTGTTTTTTTTCAAACTATACCCATACGAATTCCCCCTGCCTTCTTCTCAACACTCAAGAGGTATTGTAGGAATTTTATATGGTCCTCCAAACAACCTAGACTAAACTGGACTAGACTAACGACCCCCAAGCTTCAGGGGGGACTACATATACCTGACATGGAAAAATACTACTGGGTATGTCACCTTTCCAGAATAGTAGACTGGCACGTTAATAGTACAAGCAAAGATTGGGTACATATCGAGAGCGCATTCACCCCGATACCGATAAAACTATTACCCTGGATCAATCAAACAAAAGTACCAATAACAGCCTCATCAAACCCACTTATTACTTCCACATTAACTAATTTCAAAGCAGCATGCAAAACGCTCAAGCTAAAACCCATTCCCGGTCCCATGACACCTCTAGAAAATAACATTCCAAGCTCTGACTAGCAAATTTCCGGACTACCACATACCCTTCCACAACTACCTGCAGATCCGTCACTTCATCTATAGCCTCAAACCCACGACAAACTTACACAGGGAACTCACGCCTTTTGAACTCTTATGCAACAACCCTGAACCCCAAAGACACCTCATCTCATCCATATACGCGCTCCTCTTTTCAACTGAGGAAATCAAAACGGACGACTTAGTTAAAAGATGGGAAAAAGATCTGCATATAGATCTCTCCGCCGAAGAGTGGATGCATGCCCTCTCTCATATGCATAAAGGTTCTCTCAATGTATCAACTCAGGAGAATAGATATAAAATCTTTACGAAATGGTATAGGACTCCCGACAGAATTCACAAATTCCACCCCAACCTCTCTCCCCAATGTTGGCGGTGCAACGCATCAAAAGGTACACTACTTCACATATGGTGGGAATGCCCTCTCATCCAAAACTATTGGATCGAAATTCATCGCTTAATCACACAGATAACGACATATACCCCAGACTTCACCCCTGCCCAATATCTTCTCCATCACACATCACTTCCACAACACACTTATAGGAAATCATTAGTTCTACACCTCATCAATGCTGCAAACTTATGTGTTCCTGTACACTGGAGAACCACATCTCCCCCCACCATCTCTGAATGGATTCAGAGAATGGATAGAGTGGCGGAAATGGAAAACCTCATCCATCAAGCTTCAGACGCACCATCCAAGTACAGGAATACATGGGCATGCTGGTTCCATTTTAAATCATCCCAAGCCCAGACCGATTCCGCCAGTCCCCCACCCACTGGTTCAGGAGACATCTCAAACGCATAATTACTTGTATAACCTCCTAAACTAACACAGTACAGGCCATCAATCTCCGTTCCCCTTACCTCCTTTGTTTCCCCTCCTCCCCTTCAATACACTCCCTACCACTTAAAAGGTGAACTAGAAGCCACTCAGTTTTTTTTTTTTTTTGGGGAAATACCTCAGAAATTGTAATAATTTGCATGGCCAGACCTACTAAGCTACAAACAGGTCTTTTCATATACTCCACACACTGGGCACAGATAGTTCCCCATAGGGGTGCCCAGTGTTGGGAGTGGAACTGCCTAAGCCAGAAACACCAGAACCATCACCAAACACCACAAGGTCTGATACGACATTATGACACTCTCTCTCACAGATTTACAATCGACCCCATCCTCTTTACCTACTGGTGATAACAGACAGGAAACATGCCAATTATTTCTGTTGTTAACGTTATTCCATGTAATGTACAACCTAGACCTTTATGTTACATCTGTTAACTTGGTTATCTGTTACTCTGTGACATGCGCCTTTGTTTCAATTGATGTACTTTTGTGAAAACTTAATAAACTACATTTAAAAAAAAAAAAAAAAAAAAAAAGATACGGGAAGCTACGAGCATTTCATGACTTAGATTTCGCCAGATGTAAATAGCGCCATTGGGAAAGCATTTTATCACACTGATCTTGGTGTGGTCAGATATGCTTTGAGGGCAGAGGAGAGATCTAGGGTCTAATAAACGCCATTTTTTTCAAAAAAAGGAGTACCTGTCACTACCTATTGCTGTCATAGGGGATATTTACATTCCCTGACATAACAAAAAATGATTAAAAAAAAAAAAAAAAAATGAAAGGAACAGTTTAAAAGTATGATAAAAAAGCAAAAAAAAAAAAAAAAAAAAAAAAAAAAAGCACCACTGGGGGTCTGGCATCAAATGTAAAAATGTAAACAGCAATTGCACCATGCATGTGAGGTATCACTGCGAAGATCAGATTGAGGGCAGTAATTTTAGCAGTAGACCTCCTCTGTAAATCTAAAGTGGTAACCTGTAAAGGCTTTTAAAAATGTATGTAGTTTGTCGCCACTGCACGTTTGTGCTCAATTTTAAAGCATGTCATGTTTGGTATCCATGTACTCGTCCTAAGATCATCTTTTTTATTTCATCAAACATTTGGGAAATATAGTGTGTTTTAGTGCATTAAAACTAAAAAAGTGTGTTTTTTCCCCAAATAATACATTTGAAAAATCGCTACGCAAATACTGTGTGAAAAAAAAAATGAAACACCCACCATTTTAATCTGTAGGGCCTTTGCCTTAAAAAAATATATATAATGTTTGGGGTTCAAAGTAATTTTCTTGCAAAAAAAAAAAAATTTATGTAAACAAATAGTGTCAGAAAGGGCTTTGTCTTCAAGTGGTTAGAAGAGTGGGTGATGTGTGACATAAGCTTCTAAATGTTGTGCATAAAATGCCAGTTCACCCCCCCCCCCAAATGACCCCATTTTGGAAAGTAGACACCCCAAGCTGTTGAGAGGCATGTCGAGTCCATGGAATATTTTATATTGTGACACAAGTTGCGGGAAAAAGAGGTTTGTTTTTTTGCACAAAGTTGTCACTAAATGATATATTGCTCAAACATGCCATGGGAATATTGTGAAATTACACCCCAAAATACATTCTGTTGCTTCTCCTCAGTACGGGGATACCACATGTGTGAGACTTTTTGGGAGCCTAGCCGCAGACGGGACCCCAAAATCCAAGCACCGCCTTCAGGGTTTCTAAGGGTGTAAATTTTTTATTTCACTCCTCACTGCCTATCACAGTTTCGGAGGCTATGGAATGCCCAGATGGCACAAACTTCTCCCAAATGACCCCATTTTGGAAAGTAGACACCCCAAGCTATTTGCTGAGAGGTATGGTGAGAGGTACGCGGCTAGGCTCCCAAAAAGTCCCACACATGTGGTATCCCCATACTAAGGAGAAGCAGCTAAATGTATTTCCACATATGCCCATGGCCTGTGTGAGCAATATATCATTTACTGACAACTTTTTGTAATTTTTTTTTTTGTCATTATTCAATCACTTGGGACAAAAAAAATTATTATTCAATGGGCTCAACATGCCTCTCAGCAATTTCCTTAGGGTGTCTACTATCCAAAATGGGGTCATTTGGGGGGGGGGGGGTTGTACTGCCCTGCCATTTTAGCACCTCAAGAAATTAGATAGGCAGTCATAAACTATAAGCTGTGTAAATTCCAGAAAATGTACCCTAGTTTGTAGACGCTATAACTTTTGTGCAAACCAATAAATATACGCTTATTGACATTTTTTTTACCAAAGACATGTGGCTGAATACATTTTGGACTAAATGTATGACTAAAATTGAGTTTGTTGGATTTTTTTTTATAACAAAAAGTAGAAAATATGTTTTTTTTTTTTCAAAATTTTCGGTCTTTTTCCGTTTATAGCGCAAAAAATAAAAACCACAGAGGTGATCAAATACCATCAAAAGAAAGCTCTATTTGTGGGAACAAAATGACGCAAATTTTGTTTGGGTACAGCATTGCAGGACCGCGCAATTAGCAGTTAAAAGGACGCAGTGCCAAATTGTAAAAAGTGCTCTGGTCAGGAAGGGGGTAAATCCTTCCGGGGCTGAAGTGGTTAAAGGCTAAGTTCAATTTTATGGGCAGGATTTCACTTTTTATTATATAGAAGCCTTCTAATGTGCTTTCTGCCAAAGCCATCTCAACGCTTTTTGCTTCCATCACTTTCTGTCGATCATTTCCCATCATGCACTGCCTTGCTGCATCACAGAATAGGTGTGTATTATCAGTTTGGACCACACCCCCCTCATTACTATACCACCTCTTGTTTTATTTCCACCCACTTTCTGTACAATCTGATTGTACGATCTCCCATCGGCTATGCAGTTTAAGGCCCTGCCCGATTTGATACAAATTGAATTGATTGTCCAGGTGGACTCTCCTATTTCATAGTTTGGTAAGACTATAGGAAATTGTACCAAGATTGTACAATCAGATTGCATAGAGTATGGCCATCTTTATACAGGTTTGTAGGATGGAGTGGACAGAGACACTCAGCTGTCCGGCCCCATTCACATCTCTACATAGCAAAAACCCATGTTCCTGCATGCATTTTTTGGGGGGTGTTTTAGAGCGTTTCTACTCATCATGCATAGGGCAGCACATCCACTTGAAGGGCTGCCCTATGTTTGACAAATACCCCAAAGAAGCTCCAAAACTTTTTATAGAGTGGAGCATGACACACATTTTACTAAGCTTGCATGCCTGCTATCAGTGCTTGGGGTGCCATTAACATTTAATTGTGCTGCAAGTGCGATGTACGTTTGCGGTGAGTTTCCAAAACACACGGCAAAGTGTGTGTTTTTTATGCAGTTTGCCGTGCATTCAGGAATGCACAGATGCGAATGGAGCCTTATTGTTCTTCTGTAAAACACCAATTTCACATTCAGGTCCCATTCACATCTAAAGTAGTGGGAGCACACATTGTTTGCCTAATTTTACCCACAATATACATAAGGCAGGGCATGGGCTGCCCTACACGTGGCAAAGTAGCTCATGGGACATTTTGCCGCGTTGCTGTTTGCACCTCCTGAAGGGGGAGGGCAGGTACATGGTGTGTGTTAATGAGGTCAGCTGGTAAATTACTTCCTAGTACTGGATTTTATGTCATAAATCTCAAATTCAGGATGGCGCAGGAAGTAATGGAGGAGTGTTCTATGAAACACCAGGGGCTGAGGTCAGGCCTTGTCCTAATAGACAGAGAAAGCTTTCTCTTTTCTGCAACAGAGGCACAACAATGGTATATTCAGGGAAGCTGGAATTTAGAAAAAAAGGTGAACTTGGCCTCTAATGCTTTTTGTTTGCCAGTATCCCAACCTCCTGAGGACAGCAATTTAACCCAACTGTTAATGAATTTTGACAATTTCTGTGCCCCTCAGTGAACTTCAAGAAGAAAATACAAAAATCTATTTTTTAACATCTTTGCCTTTTATTTTATAAATATTTATTATTGCAAACGTGTTTTTATATTATTTGTAGCACAATTAAATGGTGCTTATTTTTTCCTGAACAGGAGCTATTATGCCATTTCAAAAATAAGTGAAATAACAGTCATATGGTATATTCTCCAAGTATTATCACAACACTGTGTGTAGTTTGCCTTCAGTCAGATAAGGAGCTTGTCACACAAGCCTATGGGCTTCACATTGCCAGCATCCTGGGAGCTAATTACCAATATCTTTGGCTGTAAAAGTATTTAAAAATGAACTTCCAGCTTTGCTGAATTTCATTGCTGGCAGAGCTTTGCACACTAATAGAAACTGGCAGATATAATTTTTAGCTTTGTTTTTCATGCAATACCCAAATGAAACCTTATCTTACATAGTTGTAATAGCCAAATGCTGAGAGATGAAAGCTTAATATGTGCAGGTGCCTCACATGAAGTTTATCTGTTTTGCTGCCTTCTCTGGGAAAAAAGACAAAGCTTTTTGTCTTCATGGCACTTGAATATTTATAATCCAGTTTGCTCAGTTCCAGCTATTTGCTTTCCTGAGACTGATGGCAAGATTAGCCTGTGAACGGGGATGAGCTCTTGTGGGTCCTGTGATAAGAGAAAGAGAAGATATGCTTTGTTTTGGAATACTGCAGTCGTTTCATGAGCAGTAAAATACCAGACTTGGCGTTTTCAATATTTTTCTATAACACGCTTATTATTCATTGAAATTCACCTCATCTCCGTGTGCCTCACTCAATGTCTGCCTGGCTACCATGGTCAGTATCATAATTACCTATCTGTTGGTCATTACAGTAGTATACTAAAAGAGAGACAGTACAATTAACAAAGGAAATGTCTTCTTTGCTAAATCAAAGTTCACTTAGTTTAGTAAAGAACAGGCCTTTTTATACCTGTTTCCTTTCACAAGATTAGATGGTTAAAAACCTCAAATACAAACACATAAATGAATAATTAACTGCTTCCTGACCCCACTATAGGCAAAAGACAGCTATAGCATGGTCGTTTAATTCCGGGAGGGTGTCCATGGATGTCCTCCTAGAACCACTCCCCCTGAGTGCCTCCTTTGGACATAGCTGATCACAGGTTGCGGTAAAGGGCCAATCACAGCTGATCACATGTAAACAAACTTGCTGGTTATCTGCATTCCTTTCCTCTTGCGCTGTCACAAAGTGAGGAGAGCCAGGAACTGGCAATTCTGACAGCACACATTTACATTTTTTAATCAGGGCACTGATAGTCAGTGCCCTGATTATCAGTGCAGCCCCAACGGGGGCATTTGGCCCATCCCTAATGAGGAGGCACTAATGGACACTGATAGGTGGCACTGATGGGCAGCATGATGGGCACAGATTGGCACTGATGACAAAGCACAGATCATATTAGTCCAGCATTTAAAAATTACATCATTGCCTTATATTGGAGGTGGGAAACCAGTAAAGGGGTTCAGAGTATTCCTTTTTCAATTTACTTGCCAGTGATCTGACAAAGTATATCATAGGACGGGAATCTCAGAGGGACACAGTGTATTTACTGTAATTAAAGTGGTTGCTAAAGTGGATGTAAACCTGAAAAAAAAAATGTAATTAAGGCTTGTACCGTAGAGTATAGCATGTCATTTCATCTGTGCCCAGGAATTAATCCAGCTCTGAGCAGTCCTCTTATCTTTTTTTAGTACGATAAAAACGGACAAGCAGAGAAATAGGTGTCTGTTCTTCCCCCTTGCTGTGACTGATAGCTAATTTCCTTATCTCATGCACGAGCATGAGAGAGGCATTCTGTGTACTTTACATCCCCCCTCCTTTATTTTCCAGCTCTCCCAGGATTGAGCCACTCCCAGCCCAGATCAAACAAAAACAAACAGACCTGGATGCCAGCCAGGCCTGTCTAAATTTATCTACACTAACAATTCTAACGCTAGCACCTACACTACTAGAGGGTGCTACGATTGAGTAAAATACTGGGCATTGGCTTAAAGGGTTGTGGTTTAATAGAGTCTGAGATGACCTACATAACGCAGAATATGGTATTGCTAAATAGGGAATGTACAGTGCGGAGTGGATGGCGGTGGGTAGTATGTGCAGAACAGGAGTATGGAGTGTATGGTGATGAGTAGTATGTGCGGGAGAGGAGTGTGGAGTTTATGGAGGTAAGTAGTATGTACAGAAGAGGAGTATGGAGTGTATGGAGGTGGCTATTATGTGCAGGAGGAGTGCGGAGTGTATGGAGGTGGGAAGTATGTGCAGGAGAGGAGTGCAAAGTGTATGAAGGTGGGTAGTATGTGCAGAAGAGGAGTGCAGAGTGTATGGAGGTGGGTAGAATTTGCAGGTGAGGAATGTGGAGTGTACAGAGGTGGGTAGTATGTGCAGGATGGTGTCAGTAGGACAGTGTCAGCAGTTCTTTATTTTTATTTTTTTACAATTACATTTTTAAGTATTTTTTTTTATCAAAATGCTTTTTTAAGACCAGTGGATGGTGTCAGTAGAGCAATGGACAGTGTCAGAAAGTTCTCCCCTCCCCTACAGCCTGTAGGAGAGGAGGAAATCCGGCTGCGGGGGACAAGGGGAGGTGGTGGAGGAAGACACAGCGGGCTGGATGAGGAGTACAGAGGGGGCCAAAGAAGAAGGGGGGTGGTGGAGGAGAACACGGCGCTGGAGGAGGAAGACACGGAGGACAGTCAGGAATGATCTGTGCAGCGGGGAAAGCTGTGAGCACCAATCTCCCTACATGGCTTTTCATCAGCCGCTTCAACTTCTCTCCCTCCCGCAGCTTTCAGCTGAAAAGCCATGCAGGGGGATTGGTGCTCACAGCTGTCCCCCCCACCCCCGCTGCACCGATCATCCCAGACTGTCACTGGACAATGACATGTGTGCAGGAGTGACAGGGGCCGTGAGTGCTCTCCTCTTCTCCTGTGCACACACTTTTCACTCCCCAGGCGCAAGTGTAGAGGTGGACGGGCAGTCTGTTGATGTCATGACTCATGTCATGGATAGTGCATTATCGCTAAAATGTATTTAGAAAACATAACATCAGGGTACTCAAACAATTTAGGTGCCTCCAGCACACCAAACTATATCAATTTAGGCATATACTATGCCCGCGGCCATTAAAGAGTAGCCACAACACTTCAATGGCTGCCGGCATAGTAAATATTCTAGTAATCTCCACCATCCAATCAGATCCCCCTGAGGAAGACACCTGATTAGCCCTGTGTCGTTACATGTAGGGGAGGGGCGAGGATGGTGGAGGAGCTCGGATACATGCTTGTTTATACAAGCTGCTGACACATACAAGTTTGGAAGTCATTTGGAGAGGAATCCTATGCTTAAAGTGGATGTAAACCCGAAAATGTTTTTTTTTTATGTCATAATGTGGAGTATAAGACTTCCTATCATTTGAGCCCAATCTTGCCACAAAGAGTTAATCCAGGTCTGAGCAATCCTCTTATTGTTCAGTGAGATAAATCTTGACAAAATGAGGAAAACTTTGTCAAATCCTCCCCCTTGCTTTGAGTGACTGGTGATTTACATATCTCGTGCACTAGCCTAAGACATGCATTATTTTTTAATTCCCACCCTCACTCCTTTCTTCAGCAGCTCTGCAAAGATTGGCTGTTCCACACCTCAGCATGATTTGGCATGCTGAAGTCATGTGGTTACTTTCCTGTCTTTTCACTGGATGTTAGAGATCATAGCAGAAGTTCAGTGTAAAAAAACACACAGGAGAAAATGCATATTGACAAGGGGAGTGTAGAGGTGGGCGGGGAGTCTACTGACATCACGACTCCACCCACTGAGCTCCAGACAACAGACCCACCCACAGAATCTGCAGTTTTTTGGCAGACAGAGGGGAGACATTTGACAGGTAAAGATACATGAAGGAGGCATGTATATCCTTATTGATAACCCCTATGGCAGTAGTTTAGAAAGGATGACATTGGGTTTACATCCACTTTGTTAAAGTTTGGTGCGCTGGAAGCACCTAAATTGTGTGAGTACCCTGATGTTATGTTTTCGAAATAAATTTTTAAACCAGCGATAATGTACTATCCAGCCTCTTTCTTGTTTTAAATTGAGGAACACTTCTCTAGATTTCCCTTAGGGATTCTGCTGAGCCAGTCTCACTTAGAGCCCAGGAGTGGTTCAACTGCTTATGTGAACCAAACTTAAGTGTTGGAGGTGAGCGCATTAACACAGTGTGGGGGGGGGGGGTGGTACGTGTGTGATGTCACCCTCTTCTGATCAGGATTACCATCACTAGAGTCACCTTTTGGACAGTAACACATATAATACCTCAATTTGCACTTTTGTCTCTGTGGATTGATGGAAATTGGGAGAAGAAATCTCTTTTTTTGGACACTTGATACTAAGGATTAATACAACATTTTTTCACTGTGTGCTTGCTTGTTACACAAAAAATATTTTTTTATGTTCATAGTTACATTTTTTAGCAATATTGATTTTCATGGTTTATGGCACGATCTATGCATTTGTAAGGTTCAGTATCACACAGCACTGCATTTTTTTGTTTTTTGTATATATCTTTTCACAAATTATGGGATTGTGATCAATGCTTAGCAGCTATGAATTTGCACACAGGAATTGTTATACCACACTTGATGCTAGGTTGTAACTTCAGGTTACTTTATACCTGACGCTGATTGTAGTCTCAGGTTGCTCTAGAGTAGCTTGCAAGATTTATATATTTTTATATCGGATACACCAGGTATTTCATATCATACAATGGGACAAATTACATTGCACAAGCACTATGCTATTGGTCAGCCCTCAAAATTTTCACTTGCCTACTCACATTTTGTGAGTGGAAAATGATTACTGGTAAGCGTGGGCTGCCTCGGATGGGGGGGGGGGGCAAGCCCTGCCAATAGGTGGGGCTGAATAGGAGTCCTTCTCCCAGCCAGGGGAAGAGAGAGTAGAGGAAGAGGCAAGCTGGTTGGATCATCAGAGAGCGGGGATTGCCTGCTGTAACAGCTTTCTTTTGTATTGCTGGGTGTTCCTGGCACTCACTGTCACATAGTCCCACCTCCTGGCCCAGCGCATTTGATAGACAGAACATTGGTCCAATGCCGGGACGTGTGACATCGTCAAAGGCACCGGGCCAGGAGTCGGGACTGTGTGACGGTGAGTGCCGGGAGCACCCGGCAATTCAAAATACTATTCCCGGGTACATCTGTTCTGTATATCCTTGCAGTCTATACAGCCTCAGCTCCAGGGAGAGACGTTGTCCATAGTTTACCTTCGGTGTGCACGATTTATATGTCACATCCACAGTCATTGTGCAAGTATGGGGAGAGGTTTCAGCGGTATTCTCCTATCCCTACATAATAAAATAATAAATATTATTTTTATTTCTCTATTTTGATACATTGTTCATTTATCTACATTTTTTAGACACACTCCCTCCATCTGCTCTTGATGAATAGATATAGTTCTATTAAACGCATCAAGCATTTAGATACTACATTCAGATGTTTACAATTAATTTTTAGATGCAACATTTAGATGTGTAGAACATTGTCAGGTCACCTGTATCCAAGTGACAGATGCACCCCGTTGGGCTCAGGAGTGCACCGCTATGATAGTGGACCCTAAAGCTGACTGCTGCAGATGGAACTCAGGGTGGTTCAGGAAGGCAGGTCCCCTGGAGCACCAACACGGGATCCCACAGTGAGTTAGAGCATAGATTCTCCAGGGCGCGGAGTCTAAGAGCCAGTTGGTGTTCACCAGAGCCTCTAGTGGTGAGGATGGACTGGGCTGCAACTGGCTCCAGGTTGCGGCCCCAAGGGTCTCCCAGCTCACGCTCACGGTAGGCTACAGGAGGATGGAGAGGAAAAAGCAGCCCAGGACAGCAAGGAATAGTAAGGAGGTAGCCAAATGTCGGGGCGACTAGCAGACAAGGATAACAGAGAACACGGCAAAAGTCAGGGTCACAGGCAAACAGGGATAGTCGAGAACGCGCCAAAGGTCAGGGTCACAAGCAGGCAGGAATAGTCGGGAACACGCCAAGATTGGTAACAGAGACAGGGACAAACTTAGAGCACACGGCAAACAAGAAGCCAAACACACAATATTGAACGGCAAGGCAGGCTTGGAGAATACGGTGTTAAATAGTGGTTCTTGTTGAGGCTAGGGTGGAGCCACACAGAGGGAAGATTACTTAAGCATGCAGGTGTGAGAGTACAAGCCTCAAGGCTGATACACAGATCAGGTAAGAGACAGACAGGTCATGAATGTATTACTGCAAGGTCATGACAGTACCCCCCCTCTTACGAGGCCTCCCCCTCCCCCGCTTTGGACCAGGCTTGGAGGGGAACTTCAAATGGAACTTCCTCAGAAGACAAGGTGCGAAGACTTCAGATGCAGAAATCCAAGATCTCTCCTCAGGACCAAAACCTTTCCAATCCACGAGATATTGAAGGACACCTTTATAGAACCGAGAATCCAAAATTTGACTAACCTCATACTCCTGATCATCTTCAGAGACTGGAGCCAAGGTAGGGAGAGGTCGAGAGAACTTATTGAAAACTAAAGGTTTCAGAAGGGATACATGAAAGGAGTTTGAGATTCTGAGACTTTTAGGGATCTGGAGTTTAAAACAAACAGGATTCAGCTTAGAAATTATATTGTAAGGACCAATGAATCTCGGGGAAGGAACCCGGAGTCTGATGTTCCTGGTAGAAAGCCAGACTTTATCTCCTGGCTGTAGAAAAGGCGGCTTAAACCTGCGATGGTCAGCAAAACTTTTAAAATTGTTGTCAGCTTTCTGGAGGGAATCATGGACATCAGAATTGAATGATTCCTGAACAGTAGCCAAAGCTGGGATGTCAGAAGAACAGGTCATAGGAAGAGGGAACTATGGATGTCTTCCATAAACAGTGACAAAGGGTGTCTTCTGAGAACTGACATTGACATGATTGTTGTGGGAGAACTCTGCCCACGGGAGTAATGAGACCCAATCATCGTGATGATCCGAGACCAAGGTACGGAGAAAGACCTCCAACTCCTGATTAACCTTTTCAGTCTGGCCATTGGATTGGGGATAGTAAGAAGAGGTAAAATCCAAGGTAATGTTGAGGGATTTGCAAAAGGCTCTCCAAAAGCGAGAAGTAAACTGAACACCCCTGTCTGAAATTACATGGGAAGGGACACCATGAAGACGGAAAATCTCTCTTACGAAAATGGGAACCAAGGCAGGAGCAGAAGGGAGACCAGGAAGAGGAACAAAATGGGCCATCTTGGAGAACCGATCAATTACCACCCAAATGACCGCATTCTTCTCAGAAGGTAGAAGATCGGTGATGAAGTCCCTGGCTATGTGAGACCAGGGCTCCTTGGGAATGGGCAAGGGCATGAGAAGACCAGCAGGAGCCTGCGTGGAGGACTTAGACTGGGCACAGACATGACAAGCCTTAACATAGTCTTTGACATCCGAACGGAGAGTAGGCCACCAGTAGTGGCGACTGATGAGGAGGAAGGATCGAAGAAACCCAGCATGACCTGCCACCTTGGAGTCATGTCCCCAACAAAAGATCTTAGCTCTTACCTCAGTGGGGACGAAGGTCCTGCCAGGAGGAATTTTTGACTTCAGGGTGGTTGAATGGGCAAGGATGCATGAAGTAAGGATAATCGGCTCAGGTTCAATGGTAGGCTCCTCATCCTGAATGTCAAAAGATCTAGAGAGAGTGCATCAGCCCGACTGTTGCAGGAACCAGGTTTGAATGTAATGGTGAAGTTAAAATGGGAAAAGAAGAGACTCCACCTTGCTTGTCTGGGATTCAATCGTTTGGCATTCTGTAAGTATTGCAGATTTTTATGGTCAGTGAAAATTGTTATGGAATGTGGGGAACCCTCCAAGAGATGACACCACTCCTCCAATGCCAATTTAATAGCAAGAAGTTCCCGGTCACCAATAGCGTAATTCTTCTCTGCCTGAGAAAGTTTTCTGGAGAAAAACGCACATGGTAGACGTTTTTTCCCAAAGGATTGAAGAAGCACAGCTCCCAACCCAGTTGAGGAAGCGTCCACTTCAATAAAAAATGAATCCCTCAGGTCAGGTCGCCTCAACAAAGGTCCAGAAATGAAGGCCTGTTTCAAATCATGAAAGGCAGAGACAGCTTTGGGGGACCACTCCTTGGCATTAGCACCCTTCTTGGTCAAGGCGATAATTGGCGCAGCAATAGAGGAGTAATCCCTAATGAACTGCCTGTAATAATTAGTGAACCCAAGAAAGCGCTGCGTGGCCTTGAGGCCGGCAGGAAGAGGCCAGTTGGTAATGGCTGAGACCTTCCCAGGATCCATACGAAGGCCGAAGTTAGAGACGAAGCATCCCAGAAACAGGACTTCAGAACATTCAAAGGAACATTTCTCCAGCTTGGCGTACAGATTATTTTCTCGAAGGCGCTGAAGTACAATCCGGACATGGTCTCTGTGAACCGACAGACTATCCGAAAAGATGAGAATGTCATCCAGGTAGATGACAACAAAATTGGTAAAGCAGATCCCTGAAGATTTCGTTAATAAAGTTTTGGAACACCGCTGGGGCGTTACACAAACCAAAGGGCATGACCAAATACTCGTAATGCCCATCTCTAATGTTAAAGGCAGTTTTCCATTTATCCCCTTCCCGTATTCGGATCAAATTGTATGCACCCCTGAGATCCAACTTGGTAAAAATGGAGGCACCTTTCAACCTGTCAAATAGTTCCGATATTAGGGGTAGAGGGTATTGAATTTTGATCGTTAGTGCGTTTAGGCCTCGGTAGTCAATGCAGGGTCTTAGGGTACCATCCATTTTGGCAACAAAAAAGAACCCTGCTCCTGCAGGCGATGAGGATTTCCGGATGAATCCTTTTTCTAGATTTTCTGCAACATACTCAGACATGGCCTGGGTCTCTGGGATGGACAGAGGGTAGGTACGACCCCTGGGCAGAGCTGTTCCGGGAACAAGGTCAATGGGACAGTCAAAGGACCTGTGAGGAGGAAGCACCTCAGCTGACTTTTTACAGAACACATCCCGGAAATCGCTATATGCAGCGGGAAGGGCAGAGGATACTGAGGTGGTAGCCATGGGAAGTCTCCCCTTAGGGGCAACCTTGAGTAGGCAGGAAGAGAAACAGGAGGGACCCCAAGCCAGGATCTGCCCAGAAGTCCAGTCAATGTGTGGAGAGTGGAGCTGCAACCAAGTAAGCCCCAATACGATAGGGGTTGAGACCTTAGGAAGGATAAGAAAGGATATCCAATCCTGGTGGAGTATCCCTACCGACATCTTAACAGGAGGGGTCTGGAAGTGGATAGGCCCCCCTGGAAGAACAGTGCCATCAATCGCCGAGACCACCAATGGAGTGGTGAGGGGTAAAAGGGTAAGGTTCATGGAAGATGCAGTTCTCCAGTCCATAAAGTTGCCAGCGGCTCCCGAATCCAGATAAGCCAAGGCCGAGTGGGAGGAAATGCCAATATGAAGAAACACCGAAAGAAGGAGACGAGAAGATGACTTTTCTGGGTCCAATACTCCACCTTCCAGATGTATTACCCGAGCTTTTCCTGGACGAAATGAGCATGTGTCACGAAAATGACCTTTGCCCCCACAGCAGAGACACAGGCCCAGAGTTCTGCACCTAGCATGTTCCTCGGGGGATGGCCTGGTCTGGCCCAGCTGCATGGGTTCCTTAGTTGGCAGGAGATGCTCCACAGGACAAAAAGAGGGGAGCTTGGGCTGACTAAGGACCGAGGAGTGCTGGCGTCGCTTTTCTAAGGTCCTTTCCTGAAAACGCATATCTATCTGGTTACACAGGGAGATAACTTCGTCCAGATCAGTGGGGATGATTCTTCCTGCTAATTCGTCCTTCACTGTATCAGAAAGGCCATGCAGAAAGGTTGCGACTAAGGCCTCATTGTTCCAGCTCAGCTCAGCCGTCAGTATGCGGAAACGAAGAGCATACTGTTCCATAGAAGCAGACTCTTGGCGGAGACGTAAGAGGGTGATGGCCACTGAAGAGACATGACCTGGTTCCTCAAAGACATTCCGGAAGAGTTTCAGAAAATTCGAGAGGCTGGAAACCACTGGGTCTTTCCTCTCCCACATAGGGGCAGCCCAAGCTAAAGGACAGGAGAGAAATAATATAGGCTACCTTTGCCCGATCAGACTTGAGGTTTTGGGGTTGGAGTTCGAAATGAATAGTACACTGGCTAAGGAACCCTCTGCAGGCCTTGGAATCCCCAAAGTAACGGGACAGAGCTGGTAAGTGCAAAGGGTTAGCAGCTGTGACTGTAAGGGGAGCTGATACGGCAGCCGATTGCAGTTGTGGAACCGGGGAGCCTAAGGAGGCTTGAAGTTGTTCAAAGCAGGAAGCCAGATCCTGAAGGAATCGCATCACCTGGGTCTGATTAGATTCCTGGGTCTCGAGTCTGTGGACTATGCCCTGCAGCTGATCATCGGCACCAACACGGATCCCACAGTGAGTTAGAGCATAGATTCCCCAGGGCGCGGAGTCTAAGAGCCAGTTGGTGTTCACCAGAGCCTCTATCGGTAACAGATCGGTAACAGAGACAGAGACAAACTTAGAGCACACGGCAAACAGGAAGCCAAACACACAATATTGCATGGCAAGGTAGGCTTGGAGAATACGGTATTAAATAGTGGTTCCTGTTGAGGCTAGGGTGGAGCCACGCAGAGGGAAGATTACTTAAGCATGCAGGTGTGAGAGTACAAGCCTCAAGGCTGATACGCAGATCAGGTAAGAGACAGACAGGTCATGAATGTATTACTGCAAGGTCATGACAAACATGGATTCCTAATCTCTTTTTATCAATATTCTGATGTTTTTTGGCCACATTTACCATGTTGGGTTCTATTTTATATGAGAATATGGATTGAGGAATTTTGCATATTGCAAGTCCTGTACTATTACTGTGTTTGTTTATATGTAAATGTATGGCTTTTTTTTGTATACTACTTATTTCTACTTGCATGTGTGCCATGAGTATATGCATTGTTACACGGAATAAATACATTGTTATCAGTACATAGTGTCCTTTTTGCTTTCCCGCTGCATGCTTCATTTAAAGTCCCAACCTTTCTCATTTTGTTTATATATATATAGATGGAGACATTTGACTTACAGGCCTTATGCCTCATTTAAAGTCCCAATACTCTTCCTTTCGGCAATTCAAAAGAAAGCTGTTACAGCGGGCAATCCCCGCTCTCTAAATATTGTGAATTGCTGGAAGTTGGATAATCAAAAGGGCACCACATTCCTATGAATACATATATTGGCAGAAGAAAGGGAATGGGATTTTTAGGATGCCCAAGAAAATAAAATAGTCAAATATATAAAAATATATTGAATTTTTCGATACAAAATATCTAAAAAACATCACAGTATCATCATACAGTAACCATCATATGAGTAACCAGCAGTAGCTTTATGCTCTACATGTTTCGCCATGCAATGGCTTCCTCAGGAGACTTCCAATAAGCACTGCATAATGTGGTCACTATAGGTAAAAGACAATATGTTAGAAGATCGATATTCACTAATCATAACACATTTAAACAAATCAAAACAAAAATTTTATTTTCTCGCAAATGCCTTGAGCCAATTTAAATTTGTTATGATTAGTGAATATTTGATCTAACATATTGTCTTTTACCTTTAGTGACCACATTATGCAGTGCTTATTTTTTAAATATTTATTATATTTTCTTGGGCACCCTAAAAATTCCCGCTCTCTGATGATCTGGCCGGCTCTCTTCCTCTGCACAGGTGAGGCTGCATTTATGTACACAGGTCACGCTGTGTTGATGGGCACAGGTCACGCTGCGTTGATGGGCACAGGTCACGCTGCGTTGATGGGCACTGGACACGCTGCGTTGATGGGCACTGGACACGCTGCGTTGATGGGCACTGGTCACGGTGCATTGATGGGCACTGGTGATGCTGCATTGGTGGGCACTGGTCATGCTGCATTGATGGGCACTTGTTACGCTGTATTGATGGGCACTGGTGAGGCTGCATTGATGGGCACTGGTCACGCTGTTTTGGTGGGCACAGGTCAGGATGCATTGATGGACACTGGTGAGACTGCACTGATGGGCACTGATAAAGTTGTTGTTAATATTTATTTTTGTAACTTTATTCTGCATTTAAGTGTCGTTTTATGAGATAATTTATGAGGGCGTGTTTGGGGGCAGGATTAAGGGTGGGGCATGGTAAGGGTTGGGTGGGGCAACTGGTGGCGAGTAACCCTTAAGCCCTGGCTAGTAGCTCAGGACTTGAAATTTTGAGCCCAGCTATAGGTCATGTTTTAAAGGAACAGAAGCATTTTTGTAAGGTTACAACCACTTTAACAGGAGTCATCAGACAGCTTTTGAAAATGACTTTTATAGATGTTCATCTCAAACTTGTTTTTATCATTCTTAACCTGGACATGTAATATCCAAGTGTCAAGAGCTTAGGCCATATAAAGCTTAGTATAAAGATAAAATGTAAAAAAAAAATATATGGTGTTTACTTTTCTACAGTCAGGCTTAAAAAAATATATATATATATATATGTATATATTTATATATATATATTTATTTTAGCTCGGTATATGAAAAAAATAGTATATATTTTTTTCTGGAATAATTTTATTCTGGAAGAGAAGTTCTTGGCTTTATTTTAATTTGGTATCTGTTTATTTACAGCTTATTGAAAATCCTATTTACAGGCTTTCTAGATGCAATTTACTTACACAAATAGAGGTGGATGACTCAAAGCATTGACTCATTCCTTATCAAAGGGCCAAATAAAAGATTTTAGGGCAAAAAGCAAAAAGGATCTGCAGAGCTACCTCTATAGCTACCCACAGTGCTCTGGGATTCTAAAAGTTCATTTGTAAAAGAACGATTGTTTATATTTCAAAACAATGGAAACAGTAAAAAAAGAAGATGAACCATTATAGCTATTCCTTTGCTCATAGAAAGAAATAACAAAATGCTTCTAAAATTGGCTTTGGCGCTGTGTGACCTTGTTTGACTTCACAGTCCGTTATTGTGAATCCTTTTTGAATGCCACATTTTTCCACTTTGAGCTTTTAAAGATGAAGTGTTTATTTTGGAAGGTACATTTAATGCTGTGATGTGACCGCAAATGCCAATCTTTAATTAACAGTTCCTATTATTATTTGTTATATGTACTAAGTTCAAAGTTAAAAAGATAATGAAACCTGCTTTTTATTTGTTTGATACAGTCTTTTTCTCATTAAGCTAATGAAATGATTTTACATTACTAGTGTTGTATGTAGCTTAGTAGTGTTGTATGATGCACAAAGACCCTTAAAACTCATTATTAGAACCATAAGCTTGTTAGAATATCCAGCCATCCAAATAACAGGATGATCATATACGTAATGAACTGTAAAGTCTAGGGATGAGCTGAATATATGTGGGTTTGGTTCAAGGCGAGTTCGACGAAGATTACTGAAGTTCAGGTGCCGAATCCAAAGCCCACTGAAATCAATGGGAGCCAAAAAAAAAATAAAGCGTAATGGGCATTTTCTAGGCTAATAGGCAAGAGATTGGTAAACAAATGGCATAGGGGGCTGGACACTGTCCTAAAGGAACATGTACCAAAGCTAAAGCTAGAGAAGCAAAATATCTGTTAGCCGGAGAGTAGCAATTTTTTAATGTTTAAAAGGCAACATTAAAAATGCTAAATTATTTTAATAACATGCCTTGTGGATGCCCTAACGTGCCTGTGAAGTGGAACATCTGTACAATGTATACAACCAACTATATCAAAACTAACATTTATAAAGAAATAAGTGTAAAGGCTAGCCTGTATTTGTGGGAGGAGTCTGAGAGGGCTATTTAAGCCTCCTCCTCTGTCAGGCCAGGGCTCGTCTCCGTTTCTGGGTTCAGAAGGGGTGGAGCTGACACGTCACTTCCAGGTCCTTGCTGAGCCAGGGTCAGCTGCAACCATGGTGGCGGTACCTCTCTGGTGCTCACACCGGGGATTCCGCCTGCCACCCACCTTTTTACCTCTGGGTACATTCCCCCCCACTTTTCCCGATGTTTGTCGGGGGGGCGATCGGCCACCCACAGTTCCTTTCATTCTCCCTGGGTTGGTCTGGCCCGCTTCTCCTGGTGTGCGGGGGGGTGTTCGCTGCCCGCCTTCTCTCCCCTGTCCACCTTCTCTCCGTACACATCCAGCTCCACAAGGGAGCCGCCCGCCGGGGGGGGGATGTTTGGCTGTCAGTTCCTCTCTCCCAATGAACATCTGCTTCATGTGGGAGCTGCCAGCTTCTCCGGGTGTTAGCGGGGGGCGGAGGTGTTCGCCGCCCGCCTCCTCTCCCCATACAAATCCAGCTCCATGAGGGAGCCGCCCGCCGGGGGATGATCGGCCGCCAGCTCCTCTCTTCCCATGAACATCTGCTTCATGTGGGAGCCGCCAGCTTCTCCGCGTGTTAGCAGGGGGGAGGAGGTGTTCGCTGCCCGCCTCCTCTCCCTGTACACATTCAGCTCCACGAGAGAGCCGCCCGCCAGGGGGGCGATCGGCCGCCCACCAGCTACTTTTCCCTGGGCAGATCCAGCATGGGGGGGGCACCCGCCTCCCACAGTGTTCCCGCCCACTTCTCCTGGCGGGGGGGTTATTGGCCGCCCTGCTCCTCTCTCCCCATGCAGATCCTGCTCCAAGAGGGAGCCGCCCGCCGAGGGGGGGGTGATCATCCACCCCCCCGCAGCTCCTCTCTCCCCATTCACATCTTGCACCATGGAAGCTGCTCTCCCACTTCTCCGGGTGTTTACATGGGGGGATGATCATCCGGCCGCCTGCTGCTCACATGGGGGGATGGGCAGTCACCCGCCTGCCTGCTCCTCTCTCTCTCCACAATTGGTATCGTTGCAAGCCCAGTCCCTGGCAACATCAGACCTGCACACAGCAGTCATGGCAACAACCAGTCGTGGGGTGATGGGTCGGTGGTGGCTTACAGTAGATGTACCATGCTGGATTGTTTATCATTCATTATCAATTGTCATTGTGGTTTCAGTCGCATGTCATTCCCAAGCTTACATAAGGGCTCATTCATTGTCAACAGGGCTTGGCAAGACGGGGGGGGATATAATCCACATGCATTGCTGCTTTTACTTGGTTATTTTGTTTCTTGGTCAGTGTTTCTATCTTAGCGTTTCTGCCCCAGGAGTTCTGTCATTGCGTTTTTCTGCCCCAGCATTTCTGTCATAGTGTTCTGCCCCAGCATTTCTGTCATAGCGTTCTGCCCCGGCATTTCTGTCATAGCGTTCTGCCCCGGCATTTCTGTCATAGCGTTCTGCCCCGGCATTTCTGTCATAGCGTTCTGCCCCGGCATTTCTGTCATAGCGTTCTGCCCCGGCATTTCTGTCATAGCGTTCTGCCCCGGCATTTCTGTCATAGCGTTCTGCCCCGGCATTTCTGTCATAGCGTTCTGCCCTGGCATGTCTGTCATAGCGTTCTGCCCCAGCATTTCTGTCACAGCGCTTTTCTGTCACAGCGCTCTGCCCCAGCATTTCTGTCACAGTGTCCTGCCCCAGCATTTCTGTCTTGGCGTACAGTCTCGGCACTTTGTCATAGCGTTTCTGCCCCAGGATTTTTGTCACAGTGTTTTCTGCCCCAGGATTTCTGTCACAGCATTTCTGCTCCAGGATTTCCGTCATAGCATTTCTGCCCCAGGATTTCTGTCATGGCATCTCTGCCTCAGGATTTCTGTCATGGTGTTTTGTCTGTCATGGTGTTTTTCTGTCATGGCGTTCTGCCCCAGCATTTCTGTCTCGGCGTTCAGTCGTGGCGTTCAGTCTCGGCATTTCTTTCATATAATACCTTTCATAGCGCTTCTGGCCCAGGATTTCTGGCATTGCATTTCTGCCTCAGCGTTCTGTCATTGCGTTTCTGCCCCAGGATTTCTGTCATGGCATTTCTGCCCCAGGATTTCTGTCATTGCATTTCTGCTTCAGCGTTCAAGTATCAGCGTTTCTGTCATAGCGTTTTTGCCCCAGGATTTCTGTTATTTCATTTCTGCCGCAGCATTCAGTTTCAGCATTGCTGTCATAGCGCTTCTGTCATAGCGTTGCTGTCTCTGTGTTTCTGCCCCAGGATTTCTGTCATTGCATTTCTGCTTCAGCCTTTAAGTCAGCGTTTCTGTCACAGAGTTTCTGCACAAGGATTTCTGTCATTTCGTTTCTGCCTTAGCATTTCTGTCACAGCGTTGCTGTCCTTGTGTTTCTGCCCCAGGTTTTCTGTCATAGAGTTTCTGCCTCAGCGTTCAGTCTTAACATTTCTGTCTAATGCCCCGTACACACGGTCGGATTTTCCGACGGAAAATGTGTGATAGGACCTTGTTGTCGGAAATTCCTACCGTGTGTGGGCTCCATTGGACATTTTCCATCGGATTTTCCGACACACAAAGTTGGAGAGCAGGAGATAAAATTTCCTGACAACAAAATCCGTTGTCAGAAATTCCAATCGTGTGTACACAAATCCGACGGACAAAGTGCCACGCATGCTCAGAATAAATAAAGAGATGAAATCTATTGGCCACTGCTCCGTTTATAGTCCCGACGTACGTGTTTTACGTCACCGCGTTCAGAATGATCGGATTTTCCGACAACTTTGTGTGACCGTGTGTATGCAAGACAAGTTTGAGCCAACATCCGTCGAAAAAAATCCTAGGATTTTGTTGTCACAATGTCCGAACAAAGTCGGTCGGAGTGTACGGGGCAATAGCGTTTCAGGCTCGGTGTTTCAGCCCCACCATTTCTCAGAGGAGCGTTGTTCAGTCACGGCATACTCCAGTAGCTGTTTTTATCTTCATTGTTTGTCATGTCTCATCGTATCTTTGTTCATGTTTGTACCTGGGTCAGTTAGCTAGGGCTCAGGATCTGTCACGTCTACAGATCCATACGGGCTGAGGTTTTGTTTGTTAATGATTGTTGGCCACAATCTTCTCGCCCATATAACATACGTCATATGATGCACGTTCACCACACATGTACAATCACCCACCACAGTCTGTGGGTACACCAGCCCTGAGTTTTCAGTTTAATTACCTGTCTCTGCGCTGCAGGTTACTCGGGTTCATTTAGCATTTACACGAGGGGGGGGATCCGTCATCAGGTTCATTCACACGCAGTGGTCTTGACATTTCTGCTCATGTTCTCATACTTAAATAGGCACAGAGGGGCGTTGTTGTTCTCATGTCTTGTTGTCTGTCATTTCTCTTGTTCGTGTTCTCAGGTTGGACTGTATTGGCATCCATCATCTCCTTGTTGGTCCTTAAGTGGTAGGTTTGGGAAAACGTCGTCATGATTCTGGATTCCACTCTCGGCTCTGATCTCTTGTCTAGGATGTGGCCTGGAAGACTGCTCAGGGACGTCAGTCCAGTCATCTTTTCCGTTCCCAGGTAGGGGGATTTCAGTCACTTTGGGTATGACTGTTTCATGCCATGGGACTTATTTCCCCGGGGTGGAGTCTGGCCCTCCTTCCTTGGTTCAGGATTCAGACTCAGTTGCCAGGTCACAGGCTGAAGCACGACCCGATCGAATCAGGTGGGACCAGTATTCTGTGTCTGGCATGGTTTTCCCATGTTGACAATGCTTATTGCCATAGTGCATGGGCCTCATCCACCTACTCCATCATATCCTTCAGGTATTCAGTATTTTGAACTCCTGCCAGTTGTCCATTGGCACTCACCCTCGCACTTCCCCATACCAGTATGGGTAGGCCAGGGGTTGGGGGGGTTTCCCTGAGCACTTCACTGGTGTCTGGTTGAAGTTTCAATCTTCTCGGCAAGCAGTTCATTCACATGTCCGGGTCGTCTTGGGCTTCAGGCTCTATCCAATCGTTCATGGGATGTTTAGTTGGGTTCTGGGTAGCTTCGCAGGTTCTATAGGGGGTTCTGTCTCATCACCAAGTCAGGGGGGGGGGTTCCTGTCATAGCGGACACTTATCGGATATATACTGTTGCCATCCGGGCGCGTGCTACTCCACTTGATGGATTGTTACCTTCCCTTCTTCACCTAAATTTGTGTCTTTTTGCCCTCTTTTCAGGTATACCGACTAGCCAGGCCAAGGCACACCTCAGGCCATGGTGCTTAGGAGTATCACTTTCTCACTCGAAGACTCTGACTACAAGTGTAAAGGCTAGCCGGAGGCTAGCCTGTATTTGTGGGAGGAGTCTGAGAGGGCTATTTAAGCCTCCTCCTCCGTCAGGCCAGGGCTCGTCTGCATCTCTGGGTTCCCACCCACCCATTTCCCCCAGTCTTCATACATACAATACTTTTTCTTATTCTTACATTCAGGGTATGCCCTCTTTTCAGGTATACTGACCAGCCAGGCCAAGGCACACCTCAGGCCTTGGTGCTTAGGAGTATAACTTTGTCACTCGAAGACTCTGACTACAGCCAGCTCTTTAAGAGGTTTGTCATACATGGAGGTGGGGTGGAGCTTATGGACATGTGACTGGCGTAATTGGCTGTCACGGCAGTCACATAATGGGCAAAGTCCCGATCGCAAACGGCGATCGGGAACTTTTCATGAGGCGCCAGACACTGTGTCGGGAGCGCGCAAGGTGCGCGATCTCGGCACAGCACTGTTGGCGCTAATGCAATCAAATATGCGGCCGCTTGGCTTCAAGGCCCAGCCGCTAAGTGGCTGCATATTTGCGTGTGTTTGGCGCCACATGCTTTTTGACATTGTAGCCATATTTGGGCAGTGATGTCAGATCTATTCCTGTCCCCTTGTTTCCATAACTGGGGATTCCCAAAATGAATGTGACTAGGAGATGTTGCTGGTTGATGAGGACAAATAGGGTGGAAACCACTGCTTTCTTAACAATTAACAGAGGAAGATTTCATATATAGTATCAATAGAAAAAGGGCTACTATCTATGATGATCAACGCTCGCCAAATAAACTGAAAGTCCAGCATTCAGACAAATGTCTGAGCAAGCAAATTTCAGTCTCAAATCAAAAGCTCATCTCTAGCAATGTCCACTGCTAATCCAATGAAGCTTAGGGGTGGATTTACTAAAACTGGAGAGTACAAAGTCTAGTGCAGCTCTGCATAGAAACTTTGCTTCCTGTATAGAAACTCAGCTTCCAGTATTTTTTTATAATTGACAATTTTTATTAAGCTTCCAAGTATACAATACAATTGTTGAAAGTAACATTGCATGTGAAAAGACAGCAAAAATTTAGAAAAATAAGAAAAAAAAAGAAACAATAAGAGCATAGCGTTCATAATAGATTTCTCTAGAAAAAGGGGAGATCACACCGGAGAAAACTAGACTGACTTATGAAAATTGTTTGGTCCATTCTTCACAAAGAGAAAATATGAGAAAGGAGAGAGAATAAAGGAAAGAAAGGGAAAGTGGAAGAGGTAAACAGAAAAAGAAAGGGGTCCAGACATTAGGGCTCATCTCTCCAGGGCTCTAAGTATGTACTATCGCTCAAGGCGGGGAAGGTCTCATAGAATCACGGGGGGGGGTTCCAGCCTCCTGTGCCATGGCTCCCATGTAGCTGTGCATCTATCTATTTTATCTGTGAGTCTGGTAGTCATGGATTCCATAATCTCTACGTCTTTAATTCTGGTATACAGATCAGATAATGACGGAGGGTTCCGGCGTTTCCAGTATAAGGATATTAGACATCTGGCTGCTGTAAGTATTTGTGTTGCTAGCTTTTTGGCTAGTCCGGGGAGTATGACAGGAGGGAGGCCCAATATGAAGAATTTAGGGGAGAGAGGAATATCTACCTCAAATAGCCGCTGGAGGAGGTCCCGAACTGCCCGCCAGTAGGGTTTGAGGGAGGAACAGCTCCAATAGATATGATATAGCGTGCCCCGGTCTCGACGGCACCTCCAGCAATGATCCGAGGCCAATGGGTATATGGCCTGCAGATGTGAAGGGGTAAGGTACCAATGGAAAAGCACTTTGTATGAGTTTTCTTTATAAAGTGTGCATATAGAGCTCCTGGCTGCCCATCTCCATACAATAGCCCATTGTTCAGGTGTTAGTTTCTCCCCAAGTTGTTCCTCCCATCTACGCATGTATTTATGTTTCCCCCTAATGAGCATGTTATAGGAGTTTATGGTTTTATATATGTCTGAGATCAGACCTTTCTGCGTGGGGCCTGAAAGAACTAAACATTCAAATGGGGATGGCTTACAAAATTGGAGGCTAGGGGAGATGGTGAGTGCATAATGCCGTATCTGGAGGTAGCCAAAAAAATACACTGAGAGGGAGCTCATATTTGGCACTGAGTTTGTCAAAGGAGAGCAGGATCCTAGACACGGGGTCCACCAAGTGTCCATAATGAAAGAGTTGTCTTTGCAACCATGGGGAGATCATCTGAGAAGTTAAGCTGTCAGGTAATTTAGGGTTATAGAGGAAGGCCGTGACTAAAGAGGCCTCAGATTGTAGGGGAGTACCATGGTTTAGCCGCCTCCAGATAGTGCGCAGGAGATGCATAGTGTGCAATAGGGCAGAGGAGGGAATATTGGCATTGGCATTCCACAATAAATTGTTTGGGTGGATAGGCGCTAGCCATATTTTTTCCAACTGAGTCCAGCGATTATAGGCCGGAAGGGTAACCCAAGAAGCTACGGCTCTCAGTTGTGCAGCATAGTAATAGCGTTGAAGGTGCGGAAAGGCCAATCCTCCATCCCCTCTGGAAGCAAACATTACAGAGCGGACAATTCGGTGTTTGTAGTTCCATATAAAATTTAAAAGGTCATTTTGGAGTTTTGTGAAATGGGCCGATGGGATAGGTACTGGGAGAGTCATAAAACAATACAGGAGTTTAGGTAGTATGTTCATTTTGATCGAAGCAACATGACCAAACCAAGACATCGGATAGTGTCTCCATTTGGTCAGAAGGGAACGAGCTTCCAGTTTTTTTAATCAAAGTATAATTCAATTCTAAATCTATGCTGTAATTGGCCATGGTCGATCAGCAGGTATACAGTCAAAACAATTGGCTGTAACCTGCTGACAAGCAGCATGTGCACCTTTGTTGTGCAGTCCGCTAGATCAACATAAAGGGATTGCTTTACTAAAACGGAAAAGTGCAAAATCTGGTGAAGCTCCGCATAAAAACCAATAAGCTTCCAGTTTTTTTTGTCAAAGCTTAATTGAACAAGCTGAAATTAAAAACTGGCTACCATGCACAGCTGCACCAGATTTTGCATACTCCTGCTTTAGTAAATCAACCACATAGGACTCCTACATGGAAAAGGTTCCTCTTTATCTATGTCTGAAATATAGGAAGATATATGCCAAGAACAGTAGTCTGCAGGAAGATCATACTTGCTCTTTTTGTAACATGCCAGTTATTTCTCATTATGTGTACAGTTTTCTGTGCCATAAAAGAAAATCTGCCAAGTGTGTTGGAGAGCCATCAATGCTAATAAACTTTCAACAGTGGATACATCATATACCACAGTCCATACTCTGCTGCATATCTGAGACCAGATAATTGTCAATATATTGCCAGTTTTTAAAACTTTTGAGTGAAACTGGCTCACAAGTTCAAAGTCCCAAAATGAATTTTATTCCTGTATCCAGAATCTCATTTAAAGAGCAACCTTGTAAATCTATACCTTGTTTTAGCATGTATTTGTAAGGTAATACTGAAAATAGTTACTCTAACCAATGTAGAGTTTTTACAAAACCAATAAAGGCAGTCTATTATCACTGCCAAGCACTGCTATTCTGCCCATACTCCTCTCCACATATTGGTATCAGGCCATTTTTTGGGTTATTTTGGAGTTGAGGGCACTGATAGTGGAGAGAGTGCATTTGATGCACAAGCAAGGAGAACAATGCAATGATTATTCTCCCTCATGTGAATACTGTTGGATTCATTTTTATCATTTTATTATCATGCATCAAGTAAGCCGTGCCTGTGAGGCTTGCTTTTCCTGTGCTGTCCAATCATTTTTTCAATAAGTTTGTCCCAGTGGGGAGTGCTCTGTCACTACCTACACACACCCATGAGACAAACTACATTATTATGAGCCTGCATCTATAGATCATGTCTATACACACACAAAGCATGAGAAATGGAATTCTAGCAGGCACCTTAAGCTATATTAAATTATGTAGGTAATCCTATGAGTGTCACAGGGTAATAGGAGTCAGTATATGGACAGGGTAAGTAAGAAAATGGGGGCTGGGCACATTATACAGGAGGAGAGAGGCTTGAGGAAGGTGAAGCTTGAGATCTTAGGTGCTGTCTGCATATGAGCTTCAACAATCTTTTAATGTAGGGTAAGCTGCCTCCCCAAAACAGGGGGATTCTAGTTATACATTTTTCAGTTTACATAATTCTCACCAAATTTATATACTTTTGCAACTGAATTTAACTCAGTCTTTGGTCTCCTTTCGATGGGGCCTGGGGTGTTAATATTATCTGTGTGTATATACACCTATTCAAAAAACTTTGACCAGTGACAGGTTAAGTCAATAACACTGATTATCTCATTACAACGGCATCTGAAAGTAGGTGGGATATATTAGGCAGCAGATAAAACATGTTCTCCCTTAAGTGAATGTGTTGGAAATAGAAAAAATATGCATTGCAGTTTGTTGTGCATGGGGCTCCGTAGCTGCAGACCAGTCAGATTGCCCATTCAGATCCTTGTCCACAACTAAAAGCACCTACAATGGGCATGTGAGTATCAGAACTGGACCACAGAACAATGGAAGAATGTGGCCTTGTCTGATGAATCATTCTTTCTTCTATATGTGGATGGTGTTGCTTACCTGAGGAAGAGACAGCACTGTGATGCAGTATAGGAATAAGGCAAGCCAGGGGAGGCAGTGTAATGCTTTGGGTAATATTCTTCTGCTTTTTTAATAAAATGGCATGCCCCCCCCCAATGCATACCAGACTGTTATCTGAATATGCAGCCTTAAAAAGGGGGGGAGGGGAATGAGCAAGCACCCCCCCCCGAACCATACCCGGCCACATGCGCTCAACATGGGGGCTACTTTAAAGCAGGGAGTGCTCTGCCCCCCCAACCCCAAATCACCTTGGCCCCATGTTGATGGGGACAAGGGCCCCTACCCTTCAACCCTGGGCAGTGGTTGTAGGTGTCTGTTGGCGGGGGGCTTATCAGAATCTGCAAGCCCTCTTTAACATAGTACCTTTGGTTCAGCGAGATCATATGTACTTTCATTTGATGTTTTTTTATTGTATCCATATTTATGTCAATTATGTATGGGTATTGTATGTATTTATCTTTTGATATATTTTTATTACACAAAAAATTACATATTTTTTCATATACATTTTTCTTATTGTAGTAGTGCCTTCAAAGTCCCACCTCAGGGGAATTCCCTCTTTCTTTTTCCATGATTATTGGGATGTGGCACACTCATGGATAGTATTCTCTGTCTGTTGCTTTCTTTATAACATAGTACCTCTACCCATTCACCAAATAAGTGTAAAAAGTGAATAAAGACAGAATAATTCCTTTTTTTGGCAATTCCTTTATTAAAAAATAAAATGTTCCTCGAAGTAGATCCATCGCCAATCACGACACCTACCGGACCCGAAAAAGGAAAAAAGAAAACCTCCGGACCGTCTAAGGCTCCCACTGACTGCCTGTTCCTCCATCTGACATTTCCTAAATAGATAAGGGGTTGAGTCACCCAAAGACATTAACCACTTCCCGCCTGGTCAATAGCATATTGATGTCCGGGAAGTGGTTGCATTATCCTGACTGGGCATCATATGACGTCCAGCAGGATAACATGCCGGCATGCACCTGCGGGGGCGTGCAGCGTGCCGATCAGGGACGGCGTGTGTCCCTCAGACACAGGGCTTTCCTGATCATGGTAAACAGCCAGTTTAATTGTCTGTTTACCACTTGATCAGCCGTGTCAAAATGACAGCCGATCACATGACACAAGATTCTCGGCGGCGAGCTCTGTGCGCACCGCCAGAGGCGCCCAGAGCGGGGATCGGGGACGGTGTGTGTGTCCCTCGGACACAGCACTTCCCCGATCACGGTAAACAGCCAATGAAATTGGCTGTTTACCACGTGACCGGCTGTGTCCAATCAGGGCCGGTCACGAATGTAAATAAAGCAGCAGTTACTATCTGATCCCTGCTCTCTCCTCACACAGTGTGAGGAGAGAGCAGGGACCAGTAAGTGAGATCAGTGTCTTGTCTTTACTGTTTTACTGTGCACAACAGCCCATCTGTCAATTAGCCCATCTGTCACAGGCCCAACCCCATTGGTACCGCCACACAGGCTACCTGTACCACCATCGGTAACACCACCAGTACTGCCACTAGAACCACCATCAGGCCCACCATCTATACTGCCACACAGGCCGCTACCAGTATTGCTACTAGTGCCACCATTGGTACCACCACCACCTGTACCGCCGTTGGTACTGCCACCGGTACCAGCACCTGTACCGCCATCACCACATGTTCCGCCATTGGTACCACCACCCGTACCGCCATCAGTACCATCACCACCCATACCACCATTGGTACCACCACAACCCATAACGCCATCTGTACCACCACACAGGCCCGCCACTAATACCTTCATTGGTACCACTACCACCAGCAGTACCATTACACAGGCCCGCCAATAAGCACTGCCATAATGTCCCAAAGGGTTTATACACCTGAGGAGGCATATGATATTCTTACCATGTCGGATGATGAGAGCAGCGGGGAGCTCCCATCATCCGATTCTGGTTCGGAATACGAGTTAGTGGAGGATAGTGGATCAGAGTCTGAGTCCGGGGAGAAAACCGTCTCTCCCAAAAGAATGAGATCAGGACCAAGATCAGGAAATCTGCCCACCACCAGAAGCGCCAGACCCCAGGAAGAGGAGCCCAGTACAAGTACTGGAAATACACGCCCAACCCGAAGAATCCAGTCTTAGTCCTACCTTCCTGATGCCCTGGCAAACCCCTTATGGTTGCCTTGCCTTTCACCACACAGCCAGGTGTGCAAGCCGACACTACAAATTTTTCTCAATTCGATTATTTTTCCCACAAGATTTTCTGCAGAATATGGTGGATCAAAATAATTTGTATGCCTTTCAACTTATTGCTGCCAACCCCAATTCTTCCTATGCCCGCATGTTCCAGTGGTGATGTGTCACACTGGATGAATTTAAATAGTTTTTGGGCCTTACTTTCAATATTGGGCTTACAAAAAAGAACAAAGTCCTTGCATATTGATCCACCAACCCCATCCAACACATGCCCATATATTCCGCTATCATGTCCAGGACAAGATACGAAATGATTATGCGTTTTTTCCACTTCAATGACAATTTACAGTGCCCTCCCCGAGATCATCCTAACCACGACAAATTGTACAAGATTACGCCCCCTAATCAATTCCTTTTCACAGCGATTTAGAGAAGTTTTCATCCCAGACCAAAAAATGTGTGTGGACGAGTCCCTCATACAATTCACTGGCCGATTGCACTTCAAGCAGTATATACCAAACAAACAAGAGAGCCAGGTATGGGCTGAAATTAAAATATATGATCGAGCCACTGGATACATCTCCACATTCTGGATCTACGAAGGCAAAGACCCCCAGCTCCAGCCCCACATGTATTGGAACCAGTGGGAAAATTGTCTGGGAGCTGGCATGCCCCCTGTTTGAAAAATGATAAATTTATATGTCGACAACTGTTATATCAGCCTGCCCCTTTTTCATCATTTTTACAGTAAAAAAAACCCCGGCCTGCGGTACCTTAAAAAGAAAACCCACAAAATCTGTTGACAAAAAAATTGCAAAACGCAGAATCGGCATTCATGAGTAGGGATGAGCCGAACACCCCCCTGTTCGGTTTGCACCAGAACATGCAAACAGGCAAAAAATTTGTTTGAACACATGAAAGTCTATGGAATTCGAACATGAATAATCAAAAGTGCTAATTTTAAAGGTTTATATGCAAGTTATTGTCATAAAAAGTGTTTGGGGACCTGGGTCCTGCCCCAGGGGGCATGGATCAATGCAAAAAAAAGTTTTAAAAACAGCCGTTTTTTTGGGAGCAGTGATTTTAATAATGCTTAAAGTGAAACAATAAAAGTGTAATATTCCTTTAAATTTCATACCTGGGGGGTGTCTATAGTATGCCTGTAAAGGGGCGCATGTTTCCCGTGTTTAGAACAGTCTGACAGCAAAAATAGGATTTTTATAACAGCTTACCTGTAAAATCCTTTTCTTGGAGTACATCACGGGACACAGAGGCTCATAGTAATTACTAAGTGGGTTATATCTCACCTTCAGATGCTGGACACTGGTGCAATCAATTAGACAGGAAGTTTCCTCCCTATATAACCCCTCCCCTACAGGGAATACCTTAGTTTTTGTAGCAAAGCAATAAGTGTCGCACAAGAGGGGCGGGAGGTCTGTGTCCAGTGATGTACTCCAAGAAAAGGATTTTGCAGGTAAGCTGTTATAAAAATCCTATTTTCTTTATCGTACATCATGGGACACAGAGGCTTATAGTAATTACTAAGTGGGATGTTCTAATGCAATGCCTACTGAGAAGAGGGAGACACAAATAAACGCAGACCGCCATCAGACGTGAGGACCTATACTGCTGCCTGCAGTACACTGCGCCAAAAGCGGCATCCTCTTGCTGTCTTACATTCACCTGATAGAAATTAGTGAACGTATGAATAGACGACCAAGTGGCTGCCTTGTAAATCTGAGTCATAAAGGCTTGGTTATGCACCACCCATGAAGCGCTTACTGCCCTGGGAAAGTGCACTCTTATGCCCTGTACACATGGTCGGACATTGATTGGACATTCCGACAACAAAATCCATGGATTTTTTCCGACGGATGTTGGCTCAAACTTGTCTTGCATACACACGGTCACACAAAGTTGTTGGAAAATCTGATCGTTCTGAATGTGCTGACGTAAAACACGTACGTTGGGGCTATAAACGGGGCAGTAGCCAATAGCTTTCGTCTCTTAAATTTATTCTGAGCATGCGTAGCACTTTGTGCGTCGGATTTGTGTACACATGATCGGAATTTCCGACAACGGATTTTGTTGTCGGAAAATTTTATAGCAAGCTCTCAAACTTTGTGTGTCGGAAATTCCTATGGGAAATGTGCGATGGAGCCTACACACGGTCGGAATTTCCGACAACAAGGTCCTATCACACATTTTGCATCGGAAAATCCTATCACGTGTACAGGGCATAAGGAGAAAACATTTTCTTCAAACCACAAGCCTGAATAATAACTTGACGAATCTGCATTAAAACAACAGTTGATTTAGATGCTATCTGCCCTATCCTGGGACCTCCAGGTAGCGCCACAAACATTAGTTTTCCATATCTGAGCAGTCGCTTCAGATAGGCCTTGACTGCTCTCACTACAACGAGAGAGTGCAACCATTTGAATAGCTGATTTGAACGCTGCCTGCCCATTCTTAAGGTCCTCTGGCAGCACAACAACGTCAGATTCCCGTATCTTGAAACATGCAGATATACCTTTAACCGCTCTCACTATATTGAGAGGAATTAGTAACTTTCCTTCCGCAGAACAAGGTTCTGGTAAAAAGGAAGGTAAGAAACTTGTTGATTCAAAGGACAGCTAGATCCTTTAGGAAAAAAGGAAAAAGGCTGGTTAAGGATTTAACATCACCCTATCCTTAAGAATAATTAAGTATGACACTATACAAAGAAAGCTGCCAACACTGAAACTCTTGCGGAGGCTACCGCAACGGAGAACACCTATTCCCCTGTTTGGAGGATCAAAAGGAATATGATGCATTGGCCCAAGGAGCTGTCCTTGTACGCAAACAAAACTAGACTCAACCCTACGGTACAAGTGCAACCCAACTGGTGGATTTATACGCATTGTCCCTTGTATAAAAGGCACTGATCAAATAATGCGAAGCAAGCAGCCTTTGAAAAACAATGACAAAGGCAGAGATCTGACCCTTGATGGTATTCAAGGCTAACGCCGGATGGAATACCGGCCCTTTGCGAAAGCAAGTCTGGACTGGATGTTAGAGTCCACGGTTTTGCTACTGCCAACCTTAAAATCTCTACATACCAGGATCTTCTGGGCCATGCCGGGCTAGTAGTATTACTGGCTTCCCTTCCACTTTGATCCTGCGTAGAGGCTGCGGAAAAAGAAAGGGGGGGGGGATTAACTGCGCATAAGTAAAATTAAATAATCAAAAAAAAATCAAGTAAAGGTAACAAGTGAAATATTATAAAAGCTGCGAATTCCTATATGTGACAAACACAAAACATAAACATTGTAAAACTATTGAATCACGCTAATGACAGACAGATGTATATATAAGTGGCAGTTAAATCACATATGGACTCACATTAATTTTTCTTTATATATTTTTTATTGTCGCACATTAAGATTGTAGTTTTGATGTCAGTTTCTTCCATCACATTCTAAAGATTCTAAAGATGATTTAACTACCACTTATATATACATCTGTTTGTCATTAGCGCGATTCAATAGTTTTACAGATTATTTTACATAGAAGCTGCGGAAGCAGCGGATCTGGGGAGAACGTATAAATCAGTGAAAAAACTGATTACACGGGGTCACTCTCATATGAGAGTGGATCCCTAGCCCTTGACACAAAGCTGTCCAACTTCTTGTTGAACCTGGACGCCCAAAATTCTTATCTGGGCAGAAAAAAAGTCAGGGTGCAGAGGCCATTCTCCCGGGAACAATTGTTGATGGCTCCAGAGAGCCGCCTGTCAATTCTCCATTTAACGATATGAAGATTGTCGATAGGCAAGGTACAAGCTCCTCTGCCCAAACCAGAACATGACCTTCCCTCTGGCTGTGTGGCTTCTAGTGCCTCCTTGGTAACTGAAGTAAATTACTGATGTGGCATTGTCGGATTGTACCTTGACAGAACAATCCTGTAATCTAAACGCCCAGGCCATTAAGCCAGACGTGCCATCGGAAGCTCTAGAATGTTGACAGTCAAGGCTCTCTGAGCTTGACCACTTCCCCTGGGCAGTGGTCTCCATCCCTAGAGGCCAGCCTTCAAAACCACCACCCCCCAGGTAATCAGCATTAAGGATCTTCCCTTCTGCCATCTTGCCGAGGTTCCAGCATATTCCAGAGACCAGACCCTTTGGATAATGCCTAGGTTAGGATCCACTTGTTCCAGGCAGACAGAATAATGTTTATAGCAGCCTTGAACGAAACTGAGCATAGGAAACTGCTTTAAATGAAGCCATCTTCCCTAGCACATTAGCAAAGGTAAATGTAAGGAACTCTTCCTTGCTTTGACCCCTTTTTGGGCTGAGTCCCAAACACTCCAAGCTCCTTACCGACCATAAGAAAGTACCTTTTGACTGGGATCCCAACCCAGGAGTTCCAGATACTTGACTACCTAGGTCCAGCCATGCTACTGACTGATCTTATCAGCAGCAGATTGCCTCGGTATGCCATTACTGCTATACCCTGGGCCTTTACACGGTGGCTAACCCGAAGAGCCAGACCACTAACCGGAAGAGGTGCTGTTCCCCTGCGAAGCGCAGACAACCTCTGTAGCCCATGCAAATAAACACATATGCAAATGGCCCATATGTGTATGAGGCAAGTATTAACGCCATATGCCTCTATGGAAGTGTGCGTTCATGGAAGCATAAATTCATACAAATATGTTTTAGGCAAGAACAAGAAAAGTGTGCGCTGTATACACGCATACATATAACACGTGTGCTATGGAACAGGCATCTTGCAAGCATGCGCTTTATAATTGTGTTATGCAACATTACACAACATGTATCCATGCAGACACTCATTCCTATGTGAACATAACGAATCCTGTATATTTAAGAAAAACTTAAATTAACATGCCTTGTTATGCAACCATGCCAATCTAGACGATTGTGCAACTTTAGGCGATCATGCATCCTTATGCGATTCTGCATTTTTATATGATCAAACGCTTTATGCATTATAAGAACTACTGTGCTAAAAAGTACCCTTGTGACCAAGAACTCTTGTGCAATCAAGCACCCTTGTGCTATCAAGCATTTTTATGCGATTTTAGGCATTTCTGTGCAAACAAGCACTTTAATGTGACCCAGTGTCCTCATGCGACTATGTAAAACACATGTAAATCCATACCAACAGAAAACATGCATCTTTATGCGATCAACAAGAACATGTTCTGTTACTTGTTTTACCTACATGATGTACATTAGAAACTCATGTATTCTATGCAAACATGTGGACTAGTAAAGAGGAAGTTATCCTCCGGCAACGTGTGTTGCCACAATCATGCAATTTAACTGTTTGTGCGTTAGCAACAATGCGCACCAGCAACTGTGCATCCCAGCAGTTGTGCATTTGGCTAGCTTGTAAGCAAGCACCTGCAGGAGGATGCTGTGGAGGTTTTCTAGCCTGATGGTCAAGCATCTTTATGCGATCAAGCCTTTCTGCATGACTATGCGACTAGGAGAAAAGAAAACGACGATGCATATCTTTACAAACATAAACATGCGTCTTTGTGTGACCGTGTATCTTTAAGCGATCCTGTCACCTTATGTCATCACGCGTTCCTATGTGATCAAAAAATTAAGAATGTTTTGAGTGTTATATATAAATTTTTTTTTTTTTTTTTTTTAAACACAAACATGTCCAAACATGCATTTTGTACACACATGACCATGTATCTTTATGCAACCTGTTTGTTTAGGCAGCACCTGTGCGTTTCAGCAGCAACTGTGCGATCTAGCACTGTGCAATCCAGCCACTGTGTATTTCAGCATCTGTGCTTTTTAAGCAACTGTGCGACCTTAGCGACTGTGCAATTCAACATGTGTGTATGTTAGCAACTTGTGCGATTTTAGCAACTGTACATATCAGCATTTGTGCGTACTAGCACTGTGCAATTTTAGCAAATAAGCATATCAGCATCTGTGCGTATTAGCAACTGTGTGATTTTAGCAACTAAGCATATCAACATCTGTGTGTATTTAGCAACTGTGCGATTTTTAGCAAGCACCTGCTCAACTGCAGTTGGTCCTATACTTATACCTGTAGGATACCAAACACATATGCACTATGCTCAAACTTTTCAAAACATGTAATATAACAACATGCATTTCAAAACTGCAAGCACGTGTATTATGCTTTTCATGCCCACAAGCAGAAAACAACACTTTTAAAGTGAACTGCTAATCATCCAGAGGTTTATCTACTACTTACAGCTTGTACATTCCCCATGGATAGGCAGAAAATATGCAGCATGTAATCATGACTCGTCTGTAACTGTTCCCAAGCTGGCACTCACAGCCCACTGTTCTGTCTCCAAGGCCGTCCAGCCTGTCAGCACATGGTAATGGCTGCCCTTCTTCTTCCTGCCTAAAAAACAATAGGCTAGAAGCAAATCTGCACCCTCTAGTGGCTGGGGAATAACAGCAGCCTGCCTGAGCCAGAGTACAAGCATGATAGAACAGCACACTACTCCCAATGACCACCGGGAAACAGACAGTCAGATCGCTCTTTTAATAGAGACACTGCAAACAAATGCAGACTCACCATTCCTCGCTGCAGGGTACTACTGGAATATCACAGCGACCCAATCTTCACCTATCATGGCCGGTTGGTGTCATGCCAGACCTTAAAGGACGGGGTCCCCTCTGTACGTAGGGTCCACTGCCTTGGGCCATGTATAGGGCCCTGCCAGAGCAAAGCTGGATCTCAGGGCCCAGCTCTCCTAAGAGAAGCATTACAGGCAAAACCTCATTCTTCGGTATCGAGGCATCGGGTACCATCCACTTTCGCTTTTGTTTTGGCTCTTTGAATGAATCCGATAGCGTAGCTCCCTGACCCTGTTCAGGCCATCTAGTAGCACTCATAAACCATGACCAACACCTCAGACACTGGTGAAAAAACTGAGGTATTCCCTGTAGCGGGGGGGGGGGGTTATATAGGGAGGAAACTTCTTGTCTAATTGATTACACCAGTGTCCAGCACCTGAAGGTGAGATATAACTCACTTAGTAATTACAATGACCCTCTGTGTCCTGTGATGTACGATAAAGAAATGACATTTCAAAGGAAAAAAAGTAGTTTAAAACTACTTGCGGCTATTAATGAATTGTCGGTCTGACAATACACATAAAAGTTCATTGATAAAAACGGCATGGGATTTCCCCACAGGGGAACCCTGAACCAAAACTTTTTAAAAAAATGACGTGGGGGTCCCCCTAAATTCCATACCAGGCCCTTCAGGTCTGGTATCAATATTAAGGAGAACCCTGTGCCAAAATTAAAAATAAAATGGCGTGGGGTCCCCCCAAAAATCCATACCAGACCCTTATCCGAGCACGTAACCTGACAGGCCGCAGGAAAAGAGGGGGGGATGAGAGAGCGCCCCCCTCCTGAACCGTACCAGGCCACATGCCCTCAACATTGGGAGGGTGCTTTGGGGTCCCCCCCCAAAGCACCTTGTCCCCATGTTGATGGGGACAAGGGCCTATCCCCACAACCCTTGCCCGGTAGTTGTGGGGGTCTGCGGGCGGGGGGCTTATTGGAATTTGGAAGCCCCCTTTAACAAGGGAACCCCCAGATCCCGGCCCCCCCTGTGTGAAATGGTAAGAGGGTACAAAAGTACCCCTACCATTTCACAAAAAAAGTGTCAAAAATGTTAAAAATGACAAGAGACAGTTTTTGACAATTCCTTCATTTAAAGTCTTCTTCTTTCCATCTTCTTTCTTCTATCTTCTTTCTTATATCTTCCTTCGGTTTCTTCCTCTGGTTCTTTCTCCAATCCTTTGCTTCTTGCTTCAGTGTTCTCGTCCGGCATCTTCCTCCGTGGTGTCTTCTTCCCTTCTTCGTTCTCAGGCCACTCCGCATCCATGATGGGAGGCTCCCACTGTGTGACGCTTCTCGTCTTCTGACACTTCTTAAATAACAAAGGGTGGGCCTACCCAGTGACCCCGCCCCCTCTGATTCACAGGGACTTGACGGGGACTTCCCTGTGGCATTCCCCATGCGTCAGAGGGGGCGCGGTCACCGCGTAGCCCCACCCTCTTATTTTAGAAGTGTCAGAAGACGAGAAGCGTCACACAGCGGGAGCCTCTCATCATGGATGCGGAGCGGCCCGGGAATGAAGAAGGGAAGAAGACGCCATGGAGGAAGATGCCGGACGAGAACACCGGAGCAAGAAGCAGAGGATCGGAGGAAGAACCAGAGGAAGAAGAATATGGAAAAAGAAACAGAAGGAAGATGGAAGAAAGAAGATGGAAAGAAGAAGACTTTAAATAAAGGAATTGTCAAAAACTGTCTCTTGTCATTTTTAACATTTTTGACACTTTTTTGTGAAATGGTAGGGGTACCTTTGTACCCCCTTACCATTTCACACTGGGGGGGCTGGGATCTGGGGGTCCCCTTGTTAAAGGGGGCTTCCAGATTCCGATAAGCCCCCCGCCCACAGACCCCCACAACCACTGGGCAAGGGTTGTGGGGATGAGGCCCTTGTCCCCATCAACATGGGGACAAGGTGTTTTGGGGGGACCCCAAAGCACCCTCCCAATGTTGAGGGCATGTGGCCTGGTACGGTTCAGGAGGGGGGTGCTCTCTCGTCCCCCCCTCTTTTCCTGCGGCCTGCCAGCTTGCTGCTCGGATAGGGGTCTGGTATGGATTTTGGGGGGACCCCATGCCATTTTTAAAAAAAAAATTGGCGCGGGGTTCCCCTTAATATCCATACCAGACCTGAATCCATGCCCTCAGTACATGACCCAAAATGAAAATAAACTATCCATGGTGTAATACGTTCAAGGAAAGTTTTAATAAATAAAAGTAATGCACTTACAGACTAGAAGGATGATTTTCACATAAAATATAGTACAAAACGCCGGCCGGCATAAAATCACAAAGCGGAGCTTGTCCTACTTCCTGGTCACATGGTAGCGTCGCTGCGTGCATACCCAGACGCGTTTCATCATCAAATGGACGTTCTCAATGGGTACGAGCAGCGCAGTGAGCCACCACCATTATATAGGCAACCAAGCCTCGTTCTGAGATACAAGCACAAGGACGCCATCTTGGATATGGTCAAATGCCCTAACAACCACTGGAATGTATGGATGGTTAAGGTTACGTAGCCCAAATAGAGCAACTAACAGCGCCATGCTGGATATGGGCATTCGCCCACACTTCAACGAGATGTACAAACATTACGTCCCAGAAGCATGTCCAGTGACTCTGTTACTAACAGAAACATATATTGAAAAGTCACATATAGTCAAAAAATGACCTTTAGGAAAAATCATATATAAAAAATTAAATCCTATTAGACATGACTACATATAATCGTGTATACTCAAATTCTAAATAAATACCCAGATAAATAATAAATAGACTCTGGAAAACTTAATTTATCGTTCAAAGAATTTATAGCTGGATAGTGTATATTAAACAAATGTGAAAGTGAAATGAATCGGGTAAAATACCCAAACTATAAATAAAAAAAGTAAAAAGAGAAAATGTGTGTCAAGAATAATTGATTATAATTAACATGTGATGTGCTGTGTAACAAAAATTATTTAATGAATAGACCCACATATCAAATATATAGAAATGTACCAAACAAGTAAAAAATTGTGTGGTGGTACAAAAGTAAAAAAACAATTAAAATTGATACTATATATATTATTGCTACAGCATATATGGATAGTGAAAAAATCAACAATTAAAAATCCAACATTATATGAATTTTCACACCATAATGCCCTCTAGCAAGTAGCTCAGAACAAGTTCACATCTCTGATCTTTCACATCATAAAAGTACAGACAAAAATAAAAAATACTTAAGAATTGTCAATAAAAGTATTTACATGTGTGTCAATGTTCAATCCATAGGGGGCATAAGTCCTCAACCGATGGATCCAACTCATCTCTAATTGGGATATCCCCCTAATCAATGAACTACCCCTCCAATGGGGTTTAAACCTATCTATCCCCATAAAGATAGTTTTGGAGGGATTCCTATCATGCACCAATAAATAGTGTTTAGACACTGAATGGTTCCTAAAACCTGTTAAAATGTTTGTGATGTGTTCATTAAGTCACACCTGAAGAGGTCGCTTGGTCCTACCCACATATTGCAGGCCACATGGGCACTGCAACAAATAAACAACTCTCTCCGTGGTACAAGTAATGAACGGTTTAATGATGTGTGTCTCTTGTGTACTGGTGGAAATAAAAGTGGTAGTACGTCTATGGGAACATGCACTCAGAGTACAGACCCTACATTTCCTACATTGGTAAAACCCAGTTAACTGATCAAAAAAAGGTTGGTCTTGTGACCGGAGGGTTCAAAATATTAGGGGCCAACTGATTCCTTACTGAGGGCGCCCCCCTAAAAACCACATGAGGCCTATCCGGCAGGATCCTGTTGAGAATCATATCACTTTTAATAACGTGCCAATGTTTGTATATTACATTTTTAATACTGTTATGCTGTAAAGAAAAAGACGTGACAAAAGGAACACCCAACTCAAAATTATCCCTAACATTGGGGCCTCTCTCAACTAGCAAATCATCTCTGTTGACACGTTGCACAGTCTCGCAAGTTTTTTCAAGGGAATCCCTTGAATACCCCTTTTGTGAAAACTTTTCGGTAAGAACCCTAGCCTGTGCAATGAATTCCAAATGGCTGGAACAGTTCCTTTTAATTCGAAGATACTGATTCTTTGGAATCGATTCCAGCCATGGGCGGTAATGGCAACTGTCAACTGGTATGAACGAGTTCCTATCAGTTTCTTTAAAAAATGTAGACGTGACCAACTTGTCACCATCCACAGAAATCTTTAGATCCAGAAAATTGATAGTGGTCTGACTCATTTCATAGTTCAATTTAATCTTGATACAATTGGCATTAAGGGCAGACAAAAAGCAAGGCCGGGTACTCGCCATCCCATAGGAGGAGGATGTCATCTATGTATCTAGCCCATAGGACCAGCTGGGGGGTGTCCTGGGCATAGATGACATCCTCCTCCCATTTCCCCATGAAGAGGTTTGCCAGGCTGGGGGCATATTTAGCCCCCATAGCCACTCCCACATCTTGTCTATAAAAATTGTTAAACCAGAAATAGTTGTGGGAGGCGGCATACCTTAATAAATCCATCAAAAATGATATTTGGGCCTGAACAAGGCCAGAATCCCTATTCAAAAAATGTTCAACGGCCTGAAAGCCCAATTCATGTGAAATGTTGGTGTACAGGGATGTCACGTCTGCGGTGACTAGCCACATCCCTGTACAATACTGTACTTCAGCAAGCAATTGAATGATATGTCTGGAGTATTTAACGTATGAGGGCAATTTTTGTACCAGGGGTTGCAGAAAGAAGTCAATATATCTGCCCACCCGGGACATCAATGAATCAATGCCACTGACAATAGGGCGTCCCGGGGGGCAGACAAGACTCTTGTGTATTTTTGGTAAGTAATATATGGTGGGTGTGCATGGGGCCGTAGGTATTAAATATAGGCCCTCCTTCTCCGTAAGGATCCCCATCTGTCAACCTCTCATCACAATCAGCCTAAGTGCTTTCAAGTATTTAGCTTTGGGATCAGAGGGGAGAAGTGTGTAAGTGGAACTGTCATCAAGAATCCTATGCATTTCCTGCATATAATCTTGTCGATCCAAAACGACAATCCCCTACTTTTATTTATTAAAACTTTCCTTGAACGTATTACACCATGGATAGTTTATTTTCGTTTTGGGTCATTTACTGAGGGCATGGATTCCTGACTACAGCGGGTGAATCAATCGTTCCTTGTCATCCATCAATCTGCTCCTAGTATGATATAGAGCCTGGTTACCACTGTGAGTCGGTAAGCGCAATCCACAGCCACGGTGGTGGGTTATCACTCCCCCTTTTTTCCTGTGTGCACACCATGGTGTTGGTATGTCTGTATGTCCATAGAAACATCTGATCATACTACACTATGGCCAGTCTTTTTTGTTATTTTTTCTCCTGTATTCACTGAGGGAATCACATCCTGAATCCGGACGGAGCAGATTGGTTTCCATCCCAAAGGCCCTGGCTGGGTTTAAGCCATCCGTCTATTTTAATCGATATTCTGGTAAGGGCAACCTACTCTTATAATCCTTGGACTGTTATCTATACATGTTGAAGTATTTTGGTGATCTGGAGATTGATCCCATCTCAGGAGATATCTGGACTTTCCTTTTATTTATCAGTTTTTTGAATTTTTGTTTTTTGAATTTTCAATTTATTTTTTGTGTGGCATTCAAATTTTCACCATTTCAACCTTTTAGATTATTGTATTATTTAGCGCGGTTTAACATTTTTTATTACTATTTGGTGTTGTCGCACTGTTTACTGCTGCTTATGTTATATATCTTTTTCTAGCGCAGAATTTTTTATTATATACTGAGTAGTTTTAAATGACTTTATTCCTTTGAAATGTCATTTTGCTGTCAGAATGTTCTAAACACGGAAAACATGCGCCCCTTTACAGGCATACTATAGACACCCCCCAGGTACAAAATTTAAAGGAATATTACACTTTTATTGTTTCACTTTAAGCATTATTAAAATCACTGCTCCCGAAAAAAACATTTTTAAAACTTTTTTTTCATTGATCCATGTCCCCTGGGGCAGGACCCAGGTCCCCAAACATTTTTTATGACAATACCATGCATATAAGCTTTTAAAATTAGCACTTTTGATTTATCCCATAGACTTTTAAAGGGTGTTCCGCGGCTTTCGAATTTGCTGCGAACACCCCAAATTGTTTACTGTTCGGAGAACTGGCGAACAGCCGATGTTCGAGTCGAACATGAGTTCGATTCGAACTCGAAGCTCATCCCTACTCATGAGGAATGAGGAGGTGTTGGCCATGAAGTGGAGGGACAAGAAAGATGTCCACATCCTCTCTACCATCCACAATGACACCGTGGTGGAGATCCAAAGAAGATACAGCCCCATTGTAAAGCCCAAATGTGTCCATGACTACAATATGTATATGGGCGGGTGGATTTAAATGATCAGATGCTACAGCCCTATTTATCAACCAGAAAGTCCTGTTATTGGTACAAGAAAGTTGCGTTTCACCTGTTTCACATGGCCCTTTTTAATTTGTTTGTCTGCTACCAAAAAGCAACTCAAAACCAACAAATCACCTACCTCAAGTATATTGAAGATATCGTCACTGCCCTCATTTACCAACATGGTCCCGCCCCAGGAAGCATTCGCTCTGATAGTGTGAGTCGACTTCATGAGCAACACTTTGCCTATAGCATTCCCTCCACAGAATCTGGAAGAAGACGCCAAAAGAAATGCCGTGTATGCAGCAGAGGAGGAGTAAGAAGAGATTCCAGCTATTATTGTCCCCAATGCCCTCCCAACCTGGCCTGTGCATCGGAGATTGCTTCAAAAAATCATCCATCCATCCAATATTAGTTCCCCTTATTATTAGCAGACTGCCATTTCCCCATTTGCCTGCTACCATATTAATTAACTGACCCTGGCCTGTTTACTGATGATGTTTTTTCTTGCCAATTTAAACCACGTTTCTGACTTCCACGTGCACCAACCTCAGCCTGTTTACCGACGATGCCTCTGCCTACAGATTTAAACCATGTTTCTGACCGACCTTGGCCTGTTAATCGACCATGTTTTTGCCTGCTACTTGGACTGATCTTTTGGCCATCTACCTTTGTACACAGGGGTCTCACATATGTGAGGGGCTTCAGAATAGCGTTCTGAGTAGAGAAAAGCAGTTTTTTGTTTTCTGTGCTCCCAGAACAGGGGCCCAGAGGCTTCAAAGTGATTTGGGTTGGAGAAGCCTCTGCACCTGTCCCCTTGGCCCTAAGCTTGATGGTCCTCCCTGCTGCCTGGACCAATACTTTGGCTGTGCTGACCATATTGCTGCCTGTAAAGACCCATAACATTATGGACCATGTTTCTTCCTGCTGTTTGGACCAATACTTTGGCTGTGTTGACCATATATCTGCCTGCTGCCTCTACTGACTTTGGACAGTATTTCTGCCGGGACACCTCTGCCTGCTACCTGGACCTGTGCTTTGGCTGTGCTCTGGCTGTGCTCTGGCTGTGCTGACAGTATCTCTGCCCGTACGAACCATGGACAGTATTCCTGCCTGCTGCCTGGATGATTGCTTTTGCTGTCGCTGACCTCATTTCTGCCTGCTGCCTGGACCACTGCACTTCTAAAACCACAGGTAATCTTTTGTTATTCGGTATGTACCTGCTATGTGTTAGAAATATGAAGGGCCTTCAAAAATGTGATCGGTAGTCAGAAAACGATATGTGTACCTAATGCTGCTAGAATGCCTGGAGGTGCTACTTGGATGTTGGGCCTCTGTATGTGGCCAGGCTGTATAAAAGTCTCAAACATGTGGTATCGCCATACTCAGGAGGAGTAGCAGAATGTATTTTGGGGTGTCATTTTTGCTATGCACATGCTATGTGTTATAAATATTTTCCAAAAACTTCTGGAAAAAAATGAACCGTTCTAAAGACTCATTATGCCTCATAGATTTTACGTTGGGGTGTGTGCTTTCCAAAATGGGGTAATTTTGTGGACAATTCTATTGTCTTTGTGCTCCAGGGACTTCAAAAGTGTAATAGGTGGTTGAGAAAGGATATGTGCAATTTATGCTTGTATAACACCTGAAAGTGCTACTTCAATGTTGGGCCCTTGTATATGGCCAGGGTGTGTAAAAGTCTCACACATGTGGTATCGCCATACTCAGGAGGAGTCGAGGAATGCATTTTGGGGTGTAATTTTTGCTATGTACATGCTATGTGTTAGAAATATCTTATAAATAGACAACTTTGTGTAAAAAAATGCATTTTCATTTTATTTCTACATTTTCCAAAACCTTCTGGAAAAAAAATGAACCATTAAAAAGACTCATTATGCCTCATAAATTATACGTTGAGGTGTGTGCTTTTCAAATGGAGTCATTTTTTGGACAATTTCCATTGTTCTGGTGCTCCAGGGCCTTCAAAAGTGTAATAGGTGGTTGAGAAAGGATATGTGCAATTTATGCTTGTAGAACGCCTGAAGGTGCTACTTCAATGTTGGGCCTCTGTATGTGGCCAGGCTGTGTAAAAGTCTCACGCATGTGGTATTGCTATACTCAGGAGGAGTAGCAGAATGTATTTTGGGGTGTAGTTGCAATTATGCATATGCTGTGTGAGAGAAATAACCTGCTAATATGACCCGTTTGTGTAAAAAAAATCCTAATTTTCCCAAGAATTGTGGGAAAATATTACAACTTCAAAAAACTCACCATACCTCTTAGTAAATATCTTGGACTGTTTTCTTTCCAAAAAGGGGTCATTTGAGGGTATTTGTACTTTCCTGGCTTGTTAGTGTCTCAAGAAATGAGATAGGCCTTCAGTACATCAGGTGTGATCAGATCAATTTTCAGTGATTGGCACCATAGTTTTTAGACTCTATAACTTTCACAAAGACCAAATAATATACACTAATTTGGGTTATTTTTACCAAAGATATGTAGCAGTATAAATTTTGGCACACATTTATGAAGCAAAATCACTTATTTGCAAAATTTTACAATAGAAACTAAAAAAAGTGTGTTTTTTTCAAAATTTTCGTTGTTTTTACGCTTATATCGCAAAAAATAAAAAAATCCAGTGGTAATTAAATACCACCAAAAGAAAGCTCTATTTGTGAGAAGAAAATGATAAACATTATGTTTGGATACAGTCTAGCATGACTGAGTAATTATCATTTAAAGTGTGAGAGCGCTGAAAGCTGAAAATTGGTCTGGGCGGGAAGGTGCATAAGTGCCTGGTATTGAAGTGGTTAACAACTGGGGGCATGCTGGGTCGATGATGTCACATGGGGTGGGGTAAATAAAGACCCAATAATTCCTTTTTTGGCAATTCCTTTATTAAAAAATAAAATGCCTCCTGAAGTAGATCCATCACCAATCACGACATCTGCCGGACCTGAAAAAAGTAAAAAAAAAAAAAGAAAAACCTCCGGCCTTGTCAAAGGCTCCCACTGATTGCCTGTTTCTCCATCTGACAGTTCTTAAATAGCTAATGGGTGGAGTCACCCAAAGACATCAGTGACCGGGGTCATGCTGGGTCGATGATGTCACATGGGGTGGGGGTCATCCGCTGACGTAATTGGGTAACTCGGTCTCTTTTAAGAAATGTCAGACGGCAAAGCAGGCAGTCACTAGGAGTGTTTGACAAAGCCGTGGTTTTTTATTACTTTTTTGGGGTCCGGCGGGCGTCGTGATTGACGATGGATCTATGCTGGGGGACATTTTTAAATTAAGGAATTGGACAGGGGTACTATGTACCCTATACTCATTTACATAGGGGGGTTGGGATCCGGGGGCCCCCTTGTTAAAGGGGGCTTCCAGATTTTGATAAGCCCCCTGCCTGCAGACTGCTGTCACAGGGAAAGAGAGCAGTGGTGAACATCTGCAGCAGTGCAAACATGTTACATGTTTCAACTTTAAAAGGGGTGGAACATGTAACATGTTCCCAAAGGTCCACTTATCCTTTAACACAAGAGTTGTGGGTCATGGGATAGCTTGAGGAAACTTAGAAGTGTGTTCTAATTGTTTGAGACTGCTTACCAGGTCTTAGAGAGCACCAGATTGCATGTAAGATTTGTATCTGCCGGTCAGGGCCCGGACTTGAAACTGGGACCTCTGCTGTGTCAGGCAATGGCTCTTCTTGTTGATTCATTCAGAATGCTGGACAGTTCCCTGGACAATTCTTTAAGGCCAGGTTCACACTAGCTGTAGCCACGGCTCACAGCAGGGGGTCTAGTGCGTCCCTGTTCTCCATTTCAGGTGCGAATCGGGTCCAAATTTGTGCTTTCAGACCTGAAAATGAGACAGACGCATGGGACCCTTTTTCAGTGTGCTCCATGGCTGTCCTAGAGCTGTGTGAACCGGCTTCATCGAGAGCCAGTCACAGTGTTCTGTCATGCAAATTGGATGTGGAAAAATCTGCATCCAATTCGCAAAAGTGTGGACCCAGCCTAAATTATTCTGCCTTGAACCTTGTTCGTCTTGAATCTTGAACTCTTTGCACCCATGAACTTCCTGATTAAGCCATGTCTCACTTTTGTCTCTCCGGCTGCCATCCGTATCTTCGCTACCATGCGTTACTGACCTTTGGCTTGTTCCTCCACTTTGCTTCTGCTTAATCCCAACCTAAAACCATTCATTACTGATCTTTTGGCTTGTTTGCTGACTATGCTTCTGCTTGATCCCTACCTGCTAAATAAAGCTGTCCTGGACCCCGGCTTGCTCACTTCCCGGGGGAGATCCTGAGGATTGTGACCTGGTAATAACATGCAGCAAAACACATCTCCATAATCAGGAGTTCTGGTGAATAACCGTTAGTACTTAAACCCCGCACCTCAGGTGAACCTGTGTTGTCAGCCAGGGTGATCTGCATGTATACTTATCCCACTTGTTAGTGGGTGCTGCTCCACTGCTACAGCTACTGGACTCCGAGCCTGACTTCAGACCATGACACTGCCTTTGTGTGGTCAGCCAGTTAGTTTGGAGTGGAGTCTTCCTCTAATGGTGTCAAGTTGTAGTGGATGTTGGGAAAAGTGATTTACAGCAAATCTTACTTGCTTCCCCTCATCCCTCCTATACCAAACAAGGTCCTTGGTTAGCTAGTGGCTACATTTACTAAGCTACACAAGCTTACTCTTAGTGCTTTCCTCTGGGCATAAAGAAGTATAGAGTCTAATGCTTTGTTTTACGTCAACTACAACACTCATCATAAAATTAACCAATCAAGTTTTCAATTTAATTTTTTAATGCACAGTACTAAATCACTGCTAACATTTGAAAGGAAGATATATGTTTTTGTGATCATTAAGCTAATGATCATGTATTTTAGGTGTAATATTTGACTTGAGATGGGTGTATTCCATGGATAGATAATTGCTGAAGATGGACATCCTGTGCAGCATGCCCTCTACTAAAATATATTTAGTCAGCATTACCCCCGCCCCTTAAGTTTGTCCTAGAAATGCACATCTGTCTGTTAAAAAAAAGGGGGCATCTGAGATTTATTTTTATTTTTTTTAATACCTCACTGAATTACCATGTTACAGACTTGCGCTTGACCATGGTGTTTTTTTTTCTGGTAGATGGAGGATTTAGGAACATTTTGAAAAAATTGTTAACTAGAAATGTTTTTTTTGTCCTCCTAAATTAAAGATATCCTTTCCAAGCTAATGTGTGAGTAGTTTCGGTACATTACGTTACAATTGTCTTTCTTTTTTTGGTTGCCTAGTTTTTTCTTGACAGACTTTCTGATACTGTTTCATTGCCTAACCATATTTGGACATTCCAGGTCAATTGAATATCATTCTTTCTAAAAATACACTGTAGGAGGCTGTATTAAAAAATTGAATATGCAACCTGTGGAATAATAACATTAAATTTAAATTGTGGAGGTTTTTCTTACTAGCTGGGAGGCTTCTGACTTCTCTACATAGGACAGCATTTTTTCTTATGCAACTGTGTAACGACTAGTCAAGTCACAATAACAACTTTCTGTGTATATTCCTTTAAAAGGTAAATCCACTTTCATGGGAACAAAATACCAAATAAAAAAATAGCCTATACATTTTCTACACAAGCCAAGTTGTAACTGGATGTTATTAATAATTACTTTTAATTTTCAATCTTCAGTGCTGTCATTTTCGGTATAACTCAATGCAATATGGTAACCTGGAGGCCTTCTGTATAAAGTGGGTGTACAGAACTTTCCCTGAAATGTAATTTCCTGCTTGTGTAATTGGCTCACTGATTTTCTCAAAGTCTGCACTAAGATACACAACAAATATTAGGCATTCATCCCAAAGGGTTAATTACTAAGGGGATGCAAACTCAACATGTTCCTCATTGGAACACTGCAAGTGCATCAGCTGACTAATAACAAAAAAGACAATCCCATTTAGATGCTCTCTGCTCATTGACATAATCAAACAGCTTTTTCTTCAAAGCAGAAACAGGTAGGAATCTACAACAACATTTGTTAAAATCCTTACAACGTACATTGATCATCAGAGTGGATTGTTTTTATTTCTCAACAAAAGTGTTAATCTTAAGGGGTTGTAACAGTGACTATTGGTTCTTCAGACTGTATAGTTCAAGCTGCTTTTTCATTGTTTGACAAAAATGATAAAAGTATCTCTATGGCCACTTGTGTCCGTTTACACCCACCTACCTCTGATATGATCCAGTCTGCTAAAAGCAAACGGAAGGGGATCTATCCTCCTCCATCTAAGCATATTGGATTAAAGGGCAGTTGGGTATAAATGGGCATTGGATTATGTTTACACCCAGCTGCCTGCAGAGAAGTGTGAGCTCTGTCTGTGTCTGCTTTTCAACTTTTTTGGAATAGTTGTAGCATTTGTATTAAAAATAAATAATATTACATTTAAAGCCTTTCATCTTCTCAGTTAATTTTCTATATTATTTTATGCTCATATTCTCTGATTCAGCTTAGAGGCACCATATGATACTATTGACAACAGGGGCGTAACTAGAAATCACAGGGCCCCATAGCAAAATGTTGTATGGGCCCCCCCAAAAAAAAAAAAAAAAAAATGAACAATGAATGTTGACACTTCAATCATCATGGCACCATGGTTGGTATGGTGTCAGGATGATTGAAACACATTATTTCTATTATCACATTGTTATATAAAATGAAATAGTTCAACTCACCATAATGCAGAATCAGTGGGAGCCCTGGGCGTGTCACTTGCCATGTCACTTGCCATGTCACCTGCCACACATTGCGGATTGCCCACTTGCCACGTCACCTGTCACACGTTGCAAATTGTCCACTTGCCGCGTCACCTGCCACACATTGCAAATTGTCCACTTGCCGCATCACCTGCCACACATTGTGGATTGTCCACTTGCCACGTCACCGGCCACAAGTTGTGGATTGTCACTTCACTTGCCACAAGTTGCAGATTGTCACTTTCCTGATAAGGTGGGGAATGGGGATTGACACTTCCTGTTTCCCAGTCTGAGCCATGCAGCAGTGAGATCATGTAATGTCTCTGCTGCCTGCACAGTGAGTGAGGGCAGAACTGCCGGGATGCAGGGCGGGCCCCGGGCAGTTAGAGATGATGTCATCTCTCTGCTCCGCCACCCGCTGATTGGCCAGTCCACCCACGGAGCCTCCCAGCTGGCAGCGTCCCGTACGTTCCCTCACCCACCTGCCAAGCCGCCCAACTGCGTCTACTCACACAGTCAGTGTGACTGTACGAGCGCCGAATGGACGGGCAGCTTGGCGGCTCACCCGACGCCCGCTCACTTGCACGCCGACTCACGGGGCCCTGCTCGGCTTCGGGGCCCCATAGCGCCCGCGTGGGTCGCTATGGCGGTAATTCCGCCACTGGCCCCCCTCCAAAAAAAAAATCACTCCTCCTACCACAAATTCTCTACTACTCAAATCTCCCTTCCAAGTACACCCCCACTTTAAATCTCCCTCCCAGCACAAATCCCTCCATTCCCCATCCTAGCAACCCCCCCCTAAAAAAAATTCCCCTCCTAGCACAAATACCCTCCAATCATCCCTACTAGCAAACCCCCATAAGAAAAAAATTCCCTGAAAGTGCACATGCGCGCAGCGCCAGGAGCAGACATGTTCTGACCGAGCTCTGCTCACCGCCGGGCTTTCCAAGCTTACAAATAACGATCCGGGTGCAGTAAGCACTTACGCGGGCATTTAGACCATATTATGCAGTAGAGGACAGCAGGATAAGCTACCCTGACCAGGGTGCCCTTCACCAGCAGCATACCAGGCCCCCTCTTCCAAGATGGCGCCGGATCCAAAGAAGAATTAGAAGGGACAGGCAGCTCAGTCATCTTATAGCCCGGCCTCCCCTCACTCTGAGGCAGCCTCATCAAATGCATCTACCATTCCGCAGAATGTCCAGATGCAGATGCTGGATCCATTCTCCTCCCAGTCACAGGATGAGCTGCCAGCGATGCACAGAGGTGAGCTCCCCCGGTTCTCTCCTACCACAGGGTCTCAGCTTGAGGGCCCAGAATATGCTGGGTCTACGGCCTCCCCTATGGATAGACTCATGGCGGACCTTGCAGAAATAGCTCTGAGCCTGTCCAGTTCTATACAGGATCAGTCCCAACCCCCACACCATCTCCCTATTTTGGGCCCTGCTAGCTCATTTCTCTGCACTGCTCCAACAAGAATTGTCTAAAACCTGCACTGCAATAACAGCAGAGATAAGGGGAGATTTCCACTGTATTGGGGAGAGGCTAGACATGATAGAATCTAAGGTGAATGGCATAGTGGGCAGGGTTAACCAGAATACTAAGATGATCTCTTCTCTGCATGACCAACATGACCTGGGCGTGGATAGCCAGAGTCAATCACCGACCTGGAGGATACAGTACACACTCTGATGCAGGACTTGATTCCAGTAATTTCTCCTCACCATCTGGAGCTTGACAGGGTGCATCGAGCCTTGACTGCCCCGAGAACGGATTACCTTACCTTTTATAGGATCAAGGAAAAAATTATGTCGGAAGCCAGAAGCAAGGGAGACCTAACTTTATTAGGCCACCCCATCCAAATATTTGCAGATATCTCTCAACTAACCATTCAGAAGGGACGGGCATTGAAGCCTCTATTGATGCACCTAATCAATTACCACATAAAATATCGATGGTCTTTTCCCTTTTGCCTCTCATTTGCCTATAAGAGCAACACGCATTCCTTTGCCAATTTTCGTGAGGGAGAGAACATTCTGCTAGACCTTGGATTGATCACTCGAGATCCTTCATCTCCTTCTCCTCGACAAGCAAGGGATTGACCAATTTCGTCCATATGGTCCCAACAAGGCCATTCCTCATCCAAATGCCTCAATCCAGTTGTGGGAGCGTACAGATTAACCTGAACTGATCTTCAGCCTTCTGATCCAGAGTTGAAGTCTTGCCTGACGAAACTCAGATTTGATGGAAGTCTAGTGAACTTCCTTCCAGTTGATGGGGTTCGTTGTTGGCACTATTGTCAAACTAGGATGTGGACACCTTAATCTAGTTCTTGGACAGGGTGGTACGCTTTTTCCATCTTGGTTCAAAGCTGAAATAGATGATCATTTTGGCTGGATAACGGCTGTCTATTTCATTGCATTCACTAACCTAGCCTGGTTATACATATATAAGAAAAAAAGCTGCGCTATATATTAATGATCAAAAAGTGTGACCTAAAGAATATTCATCTAATATGATAGATATGGACAACTCATTGTGTCGCACTAAAAGATGAATGATTAAATATAATCACAAGTGAAATGTGCTGAAAAAATGAATATAATGCATACAAATATATATATATATATATATATATATATATATATATATATATATATATATATATATATATATATATATATATATATATATATATATATATATATATATATATATGATAGAGTCCCGTCCAATGGGCTATTGGATAGAAATCCCACTGAGTGTGTAGTTCATAATGATTTTCCAAGTGATGATATCTTAGCCCTCCAAACATGCGTCCACAACATCATGGGAGATGTGATAAAGTGCGACAGGAAAGTTACTCCACCAGTAATATTAATGCCGCTTACCAGCTTTTTAGATCTCTTGTTTAAGGAGATCATGAGTGCTTGTGGCTCTTATCCCCAGCCATGGGTCTTTAAAACTTGGATGGCTAGATGTCACCGGACTTTCTATGCGCGATATCCTCTGTGCAGCAGATACACACTCATTCCCCATGAAAGAATATGAAGGTATCCATAGCGTAATTCATTTAAAATGTGTTTATTTAAAAGCTAAAATATTGCACTTACAGTTATGCCGTATATGAAAAGAGTTCAAAAGACACGAGCCGGCCGGCTCTCAATAGCTGCCCATTGCTTCCGAGTTCAGCGCGGTATGCAGTGACGTCAGCATGCCGCTCCTCCCTTCGCCGTTTCATCAAAGATGACGTCTTCCAGGGGCACGCGTGGGGTGCTGACTCACCACCATATATACATAGCACAAGAAAGGGAACGCCCAGCTCTGAGCTCCTGGGTCCTTGATTAGATGAATATCCATAGCCCCTATCTTAATTGACACCCTGTCTCTGTGGTGGTGTTTGATTTCACCCCGAGGTTCTCTTAGGTTATCCTTTTCTCCCTGATCCTAGTACCCTCTGTGGTGACTGATATAGAACACGTCTATCCTTCTTCCCAAATTGATGGTTGTTTTGGGATTTTTTTGGTGTTTTTTGGGATTGGTTAGCCACAGGAAAAAGTTGTATTTCTGAGGAAATTGCTCCTAGGGTATCCTCTCCCTGAGTGATAGCCTCCATTCTAGGATCTGTATGGGCTAATTATTCTGCACTTAATTTTTTTCTGCCACTCAAAAACACAGGGCGTCAATTATGATAGGGGCTACGGATATTCATCCAATCAAGGGCCACAATACAATTATGGAAGGGATTATCCCCATATCATGAGAGGCCCTGATAGAACACCATATAATAATCGAAGTTCCAATACACAATACAATCAGGGACCCTATCGCGGGAATCGCTCGTCCTCTGAGGGAAGATGATCAGGATTATGATTATGGTGTTGACACACATAACCAGTTTTTTCCCCTGAGGGACAGAGAGGGTCCTATGGGTTATGGCCCCCCAGATTTTGAGCATAACAGTAGGGGTTATGAAAATGTTAGACCAGGTCCATCCAGAGAATACCCCAATAAGTCTATGGAGAGGAGCCAGGAACAACAAAATTGGGGTTTTCCCAAACCCAATGAAGGGGTAAAAAGGCCAGTAGAAAACAAAGAGGAACCAGAGGGGGGAGGAGAGCACAGTAAAAAAAAAAACTAAAGAAGTAAAGGGAGATGGTATTTTTAATCTAAGTTCTGAAATCCTTACTAAATCTGAAATGGCCCTGTTAAGTAAGGGTCTGAAATTTGCACCCCCTAAAAATCTAAACAAATTCCAAACGTATATGGACATCCATAGGTTTGTTCGCAGAATCAATATAAAATGACATTTTGCGACCATTCCAACCACACATGGTGGAGGTGTCCATCAAGGATACCAACATTCGGTATTAGCAAATTCTTCAACATTTAACCCCCCCGGAGTTTTGGCCCTCTCACTTAGGGTCTTTAGGGACGTCCTCCTAAGGGATCTGGAGTCAATTAAAAATATCAACCCTAAAATGGATAAAAATCTAGAAGAAGGTCTAGACTCACTTTTCAATAACAAAAACATAGTTATCCACCTGGCGGATAAAGGAGGGGGTATTGTCGTTCTCGACCAAGATGAATGCCTTCAGGAAATGTGCAGCATAGTGGGTGACAAAGACACCTACATTCTCTCTTCTAGGTAACCCCATCACTAAATATAAGAAAACATTATTACCTTTAGTTGAGAAAGGTTTTCAGGTGGGTATTCTCAATGAGAAAGAAAAAATCTTTCTGATCCCCAAAGCACCACGGGTTCCAAAGCTTTACTGCTTACCCAAGATCCATAAGAGTCTTACTTGCCCCCCGGGTCGTCCGATTGTGAGTGGTATAGACTCCATAACGTTCTGGGTGGGCAAGTACATAGACCACTTCCTCCAGCCGTTGGTACAACAATTATCATCATTTCTGAAGGACACAAGACATGTGATCAATTTATTATCCAAAATCAAACCTGATGATCACATCCTAATGGTGACTGCAGAGGTCACATCCTTGTATACTATCATAACCCACAATTTGGGGATAGCCGCAGTCAAGCATTATTTAAATATACTTTCCACTATACCAAAAGAACAGCAGGCATTCATCATTGATCTGCTTGAATATGCGGCAGGCCATAATTATTTTTGGTTCAATCATCAATATTATCGACAACAGCGTGGGGTGGCTATGGGGGCAAAGTATGCCCCCAGCCTAGCTAATTTATTTATGGCCAAATGGGAGGAGGACGTCATCGATAAGGACCGTAGGCCTCACTTGAGGTTTTGGGCTAAGTATATAGATGATGTCCTCCTCCTATGGGATGGGACTCTCTCTCAGTTGATGATTTCTTCTCCTCTATCAACAATAATGATAGGGGCATTAGTTTTGCCCATGAGGTGAGCCAAGAGAAGATCAATTTTCTTGATCTCACTATTTCAAAGAGTGAGGGTACATTTAAAACAGTCTCGTTCTTCAAATAGACCGACCATAATGCCTTTATACCTTTGGGGAGTTGCCATCATGACTCCTGGCTCAAGTCCATTCCGAAAAGTCAGTTCATAAGAATGAGACGGAACTGCACTGACATAAGTGATTATAAAACCCAAGCTGGTATTTTAAAAGGCAGATTGGAGGAGATGGGTTATGACTGAATGAATGAATTAATGATTTGTAAAGCGCTGCAAATGCGAACTGAATCGCCTCAAGGCGCTAAATGCATTTTATGTTGAACAGCTTCTTAGAAGAGGAAGGTTTTGAGTTTTTTCCTGAAGGCCAGATGGTTTTCTTCCATGCGGATGTGAGTCGGAAGAGTGTTCCATAGCCGAGGTCCTTGGACTGCGAATCTGCGTTTTCCCCTTGCTTTGTAGCGGTTTGATGACTCAGAATCTATGGCTAGAACAATGGAATAGGTAGCAGCAATAGATAGAACCACACTGTTGAATGATGGTCCTAGGAAAGCTAAAGAGGGACCTGTCATACCATTTATTACAACCTTCTCCACACAACATCATTTAATTAAAAACATTCTTCGTAGGCATTGGCACTTGCTGGGCAATGATAGGATTATCAAGACATTTTTACCTGCCAACCTACAAATAATTTTTAGGGGGGTTCCGTCTCTTCGTAATAGGATTTCCCCCAATGTTGTGGATCCACCCACTAAAAAAGTATCCTTCTTTCAGAATCTTTCTGGATACCATCAGTGTCGCAGATGTCAGATTTGTACATTGAATAAAAATAAACAGAGGAAAACTGATTCCTTTGTTTCAAGTAGTACATCTAGACAACATCCAATAGAGCCATTCATTACATGCATTATGCAATCCACCACAATCCTGCCAATGCCCTATTTTTGGGGATAGACAAGTTTAGTGCTCATTGAAGAGGGAGCTCCCTAGTTAGGCATGGATCCATAAAGTACGTTGCTATACTCCATATGGCCTTAATGTCGACACAGACGTAAATGCATTTATTGATAATGGCTAGTAAATTTGTGGTATTGACTTGCTCTGAGTTCCTGGTTGACCCCACTGGTACCAAAGCATATAGGCAAGACGTAGAGATAGCTATTTCTTTCTTCCCTATGATGGTCTCCTGACTCCATTGGGGATACGATGTCTGTGCGATTTTTTTCTTCTTTTTCTCCTTTTTTTCCCCTTTCAGGGGTACATAGATATGAAGGGAGTAGAGCACAATATTGTGATGTCATAACACATACACTATAATCCAAGTAACATTTAATCAAAGTGGATATTTGTAATTATTAAATGAATTATAAAGATTAAATGAGATTTTGTGGAAGAATTTTTTCATAATTTTTCAATTTTCCTTTTTTCTCTTTTCCTATTTCTATGAATTGAGTTCTTTTCTCTTTTTTGGGAGAAAATTTTTTTTATCATTAAAATTTTTTTAAAATTTTTTTAGATTTAAAATTTTTCACATTAGTCGTTGAGAGTCAACCAATGCATTGGCAAATGACTGGAGGGCTTTAGGGGAGTCCTTAGACCGGCTTCTCACTGGGACTCCATGTATATTAACTGGATTATGAATAAGAGATTTCCTATAAATAATGGGTTAACCGGCTGCCTATGGGCACCACATACCGCGCTGAACCCGGAAGCAACGGGCAGCTATTGAGAGCCGCATAAATATGTGTCACCGGCGCAAAAAAAAACAATGTGTTTGTCAGAATTGCTGCATTCAGAAAAAAACTTTTCTTTATGGGATAAGGAATAAGTGAATTGGATGGGTGTGAATACGCAATTCCTATATTTACACCACTTGTAATAATATGTGATCGAAAAAAATTAATAGATAAATAACTGTATCATGTCATAATGCAATTAACCATCTCCTGCGTGCAAATGGAATACATAAAAAACACAATTCAAATAAATATATATAAACCAATATCCTTCTCTTGTGTGTGAATTACACAAAAAACCTGTAAAAACAGTTGAAGACCATGTGCAAATTGCCCCTCCTGTGCATATACACAATATTAAAGTCCCATAAATTCCATAAACCATAAAACCAAAAAAAGTAAAAAATCCAAAAAAAGGAAGAGAAATCCTCTTGCAAATGCTGTGACTGTATTGTGCTCTTGTATCTCTTCTTAATTATAAGTGACTTTGTGACCCACCACCACCTTGCAGATTGGCCACTCATCAGATACTGTAAAATGATGTGCCTTTGGTTCATTCATGGGATAACCACTCCACCTTAAAAGCCGCTCCACCTTATTACCACTTTTCATCAGCTATGCTATGGTTTTTCCTCATGTAGGATACATAAATAGGCGATTATAGCGTAATATGTTTAAAACATTTATTGAGTAAAAAACAAAACCAGATATCACACTCACATTTGGGCTTCCTGATGATGCATATGATGATGCAAAACGCGTAGAGGCTGCTGGGAAATCTCTCGGAACAGGTGATCGCAAACGTCCGGGCAGCAGGCGGAAACACACACGAGAACGAGGGGTGAGGCGCAAGCCAAACGTGGAGGCCATACACGGACCACGGAACAGCTTAGAACTTGTCCTTATCTGCTGGATTTGCTCAGTGCCGGCCTAAAGGCACTTTTAAATGTGAGTGTGATGTCTGGTTTTGTTTTTTACTCAATAAATGTTTTAAACATATTACGCTATGATCGCCTATTTATGTATCCTACATGAGGAAAAACCATAGCATAGCTGATGAAAAGTGGTAATAAGGTGGAGCGTATTTAAGGTGGAGCAGCTTTTAGGGTGGAGTGGTTATCCCATGAATGAACCAAAGGCACATCATTTTACAGTATCTGGTGAGTGGCCAATCTGCAAGGTGGTGGTGGGTCACAAAGTCACTTATAATTAAGAAGAGATACAAGAGCACAATACAGTCACAGCATTTGCAAGAGGATTTCTCTTCCTTTTTTTGGATTTTTCAAGTTTTTTTGGGTTTTATGGTTTATGGAATTTTTGGGACTTTAATATTGTGTATATGCACAGGAGGGGCAATTTGCACATGGTATTCAACTGTTTTAACAGGTTTTTTGTGTAATTCACACACAAGAGAAGGATATTGGTTTATATATATTTATTTTAATTGTGTTTTTTATGTATTCCATTTGCACGCAGGAGATGGTTAATTGCATTATCACATGATACAGTTATTTATCTATTAATTTTTTTTGATCACATATTATTACAAGTGGTGTAAAGATAGGAATAGCGCATTCACACCCATCCAATTCAGCTATTGAGAGCCAGCCGGCTTGTGCCTTTTGAATGCTTTTCATATACGGCATAATTGTAAGTGCAATATTTTAGCATTTTTAAATGAATTACGCTATGGATAACTTCATGTTCTTTCATTTGGAATGAGCATGTATCTGCTGCACAGAGGATATCCCACATAGAAAGTCCGGTGACATCTAGCCATCCAAGTTTTAAAGACCCATGGCTCACCCAAGCACTCACGATCTCTTTAAACATGAGATCTAAAAAGCTGGTAAGCGGCATTAATATCACTGGTGGAGTAACTTTCCTGTCACACTTTATCACATCTCCCATGGTGTTGTGGACGTATGTCACTAACGTTTGGAGGGCTAAGATATCACCACTTGGAAAATCACTATGAACTGCACACTCAGTGGGATTTCTATCCAATAGCCCATTGGACAGGACTCTATCATATATTATATATATTTTTTTGTATTCATTATACCCATTTTTTCAGCACATTTACTCATTTTTGTGGTTATATTTAATCATTCATCTATTATTGCGACACAAGGAGTTGTCCATATCCATCATATTAGATGAATATTATTTAGGTCACACTTTTTGATCATTAATATATAGCGCAGCTTTTTTTCTTATATTTGTATTTAGTGTGTGTGTCTCACATTGTAGTTGCGGCTTTTTTTTTTTAATATTTATGATTTATTTGGATAGCGCAGTAAAATTACCCTTTTATATGGTTATGCATATGTTGAAGCTTTGAATCTCGGACATTTCTTTCCCTCACAGTAACAAGACTGGAAAGACACCAGGGCGCATACACATGCCACTTCTGGGTGAGCTTGTCAGTTAGTGAACCTCACAATACTTCATGGGAACGTTGAATTCCCAGAGGTCATTGACCTTTGTCACCTTGTGTGACATTATGTTGCCTATATGTTCTGTGTTTTTTTGACACACGGATAATCAGTGTGTCGGTACATTACTCTAACTCACTACCTTTTCTTCTCTTCTTTCCAGCTCTTTACCTAAGTGCACTCCACACTCGAAACCTAGCAGTTTACCCTCAGAGCGAAAGGATCTCGGACGAGATGATGGAAAACTATAACAGTCAAGTGCAGTCTATCGAACCACCATGTTGAGTACCCATGCAACCAAATTCACAGTTTTAACCCATAATGTGCGGGGCATAAATTCTCCAACTAAAAGGCAAAGGCTTTTCAGCAATATCATAAATGGGGAGCAGACATAGTGCTCTTACAGGAATCTCATTTCTCCCGACCATCGGTACCTAAATACCTAAATGCCCGATATCCCACGTGCTACTTTTCCAATGGCTCAGAGAAAAAAAGGAGTTGCCGCGATATGTATTGCTAAATGCGTTCCCTTTACCCCAGGTATGATCCAGAAAGATAAAGAGGGGAGGTTTATCATGGTGGTTGGGAGAATTAATGAACAGGTCATCACGTTAGTCTCCTACTATGACCCTAATGGGGTTCAGGTAAAGTTCTTTGAAACCATGCTAGTGACACTGATCCCACATGTAACGGGTCAGCTCATACTAGGAGGTGACAGTAATGTACCCTGGACCAAGCACTGGATAGGTCTAATCCAAATAAACCAGTCTTGAATCATACTCTGAAACAGGGCTGTAAATTGGCTAGGCTGTTACACTCTTATAACCTAATAGATGTTTGGAGAGATCCCCACCCAACCACTAGGGATTATACCCATTATTCCCCAGTGCATAAAACCTACTCCCAAATGGATCATGTGTTCACTTCATCACATCTGCTCCCCTCAATCAAAGCAGCCAAAATACTGACCACGGCATGGTCTGATCATTCCCCCCTGAAAAGCTGTTTATCAGACCTGGGGACGAAACTGAAACCCACTACTTGGCGCCCCAATGCCTCCTTTTCTTAATGATCCTATTATATTCACTGAAATTGAAAGGGCCATAGGCCAATACTTGACTGAAGTATCTTCACTGGTCCAGACACTAATTCTACACCTTGGGAGACAAGCCGAACACCTTGTTAGCTAGGAAACTCACACCTCTCCCTTACAATCTGGCCTTACAAAAACTACGCTTGTTCAATGACAAATTGACCCAAAATTGGTGGTACAGGAATTCGGTTCCTTTTACTCAAAATGATACGCTTCACCGAATGCTCTCTGCAGCTCTAGCCGATAAGTACTTTAGGGACATACCTTTACCTAAGGTGGCAAACGATCATATTGAACTGATGGAGGGAGATTTTACGGAGGGCGAAATCAAAGCGGCCATCAAGAGTCTGCACCCCTCAAAAGGCACCCTAATGGATTTTCGGGTCACTATCACAAGAAGTATTTAGAGTTGTTGGTACCCCACCTATGCTCCTTTTTTGATGACCTGAAGAAAGGCTCAGCATTGGCAATGCACAAAAATGAGACATGTAATTCCTAAACCTGGGAAGGTTAATGGGGACTGTGCCAACTATTGCCCAATTTTGCTAATTAACGTAGATCTTAAATTGATGACCAAAGTTTTGGCAAATCAAATGAATACTTTCCCATCAAGACCAGGTGGGGTTTGTACACAATCGTCAGGCTCTGGATCAGACCCGACGATTAATAGTTATCATATCAGCGGCCCAGTCCAATTGGGATGATCACAGACCCAGGAAGGGCATGATTTTGACATTAGACCTATGCAAGGTCTTTGACTCCTTGTCATGGGACTATCTATTGTATGCATTGAAAGGCTATGGGTTCGGCCCAAAATTTTTGGAGGAATTGCAGACTCTTTATAGAATACCTATGGCAAGTGTCCAGGTTAAGGGATATGCCTCACCCCAAATAGATATCCATAGAGGAACTCAGCAAGGGTGCCCTCTATCTCCTATTCTATTCTTATAGGCCCTGGAACCCTTGGCAATTAAAATGAGGAACCATCCTGACATAAAAGGCATACATTGCGGAGAGTCTGAGCACAGGTGTGCTATGTTTGCTGATGACATCCTCTTGCTCCTCTCGTCCCCGATCACGTCACTCCCAAACATATACCAAACCCTATGCCATTTCTCCATGATTTCGGGTCTTTCGATCAATCATTCGAAATTGGTTGCCCTCAACCTCTCACTAGACGCGGACTACAAAGTTCATTTCATTTTAAATGGCTGACGAATGCCCTCCCATATTTGGGAATTTTCCTAACCCCCACTTTAGATAAATTATTTCAGGCAAACTACCCCCCACTATATAGCAAGATGGGGGCTGATCTCCAACGATGGGTCAATAATCCTCCGTCGTGGTTCGTTAGACTGCAAGCGATCAAGATGAATCTCTTGCCAAGGTTATTAAATTTATTCAGAGCACTGCCTATCTCAATCTGTATGTCAAACTTACACAAATTCCAACATAAGGTTTTGAAATTTATATGGGGGGAATAAGAGACCTCGGGTGAACAAGCATACTCTATACATTCCTAAGATGAGGGAAGGCATGGGAGGCCCGGACTTGGCCAAATATTTTCATGCAGCGCAAATGGAACAGATAATTTGCTACCACTCTGCAACATCTCCATCCATCTGGATGAAAATGGAATCATCCCTACATCCCAAAAAAACAATTAGTCACCTGATGTGGCTGAGACCTAAAGATAGACTGGTCACGATGTGTCCCACACTATAATTTTCACTAAACCTATGGGATAGTTTATGAAACCCCACACGCTCCCATGGCCCCCCTAGCTGTCAACCCAGACTTCACCCCAAGTCTCAATCCCAATACCCTTGCTTGGTGGACAAAAAAGGGTTTGATACATGTTTGCTGACCTCTGTGATCATGGGGGGATTCTATCACAAGGAACCCTTCAAGAGAAATACCTTCTTCCAAACTCAGAGATTTTTCATTTAATGCAAATATGTGCATTTTCTGAAAACCTTACAACCAGCAGCTGATATAACCACGTCCACCTCAATGGAGTATTTATGCAGATCCCTTGATAAGCACACTGGCTTTATCTCCAAAATCTATAGTATATTGACCTCTTCTCCAGAAAAATTGTTCTATATGAAGAAGTGGGAACAAGACATAGGGGAGACATTCGCTCTAGATGAATGGTCCAAAATTTCACAGTGTGCATCAAAATCATATTTAAATACTTAATTGATCAAAGCAAATTACAAGTTCTTACTCAGATGGTACATGTTACCAACGAGAATAGCTTTGTTTGTCCCAGGGGCTTCTCCCTCCTGTTTTCGAGTGTGTGGTATGGAAGGTACTGTGATCCATATATGGTGGTCCTGCCCCAAGGTGAAACATTTTTGAATTTGCCTCTATAATTTCATCTTCTCATTTACACAGGTGAACTTAACTACATCACCGCAGCAAGCTCTTCTGGGACGCCCGGTAGAAGGTACATCTAAACAGGCAGGAAAACTTGTAACCTTTATCTTTATGGCAGCCAGAATAGCAATTGCCAGATCATGGAGGATGCCTACGATCCATTTCGACCTGGTAAAAACAAGTTGTCATGGATCATGGTAAATGAACGCCTTTCAGCGACTTTACAGAACAAACAAGTCCTATTTGACAAGATCTGGGAACCCTGGATCAAATACTTGTTTGACCCCTTGTGAGATCTCAGGGATTGACCATATTAATTTTAGGGAGTGGACTTCCTTCCCTCTCTGATATTCTTTTCTTACTTTCATTCTTCTCCTTTTCTTCTCCTGGAATAATCTATGATCTTGGTCCTCTCCATTCCTCCCCCTCCTGCAAGGAGAGTAGTGGAGGGACGGGGAAATCAAGAGATATTCATAGTTATCTTTCAGACTATGGAAATGTTATCTGATTGTGTTTTCATTTTACCCTTTTTTTCCCCTTGAATTGGAGCAATAAGCAGTAACAGATGTGCAGACCAGAAGACAATAATTTACTTTTATAAAAAGGTGCACTGTATACTAATAATACTGACCTATGGTATACTGTTAAGACTTAAATGTTGAAAATTTCATGAAAACCTTCAATAAAAACCATTGAAACAGAAAAAAATCCCTTCCTAGCACAAATCCTCTTTCCCCATCCCCCCTCCCAAAACAAATCCCCCAAATCACCTTTTCTTAACACCCCCCTAAATTTCTCCTCCTTGAACAATTATTGCCTCCTGTTTTCCACCAAATTCCCCCACCCAACACAAATCCCCTCCCCCCAATCTCCTTGCGGCACCCCAGCAACTCACATGATACCACATTGCCCAGGGCAGCTTTCCCTCTTGCCCACCCCTTGTCTCAGCCCTGTTTGAATGCCTGTTGTTTTTATCCAAACTGCATGTACCTGAGTGGAAACATATGAACAGATGAGCCGTTTTGGTAACGGGAAAATAATTAGAAAGGTAGGGGGAACCACTTGTCTTATCAAAGTCACTCCCCTGCTGACCCAAAACACTGAAAGCTCTTGCTCACTAGCGAGGGAGCAGCGAGTAATGGACATCTCCAGACAGTGAAAGAGTCACTTCATAGGAATGGCATGTGCTTTATTCGTTACCACTTCACTGGTGAGTTTTTTTTTACATAAACATAGTGCTCTTCAGGACATAAATGTGCAGTACAATACGGAACAGTCAGTGATTAATTGTATAGTGGGCCCTGGGCTGTTGTTATTTTATGTGCCCCTCACTGGGTCATTGTACATAGATATTTAGGTTTTGTTTCTGACATGGCATGTACAACATTTTTACAGGATTTGGAACACAGTGTTTGAATTGGATCATATGAAGTGGTACGCTCTGTGCAAATGATTTGTGAAGGGGAACGATAATAAGACCATGCTTTCAGGTACTGTTAGTGCTGTGAAAACCAACTTCAAATGGTAGAGCATTGAGGAACCAGCCTGTAACATAAATTTAAAACTAGTATAACGTTACCAATAGATGAGATGTGAAATAACCTGTAAAAGTAGTATGATTGTAAATATAGTTTAATTCAGTGGCATTAATAAAACAGTATTCTCTTAATTCAGTAATTAATAGCAGACAGATGTTCCTCAAATGGCAATGACGTTTTCACATCTCTGTAGAGGTAGATTAGGATAAACAAATTACCACCTCCCTGAGTCTCAAAGGGAAGTCTAAAGCTCCATACACACAATCAGAATATCATACAAAAAATATTGCTTTCAAAGTGATAATGTGATTGTTTGTACACAGCTGTCGTCTGAAATTTTCTGAAGGGACAAGCGCGAAAATTTTTCTCGTACGATACCAGATCATATGATTTTAGTTTAATCGGTACAGTTTTTGTCTGAAAATACAATACAAATATACTACAACACATTACATTACTTCCGAATTTTTATTCTGTCGTACGAGAGTTTTCGTACTTTAGTAACCTACCGTATATACTCGAGTATAAGTCGAATTTTTCAGCACATTTTTTTGTGCTGAAAGTGCCCCCCTCGACTTATACTTGAGTCAAGCACTTTTCTGCAGCAAAAAATTTCATTTTCCGAACTGAGTTTGGGGCCCCGTATCTCAGGGACACTTGGTGCTAGGAACCCCAAATTTAGTATGCAAACCCAGTGGAACTGGTACCACAACATATACAAAGCTGAAGTTCCTAGCACTAAGTGGCCCTGAGATACGGGGCCCCAAAATCGGTTCAGAAAATGTCATTCTCTGCTGCAGAAAAGTGCTTGACATTTTCTGAACCGACTTTGGGGGCCCATATCTCAGGGCCACTTGGTGCTAGGAACCCCAAATGTTGTATGCAAACCATGTGGAACTGGTACCATAACATACCCAAAGCTGGGGTTCCTAGCACCAAGTGGCCCTGAGATACGGGCTCCAAAACCAGTTCGGAAAATGTCATTCTCTGCTGCAGAAAAGTGCTTGACATTTTCTGAACTGATATTTGGGGCCCTGTATCTAGGGGCCACTAGGTGCTAGAAACCCCAGCTTTGGAAATTTTATGGAGCTAGTTCCACTGGGTTTGCACACCAAATTTGGGGTTCTTAGCACTAAGTGGCCCCGAAATACGGGGCCCCAAACTCGGTCAACTGTGTCCATCTGCAGCAATGTCATTTCAGGACCCTTTGGGTTCAGAGACCCCAAATTTTGGCTGCAGCTAGGGGGGCATCTAGAAACCCTTAACTACCATGTTTGAAGTTCAGGCGTCCTATGGCTGCAAATGGGCACAGTGAGGCATGCAAATGGGCACAGTTGACCCTCTTTTTCACTTACAGTAGCTGTGCATTTCTCACCCTCGTCTTATACTCGGGTCAATACGTTTTTCCCATTTTTTTTGTGGTAAATTAGGGCCTCGACTTATACTCGGAATGACTTATACTCGAGTATATACGGTATTTGTTTTTGATATGAAGATTACCATCCAAAAAAAGATGATCATTCATCCGATAATCTCATTGTGTGTACTAGGCTTTAGCCATTTTGTCTACAAGCCCAGCCCAGAGACGAGACCTATACAACCAGAATGCCCTGAATTGTCTACCAACAACTGATTTAAGTCAAAGATCATGTATTTTATCTCTCATAAAAAATAAAATATAAGTTACAGAGAGATGAAAATAGTTCCTGCTGATCATACATATTTTGGGGTACATGTACATATAAAATGGCATATATAGTGTGTAAAGAATTTATGAGAGATCCACAAAACAGTTAAATGTTGCCTGCGCTCAACAGCTAGTCAGTGGTTGGTCTTGTTGCGATTAGACAGACGCGCTGCTGTCTAAAATCCGATCTTCAACCGAGCCAACAGAACCATTCATGACCCATTTAATCCTGGTCATTCAGAGTGCAAAAACCATACTCTGGGCTGAGAAGGGAACACCTCCATGGTTGACTGGCCACGGGCTAAAGTCCAGCTCACATTCACATCTCAATAAATAGAGAAGCTGGAGAAATGGATGGTGTGATTCACATGGAGCCAGCCTAAACTGGTGGATTGCAAATGTTTCTGACATGCTCCTGTCGACAAGATAAACCTCTGTAAATTTTTATTTCAGTTTTTTTATCTCTTTTTATTTTAATAGCTAATAGCAAAACTTTGTATGTCCTTTTGTCTTTTTATTCTTTTCTTTGTACATATGTAATGCACTAACCTCCTTCGGGGTAATAAATTATAATATTAAGTGGCTTCTGCTTACAAATCTAGCCAGGGATTGTTACATTGTAGTGTCTACTTGCTCAATCTATGTTCCTTGCTAATATGTTTGCAATTAGTGTGTGTTGGTAGATTGCATTAAAATTGTAAACTAGCAGATCTGCCAAGCTGGCAGTGTGTGTGTGTGTGTGTGTGTGTGTGTGTGTGTGTGTGTGTGTGTGTGTGTGTGTGTGGTTGCCTAGCAGACCAGTCAGCAGACAAACTGCTAGGTGGTGGCAAGCGACTGAGAGTTGTGTGTTTGGTGTATGTGTGTGTGAACAGTAGGAAAAGTGGTTAATACAAGGATTCTAGCTCATAGGGTAGCTTAATTAATCCTAGAAGTTTGTGCTAATGGTTGTTTTGCTCCCCAACTCTAATGCCCTGTAAGCACGATCGGACTTTCCGACAAAAAAAACGTGGATTTTTGTTCAAAGGATGTTGGCTCCAACTTGTCTTGCATACACACGGTCACACAAATGTTGGTCAACAATTACGAACGTGGGAACGTGGTGACGTATAAGACGTACAACAAGCCGAGGAAAAGAAGTTCAATAGCCAGTGCGGCTCCTTCTCCTTGATTCCGAGCATGCGTGAACATTTGTGCATTGGACTTGTGTACACACGATCGGAAATTCAGACAACAAAGTTTTGTTAAATAAATAAGTGCAGCGCTAAGGTTGCAAAAAAGTAAATTTGCATAAATTATATAAATGGGACTTAAACATAAATATATCAAATAAACAGAGATTCATACATGGTGAAATGTGAATCAACCAAAGAAAAAGTGAAATTTCTGAAAAAATACAGGTATGGTGAAAAATGTGCTAGTATTGTGACTTTACCATAAATCAGGTGAGAGATAGAAATTAGGGTGTTAATATTAAACAGAAACACATCAAATAAACAAGGAATAACACATAATGAATGTGAGTCCAAACTCAGAAAAAATTTAAATAATTTCTGAAAAATGTGCTAGTATAATAAAGTGCTAGTATAACAACTGCACAATAAACAAAGTCCAAAAAACGAAAATGGTGATTTATAAAGTCCAAAAAAATCCAATTAGATGTGCAGTCCTGTTAAGAAAGAAACATAAGAAAAAAATGCTGGTATAATGAAAAATGTGCTTGTATGGTGACTATACCATAAATAAGGTGAAAGATAGAAATGGGGGTGTTAATATTGAACAGAAACACATCAAATAAACAAGGATTAACACATAATGAATGTGAACTCAGAAAAAATGAGAATAATTTCTGAAAAATGTGCTAGTATAATAATGTGCTAGTATAACTGCACAATAAACAAAGTTCAAAAAACAGAAATGGTGAATGGCAAAGACCAAAGAAATCCAATTAGATGTGCAGTCCCGTTAGACATATGTGGGATTCCAATCACCGGTATGAACTGTGAAGGAAAAAACAGAAGTACCGCCACCATAAACAGGGGGGGGGGGCTTACCAGATCTTATTGACTTGGCGGGGCTTACACCATCCAAGTCTGCAGAGCTTATTAGGTTGAACACATCTGTTGGAAACAACTGGTCCTAGGTCTGTATCAATCAATCGACCTTGGACTGTCACTGAATAGTGACTTGAAGGCTACAATTATCGTGAGGAGGGTGGAAGGTAAATGCCAGGAGGGATATATCATGCAATGAAAAGATGGGCTAACTTAGCGTGATACCGTATAAAAAAGGCAATTTATTAAAAATAGAATAAAACACTCACATTTGGAAGAGTAGAAAAAAGCATGTATAAAACAAAGAGCGATGCAAACAGGAGGTCCACCCAACTATTCAGTGACAGTCCAAGGTCGGTTGATTGATACAGATCTAGGACCAGTTGTTTCCAACAGATATGTTCAACCTAATAAGCTCTGCAGACTTGGGTGGTGTAAGCCCCGCCAAGTCAATAAGATCTGGTAAGCCTCCCCCTGTTTATGGTGGTGGTACTTCTGTTTTTTCCTTCACAGTTCATACCGGTGATTGGAATCCCCCATATGTCTAATGGGACTGCACATCTAATTGCATTTCTTTGGACTTTACCATTCACCATTTCTGTTTTTTGAGCTTTGTTTATTGTGCAGTTATACTAGCACATTATTATACTAGCACATTTTTCAGAAATTATTCTCATTTTTTCTGAGTTTGAACTCGCATTCATTATGTGTTAATCCATGTTTATTTGATGTGTTTCTGTTCAATACTAACACCCCCATTTCTATTTCTCACCTTATTTATGGTATAGTCACCATACGAGCACATTGTTCATTATACCAGCATTTTTTTCTTATGTTTCTCTTTTAACGGGACTGCACATCAAATTGGATTTTTTTTTACTTTATAAATCACCATTTTCGTTTTTTGGACTTTGTTTATTGTGCAGTTGTTATACTAGCACATTATTATACTAGCACATTTTTCAGAAATTATTCAAATTTTTTCTGAGTTTGGACTCACATTCATTATGTGTTATTCCTTGTTTATTTGATGTGTTTCTGTTTAATATTAACACCCTAATTTCTATCTCTCACCTGATTTATGGTAAAGTCACTATACTAGCACATTTTTCACCATACCTGTATTTTTTCAGAAATTTCACTTTTTTCTTTGGTTGATTCACATTTCACCACGTATGAATCTCTGTTTATTTGATATATTTATGTTTAAGTCACATTTATATAATTTATGCAAATTTATTTATGTTTAAGTCACATTTATATAATTTATGCAAATTTACTTTTTTGCAACCTTAGCACTGCACTTATTTATTTAGTTTTTGCTTTTTGTCTACAAGCTGTGCTGGCTGCTAGGTTGCAGGTTCATAGCGCAGTATTCCTTTAACTTTATTTTTTGTATCAACAAAGTTTTGTTGGAGTAAAATTTAAGAACCTGCTAGCCAACATTTGTTGGCGAAAAGTCCGACAACTAATGTTTGATGGAGCATACACACGGTCAGACTTTCAGCCAACAAGCTCACATCCAAAATTTGTTGTCGGAAAATCCGATCGTGTGTACGGGGCATCAGATTTCATGCAAGATTTGTATCTGCCTGTCTGTGGATAGTCAGTTAGATTGGAGTCTCCCTTTAGTGGTGATCAGAGGTATTGCAATCTTTGAAAAAGGTATAACAGCCAGTCTTGTGCAAAGTAAGCTCCCCCTCATTCCCTCCTACACAAACCAAGGTCCTTGCTTTGGTTAGCTAGTTGCAGCAGGCTTGCATCCTTGACATGCCACTTTCTTAAACCTTCTTTAGAAGGGCTTTTCTTGCCCACTTTTAATAAGGCTGGGTTCACACTATAGAACGCAGCGGCTCACAGCAGGAGTCTGATGCATCTCCATTCACTGTATCAGGTCTGATTTCAGCCTGAATTTTTGGCGGAATTCAGACCTGAAATGGACCAAAAGATGCAATTTGCACTGGAGCTGCTGCGGAGATGTGTGAACCGGCTCCAATCTCCTGCTATGCGAATTGGATGCGGGGAAACCCGCATCCAATTCGCAGTAGTGTGAACCCAGCCTCAAATAAAGTTCAGGACATCACATGGTTTACCCCTGCAGAGGTTTTCAGTATTTCTCAGCAACAAAATAAATATTAATCTTCCTTCTGGCATAAACGTGCAGCACTGCTACTCTGGCCTCACACGTTAGGCTCTTTATCCTTTATACTCTTCTGTATCCTCCAGACAGACTTCTCACACAAGATATGTGCATACACCTAGCAGCTCTGAGCTGCACTGGTTCCCACCTGTTTCCTAGTGGAGCCCTGTTGAATGGGCTGCAACCTTTTCTGTCTACTAGGGTAAAGCTCTGAGCCATATTCATATCTCTAATAAAAGCATTGCACATGAGAGCACAGGTGCGAAGCTGCTGAGCAGTCATGAATGCTTAGAGCTCCGCTGTCACCGGGACGAAAACGGCCTTCTATCGACAAGTCACGGTCGAATACCGCATTAATACGGTAACCCACTTATTACTGAGACTACGGGGCACAACTACATATAATGTTTAGCGGGAAAAAGACAAAACTTAAACAGCCAGCAGGCAAAGAAAAGCTGACAAGAAACGCTCCTAATATGACAGCAGCACAATCTTCCCGCTCTGCATTACCTCAGAGACAGTCACAAAGGGGGAACTCTGCCTATTCTTCCTCACAACTTGCTGACTCTGACCTTGATTATGGATTAACACCAATATCTCTACAAAATATTCCTAATAACTGGGATTTTCTTAGTCAGTTTGAACGTGTTTTACAAAAAGCCCTCCAAAATACCTCGGACACAATAACAGAAAAACTGACAAGGGAAATTTGTGAGGTAGGGCGCCGCACATCTACCTTAGAACACAAAATGGAGGATATAAATGATATCACTAATACTCATACTGACGAGCTAGAAGCCTTGAAAGAAGAAAATTTTACTCTACACACACGTCTGGAAGATTTCGAAAACAGAGCGAGGAGATCCAACCTGCGACTGCGTGGTATACCTGAAAGTATAATAGATCTTCAATCAACCATTACAGCGCTTTTTCAGGAGTTAGCCCCATCAATCCCCATTGAACTATTGGAGATGGACAGAATTCATAGAACTTTGGCCCCTAAAAAAGAAGATGGTCCCCCCAGGGACATTGTAATAAAATTACACTATTTTAGAACAAAGGAACAACTGATGGAAGCGGCACGTAATAAAGATACATTAACCTTTCAAGGCCATCGCTACCAAGTATTCCATGATCTCTCGCAGCAAACTCTCTTCAGAAGAAAAGAGATGAAACCTCACCTACAAATACTCCAATACCACCACATCCCCTATCGTTGGAGTTTTCCATTTGCCCTGCGATTCACCTATAAAGGTACAACATATACCTGCAAGAAATTGAACTACCTACCGACTGCGATCCAGGAGCTTCGTTTGTCAATTCCAGATAATTCGACTGAAGGCTCCAAACGCAGAGCATCATCAAACTCACCCAAGGCTCAGCAAGACAACCCAACTCAAATAGCTCACTCCAGTACCAGTAAAAGGAGTCGTTTTGCATCACCACCTCCTAATTCCAAAGATCAAATGGACTGAAAGCCACTACGATTCTTTTATTTCATTGAAACCTTTTACCTAGTGTTACTATTATAACGGTAACCAATTTCAGGTAGATTCAGAGTAGGGATCGAATAATCCTTCCTCTGTCTTTACCTTTATCCTTATAATTTCATTTAAGCAGAAGTTAATCAATCCTTTGTAAAATAATAATTGTTACCAAACTTTATTACTCCAATATCATTCTTTAGGTTTAGTTTAGTAAATGCAATGCCCTTTTTTATAAGTGCATGATGTAATGCAAAGTTATAGAAATATATCTCTATTACATTATCCTAAAAATAGCTATTATATTATTAGTGACTTGTATTATTTTATTATTGTTTGTATAGCCTTTGAGGAGGCTGCCTTTGTCCCGGAGACAATCCACTGCGCCTCTCAATAGATCCTCAAGTAGCCGGACTTACTGACCGGACTCTCTTTGGACCATTTGTACCCATCGGTTGGTGATATTTCACCACCCCTTGGATACTAGCTCCATATAGGAGCTATTTTCCTCTTTATTTAAAAACAACTTCTCATCTACTGCTCTAAAACAGGAATTTGACTTATTCTACTTGTTCTATTCATCCCCCTTTATTCTTTTTACCCATCCTTTCCTGCCCCCCCCCCCCCCTTTTTTTTTTATTGTGTTTTGTTTTTTTGTTTTTTCTCGCCCCTCCAGAGTATAACCTTCTTGGATATTATCACATTAAGAATTTATTATAATCCCTAATACCTTTATTCAAAAATGTCTTTAAATGTACTAACACTTAATGTCCAGGGTCTCAACTCCCCACCAAAACGAACAAAAGCCTTTCATTCCTTTTCTTCACTTTCTGCACATGTAATATGTCTGCAGGAAACACACTTCTCTACACAGTCTTCCCCTAAATTTATAAGTCGCCAATACCCACAAGTCTATATGGCCTCGGCCACTACAAAACAAAGAGGAGTGCTGATTGCATTTCATAACACAACCCCCTTCACTTTACATAGAGAAATAAAAGATCCTGAGGGTCGCTATATAATCCTTACAGGTCTCCTGTTAGATAATGAAATAACTATAGTTTCTTACTATGCTCCCAACAGAAATCCTCTTTCGTTCCTCTCACACTTGTTCTCAGTAGTTGAATCTCATAAAAAAGGTACCCTAATGATGTGTGGAGACTCAAATCAAGTTTTATACCCAATTTTAGACAAATCCCCTACACCACTACAACCTCAACACCTTAATTTCAGACAACTCCTTGAACAACATTCTCTTATTGACTCTTGGCATAGGCGTGCGCACAGGGTGTGCTAGGTGTGCCTGGGCACACCCTAATCGCCTTGTGTGGTGCATATTCCCCCCTGTTTAGACCACTGATATTTCATCCAAAAAAAAAATGTTACAAAATAAAATAATTAAAAAGAATAAAAATAAAACTACTGACACTGTCCACTGCCCTACTGACACCATCAGTACATATACACATGCATATGTATTTGAGCTTTGGGGTGCACGCCCTAATGCAAGAGGCTGCGCACACCTATGACTCTTGGCGTGAACAAAACCCTAGAAGAAAACAATACACTTACTATTCCCATCCCCACAAAACATTTTCTCGTATAGACCACCAATTCGTCCACATTGGCACGTTACCACAAATACATAATTCCTTAATCATCCCATGCGCATGGTCAGACCACAATGCGGTCATGACGTCCTTCTCATCCTTGATCCCGAGGCCTAGCCATAGATCCTGGACTATAAATGATAATTTATTAGTTGATCCAACATACCGTGTAAAAATAGAAACAGCCATACAAGATTATATAAATCAAAAAACCGCGCCAATCCAAATCATCAAGGTAGCAGCCAACACTCCAAAAAGACTAATTTGTGCACAATAACTAGGTGATATAAGTGTAGCGCTAAAGGTGAAAAACAAAAGCAAAAAGTTTTTTAAATAATTAAAGTGAATAGGGTGGAGGATAAACAGTGGACAATCTACATCTAGGAAGATGGGAGGCCCCGTTTGATCCTGAATCCAAAAGAATGTGTATGATGAGTGATTTAAGAAAACAAATAAAACCACATCTTAAGGCACATAAACCACTCTTTCTCCTCGGAAGAAGTGCAAACAATCACAATACATATAGCAGATAGTGACACTGAATTCTGTACTATAAATCCAGATTAGTGAAAATAAATTAGCATATATAGCAGAGAGTGTCCCCAATGTTGGTAGGGAGATATGGCTCCCAAGTGAAGCAGCATAAATCTGATGAATTAGTCCATATAGTACAAACAGTGATTGGCCCAACTTGAATCCAAGGCAGATATCATCACCATAGACATCCAGATAAAAGTAAAGGATAAATTACTCTTACCGACTTTGATGGACTCACAGGCCGTAGGCGGTGAGTCAAATAGGCTTGTACTGTCTTAGGATGGATGACAGTATGGGAATGGCTTGTACATCAGATGAAGGACTGGGGACCGACCCAGACGATTTCCACGGTCAGCGTCTTTGACAGCAAACATGGACCACGTGTAAAGAAAAAACAGGAAGCCTCCACATAGTGTAAATCCAAGGATTATTAACAAATGATGTTTATTAGATCGCTTAAGATCGTCAAACAGTCCATAAAAAATATTAGAATCGATTCAAATTGCAAAGATGGATAAGAGAACAATAAGCGTGGTATAGGTGGCTGGGTATAGCAAAAAACCCGACCGGTTTCGTCCACAAAGACTTCGGCTGGGGTGTATGCCATCCTGCCACCTCCACGCTTTTATACATGTATTGTATTATTCAACTGGGAACAGCTGTTACAGCGTGCTGCAGACCTACTTCCTGAATCAGTGGCGTGCGTTCCATTCGGGGTCATGTGTTACCCGAATTGGCCAATGGGGGGATGAAGCAATAGGTCCACCTCTATCTCCCAAGCCTCGATATGGATATTCTGTCAGCGCGCGCACTCATTGGAAGGAAGAGTGCGTTCCTCAGTTATTTACCCAATAGGAGCCGCCGCCGTGTGACGTACACACAGCGAACGTCACGTGATGGCGCCTGGCATACCCATAGGTGTACATCATTGTATTCCGCCGGAAGTATAACCACATTGCTGAGGCTGTTGGAACGCAAACAGTGTTCCAAGCGGTTCATTAAGGAAGGGAGTAATTGATACATAAACCGAACCAAACAAAAAAAAAAAAACAAAAAAAAAAAAAAAACAAACGGCGATCGTTATAATCCGCCGTAATCGTAGGTGTATAAACTCAATTTAGGTTTAAAACCCCTATTAATTATACTTAGAATGTTAAATCAGGAAGTAAGTAGGCATTGCAGCCATATCACAGTATCTAAGGACGGAGAAGGTTATGTATTCAATGAGCATTCTTACACATTAAACATGTATTCATATGCTCTAAAAAGACATATATCATGTTGGAATAAATCCTTCACATCAATTTTTACTAAAATTACATAATAAAATGAAATAGAATATATATAAAACTGAAACTAATATTAAAATAATATGGAAAATTGATATTAGAAAAAAATTTAAAATTACAAATTAAAAACAAAACCTCACACAATACCAGTTATAAAGCTTATATGTGTGTGTAAGAAAATATATTTTGATATTAATTTCGATATTGAGCAAGAAACTAATAGTAGAACTAATCTTAATCAAAAATGGGAAATAGGCCTGATCGAGTAACCAGGAGTTAGGCTTACAATACCTTCTAACCAATAGGGCTTGCCTTTGCTGTGTATGTGGTAAATATAACTGAGGAAGGAACCATTAGTGAAGAGAAAGGGAAGACTGTAATCAGGATTGGTTGATGAATGAATTGATGTCCCACTCAACATTTAATCCATGAGGCGTGAAACATCTTAGTTGGTGTATCCAGAAGGTTTCGAGCCTTGACACTCCCCTTATAGATGACTCTCCTCTCCAGTGAGGGGTAAATTTATCTATTATTTGGAACTTTGTACCGGTGGGATCTCGATTATGGCATGTTAGGTAATGGTTGGGAACGCTATGATTTGTACGCCCCTTTTTTATGGATTTAATATGTTCATTGACCCTTATGGAAAACGTACGGATGGTCCGCCCTACGTACTGCTTCCCACAAGGGCATGTGACGAGATATACAATGTACCTTGTCGAACAAGTGACGAAATGTTTGACAACATATTCTTTCCCTGTGTTGGTTGATCTAAAGGTCTCGATCTTCCGAGTTTTAAGTGTGTTAGTTATACACACCTTGCATCTTCGACAGGGGAAGAAGCCCTTCATGTCCTGAAAGAAGGAAGGGACAGAGGGGGGGTCTATTACATTAGGCGCAATCTGGCCCCTCAGGGACAAAGCACCTCTGTAAATCACCCCTGCTTGTTCTGGAAGAACTGGTCCAAGTACAGTATCATTTCTTAAAACCTTCCAATGTCTGTGGAAGATATCCTTAACCTGCTTATGTTGAATGGAAAAATTGGTGAAAAAGGACCACTTATGTTTATTTTCTATGATGGGTTTAGATTGTTCAGAGATAAGTGTATTTCTATCAACAAGGGAGACATTTTCAATAACTCTGTCTATCTCCAATGCATCATACCCCTTGTCTATAAATCTCGACTTCAAAACATTAGCTTGGTCAAAGTAGTCAGTGAGTTTTGAACAGTTTCGTCTAATCCGCAACATCTGGCTTCGGGGAATGGATTTTAGCCAAGCTGCGTGATGGCAGCTGTCGATCGGAATGTACCCATTCCGATCAGTGGCCTTAAAAAATGTCTTAGTAGTGAGATGGTTATCGACAACTGAGATCTCAAGGTCAAGGAAGTGTATAGTTGACCGGCTGGCTTCATGGGTTAACTCTATCCCAATTTGATTATCATTAAGGGTGCATATGAATTCGTCTAGAGATTCCATATTCCCTTTCCATAGGACTGTTTGACGATCTTAAGCGATCTAATAAACATCATTTGTTAATAATCCTTGGATTTACACTATGTGGAGGCTTCCTGTTTTTTCTTTACACGTGGTCCATGTTTGCTGTCAAAGACGCTGACCGTGGAAATCGTCTGGGTCGGTCCCCAGTCCTTCATCTGATGTACAAGCCATTCCCATACTGTCATCCATCCTAAGACAGTACAAGCCTATTTGACTCACCGCCTACGGCCTGTGAGTCCATCAAAGTCGGTAAGAGTAATTTATCCTTTACTTTTATCTGGATGTCTATGGTGATGATATCTGCCTTGGATTCAAGTTGGGCCAATCACTGTTTGTACTATATGGACTAATTCATCAGATTTATGCTGCTTCACTTGGGAGCCATATCTCCCTACCAACATTGGGGACACTCTCTGCTATATATGCTAATTTATTTTCACTAATCTGGATTTATAGTACAGAATTCAGTGTCACTATCTGCTATATGTATTGTGATTGTTTGCACTTCTTCCGAGGAGAAAGAGTGGTTTATGTGCCTTAAGATGTGGTTTTATTTGTTTTCTTAAATCACTCATCATACACATTCTTTTGGATTCAGGATCAAACGGGGCCTCCCATCTTCCTAGATGTAGATTGTCCACTGTTTATCCTCCACCCTATTCACTTTAATTATTTAAAAAACTTTTTGCTTTTGTTTTTCACCTTTAGCGCTACACTTATATCACCTAGTTATTGTGCACAAATTAGTCTTTTTGGAGTGTTGGCTGCTACCTTGATGATTTGGATTGGCGCGGTTTTTTGATTTATATATTTGCCATACATCTTTGACTTTATTACTGCTGCCGTTCCCTGCTTCTTTAATTAGGGGTTGATATCACAATAGTGGATATCTTCGATTATCGAAGTAATCGTACATTCAACATTGAAGGCGTCTTTGTACCCCTGAATAGTGATTCTGAAATAGGAGGACTATTCCTAAGGCTAAAAAACCTGATGGTCTCTGAGCTCCACTTGGAGTGGGACATAGCGTTCCTCGAACAGTACTTGAAGGAACGTTTGGTCCCGAGGGGTTTGAGGTGGAATATCCACCCCCAACAGGGTGAACCTGACCTAGATTCTTGGTTTCGTTACTTTAATGAGGCAGGTCTCTCCCTACTTGGGTTTCTAGTTGAAAGAAAGCGCCTTAAGAAAATGACCTTAGACACAGAAATCAAAGAAATTAGGGATAGACTCCTCCCTCATAAAAAATCAGCTGAATACAATATACTTTCCACTAATCTTAAAGACCATTTAGAAAAAGAAGAACGTGAACAGAGGGTTAAAAAGCAAAAAAAATACACAAGGGACACCTGTGATTATAAAAATGGATGTGTGTTTAGTTGGCAGGATAAGAACCCACCAATTATTGTTCCTGAGATAGGACAAGCACCCATTAACAATCTAGCCTCCTCTAGTTCACAACAACCAACCAATAGGATTGAATCCATTATACAGGATGTTTATCATCCACCTATTGGACCCCTCACTCCCACACCCCAGTATAAGAACTCATCCTCCAACAATGGAGGAAGGGGGAGGAATAATAGAGGTAGAGCCAAGGGAAATAGAAACCAGAGACCATACTATGATCACCATAGACAGGACTCGTCCCCTTGGAGAAGAAACAATGATCATTATGATCAATATCCAGAATATCAGTATCCTCAGAGAACTCCGGTCCATATACGAAATAGATTCTCACCTCTTAGAGAAAGAAGATTCAATGATGACCATGGTTCCGGATACTCCTATTCTGATAGAGATGACGGATACCATGTGAGATCACCATTCAATTATAACCAGAACCAACCAGGACCATCCACAAGGAGGGATTTTCACAGGGAAGGGGAAAGTCATCTCAGAAATGCAAATCCGGGCGCGGCTCCAGAGGGGGGTGGCGCGCCAGGAAAAAGAAAACGTGTTTAAAAGACACTGGTATTTTTAATTTGAGCAATGTAGAACTAACAAAAGCTGAAAAATCAGTTTTAGATAAAGGGTTGAAATATGTACCTCCAAAAAGACTTAATAAATTCTCAACTTTTATAGATGTACACAAATACATCAGAAAGTTGAATATCCAGAGATATATTATGTCCAATCCTATTAGACCTCGGACCAATGACATTACGTCACATACGGTCCATTCAGGCCTTGCAAATCCATCGCTGTTTAATCCTCCCTGTCCAGTAGCACCTTCCATTAAGGTCTTTCGGGATTTGGTACTCAAAGACCTTGATAAGCTACCTGACAAAAAAATATACAATGACCCTAACTTAAAAATTGGGCTTAAGTCCCTCTGTGAACAAAAAAACCTCGTCATCCGCCCAGCTGACAAGGGGGGTGGGATCGTTATTCTTGATAAGGCAGACTACCATACAGAAATGATGAGAATTCTTGGGGATACAGATACTTATCTTAAACTAACCAAGAATCCTACATCGGATTTCAAGAAAGCTCTAGTTGATTTGATAGATACTGGGTCCCAATTGGGCATCCTTGATAAGAAGGAGAAAAGCTTCTTGGTACCAGTCGCTCCACGTATTCCTATAATTTATTATTTACCGAAAGTTCATAAAAATGTTACACAACCTCCCGGTCGCCCTATCATTAGTGGCATAAATTCCATAACCTCCCGCATCGGGAAATATATTGATTTTTTTCTCCAACCGTTAGTGAAGACTATACCATCCTATCTAAAGGACACTAAGGACACTATTGCCAAACTTAAACGTGTCACATATAGTAATGACCTTATTCTAGCCACAGCTGATGTTAAGGCGTTGTACACCTGCATACCCCATAATTCCGGGTTCGAAGCAGTTAACTCTTTTCTTTCCAGGAATAGCCTAATTCCGGGTACCCAGAAGAGGTTTATTATGGACCTATTGTGTTTTGCCACCAAACACAACTACTTCTGGTACGATGGAGACTTTTATCTCCAAAAGAAAGGGGTAGCAATGGGGGAAAAGTTTGCCCCCAGTTTGGCCAATATATTTATGGCCAAATGGGAGGAGGATGTCGTCTATGCCCTAGACCCACCGCAATTGGTGTTGTGGGCTAGGTACATCGACGACATCCTCCTCCTATGGAAAGGGAATATGGAATCTCTAGACGAATTCATATGCACCCTTAATGATAATCAAATTGGGATAGAGTTAACCCATGAAGCCAGCCGGTCAACTATACACTTCCTTGACCTTGAGATCTCAGTTGTCGATAACCATCTCACTACTAAGACATTTTTTAAGGCCACTGATCGGAATGGGTACATTCCGATCGACAGCTGCCATCACGCAGCTTGGCTAAAATCCATTCCCCGAAGCCAGATGTTGCGGATTAGACGAAACTGTTCAAAACTCACTGACTACTTTGACCAAGCTAATGTTTTGAAGTCGAGATTTATAGACAAGGGGTATGATGCATTGGAGATAGACAGAGTTATTGAAAATGTCTCCCTTGTTGATAGAAATACACTTATCTCTGAACAATCTAAACCCATCATAGAAAATAAACATAAGTGGTCCTTTTTCACCAATTTTTCCATTCAACATAAGCAGGTTAAGGATATCTTCCACAGACATTGGAAGGTTTTAAGAAATGATACTGTACTTGGACCAGTTCTTCCAGAACAAGCAGGGGTGATTTACAGAGGTGCTTTGTCCCTGAGGGGCCAGATTGCGCCTAATGTAATAGACCCCCCCTCTGTCCCTTCCTTCTTTCAGGACATGAAGGGCTTCTTCCCCTGTCGAAGATGCAAGGTGTGTATAACTAACACACTTAAAACTCGGAAGATCGAGACCTTTAGATCAACCAACACAGGGAAAGAATATGTTGTCAAACATTTCGTCACTTGTTCGACAAGGTACATTGTATATCTCGTCACATGCCCTTGTGGGAAGCAGTACGTAGGGCGGACCATCCGTACGTTTTCCATAAGGGTCAATGAACATATTAAATCCATAAAAAAGGGGCGTACAAATCATAGCGTTCCCAACCATTACCTAACATGCCATAATCGAGATCCCACCGGTACAAAGTTCCAAATAATAGATAAATTTACCCCTCACTGGAGAGGAGAGTCATCTATAAGGGGAGTGTCAAGGCTCGAAACCTTCTGGATACACCAACTAAGATGTTTCACGCCTCATGGATTAAATGTTGAGTGGGACATCAATTCATTCATCAACCAATCCTGATTACAGTCTTCCCTTTCTCTTCACTAATGGTTCCCTCCTCAGTTATATTTACCACATACACAGCAAAGGCAAGCCCTATTGGTTAGAAGGTATTGTAAGCCTAACTCCTGGTTACTCGATCAGGCCTATTTCCCATTTTTTATTAAGATTAGTTCTACTATTAGTTTCTTGCTCAATATCGAAATTAATATCAAAATATATTTTCTTACACACACATATAAGCTTTATAACTGGTATTGTGTGAGGTTTTGTTTTTAATTTGTAATTTTAATTTTTTTCTAATATCAATTTTCCATATTATTTTAATATTAGTTTCAGTTTTATATATATTTTATTTCATTTTATTATGTAATTTTAGTAAAAATTGATGTGAAGGATTTATTCCAACATGATATATGTCTTTTTAGAGCATATGAATACATGTTTAATGTGTAAGAATGCTCATTGAATACATAACCTTCTCCGTCCTTAGATACTGTGATATGGCTGCAATGCCTACTTACTTCCTGATTTAACATTCTAAGTATAATTAATAGGGGTTTTAAACCTAAATTGAGTTTATACACCTACGATTACGGCGGATTATAACGATCGCCGTTTGTTTTTTGTTTTTTTTTTTTTTTTTTTTTTTTTTTTGTTTTTTTTTGTTTGGTTCGGTTTATGTATCAATTACTCCCTTCCTTAATGAACCGCTTGGAACACTGTTTGCGTTCCAACAGCCTCAGCAATGTGGTTATACTTCCGGCGGAATACAATGATGTACACCTATGGGTATGCCAGGCGCCATCACGTGACGTTCGCTGTGTGTACGTCACACGGCGGCGGCTCCTATTGGGTAAATAACTGAGGAACGCACTCTTCCTTCCAATGAGTGCGCGCGCTGACAGAATATCCATATCGAGGCTTGGGAGATAGAGGTGGACCTATTGCTTCATCCCCCCATTGGCCAATTCGGGTAACACATGACCCCGAATGGAACGCACGCCACTGATTCAGGAAGTAGGTCTGCAGCACGCTGTAACAGCTGTTCCCAGTTGAATAATACAATACATGTATAAAAGCGTGGAGGTGGCAGGATGGCATACACCCCAGCCGAAGTCTTTGTGGACGAAACCGGTCGGGTTTTTTGCTATACCCAGCCACCTATACCACGCTTATTGTTCTCTTATCCATCTTTGCAATTTGAATCGATTCTAATATTTTTTATGGACTGTTTGACGATCTTAAGCGATCTAATAAACATCATTTGTTAATAATCCTTGGATTTACACTATGTGGAGGCTTCCTGTTTTTTCTTTACACGTGGTCCATGTTTGCTGTCAAAGACGCTGACCGTGGAAATCGTCTGGGTCGGTCCCCAGTCCTTCATCTGATGTACAAGCCATTCCCATACTGTCATCCATCCTAAGACAGTACAAGCCTATTTGACTCACCGCCTACGGCCTGTGAGTCCATCAAAGTCGGTAAGAGTAATTTATCCTTTACTTTTATCTGGATGTCTATGGTGATGATATCTGCCTTGGATTCAAGTTGGGCCAATCACTGTTTGTACTATATGGACTAATTCATCAGATTTATGCTGCTTCACTTGGGAGCCATATCTCCCTACCAACATTGGGGACACTCTCTGCTATATATGCTAATTTATTTTCACTAATCTGGATTTATAGTACAGAATTCAGTGTCACTATCTGCTATATGTATTGTGATTGTTTGCACTTCTTCCGAGGAGAAAGAGTGGTTTATGTGCCTTAAGATGTGGTTTTATTTGTTTTCTTAAATCACTCATCATACACATTCTTTTGGATTCAGGATCAAACGGGGCCTCCCATCTTCCTAGATGTAGATTGTCCACTGTTTATCCTCCACCCTATTCACTTTAATTATTTAAAAAACTTTTTGCTTTTGTTTTTCACCTTTAGCGCTACACTTATATCACCTAGCCATACAAGATTACATCGCTAATAATTTACCAACAGATACTAATCCACTGAATCTATGGGAAGCTCTTAAACCTTCCATTAGAGGAGTCTGTATCAGCCAGTCGTCTTACCGACGTAAATTGAAACAGCAAATGCAAAATAAAATTAGAGGAAGCTTATTATAAAGCCTCTGAAATTTTCCAAAATTTGCCCTCTCAAACTACAAAGCTAGACTATGATAAAGCAAAGTTGGAGCTTGATCTTTTTTTAACAGACTCAGCTATACAGATTCTTCGCAAAACTAAACATACAATATATATGAAAGCTAATAAGCCAACCACATTCTTGGCATTAACTCTACGCAGAGCAGACCACATTCTGAAACCAATTCGGCTACAAATCATCAAAAACAATTTTTCTAGTAATCCACAGAAAATTATCAATGAGTTCCGTAGGAAACTCAAAGATTTATACCAAAATACACAAACATTCGACTCAACAAAATTAGACGCGCTGTTATCTTCTATTCTTCTCCCAACCCTTTCTGTTACCCAACAAGAAACTTTAGATAAGCAGATCACTAATATGGAAGTCATATCAGCAATAAAATTCCTAAAATTGCATAAACGCCCAGGCCCTGATGGATACTCAGCCACATTTTATAAACACTTTACTACAATACTAGCCCCACTTATGACAAACACATTTAATTCTCTATTAGAAGGCTGTGCCTTTAACGCGGAATCCCTACTAGCTTCAATATCCATGATTCCAAAACCGCATGCAGATGACACGTCATGGTCCAATTACAGACCAATCTCAATCCTTAATATAGACATAAAAATATTAGCAAAGATTCTATCTAATAGACATAATCCAATTATTGGCACATTAATTCATAAAGACCAAACAGGTTTCATACCTTTCAGACAAGCAGGTGATAACATACGGCGTGTTACCCTACTGGCTCATATAGCCAGGTCTCGCAAAATCCCTGCCTGTTTCCTCTCTATCGATATACAAAAGGCGTTTGACACTCTGTCATGGTCTTATCTTAAAGCCATTCTTCATAAATGGGGATTTGGTAAGCGGTTCCAGGGATGGATTTCCTCTCTTTATCATAATCCAAAAGCGTATATAACCTATTCAGGTTATCGCTCAGACCCCTTTAATATTGAAAGAGGAACCAGGCAGGGATGTCCATTATCCCCTCTTCTATTCTCCTTGGCTATTGAGCCCCTAGCTCAACTTATTAGATCCAATATAAATATAAAAAGACTTGAATTAGGTGGTCACCAACATAAGTTATGCTTATTTGCCGATGACGTCTTAGTATTTCTTACTTCGCCCCTACTATCAGCTCCAAACCTCATTGAAATTCTTACAAAATTCAGTAAAATATCTGGTCTTAAGATAAATCAGCAAAAATCAAAAGCCCTAAATATATCGTTATCACCTGATTTACAGAAACAGTTACAAGACTCCCTTCCATTTACATGGTCAACAACACATTTACCATATTTAGGGATCTCACTAATGGCTAATCCAGCTGACCTATACTCTGCAAATTCTCCCATGCTAACTCAATTATCAACCTTACTGAGAAAATGGTCTTCTTTACCGTTAGCATGGATGGGTAGAATCACAGTAGTAAAAATGTCCATATTGCCTAAAATCCTATACCTGTTCCGTGTACTTCCTATAAACGTTCCGGCTTATTTTTTCCGAATACTACAACGCAAATCAGCCCAATTTATTTGGGGCAAACTTAAACCACGATTACCACAAAATACACTACATATGGCCCGAACCTGTGGAGGTTTGGGTGTTCCAAATTTCTCAAAATACTATTATGCTTCTCAATTAGCACAAATTATTAAATACCATGCCACTAAAGAAATCCCTCTTTGGGTAACTATAGAATCGGTGGAATGTGATCCACTTTCTATATCAAATCTGTTATGGCTTTCACCACCCCAACGACGTTCAATAACAAATCTAGTCACAAAACATAGCCTCTCAATATGGGATAGACTTAAATTCCGTTTTGGTCTCCAATCTCCACTAAACCCTCTCCTCTCCTTTCTAAACAACCCCTCCTTCTACCCAGCTTGGACTTTACCTTCCTCCTTTAAAGCTTGGATAAATGTGGGTCTTACACGAGTTCATCACTTCTACGACTCTGATAAACTTATTTCATTTCCTACAATAAGCAAGACACACAACATACCCAGTAATGAAACATTTAGATTCTTACAAATTAAAAACTTTTTTATCCCAAAACATCCCCACAAACTTGACAACTCCAGAATATACTTCATTTGAACGATCATGTATGTCAGATCCACACAGACGAGGACTTATCTCTGACATATATGCTCAACTACTTTCACAAACAAATTCCTCTCCCCCGTCTTATACTACCAAATGGGAAGCTGATTTAAACCTTCCTCCAGACTCACTGGATTGGTCACAAATCTGGCAATCTACAAAATCAGCCACACCCAACATAGTTGCCCTAGAAACAAATTATAAAGTTCTTACCAGGTGGTATTTAGTGCCAGCACGTATATCAAAATACCTTCCCCAATACCCCCCTCACTGTTTTCGCGGATGCAGCGACATTGGTACACATCTGCATATTTGGTGGACTTGTCCAATAGTCCAAACATATTGGTCAAAAATATTTCAAATTCTCTCTACAATGTTTGAAACCACATTACATTGGTAGATCCATTGGTAGCCCTCCTAAATAATAAGCCACGAAACATAACTCAACGTCAATTTAAACTTTTACTATATGTCACAACAGCTGCAAAACAATCGATAGCAAAAGCCTGGAAAACCAATAAGCTTTGTGACATATCTGTAAAACAACGTGTAACTCAAGCTATGATCCATGCTAAAATGGAGGCAATCATACTTGATAAACTGGACAAATTTGAATCTCTTTGGCTTCCATGGACAACACACATACTACCACCGGATTTAAACTATTCACTTCTTTTACCCTAATGAGATCTACCACCTTCACGGTCTATATTATTGCATGTTCCCATAAATATTTAACACTCACTTCTCTCTGGAGACCCCAAATTCCCTCCATAACCATTTCAGATCCCACCACATATTCCCACTTATTAAATTTTATTTTTAGTGATGTATAATAATAAAATATGTCTTTATCTATTTCTATTAAATTATTATTTGGTTAGGCAAACTATGTCTTTTTCGGATGCAAACTATCTATACCTTTGATGGGGATGCTTTGGAGGGACACCCATGCACCCGGGATATGCTGGGCCAAATAGCCGGACCTTGGCCCTGGTTGTTTGGGTGTCTCTCTAGGTCATCTCATTAATACCCAATTTATCTAATTTAGTTGCATTTTATGTCTCACTATTGTGAAATATTGTATTTTTTTTATATATATATTTATCTACTTACTTATTTATTTATTTTTCCAATTACAAAAGCTCTATTAATTATTATAACCATATAATTCAGATATGTACACTGGATAATAGATTTTCTTACTGATTTCTACAAGATAAGTATTATTATTCTAAGTTATTATTGAGAAGTTCCTTTTCCTCATATTTTGTAACCTTACATAAATTTAAAGCCAGTACTGTAAAATTGTATTGTTGTATTCTCAATAAATTATTTGAAAAGAAAAGCATTGCACACACCTGTCCAATTAGTGTGCTGTTTGTTTGCAAAATCTGGACTCAAAATGTAAAACATCTCTCCCAAGTCTTTATGAAGCCTCCAGACTCCAAGTGCCAAACTGGGTCATACCAGCCCCAGATGAAAACTCTTAATACAAAACTCTTTCCACATCATGACAGGGAACAGCAATGACACAATAGGTAACAGTGAACTATAGTGCTGAGCTGCTTCAGTTACACATTAATAGTACTAATATAAAACAAAATTGCATCAATAGCAAAAAAAAAATAAAAATAATGAAAATCGCAAAAAAAAGTACACGTAATAAGTCATTATAGTGAAAATGCGAGCGCCCTAGTAGACAAATATTTGAATCTACATGTCACATAGTTATTCTCCTATGTTAAAGACACCATCGATCTACTCAAAATCTTAGATGGCAAAGTACTCCCTCCTTACACCTGGTTGGTGGCCTTGGATGTGGAGAGCTTATACAATTGCATTCTACACACTAAAGCTATGGAGGTAATTCAGGAACAACTTAATGAACGTGGACCCTCGTTTACTTTATATAGTCAGTTTGTTCTCCAGTTTATTCTCCAGCTGTTGAAGTTTATATTGACAAGAAATGTGTTCATGTTTGGCTCCTCCCACTACCTCCAGGTGGCAACTTACTAGCTGTCAATGATTATAATCTCACTTTTACCATGGAGTGCAGTCAGTCCAAAATTAGTTTTTTGGACTTGCAAATTCATGTGGACTCTGACGTAACTCTTCATACATCTCTCTATCATAAGCCCTCTGCGGGCAATACTTTACTACATGCAACCATTGCACACCCACAACCTATTTTGGGCAGTATTCCATATAGCCAGTTTCTCCGCCTTAGGAGAAACTGTACCCTGGACCATAATTTTTACCAGGCATCTAGAGATTTATCCGATAGACTATACCAAAGAGGCTATAGCCGTTCTTTACTTAAACGAGCTTTCAATAGAGTGGTTAAATTGAACAGGCAAGATCTTATCCACTCCAAACAGTCCTCTAAACCCAACCAGTCAGTTCGAGTTATAACCCAATTCTCTCAACAACACATGCAAACTAGAGCAATTCTTAAAAAATATTGGCCCCTATTAACGGCGGATTCCACCGTGAGTAAGTATGTCAAAACTTACCCTGAAATCGCCTATCGATGGGCCCCCTCCATGAGGGATCGACTAGTCATGAGCCATTAAACACCTAAACAATCTATTAGGGTCTCTAATACTGGTACTTTTTCTTCTGGACACTGCGATACCTGCCCCTTTATCATTAATTCTAAAACAATAATCCTTCCCAATGGACAGATTCAGTCCATAAAATATCGTATTACCTGTAACACTATTGGAGTAGTCTATCTGGCCCTATGCGTCTGTGAATGTTTTTACGTCGGCAAGATGAAACGTCCATTTTTCAGACGCATTAGGGACCACATTATGCCACTCCATAAGCAATCGGCCACTACAGCCTTAAACAGACATATTGCCATTCAACATAATAATTTTGATCCCAATGTAGTACGATTTCCGGCACTCGAGCATGTGCCTACACATGTTCGAAGCGTCAGTATCGACATTCCTCTCTTGCGATTAGAAACCAGGTGGATACACTGTTTAGATGCTACTAGATATCCTGGCTTAAATGAATATATTAGTTTTAAATCTTTTTTGTAAGGTTATTGAATATTATTAACATTTTCTATTACCAATTGTCTCAAGAACTCTGTGGGTCCTCTGATCTATCTGGCTCTTGTGTTTGGTCTTTTTTCTTTTCCCCCCTTCCAATCTCTCTCCTCCTCTCCACCATGACTGCCATTACCCTAACAGCCTTTTTGATCTTACAGGCCCAACGCTTGTGACAGTGCCCTCTCTGTTCTCCCCTTTATCCATAAACAAAATATTAAAATATTCATTTATTTTTCATATTTCTTATTACTGTATTATTTTTTTTATTTTTGTATTTTTTGCTGTTTATTGTTTTTCCAATACTCTGAAATTAATGCAATTGAATGTGGTTGTAAATTTAGACTGCTTAAATTCACTATGCGTGTTACTAGATTGTCTATGTAAATTGTATTCATTGTCTGCAGCGCTGTGCAATCCTTTGCTTCATAAGTTTATGGTTGGTTAAACTGCTTGGCTTGGAGCACGCCCAGTGGTTCCCCACTCAATCTCGCCCTCTCAATTCTTTCTAGTCCATTCATCCTTTTGATTCGCTACATGCCCTGTGCCCCGCTCGGCCGTTAGCCCCTCCCTTGTGCTGGGTCACTCCCACCACAGCCCGTGACTGTATGGACACCCGGCTTGTCATCGCCCCCTACTACCTGCCTATTCCATCAATTACAACATAATCCTCCATCTGTAGCCTCGCTCCTGGAGGCATGAGTTGGACACATACTGTTCACCCACGCTTCCGGGAGATACAAGGGACTATGGATGCTGTAGGCATTTGCGGCAGCTAGTGCGAAGGCGCACGGGCCGTCTTCTGTCCGCTCCTGATTGGCTGAATAATTTCGCCAATCAGGTGGGGGGCTTTAAATAGGTGCACTAATCGTCCGTGATTGTGGACACACCGGGACGCTATACCGATCGCACTGAATGAGAAGGTAAAATTTGTTCTATGATTAATTACAACAACTTTAAATGCAGTGATAACACATCACAGCATTTACTCTGTCACTTTGTTTAATATAGGAACTTCGCCTATATCCATCAGGCTCATATACCACACTTGATGTGGTAAATTATATACATCTATTGCAGCATTTGTTCCATCTGGAAGTATTATGCCCCGTACACACGGTCGGATTTTCCGACGGAAAATGTGTGATAGGACCTTGTTGTCGGAAATTCCGACCATGTGTAGACTCCATCACACATTTTCCATCGGATTTTCCGACACACAAAGTTTGAGAGCAGGCTATAAAATTTTCCAACAACAAAATCCGTTATCGGAATTTCCGATCGTGTGCACACAAATCCGACGCACAAAGTGCCACGCATGCTCAGAATAAATAAAGAGATGAAAGCTATTGGCTACTGCCCCGTTTATAGTCCCGACGTACGTGTTTTACGTCACCGCGTTCAGAATGATCGGATTTTCCGACAACTTTGTGTGACCTTGTGTATGCAAGACAAGTTTGAGCCAACATCCGTCGGAAAAAAGCAGCTTAACCTGCTCAGCTGATTTAACAGGTATGATTTGTCAGCTAATCCTAACATTTGTGCCATAGATGACTAAAGAAGTCTTTTGTTTTTTGTTTTTTCTTTTCCGCTATTCTTATACATATACCCTCTCTTTCCATTCTATTTAGTCTGGTCAATCTATATGGTCCATCAGTAGCACTGATCGATCAAGTACCATCAATCTTTTCAGCGTCCCAGTTCTCTTATCTATGTAATTTAATTTAATTTTTTGGTGAGTACTAAGGACTTTTTTGTCCCTTCTTTCCTTTTTGATGTAACTGAGCTAGATATGCTCATATATATATATATATATATATATATATATATATATATATATATATATATATATATATATATATATATATATATATTTATATATATATATATTTCTACAGCTATTTTTAAGGACCTTTCATCAAGCCCCCTGCAGTCACACTAAGGCAGTGAGGATTTGGCCCTCACTTTAGAGGTTTCCTGTGTGGCCCTCCGGGTCCCTTTGGTTATGTATGTGCGATCCTTAATTGATGATATTTCTATCCTTGCTGGGACCTATTGATTGGGTGCTATTGTCTAGTTTCCATGCATTTTTGTTAGGGATTTGCATGACGCTGCTCTTTGTGCATTTAGTTTGTTTTCATCACATTAATTTAGTTTTCTTTTTGTAGAATTACAACCTAATACATCCCCTGAAGATGCCAATGTATTGGCGAAACTAGTAGGGATTTGTTTGATTCCTTCATCCATTGGTTGTAATATATTTGTATATGCTCCTGTATGTACAGTATCTGTACTGTAAATGAAATGCATTTATTTTTAAGCGATTTTTTGTAATAAAATTAATTTATTTTAATATTTAATTTTGTTGTATCTCTGGCACCGCAATAACCCCATTATTCCACCCATTGTTTCTACTTACCCATTGGGATGAGGTGCCTTATCTAATTAAAGACACATACACCACCAGCTCTACCTTTTTCTCTTAGTCCATTCAGAGAGAAGATATGCCAAACTTTGTGACACCACAACTTCACCTCCGTGATAATTATGCCCTCACCTCAATATTTGGACCCAAATAGCAATACAGATCTAATGCACATAACCCCTTTCCCAGGAGGCAGAGAGTTTGATGATTGAAGTCACTGCCACAATTTATTAAAACTATTTGTACTCACATTTATAATGGTAAAAATACCAAAATGCTCCAATATCACATTGAGATTCTAAAGATCGCTATTGGTGCTTCACTTCTGGTTTCGGTAATTACATCACCTGGCTCCACCCAACATGTTCCATCATGGATCGCATCACTCTGTTTATGCATTGCTATGCATGATATAGCTTGACATGAGGTTATTATTTATGTCAACATGACATGTAAAATTGTTTGTATGCGTGTATAGTCAGTTTTGGGCTAGCAGTGCACCTTAACTGATTACTGTACTTGTTTATTCATTGTGGAAAGTAATGTCTGGGTTGTAACATTTGTTTATGTTGAATGGATTGTTGCTTAAAACCCCAAATCATCTTTTTCAATGTTCTTGAGCCCCAGCTTTAGGTTTAGAATAATTTATGTAGGGTACTCAGAAGTATATTTTTTCCTTTACAATCTTTTTGCTACTGGATTTAAATTCTTAAGTGTGGAACTTTGTATTCTAGCTACATTGGAAAATGATTTGCTTTAGATCCTAAGATTATGCCCTTTTCAGTAAGTTCCCTTAGAGAGATTTATTGCAGCAATGTTTGACATTATTCTCTGTTTAAAATATCTGTGCATGCATCAATGGAAATGTTTTTTTCCTTCTGAGTACATTGTTTGAGTATCTATGAAAAGTGGCTAAGGTTATTATTTTTTTGAGTAACGCTATGGATAGATCCACCTCTCACTCTTTGCTGTTATGAAAAGAACTTAATGTGTTTATTGAATTGTAAAACTCATCATACAAAAGCCAGATAATAGTTATTTTGATTTTAGTAGTATATTAACACATAAGGCATTCAAATTCCAATTCCAGCCAAACTTTTGTTGTAGTTTTTCGTTTCAATAATTTTTTAATACAAAACACAAAGGGATTTGGAAACATTTATTTATTTCAGGTACTTATATAGCGCTGTCAATTTACGCAGCGCTTTACATATACATTGTACATTCACATCAGTCCCTACCCTCAAGGAGCTTACAATCTAAGGTCTCTAATTCACATTAATACATATACTAGGGAGAATTTAGACAGGATCCAATTAACCTACCAGCATGTCTTTGGAGTGTGGGAGGAAACCGGAGTACCCGGAGGAAACCCACGCAGGCACAGGGAGAACATGCAAACTCCAAGCAGGTAGTGTCGTGGTTGGGATTCGAACCAGTGACCCTTCTTACTGCTAGGCGAGAGTGCTACCACTACACCACTGTGCCGCCCTAGAACATAAACATAAATATAAAATAAAAAAGACAAAAGTATGCAATATATATGGACAGTACATTTGGTAAAGTTATGTGGATATGTAGAGTTATACTCTGTACTTGACATGTAACTAGGTAGCTTGCTAAAAGACATGTGTTACCTATCAAGAGGGCTAGTAACTGCAGCCAGCAGTGCAGTCAGAGCCATCTGTAGTATCTCTGAGAGGCATCACCGCCCTGCATCATGGGCCCCGTCCACTCCCATCAAGCATCGCCCCACATGGGCACATACTGCGGTACCAGATGCGAGCAGACGGGGATGACCCACAACCACAAAGCAGGTGTCCCGTAGTTGGTCATTTTGGCTATTAATCTGTGTATTCAGAATGAGCTGTCATAAAAGGGCATCCAGTAACATAACCATTTAACATATAACTTATAACATATAGCAGGATGTGATTTGGGACAAAGGAACATAGGTTGACAATATTGTTTGTAGTATAGATGGTATATATCAGACTTTATTTACATTATACCAGTCTAACCAGGGTTTCCAGTTTGTGTGTAGTGATTGAGTGTTATTTTGGGATATAACAAACATAATTTCGTAAGATATATGTAAATTAGTGGTTCTTATTACTTCAGTAAAGGTTGGCACTCCCTTTTGTTTCCAATGTCTAGCGATTTCCAGTCGCACACCTAATAATATATGAGAAAATATTTTCCTTAGGGGAGGTGGGATTGATTCTATCCCTAGGGATAAAATAGCCATTCCTGGGTTATTGGGGACCTGTGCACCCATTATTTGAGTTATGATATTAAAAATGGCTGACCAGAGGGATTGTAGTATTGGACATTTCCAGAATATGTGGAATAATGATCCTCTATGACCGCATTGTCTCCAGCACAGTGGGGATGATTGCGGGTCAAACCCTGCTATTCTTGTGGGTGTTAAATACCATCTTAACATTAGTTTTTGATAAAGTTCCCAGAGGTTAACACTTTTAGTGGCTTTGTAGCTGGATGTCAGTGCTATCTTCCATTGTTCAGTGGAGTAAGAGGTCGTACAGTGGGGAAGAGGTATACAGTATCTTCTTTAAGGTTTAAATGCTGACTTGTTGGGAGAATGCCCCCACACATCTCTATCTGAAAACCACCATCTGGTGTGATATTAGCAAGGGATCCAAAGTATGCAGGACTCCAAATTTTAGAGGCAGGGCAGGGGTGCCTTGCTTTTCATGAAAAGCTACCTGAGAATGATGAATGGGAGAAAGCATTGCAGTCTCATAGACTAATTTCTCCAAAAATATCAGATAAATGTACCCACCTTTTATATCTTTTATAGAACTTAGGGATATCTTGGGGTATCTAAATTATTGGACAACAATTTCATCACCGGTGGTAGCGGCATTTCGAGAGATGGTGTGGAGGTGGCAAACATTACGGCTTACCTTCATGGGGCATGTAAATTTATTTAAAATGATATTCCTTTCAAAATTTTTATATATATTGTCTAACTCCCCTATGTATGTGCCCAAAACAAGTGGGGTCATTTTTAGTTAAGATATTTGCATCAGATATTTTATATCCCCACTCGCTTATTCCGTATGTATAAGAGCCTCTCTGGTATGTCATAAATGCCAGCTGTGAGGGTACTTTTCTTCACATCATTTGGGAATGCTCTAAAGTAAGGCCCTTGTTGTCCCAGGTGATGGAGTTCATTGCTGATAAGTTCAGCCTCCCAAATGTATGTAGGCCTTTTCTTCATTATGTCTATTGGCAGTTATTGAGGATGAGGAGATGTATGTGGTTTCTTAGACACCTTTTCTTTTATGCCTGCAAGCTTATTGTCAGAAAATGGATCCATGTTGAAAAACTCACTTTGGGAATGTGATTAAAATTGGTTAATACAAATATTCCGCTCTACCGAATGACATATGAGGCATGGAGTTGGGCTAATGGTTTGGGCTGAGCAAAAGTCTGGCCTGAACATTGCTTGTTCACCCGTTCAGCAAACACCTGAACTTGCAGGGCGCTCGGTGGGATGTTCACCCGCTGAGCGCCCCCCAATGCACTGCGTGCTGCCCAATCAGGGCACAGTGAATAGCTGGTTGTTAAGGAGTGGGGTCAGGAAGCCGGCTGCTGAGTCCTTAACAACGGATGAGTCATCAGCTGTCATTGGGCTTCCCAGCTGACAGAAAAAAAAACATTGGCGGCAATTGAAAACCGTGAAAAAAAATGGCATAGGGTCCCCCCCAGAATCCGTGTTTGATCCTTATTCGAGCATGCAGCCTGGCAGGCCATGAAGGGGGAGGGGGGACGAACGATCGCCCCCCTCCTGAACCATACCAGGGCAAACAGTCTACTGTTTTTCTTTTATTTTTGACAATTTTTTTTGACAATGTACCCCTACTCATTCACATGGGAGGGCCTGGGATCTTGGGACCCCCTTGTTACCAGATTCCAATAAGCCCCCTGCCCACAGACCCCCACAACCACCACTCAGGGTTGTCTGGAAGAGGCTCTTGTCCCCATCAACAAGGGAAAAGGTGCTTTGGGGTGGGGCAGCCCCCCTGCCCTAAAGCACCCACCCCGCCATGTTGAGGGCATGTGGCCTGTTATGGTTCAGGAGGATGGTGGGGGGCGCTCACTCGTCCCCCTTTTCCTGGCCTGCCAGGCTGCATGCTCAAATAAGGGTCTGGCATGCATTTTGGGGGTCTCCACACTGTGTTTTTTAAATTTTGACATTTCCCCTTAAAACCTATACCAGACCTAAGGGTCTGATATGGATTTTGGGGGGGAACCCTGCTCCATTTAAAAAAATGCTATATTTTTTTAACCACTTCCTGCAAAACGATGTACCTGTACATCTCTTTGAGGAAGTGGTTGTACCGAGGTGAAGTCTGCAGCTGCCGTTTTTTAGAGTGGCTTTCTGCTGATAACATCTGATGCAGCTCAGCAGCCACTCAGCCATTATCATGAGCAGCGGGAGGGGACACCCACCTCCTGTTGCCTTCCGCTGCTCCGCCTGGGTCTCCCCGTCCCACCGGAAGACCAGAGCGACCAGCTGGCACGTCACTTCCGATTTACTCAGTTGCCAATGGCCCCGATTTGAAAAAGTTCAAAGTACTCCAAAACGCAGATTATGGCATTTTGAATGCCATTTTGAAAGTGCAAAGGAGGGATTTGGGGTCTTTTAAAACCCAGATCCCTCCATAAAGAGTACCATTCACTGCCTATTACTGTCACAAGGTATGTTTACAATCCTTATGACAGCAATAAAAGTGTTCATTTTTTTTAAAAGAGACAGTGTAAAAATAAACTAAGAAAAAAATAAATACAATTTTAAAGCGTCCCCGCTTGCTCGCGCACAAAAGAAAACGCATATGTAAGTCGCACCTGCAAATATAAACAGTGTTCAGATTGCTCATGTAAGGTATCACTATGATCATCAGAGCAAGAGCAATAATTCTAGCAAAATACCTTCTCTGTAGCTCTAAACTGGTAACTGTTCAAATTGATTAAAGCGTCACCTATGGAAATTTTTAAGTACCGTAGTTTGTCGCCATTCCTCGAGTGTGCGCAATTTTAAACCATAACATGTTGGGTATCTATTTACTTAGAATAACATCATCTTTCACAATATACCAAAAATTGGGCTAACTTTACTGTTTATTTTTTTAAATTGGAGTGAAGTGTATGTGTTTGAAAGACAGCTGAGCAAATACTGCGTGACATAAAATGTTGCAACAACAGCCATTTTATTTTCCAGAGTCTTTGCTAAAAGGTTCTAAGTAATTTTCTAGCAAAAAATACAGATTTTAACTTGTAAACAAGTGTCAAAAATAGGCTTGGTCCAGAAGTGGTTAAATAGCTAAATAGCTGGGCTGGCAATTGAAACTGGGAGTCAATTTAAATGTGATTTGAATGGTTTTTTTTTTCTCTTTAGAATAGTCATTTTTGCTGCAGAAGGTTTTATACATGGTAGAGATGCGCCACTTTACAGGCAGACTAAGGGGACCCCCCCCCCCGGCCCTATATTTAAAGAGATTTTTCATTTTTATTGTTTCACTTACCAATTTAAGAACTGTGAAATGGCAGAGCCTGCAGCAGGCAGCTAGCCTTTGTTGACGGCAGAGCGTTGTTTGTTTTTTCTTTTTGATCCAGCAGTGGTGGCAGCATCATAAATTACGTTGGACGAATGACGATATCGGGAGATATTGTGTTTTTTTTTTACTTTCAATCTGTTTTAGAAAGTCAAAACACAAAAGTTTTATTGTACAATAAGGGTTGCACAGGCTGGAGCCCCAGCCATTATACAGCGTAAATACAATGTCAGTTTCCACAAGAACATAGCGCAAAATATCAGACACTTAGACACTTGATGAGTAAATAAGCACATAAAAACAGTAAAGTTCAAGTGATCACAAAAGAAAAGAAAAATGGGGGGGGGGGATACTGTTGACCTTACACTAACTAGAAGCAAAAAAAAATGGGATTAGCCCCAACCATGAGAGCATATAACCCAATCTTGTAAAGGAAGAGAAGTAATAAGCTAATGAGAAGGAAGAGAGGGGGGACCAGACTACAGGTCCCAGAGGGTGAAAAAGACGGGAAAACAAAAGAGCAAGAGAAGACCCAGAGGAGGAACCTGCAAAAGCATCTTGAACCAGGAGGTCCTGAACAGGATACATAGAATAGGAAGACTCCTACAGATTAATGATGACATAGATAGCCCATGGTTCCCATACGTTCCGAAACCGAGGCACAGAATCAGTAAACTTACTTGCCAGGTGCTCATTGAGCATAATCCAGCAATATGAACAGAGGGGCGCTTCCAGGATGAAGCTATGGCAAGTTTGGCAGCCAATAGCATAAAATGGATCAACCTTTGAGTAGAGTGCACACTGTCATCAACCTTTTAATTTAATAGAGCTATACGAGGTAGCTGTAGAACAGGTATATCTGTTACTTTCCATATTATCACAAAGACTTTATTCTAGAAGCCCCTGATTTTAGGGCATTCCCACCAAACATGCAGCAAGGTGCCCAAGGAGTGACAGCCCAGAAAACATGAAGGTGAGGAGGTCAGAGATAGCCTTGCAAGATGTGCAGGAACCATATACCATCTGGTAAGGACCTTAACAGTCGCCTGCACCAAAGAGACATTTAGTACACCCATATAGGCAGCATGGAAGGAGGAGTGCCAATGGTCCAGTACTTTCTCAGAAGCTAAGTCTGTGTCCCACGGCCGCATGTAAGGTAGTTTGACAGTATTGTCAACAAGAATCGGTAGAAATTAGAAATCCCTTCTCTATGTCCAGTATCCTGCTCACAACAACTCTCATAGGGGTCACTTTGGGGTCCTGACTTTCCATCAGGGCCTAATGACCGAAGAAAATTAGCTAAATCCGGCATCCTCAGCCATGACTTGTAATGTGTTAATGTCAAAGGGCCGTGGGGGTGGGGGTGTAAGGAAGTGACCAATGCGATACAAACCCTTGTTGGGCCACCAACGGAAAGCTTCAACCATTGGAATAGGCTGGGTTATTGAAAAGATTGGCTAGAGGGGAAAAGAAAGAGACCAGATTAGGATTGTACTGGACTCTACCCCAAACAGCCAGAGAATTAGATAACGTAGGGGCAAGAATTGGGAACCTTTCCTTTCTGTGTTGCCATTTGAGATAATCTATTGGAATTTGATTAATCGCTGTCCTCTCCTTAGCCACCCATTAAGGTTTTTCACCCCAAGAATATACTACCAATAGTTGAGCTATCTGGGCCGCTTGATAATACAACATAAGATGCGGTAGGCCGAGGCCACCCTTAATTTTCTGAGCAAGCAGCACTTGCTTAGAGACTCTATGGCTCTTGCCATTCCAGAGAAAGCATGCAAGCTTAGCTTGGAATCTCACCAGGTCAGATCTCACTAATGATATGGGCAGGGAACTAAAATAGTACAATAAACATGGAAGAAGTGTCATCTTTACAGAATAGATTTTGCCCAACCAGGGCAGACCATGCATCATCCTACCCCCCAGATCTTCTTCTAATTTTTATATAAAGGTAGGTAATTCATTTTATCTAGAGTCACTAAAGAGGGCATTAAACAGACCACTAAGTAGAATAAAAATTGGATTTCCAGTGAAATGGAAATTATGCTTGCATACGAGACACCTAGTCCTGGGGGAAATTAACATTCATTGCTACTGATTTATTATTATTAACCCGCAGGCCTGAGACCTCCCTGAACTGATGCAATAGACAGAGTACATTAGGTAGGGAGATCAAGGGCGACGTGACAAATAAAAGTAAATCGGCAGCAAACAGGGCACATTTATGAGTTTGATTCTCACAGTGCAATGTTTCTCAACTCCGGTACCCCCAACAGGTTATATTTCCATTATTTTGCACAGGTGATTTGATCAGTTTCACTGCCTTCGTAATTACCACAGCCATTTCATTTGAGGGAAATCCTGAAAACATGACCTGTTGGGGGTACTTGAGGACTGGAGTTGAGAAACGTTGTCACAATGCACACCTTGAATGTTTGGGTCAGATCGTATCGCAATTGCCAGAGTTTCAATGGCTGTATCAAAAATGAGTGGCAAGAGTGCACACCCCCACCTTGTCCCTTGCGAAATATGAATCTGCTCTAAGTAAAAGCCCTGCAAATGAACCTTCGCTGTCAGAGATGTCTATAAGTGATCTCAGAACTGTAAGAAAGTGCTCACCAAAGCCCCAAGCTCCTAGCAGCTCAAACATATACGACCAAGAGACCGAGTCAAATGCTTTTTGGAGGTCAATAGAGAGCAACATGCCCTCCTAACGAGGGTCCCCCGACCACCCCGAATTCAATAACGAGATTATATTAACAGGTCGCTGATTTTGATCCGGATAAACCCTACCTGATCTTTATGAACTTACCGAGGATTTTAGTTAGAAACTCTAGATCAATTTTGATCAGCGAAATTGGCCTATAATTTTCCACTTTACCCAGTTTAGGTATTGCTGAGATAGATGCCGAATTTAAGTCATCATTCAAGGTGTGCCCAGCTCTGAGAGAATTGAAAAAGCCAAGGGACTAAACAATTTTGCCCCATCTGAACCCATCAGGCCCTGGTGCTGAGGAATGATTGGATCGCTTAAATACATCCAGAATTTCTCTAATTGAGATCGGTGCATCCATCACCTCTCTGTGACCTGCCAATAACTTGGGTAGAGCAACTGACTGCAGGAATGAGTGCAAGTCCTCTGGGTCTGCAGATGTCAAGGCTTTATATAGGGTGCTACAGAATTTCTGAAATTCTGATAATGCTTTAGTTGGATCCTGGATGCCATTGGAGCATCTAATTTTAGGAGGGACCTCCTAGCGAATTTTGGGGGTGAGTTTGGATGCCAAAATGATACCGACACGATCCCAATAGATATAAAATTTGGCAGCAGACCATCGTAGGGCCTTCTCAGCATGCATTGTGAGCAACATGTTCAGGGATAGTCTGGTGGATACTATACGTGCCAGCAGGGCACTATACGGTCGTTGCTTATGTTCCCTACGCAAAGATTGAAGCTGACGTACATGGAGTTCCACTCCATACAAGGTGTTCTTGTTTTAGCTGTGTGGCAATTTGGATCAATTTGCCCCGAATCGTCACTTTGTGAGCAGCCCACACTGTGACTAGGGAGATATCTGCTGTTCGATTTGAAAATACTCTTTTCAATTTCTGAGCAACGAACCGGGACGCTTAACAGGGATTCATTCATTTGCCAATTTATTGGGCGGTTGCCTAGGGCCGAGTGCGTAAATGAGAGAAAGAGGAGCGTGTGATCCGACCAAGCAGTATCTCGTATGCAAGCTTTCTGAATTGAAGAGAGGAGGGAAGGACAAATAAACACATGGTCTATCCTGGAGTAAAGCTGATGGGGATGAGAATAATGTGTGAAATCCCACATGGAGGGGTGTTTTTCTTGCCAGGCATCAATCAAATTGAGCTAGACAGAGACAATTTGGCTAGACAGAGGCTAGCCTTAGGGGACGGCACAGCTGCTGACCTGGTGGCTTAGAGGAGTCAATGCTGACATCCAGGGCTAAATTGGAATCGCCCCCACAAATAACAATGCCCTCAAAATGTGGAGACAGACCAAAGCATGGTAGCTAAACAAGCTTGACCCTTGTTTGGGGCATAATAAAGAGCAGAGTATGCAGTGATTCACCTATGAGGCCTTTAACCAGTAGGTAGCAGACTTCCGGGTTCTTGATCTCTTTAATGAGGGAGAAAGGGATATGATTTGTAAATAGGATGGCTACTCCTTTTGTTTTTGTATTTGCCTTGGCTGTATAGAACCTAGGAAAGTGTTTATGGAGAAATTAGGTTTTGTACGAGGAAGTAAAGTGCGTCTCCTGAAGAAATACTATATCAGCTTGTTGGGAATGATGATGCTGCAGCGCCTTTCAACGTTTCACGGGTGAATTAAGGCCCTGCGCATTATGAGATGTCAGTCTAAGCAAGGGGAATTTAGAGGAAGCCATTGTGTACATGTAAGATGGACAGAGGGGGATCTAGCCAGCTCCAGCTTACCGTCCCCAAGAACCATTACACAAAAAGACCACCAAAAGAACCACTGTTCCAGGCACCTGGGTTTCCTCAAAGAAAAAGAAAAGGGAGGAAAAAAGGAAAGAAAATAAGAACATAAGAAATACACAACATATTTCAAAATATCCAAAGATAAATTCATAGGTGCAAACAGGGTGCATCAAAGGCTTTAGGTTGGAGGATAGTTGAGGGTGGAGTCTCAGTTTATCCCAAAGGGTAAAGTAGTGGGATTAAGTGGGTGCTAGAATTGGGGGTCTCAATTTCTGTTGGCACCAAAGAAGAAAGTCTAAGGTGTGTAGGGGCACCACTCGTCTTTCAATCTGGACCCAGTCTGGCATTTCCCAATGAGAATAAACTACTGAAATCTGAGCTAACTGAGCCGCTTGATAGTACAAAAATAGATTGAGTGGCCTAGACCACCCTCGTCTCTTGCTCAGAATAGGACTGATTTGGACAAATGATAGCCCCCCTTTCCCCAGACAAATTTAACAATTTTAGCTTGAAAGTGTCTTAGATGTGCCTGAATTAATGGGATAGGAAGGTACCTAAAGAAATAGAGGATGCGTGGGGCAGCATAATTTTTATCACATTCTACCTAGCCAGGAGAGAGTGAATTGCGAACACCTGGATACACCTGCCTCTAGTTTTTTAAAAAGAGGGCAGTAATTAGCCTGGTAAAGGTGTTAAATTTTGTCCGTCAAATTAAACCCCAGGTAAAAGAATGAGGTATCACTTCAGGAGAATAGGAAGTCCTCTTTAAGTCTGGTGATTATGGAAGGTGGAATATTTACGTTCAGAGCCAGGGATTTGTGAGAGCGCAAGTCACACTGAATGCCATGTACATCTGGGTGATCTCTAATTGCTACCGCTAGAGTTTCCATTGCTATAGCGAATATGAGTGGCAAGAGTGTACACCCTTGCCTAGTCCCTCTTAATATGTGGAACAATTCTGCGTAAAATCCCTGCAAGCGGACCTGAGCTTCAGAGGTAGAATATAAAGCTTGTAAGATATTAATAAATGATTCTCCAAAACCCCAATGTTTAAGGGTGGTGAAAATATAGGGCCAGTAAACAAGTGTCAAAAGCTTTCTGTACATCCAGTGAGAGGAGAAAACCTTCCTGTGGGGAGTCAGCATCCCAGTTTGATATAAAAGGGTAATTACCATATTTATCGGCGTATAACACGCACTTTTTTCCCCTTAAAATCAGGGGAAAGTCGCAGGTGCGTGTTATACGCCGATCCCATGCGATCCCGAGCTGCACAACTCAAAAATCGCCGACCCCGATTTGAAAATGGCACCGCCGGTGCCGAAATACACAGAGCCGGTGTCTTGCCGAGAAAGTTCCCTCGGCGGATAAGTTCCTCCCCTGTACTGCGCAGGCACAGCGCCTGCGCAGTACCAACTACTGTCAGCCGCCGGAGATAGCCGAAGCTCAAACGCTTCAATCAGCTGTACACGGCGCCTGCGCTCTGGGTCCAGATTCCTTCCCCACCATCCAAGTGGACCTAGAGGGGGAATCTAAAAGTGCCAAGCACAGCGAGGCCGTGCCTGAAGCGTGGCGAGCGAAGCGAGCCCGCGAGGGGCCCTCTTACAGGCGCCGTGTACAGCTGATTTTCAGCTGTTCCGCTTCGGCTATTTCCGCCGGATCGTACTGCGCATGCGCAGCACAGTGAGGAACTTATCCGCCGAGCGGAACTTATATGGCAGAACACCGGTCCTCGGCTCTTTCCGGCGGCTCTCGTTCACTTTCGGCTCCACTCGTAGTCCCGAGCGGAGCTATCCGAACCTACTCGGCTAGGTTCGGATAGCTCCACTCGGGACTACGAGTGGAGCCGAAAGTGAACGAGAGCCGCCGGAAAGAGCCGAGGACCGGCTCTGTGTATCTCGGCGCCGGCGGCGCCATTTTCAAATCGCGGTCGGCGATTTTGAAGACAAGGGATCAAAGGCTGCACTGGGGGAGGCTGCACTGGGGGAGGCTGCACTGGGGAAGGATGCACTGGGGAAGGCTGCACTGACATGGCTGCACTGACATGGCTGCACTGACATGGCTGCACTGACAAGGCTGCACTGGGGAAGGCTGAACTGACAAGGCTGCACTGGGGCAAGGCTGCACTGAGAAGGCTGCAATGATGGGCATTTAAATGTGTTTTTTTCCCTTCAACTTCCCTCCTAAAAGTTTTTTTTTCTTAAAATTCCCTCCTAAATTGGGGTGCGTGTTATACGCCGGTGCGTGTTATACGCCGATAAATACGGTATATCAATCGCTCGACAAATTTGGTCTGGTCCCTGTCTCCCAGAGTTGAAACCCACCTGGTCCTTATGAATGTATAAGCTTATAAAAGATAACATGCGGTCTGCCAGGATTTTAGTCAGAATCTTCAGATAATTGTTAATGATGACCTAAAATAACTGAGCTAGAATCCTTGCCTGGTTTAGGGATCACTGAAATGTACGCTGCATTTAACAACCTTTCTAAGGGAGAACCCTGTCTTAATGCATTAAAAATCTGAGCCATATAGGGTGCCAATGTTTCGGAAAACACTTTGTAATAAGGAACAGAGAACCCATCGGGTCCTAGAGCTGAGTGAGGTTTTAAGTGTCACAAACTTCTTCTGCAGCTATTGGGGCTTCTAATTTCATGCGGAGATGGTCCTCTAATTTGGGGATCTGAATGTTATCGAGAAATTGATCCAATACGGATTGTTGTGGTTACGTCCCTGAACTATATAATTTTTTGTAAAAGCTGTGAAATTCTCTCATAATATGCTGAGGGTTCTGGGATAACGTGCCTCCCTCTGTTCTAATTTTGGGGTCAGCAAAGGTTCTGGATTTCGGAGTTAATCTTTGTGCTAACATGGCCCCTATTTTGTCTCCTTGACAATAGAACCGAGCACTATTCCAGCAAAGCTATTTTTCGGCCTTGGAAGTAAGGGCTAAGTTCAAGGTTGTGTCATCTGCATCCAATCTTTCTCTGGGAATGGATTTCGGATTAGCTTTGTGTTTAGATTGGAGAACTCCTTTTCTAGTTTATCTATATCAGCTGCCCAGAGACATGAAGGTGTGGTTTCTGGAATGTCGTTAGTCTGGAAATTAGTCTTTTAATCGCGCCTTCGATTTCCTTTGTCCTGACTGGATGGACTCATTGGGTCTCCAGCGTCCACTGCTTTTGTGTCCCGAGGGACACTGTAGAGTAGGGATGAGCCGAACACCCCCCTGTTCGGTTCGCACCAGAACATGCGAACAGGCAAAAAATTAGTTCGGACACGCGAATACCATTAAAGTCTATAGGACTCGAACATGAATAATCAAAAGTGCTAATTTTTTAAGGCTTATATGCAAGTTATTGTCATAAAAAGTGTTTGGGGACCTGGGTCTTGCCTCAGGGAATCAATACGAAAAAAAGTTTTAAAAACACGTTTTTTTGGGAGTAGTGATTTTAATAATGCTTAAAGTGAAACAATAAAAGTGTAATATTCCTTTAAATTTTGTAACTGGGGGGGTGTCTCTAGTATGCCTGTAAAGGGGCGCATATTTCCCGTGTTTAAAACAGTCTGACATTTCAAAGGAAAAGAAGTCATTTAAAACTACTTGCGGCTATTAATGAATTGTCCGTCCGACAATACACATACATTGAAAAAAACGGCATGGGATTTCCCCACAGGGGAACCCCAAACCAAAATGTAAAAAAAAAATGGCATGGGGGTCCCCCTAAATTCCATACCAGGCCCTTCAGGTCTGGTATAGATATTAAGGGGAACCCTGCGCCAACATTTAAAAAAAAAAGGTGTGGGGGTCCCCCTCAAAATCCATACCAGACTACCAGTGTACCCTTTTTCTCTACTAATATAGTAAGATCCTGAATGTCGAACAATATGTACAAATGAAAAATGTACAATATGCTTATATTTTGTATAATTTGGAAAAAATTACCAATAAAAATCTATTGTTTAAAAAAAAAATCCATACCAGACCCTTCAGGTCTGGCATGGATTTTAAGGGGAACCCCGTGCCAAAATTTAGAAAAAATGACATGGGGTCCCCCCAAAAATCCATACCAGACCCTTATCCGAGCACGCAACCTGGCAGGCTGCAGGAAAAGAGGGGGAGACGAGAGAGCGCCCCCCCTCCTGAACCATACCAGGCCACATGCCCTCAACATTGGGAGGGTGCTTTGGGGTCTCATCCCCACAACCCATGCCCTGTGGTTGTGGGGGTCTGTGGGTGGGGGGCTTATCGGAGTCTGGAAGCCCCCTTTAAGAAGGGGACCCCCAGATCCTGGCCCCCCCTGTGTGAAATGGTAAGGGGGTACAAAAGTACTCCTACCATTTCACAAAAAAAGTGTCAAAAATGTTAAAAATGACAAGAGACAGTTTTTGACAATTCCTTTATTTAAAATCTTCTTCTTTCCATCTTCTTTCTTCTATCTTCCTTCGGTTTCTTCCTCCATCTTCTTCTTCCTCTGGTTCTTCCTCCGATCCGCTGCTTCTTGCTCCAGTGTTCTCGTCCGGCATCTTCCCCTGTGGCGTCTTCTTCCCTTCTTTGTTCTCCGGCCACTACGCATCCATGATGGGAGGCTCCCGCTGTGTGACGCTTCTTGTCTTCTCATCCCGGTGACCCCGCCCCCCTCTGACGCACAGGGACTTGATGGGGACTTCCCTGTGGCTTTCCCTGTGACATCACGTTTCCTACGTAACGGGTTATCCCACCCTCTCTGATGTCACGGGGAAAGCCTCAGGGAAGTCCCCTTCAAAACCCCGTGTGTCAGAGGGGGTCACCGGGTGGCCCCGCCCTCCATTATTTAAGAACCATCAGAAGACGAGAAGCATCACACAGTGGGAGCCTCCCATCATGGGGGACCCCAAAGCACCCTCCCAATGTTGAGGGCATGTGGCCAGGTATGGTTCAGGAGGGGGGGCACTCTCTCGTCCCCCCCTTTTTCCTGCGGCCTGCCAGGTTGCGTGCTCGGATAAGGGTCTGGTATGGATTTTGAGGGGGACCCCCACACTTTTTTTTATTTTGGTGCGGGGTTCCCCTTTAATATCCATACCAGACCTGAAGGGCCTGGTATGGAATTTAGGGGGACCCCCATGCCATTTTTTTTTTTACATTTTGGTTTGGGGTTCCCCTGTGGGGAAATCCCATGCCGTTTTTTTCAATGAACTTTTATGTGCATTGTCGGACCAACAATTCATTAATAGCCGCGAGTAGTTTTGAATGACTTTTTTTCCTTTGAAATGTCATTTTGCTGTCAGACTTCTAAACACGGGAAACATGCGCCCCTTTACAGGCATACTATGGACACCCCCCAGGTACGAAATTTAAAGGAATATTACACTTTTATTGTTTCACTTTAAGCATTATTAAAATCCTGCTCCCGAAAAAATGGCCATTTTTAAAACTTTTTTTGCATTGATCCATGTCCCCTGGGGCAGGACTCAGGTCCCCAAACACTTTTTATGACAATAACTTGCATATAAGCCTTTAAAATTAGCACTTTTGATTTCTCCAATGGATTTTTAAAGGGTGTTCCGAATTTGCTGCAAACAACCCAAATTGTTCGCTGTTTGGCGAACTGGCGAACAGCCGATGTTCGAGTCGAACATGAGTTTCGACTCGAACTCGAAGCTCATCCCTACTGTAGAGTAAGGTGTACGATAGAGTGATCCAACCAGAGGGATTCCCTAATGTAAGACTTGATGGCCAGTGGAATCGTAACAGTAGTAATGAAAATATGATCTATTCTGGAGAAAGAGTTGTGTGGACTTGAATAGTGTGTATAATCCCATAGTGTTGGGTTGATTTCTCTCCAAACGTCTACCAAACCGTGTTGGAATATAATTTTAGCTATTCGGAGGCTCTGTTTAGTTGGTCGATAAAACATTTTCCCAGCGAGCGGGACTTATCTAAGCCATGATCAAATGCAGTATTTGAGTCCCCCCCCCAAATATCACTGTACCTTCCATCAAAGGAGACAGGGATCTAAACATTGTTTGAAAAAGGGAGAATTGCCCATTGGTTAGGATGTAGTAGGAGACAAAAGAGTAAATTTGGTTGTCAATAACCCCTTTAATCAATATATACCTCCCCTCCAGATCTTTACATTCCGACAGGAGAGAGAATTTGCACTTGTTGGAGAAGAGAATGGCTACACCCCTGGTTTTGTCTTCCACATTGACCAGAAAAAAGGTAGAGAATTTGGAATGTATAAACAAGGGTCTATATCGCTTGGGTAAGTGCATGTCCTGCAAAAGGGCCACATCAATTTTAAGAGTGTGCAGGTGTTGTAAAGCTTTCCACCTATTGACCGTACAATTTAGACCTTGGACATTATGAGATACCACCCTTAAAGGAGATCTTAAAGAGGAGTAGTCAGCAATGGAGTAGAAGGGTGAAAAAAAGCAATCCACTGAGTTGCACTTACCTCCAGGTGCTCAAAGACAGAAGGATGCAAACCACAAGTCAGTGACTCCCCAGATACTGCTGCTAAACACTTTAAGGTACTTTTCAAGTGAGTCACTGCAAGAAAAATAGAATTAGAAAAGGAATGGAAAAATAAAAAGGAGGATAGAAAGGAGAGAGGAATGGAAGACTCCCATGTGATGGAGTATGAAGAACCCTCCATCATTACATTTAAACCCATAGTTGTCCCCTCTGCTAGAGATGGAACAAACCTGTAAAGAAGAGGGTAAGATACCTAGTCTTCTGGACTGGAAGAGGGGCATGAGCACCAACCTAGCCGTGAAGCTTTCCATGTTGAGAAATGTAAAACTATGGCTTAAAGCCAGCTAATAGAGCAAAGCGTCACACTAAAACATATAACAGATAAATAAGTCCCTTTCAGGAGTGCACCTGAATAGCAATAAGATGATGGGCACAGGTAGGAAGGGAAGGAGGGAGGGGGGTAGGAGGAAGGGGGAGGGCATGGGTGAGGAAAGGGGAAGGAGAAGGGGAAGAGGCAAACAGAAATAGGTCTTGGTTCTTTACATCTGGAGTCATAGTGACTAGTTTAAAAGGGGGGGGGGACCCTAAAAAAACATTCTAGAGTCATAGGAGACATTAAAAACCCAAAATAGGCTATCAGGTGGACATGGAGGTGACAGTTTGAAGCCAGGAAGAATCCACTTCCCCCTGCCCCACCTCCCCTCCGCTCTGACTCATCAGATATAACTAGAGTGCAAAACAGTCTAAACAGGAGGAAAAAACGTAGAAGACTTCTTAAGGTTGAGACCACTGAGGCACCACTGAGGCATCTGGGAGCATGAGGAGAGCAAAAAGTTCAATGACATCCAATAGAAGAGCAGAGTCTTCTCCGAGATCAGCAAGGGATGAAAAAGGAGGTAGTCCCAGACCCTTCAAGGGGCAAGGTTTCCTTTTGATTTTTTTGGATTTGGATTTCTCCCAAACCGGTGGCAGGGGGCTTGAGGTAAGTTGCCGTTTCAAAGAGTTGGAGGTGGAGCCTGCAGTTGGATGTTGAGGGTCATGTCGAATAAGGCCTAGATGCAGTAGCACTCTCTCTCACTCCAAAAAGGAAGCAAATGTATATGCTTTGCCTTTGAAGAGGAACTTGAGCTGAAACGGGAAGAGCCACTAGTACTTGATTTCCCTCTCCATTGAGATCGTGAGCAGTGGTTTGAGAGCTCTGCGTTTCTGTATTGTAAAAGGGGACAAATCCGCAAAAATTTGAATCTCATGGCCCTGGAATGACAGCTTGGATACGGAACGAGATTTGCGCATCACCTCCTCCTTAACATCATAGAAATGTGGTTTTACCACTATGTCTCTTGGGAGCCCATCCGAGCGTGGAGGTTTAATGCCCCTATGAGCATGATCTAGCTCCAATCTGTGCTGTGGGATATCAGAAATCAGTTCTTTAATAAATGCACGTGTTGTTTCAGGGATATCTTTAAAGGATTCCGGGAGCCCTCTGATCCTGAAGTAGTATCTCCGATTTCTATTTTCAAGGTCATATATTGCCATAGCCATCTCAAGCTGGTTTTGCAGATCTTGGATGTGATCTGTGTTTTGGTTTGTTCTGGAAATTGTAGAATCCAGTTTATTTTCAATTACTTCTATGCGGGACCAAGGTCTGTAGGTCCGCTTTAATGTCACTAGTAGTCTTCTTAGCAGTATTGTGTAGATGACGATCAAGTAGGTCTGCAAATTTAGCAAATAAATCTGCTACAGCCCCTGGCTGTGCTAGGCCCAAATTCCTGGGTTTGCAGTGGTTGCCGGATGTTGTGGGTCATGTCGAATAAAGTGGAGGGCCTGCCTCCATAGGAGAGAGTCCCAGCTCCTCCAGCGTGTGCTCATTCAAGTATTCTGTGGATGCAGGGTACGTGGGGCTCGGGGGGAGTACTCACTTGTGTGCCCATGATTTGTGCAGGAATCGGAGAGGCCATCTGCAGCATGGTGGAGCGGTCGCCATCTAGGAATCTGAGGCCCTCAGCTCCAAACTGGCTCCTGAGGTCTATCCTGGGTGTCCCCGAGGACATCGGGAAGGTAGGTGGGGTTGAAGCCGGCTCGTTACCATGGGCACTTGCAGCTCTGGAGGGCTTCAGACCGCTGGAGAGAGACAGAGCTCACGGACTAGGCATCCATTACTGGAGCTGCCACGCATGTCATTGAAAATGGGGATTTTTCTTGTTCGGGTCCCATAGACTTTAATAGAGTTCATGGCTCGGGGCCAAACTTTTTCCCTATTGGGGTGTTCTGGTACAAACTAAACGGGGTGTTTGTCCCATCTCTAATGAGGCACAGGGAGCACCCAAAAAGTTTAGGAAGGTTTGGTTCCACTGGGTTGACTCTACTGACACATTAAAAGGGGAAGTCGATATTTGAAACGCTATGGGATGGGATGTGGTGGGATAATAATTCCTTGGATGGTGGAGTGGAGGAGCAGTTTCACACATATTAATGGGACCTGGGGTGAATGTTTTTTGTTTTGTTTATACAAAGCTAATGTTCATGTTTTATATATCTGATTTTGAGGTTTTGCCCTGGTTCACACCAATGCGACTTGACAGTTCAAAATCACATGACAAGTCTCGCCTCATTTGCAGCACTGCAACAGTTCAAATTGCTGAGACTCAAGTTGCAGTGACTTTAAAAAAGGGTTCCTGTACTATTTCTGTGTGATTTCAGTGCAACTTGCATTCACATCTGTTAAATGAAGTCACACAGATATCATAGTTACATAGTTACATAGTAGTTGAGGTTGAAAAAAGACACAAGTCCATAAAGTCCAACCTATGTGTGTGGTTATATGTCAGTAATACATTGTTTATCCCTGTATGTTGTGGTCCTTCAGGTGCTTAGCTTATAGTTTTTTAAGCTATTGATTCTTCCTGCTGAAACCAACGCTTGTGGAGGTGAATTCCACATCCTTGCTGCTCTTACAGTAAAGAACCCTCTACACAGTCTGAGGTTAAACCTCTTTTCTTTTAATCTTTATGAGTATCCACGTGTCTTATTAAACTCCCTTGCACAGAAAAGTTGTATCCCTATTGTGGGGTCACCAGTATGGTATTTGTAAATTTAAATCACATCCCCTCTCAAGCGTCTCTTCTCCAGAGAGAATAAGCTCAGTGCTGGTAACCTTTCTTCATAACTAATATCCTCCAGTCCCTTTATTAGATTTGTTGCACTTCTCTGTACTCGCTCCATTTCCAGTACATCCTTCCCGAGGACTGGTGCCCAGAACTGGACAGCATACTCCAGGTGAGGGTAGACCAGAGTCTTGTAGAGTAGAAGAGTTATTGCTTTATCTCTTGAGTTAATCCCCTTTTTAATGCATGCCAAAATTCTGTTTGCTTTGTTAGCAGCAGGTTGGCATTGCATGCCATCGCTGAGCCTATCATCTACTAGGACCCCCAGGTCCTTTTCCATCCTTGATTCCCCCAGAGGTTCTTCCCTAAGTGAGTAGATTGCATTCATATTTTTGCCACCCAAATGCAATATTTTACATTTTTCCACATTAAACCTCATTTGCCATGCAGTTGCCCTCCCCATTAATTTGTTCAGATCTTCTTGCAAGGTTTCCACATCTTGCAGAGAAGTTATCGCCCTGCTTAGCTTAGTATAGTCTGCAAATACAGAGATTGAACTGTTACCCCATCCTCCAGGTCATTTATGAACAAGTTAATTAGGATTGGTCCCAGCACAGAATCCTGGTGGACCCCACATTCCACCCCTTACGATTCTGAGTACTCCCCATTTATCACCACCCTCTGAACTTGCCCTTGTAGCCAGTTTTCAATCCATGTACTCACCCTATGGTCCATGCCAATGGACCTTACTTTGTACAGTAAACGTTTATGGGGAACTGTGTCAAATGCTTTTGCAAAATCCAGATACACCACGTCTATGGGCCTTCCTTTATCTAGATATAATGCATTGTAGGAAATAGTGCCTCTGTCCATTACTAGACTTTCGATCTGTATCAAAATGGGCGGATTGCCAGTGTTGCAGTGACATCGCTATCTAGAAAACGCATGAATCTCCAGAACTCAGCGCAATCATTGTTGTCTCAGCTATAATTAGCAAAGGTCAGCAGGTGCTAGACAGTAAAAAATCTCTTTAAAAATACCGTGATCAGTATGCTACCCCAGACATACATATCTGAGGAGCTGCATACTTGAAAGTAGATGAACAGCAGGTCCTCAGCTTCAGATATTCCATCAATATCGCTCACAGGTGGATAGCGCATGATACATCATAAAAACAGAACAAAGGGGGGGGCATGGCCGGACGAGATACAGGGAGGACGTGTGTACGCTGTGCTCCGTCCAGGCAACTCTTATCCATTGCCATCCCTGCCTTATTTCCCCTGGAAGGAAGTTTACTCATAGCTGGGAACAACCTCAACCCCCTCCACTGCAGATCCGGCTGGGTCTTGCTTGAAACCCAACGAAACCGAGCTCCCTTAGGCCTCTTGCCTGCCCTGTACTACAAGCTACCGCCGCCATATTGAGGCCTGCGGCCTGTCCGGAGCCTGCCGCTCTCCTACATCGCGGACCGGGGGATGAGTGGAAGCTTTACTGGAGACTTCTCACCCGGGACATCCGAGTCGCCACCAAGGGGAGGCGGATGCCCGTGGTGTGAAGGAGAGCCGAGCGGGATCTTCTCCCTTCATCCCGGATCCCCTCACGGCCTGCCGCCATTCATGGGCCTATTCACCGGCCATCCTCGACTCTGTGAGTACAAGGGCTTTTGCCCGATTCTTCTACCGCTGCTGCTCTGCAGTACCTGACCCCCGGAGTCCCTGTTCTTAGGCCGTAGAGATCCGGTCCTGTGGAGGGAGGCGCCCCCCCGACTGGCCTCAGCCTTTAGGATAGTCTGCGGCTTCGGCCTAGTCCTGGAAGTCGGCGGCCATCTTGGTACTCCAAGTACTCCTACAACCTATTCCCTTCAGTTTAACCAGCTATCAATCACCTGCATACACCAAATTTTCCATATATCTGCAAACTTCAAAACTGTCCCATCAGCTCTCCCTGATATCTAATGTGACCACCTCCAGTCTGGCGTGCAGGGACGCAGACATGTAAGAGGAGAACTTTGATCCCCGTCTCTTTAAGAGATGCTCCTACAAAGCTAGCGGTTCCTTATTAATCGCAGGAGCGATATAATAACAAGATATCTGATCCTTCCTAACACTGCATGGGGAAGATTGCCTTCCAGAAGGCAATATATAGAGGTTTTATCCCACCGCCAACGTCGCAGACCCCTAATACCATGGAGCGCTTTTTATATAAACAGAGATCCCCGACCTCCAGTGAACAACTGAGATCCTCGGACACTGCTGACCCACATACTCCGCTGGAAGGCATGACCCAAGATGATAACAGATCCCAATCCTCTCAGCACTCTCTTCCACCCGACCACCCCGTGGATGTAGTGACAGTAGCTGTTCTAGACACAAAGTTGAACTCATTACTACACGATCTAACCCGCAGCATCGCTAAAGAAGTGGGCAAAATAGCACATGAGTTACGGGGTGAAATTGACAAACTAGGTGAACGCACCAACACATTGGGGAACAAATTCGATGAACTGACCCAATATGTACATGTTCTCGAAGAGGACAACTCCAACCTGAAACATACAGTCTCCCTACTCCAGCTTCAACAGGAAGACCTGGAAAACCGTGAAAGACGCCAGAATCTGAAGAACAGGGGAATCCCTGAAGCGGTGAGCGACAAGGAACTACGTCCCTACCTTTTAGGCCTATTCGTTACTTTAGCCCCACATATCCCGGACATAGACTGGCGTATGGACAGGGCGCACAGATCTCTGGCCCAAAAACCTCCTCCTACTGCCAATCCCAGAGATATTATTGTCCGCTTCCACTTTTACGAGAGCAAAGAAGCCCTCACACTTGCAACGCGTAACAAGTCATGTATTGACTATAAACAACACAAGATCCAGATATTCAACGATCTCTCCCCAATTACTTTGGCCAAAAGGTGCAGTTTCCATCCTGTCACTACTCATCTACAAAACCATCAAGTTCCCTACCGCTGGGGATTCCCCTTCCGTCTAACCGTTTCCAAAGATGGTGTTCAACACTCCCTGAGAGACCTTTATGAAAGTGAAGCTTTTATCCGCAATCTAGGTCTTCCGCCTCTGCCTGAAGAAGATTCTATACCCCAAGCTCTGAATCCCAAACCACTTACCACACCAGCCAAAATCTGGACCCCAGTTCAGCGAAGATCCCAGAAGAACTTCTCCACCCCGCAACGAGCCAATAATCACAGATATCCAACCTGATGTGACTTATTATTTTTTATTTTCTTTTTTCTCAATTTTTTGCTCTTTTTTCCATGGCCGGATAATACTTACCATGGATATCCCAGTGACCTCACTGTGATCGGGTCACTTTGTTGAGAGGTCACACCTCTTACTGATGTTTCTGTTTCTTGGGGGCCTTTTTTATCCCTTTAACTTCTTTTTTATACTTTTCTTTTTTCTGCCAGCTTGTCTTAAGATTTATCTACTTGTTCATAATAACATGCCAAACACCTTTGCTCCTCCTGTCTGTTTGTTTTTCCTTTTTATAAAAACCAGAGATGAGGATCTACCCACCTCCCCCCCTCCTCCATTAACCCCTGCAGGCTAACATGCCCCCCTCATGACCCAAGGCTTTTGCCTGGGCAGCCTGAAATTTTTTCTCAGGCTTTTTAAAAATTATGTTTTCTTTTTTCCTTTTTCAATATTTTTTCTCTTCCCATTCAATTTATTTCCTGTCTTTTTTACCTCCTTTGGAGTTTTCATATACAGGTCTTTTTTCTTTTTTTCCTTTTTTGACCTATATATGTTTTTTTCAGTATTTTTTCAGTATTGTACTTATATTAATATACCAATTGCAAGAAATGTTTGTTTTCAAATGTTCTTTTTTAAGGATGCTCATTTATATGCTCTCAGTTTTTATACTATATTAGCACTTTTCTGTATGACCAAATATGGCCCTCAAGGTTTATTCTTGTAATGTTAAAGGATTAAATTCCATAGGCAAAAGGTGGCAGGCTTTAAAAGAATTTAAATCATCCAAAGCAGAGGTGATTATGGTTCAGGAAACCCATTTTAAACCCAGGGGCTCCTTTAAATTTGCTTCTAGACACTTTCCCGTAGCATATACTGTCTCTGACCCCTCTGGAAAAGCGGGAGTGGCAATTCTTATTAAACGCTCAAGCCCAATAAAAATTCTCTCCTCCTACCTAGACCCTCATGGTAGGTTCATATTCCTGAAATGTAGTCACCTATCTACCTCTTTTTCCTTGGTTAACATATATGCACCAAATGTAGGACAAATCGGTTTCCTTGAAAAAGTTTTTGAGAAACTACAACCCTTCACCCAGCCTTTTATGATCATGGGAGGCGACTTCAATATGTGCATGTCCCCGACAAGGGACAGGAAAACTCTATTCCAAACCACCTCGCAATCTTCTTCTAAGAAATTATCAACATCCTTTTGCAAACTAGTTAGATCTCATAATCTATTTGACTCCTGGAGGATAAAACACCCAACCCAAAAGTACTATACATTTTATTCTCATCCTCACAAGTCTTATTCTAGACTAGATTATTTCCTTATTACAGGCCCTCTACTTCCCTATGTAGTATCTTCTGAAATAAATCCTATTACCTGGTCGGATCATGCACCTATTGAACTCAATGTACTATTGACAAAGTCTTTTACTAAATCCTGCCACTGGCTCCTCAATGAATCCTTGCTTACAAACCCTTTATCTCAAACCCAACTACAGCAGAAACTAACTGAGTTTTTCCAGATTAATGATAATTCTGTTTCGGAGATTTCCACCCTGTGGGAGGCCCATAAAGCCTTTTTTAGGGGTGAATGCATAGCTATAGGCTCTCGCCTAAAGAAAGACTCTGTACAACTCAAAAATGATCTTATTACCCAACTACAGATAGCTGAAGGAACTCTGTTAGCCTCCCCCACGGTGGAAAAATTGAGAAATGTCATCTCAATCCGGGATCGGATTAAGTCTTTTGATATGAATCAAATTTCCAAATCCATGCTGTGGGCTAAGAAAAAATTTTACGATTACGCAAACAAGCCACATAGAATGCTAGTGAACAAATTAAAACCACGGCCCTCTCTATCTATACCCGATCATTTGACACAATCTGATGGCACCCCCACATACTGTCCGAAAGCTATGTCAAAAGTCCTTGGTGACTTTTATAATCGGCTTTATAACTGTTTAGGTCCTGATTCACATCCTCAGTTCTCACAATCTGAGTTTGATAAATTTATAGATTCCCTTCCGCTACCAAAAATCTCTGCTGATCATTTATCCTCTCTTAACTCTCCGATTACTGGGGAGGAAATAGGAGAGGTGATTAAAAATCTTCCAACTCACAAATCTCTGGGTCCTGACGGTCTCCCTTACATTTATTATAAAACTTTTACACATACTTTAACCCCCTATCTACAATCCCTATTCTCCTCTTTCTTTAGGTTATCCATCCCGCATTCACAATTCTTACATGCCAATATAACAGTAATCCCCAAGCCAGGTAAGGATCCTGCACTACCCGACAACTACCGCCCAATTGCTTTATTAAACTCAGAATACAAAATTTTCACTAAGATATTAGCCAATAGACTATCCCCACTATTAACGTTCCTGATCCACAGGGACCAGGTAGGATTAGTTCCCTCGAGACATGCTGGAGATAATACAAGAAGAACCATAGATCTGATAGTAATAAACAGAAAACCGCGCTAAAATGATATAAACACTAAAGAAAATGTGTAATCCTTTTATATAGTCCGTGTAGTCCCATATGAATGTCCACGACAAATGAAGGAGGTAAACCTATCATAAGTGAATAACGTGAAAGTTCATCCAAAGTGAATAAGTGATGAAACAACAATGAAACTGGAAAACACCAAGATATTGCGCTTACCAGAAGTAAGCCAAATAGAGGCAAGTGGCTTAAACCCAGCCTGGGCCTTTGGATGGGCGATCCGGGTGAAGCAGGATAAACGCACTCGTCCCGTGTATCCAGTCCATAGAGGTTTTATCCAAAAATATATGGCAAAGACATAGCGTAATACTGATAATGTAAAACACTCCAAATACAAATAATAAGTGCAACACTCAACAAAAACTAATCATGTGTGATCATATGTCATCCAATGTCAGCGCAACAACTAACGATGATAGATGAGTGTCATGCAATCATGCAAAGATGTATCGTAGAGTGAGTGGGTAGAGAAACAAAAAACAGCACCCAGAATCTGCTTACCAGATTAGATAAAAGGCAAGTATGCACCAAATCACCCAGATATAGACATTGAAAAGAAACCCTCTAGGTGCAGCACATTACATGCACAAACTGCTTACCAGATGACAAACTTAAATGAGCAAAATTCCACACAGCCAAACGTGTAAAACAGAATAAAACTGCCACCAGCGAACCTAGGGGAAATCCTGCTTACCAGACATCCAGATAAGGTGGGCAGATGTAATGGAGCACAAACAGGCTCCTAACAGGAACGGCGTAGACACGTCTTGGCCAATCAAGCCCGAGCTCAGCAGTGCATATAAGGTAAAAACAGCCAGTCCTCAAGCTTGCTGCAGGTTCAGCTTCAAACTGGGCTTTGTTACTACACAGGGTATTCACTTGCAAGTCTCTGAAAGCAATTTTTCTCACTGGACTTATTCCCACTTCACAGGGAATAGATCTGATAGACCTAATAATTAGAACCAAACGTCCCACCATAGTCTTGAGCTTAGATGCTCAAAAAGCTTTCGATCGATTAAGTTGGCCCTTCATGTTCGCAGTCTTAACCCGATTTGGATTCTCAGGCCCCTTTATACAAGCCCTACATACCCTATATTCCCTCCCTACGTCTCAAGTCCAGCTGTCCTCCTATATTTCACAACGATTTACTCTCAGTAATAGTACGAGACAAGACTGCCCTTTGTCGCCCCTATTATTTATACTAAGTCTAGAACCTTTAGCAGCAGCTATTAGATCCCATCCTAATATCAGAGAAATTCCATTACGACATCAGGACTACAAACTCTCTCATTTTGCAGATGACATTCTGTTAACCATCACGCATCCCGAGATTTCATTACCCTCCAGAAAGAGTGGCCTATGTTAACAATAAGATTTCAATAGGTATAAGTACCATCATCCCAGTGTCAAGATCAAGGAGAAGGGGAGGGTAGGGCGATGGTCGCAGTTGCTGCTACTGTCAGCCAGCATCTCCACCCCCCAACAAGGGAAAGAAGGGGACTATTACGGTACTCAGTATAGGTATACAATAGGGGTAAGGGGTGAAAGACAAAAAATTAAATATTTTATAAAAGTTCAATTTTAATAGAAACAATTTTCATAAAATTACAATGCCGCATACAATTGCGATTGTAAGCGACAAGGTAACAACATTACATATAACCATAAAAAAGGGGGGAGGTACCACAAAGTCTGAACCAGTGGATTCCGCACAATTTAGATGGCAGATATGTGTACAACTTTATTTCTCGACCGGTTTCGTGGTTAACACCGCTTCTTCAGGAGAACCATATCCAATTCAGGGAATCTCTGTGGGCATGTGGGAATTCATCTTACCCCTTCATATCACTCTCTTTACCAAGCTAATTTCCCTCCTTTGTTCGCAGAAATTGCTAAACTTCTACAACATTGGTCTTCCATCCCAATTTCCCTTCTTGGTAGGATCAACGTTCTTAAAATGTCAGTATTGCCCAAATTATTGTATCTTTTTGAAACACTCCCGGTTCCAGTCCCTATGTCGCAGTTAAAAAATCTCCAGAGAAAGTGCCTTAACTTTGTTTGGAACAACGCATCCCATAGAATTGCTCAATCGGTAGTCCTTTCTCCTAGAGCTAAAGGTGGATTAGCCACCCCTGATTTTATTAAATATTACTATGCCTCTCATCTTAGAGTACTGACTGCATGGACCTCAAGGAAATCTGCAAATAGATGGGCCAAAATCGAAATGGGGATTACTGCCCCTGTACATCCGTGCTATATACTATGGCCTTCCTCAAAGAAATTCATACCCCAACTAAGGTCTCCGTGTCTTTCCCCGATGCTTTTTACGCTATCAATCTGGAAAAGGTGTAGGGACAAATTTCATCTCTCCTTACCTTGCTCCCCTCTCCAGAATATCCTTTTCAACCCAGACATTCCGGACGGACTATCTTACTTGCGAACAATTTCGTGGACACATGCAGGTATATTTCAACTGCGACATTTAGTTCACCCAGTAACACATAAGCTTTTACCTTTCTCAGTCCTCAAAGAAAAACACGCCCTACCGAAATCTACAGAATACTTCTACTTACAAATTAAACATTTTTTCCAATCCAACTTCCCCTCATTATCTTTAGAAAAACCCACTGCTTTTGAATTACTGTGTACAAATGGCCCATATGAACCAAAACTAATCTCATCCATATATAAAATACTCCAGACAACACCCCCTTTAAATGACTCCATACATAGATACATGACAAAATGGTCCAAAATGCTAAATAGATCAATTTCATTAATAGATTGGGGTAAAATCTGGGAGTCGGCTTTTAAAGTTTCCAGATGTGTGGCACAAAAGGAGACCGCTATTAAGATAATATTTCTTTGGTACAAAACTCCTGAGTTGCTACATGCTCAAAATGCATCTCTTTCTGATCTATGCTGGAGATGTGGACGGTCCGTAGGTACGCACCTTCACATTTTTTGGGACTGTCATATCTTAGATACATATTGGACTGAGATACAAAATTTATTGCAATCACTCTTCGCCACATCTATTCCATTAAATCCCATACATTTTCTGTTAGGTATACCTTTCCCGGGTATTCCTAAACCACTACAGAGACTAGGGTCTTTTGTACTTCTGGCAGCAAAAAGAGCCATCCCTAGACTTTGGCTCTCTACCAACGCTCCCACTTTACACCACGCTCTTTCCATTATTACAGATATGCGTAAAATGGAACATTTAACAGCAAAAATTGAAGGTAAATTTCCCCAATTTGAAAAAATCTGGAAACCTTGGGATGATTCAAAATTTACTTCTGAGCCTCCCATTTCTGCTCCTTTTTGATTTCAATTTGCACGTTTTCTTGAGCATCCTTGTGTTTGAACATGTAGTTGAGATAGAAGCATGGTTACTGTATGGAATTTTTTTTTTTTGATGTATGACCCAATTCGGGAATAAACTGACATCTATCTGTACAGATACCCTCACCAAGCTTATTTAAAATGTTTGCACTAAACTTTTGATTGCTTCTATGTAAAATTGTCATAACTTTTCCTTATACCTTTTGTTATGCTGATTTATATTTGTTGAAAAATAAATTGAAAAAAAATAAATAAAAAAAAATAAAAAACAGAACAAAGATGCATATAACACAGTATATGAACAAAATGATACAAATATATATTAGAACAATGTGTAGACGATGCGTGAATTCTCCAAATCACATTCTGTTAATGATTAATGCTCATTATGCATACATGACATTATATCGGTATATATATCGATATCTCCATTCAAATCATGTACCAAATCTTACAAATGATACAAATACGGACTAAGTCTGTTTAACATATGTTACCTTATCTAAAGGAACAGAAAGGGGAAAAGGGGGGATGGGGGGGAAATAGGGAAGCAATTGAGGAGGGATACACAAGAGCTGCAAGTGAAGCAAATCACATGGTACAACATAGGATGACCGTATTAAAGAAAGGGTTTGAAACTGACCATGTCATTCATACCTGGATAGACCGTGGCTCTTAACTTATGTATCCATTGCATTTCACGCTGGAGTACTCTTTTATCAAAATCGTCCCCACGGGGGTCTGCGTAGACAATGTCAGGAGCTGCAAATTTAAACATCACGGGTTCATACATATGCTTGAAGGCTATGTGATAACCCATTGTGGTGTTTAAAAGACCATTTGTAGCATAGTATACATGGTCTTTAATTCTTCTCCAGAAGGGCCTAATGGTTTTGCCCACATAGAAGGCTCCACATGGGCAAAAGATGATGTAAATAACTCCTTAAGTTTGACATGTGATGTGGTGCCGTAGGACGTGTGTGTGACCATTTGGGAGAGGAACCGAAGGTCCTGTCAGTAGCAAATCGCAAAAGTCGCATTTGCCACATTTAAAGAGGCCCACAGGGGATTCTGTTGCATCAGTGGCTTTGCAATAGTGACTTCGTACTAGACGGTCTTTAATGGATCTTGCTCGCCGAAAAGTAATCTCGCGGTGGGATCCTATATATTTACTGATGGTGGGATTAGTAGTTAGAATGTGCCAATGTTTTTGTATAGTTGAACGTATGGTTTGATGTTGGTCAGAATAGGTTGTGATGAACCTAACTACCTCTGAATTAGTTTGTTTTGGTTCCGGAAACAGCAGGGCGTTTCTCAATTTGGTTATAGTTTTTTTAAAAGCTTTTTTGAAAGTGTTTTTGGTGTATCCTCTTGCTAAGAGACGCTGATTAAGCAGGTCTGCTTCATATTTAAAGTCAGCGTGGCTCATTTTTGGTGCACTTTCCTCTCTTTTTTTGTTGAGTAGGTTAGGTATTTGGTCCTATAAGGACACATGGTTATTTGGGCTTTATGAGGCATGGGGGGACTTAGCGTCCTCAAAATCCTGGAAGTATCTGAATGTAAACCAGGGTTGCTAGGTTTTTTGGAATCTCTCTACGCTGCCTGTGTCTTGTGCCAGGGTATCCTCCATTTCACATAAGTATTTGACTTTGTTTAGCCAATCTGAGATGGATGGTACCTGGGGGGATCTCCAGTGTAGCAGGATCAATGATTTGGCCACATTGAGGAGGTGTTTGGTTAGGGAGTTTTTGTATCTTTTAAGAGTAAAATTTGTCACATGTAACAAGCAACATGCTGCATTTAGATTAAGTTTGGTCTTTGTAATTTTTTAATCAGAACTCTAATTTTGATTAGAGAATACTGCCACCAAATGTGGATCAACGTACCTGTCTCTGTTTGACATCGCCAGCATAAGTCCGATGTTTTTGGATCCCATCTGTGAAGTTTGTCAGGGGAGTTGTACCAGTGCGTTAACAGCTTGTAGCTTGTTTCCTTTATATTCAGGCTTATGGAACACTTATGCGCTAATATGTAATCGTACCTCCATTGTTTCTCTGTGATCTCTACTCATAGCTCCTCCGACCATCTCCCCCTGTGCTTATTTGTCCCGGCCTTCTTAGCATGTTGTAGCCATGAATAAGCTATTGATGTGGCTTTGATAATTGGGGTACCATTATGACACACCGATTCCAGGTCAGTTAGGGGCCTGTGAAAGTCCAGTAAGTATCTTTGTTTAGTTAGGTAGTTTCTTAGCTGAAAGTAGGACCACCAGCATAAGTATTGGAGGTTGCTTTCTCGTTTTAGTGTGGACCAGTCTTTGATTTTGCCCCCAGTGTAGCAGTCACCTGCCAGTAGTGGAGTGTTTTGCTGTAAAGGTTATTTATTTATTTCAGGTATTTATATAGCACCATCAATTTACGCAGCGCTTTACATATACATTGTACATTCCCATCAGTCCCTACCCTCAAGGAGCTTGAAATCTAAGGTCCCTAACTCACATTCATACATACTAGGGACAATTTAGACGGGATCCAATTAACCTACCAGCATGTCTTTGAAGTGTGAGAGGAAACCGGAGTACCCGCCAGTAAAGCTTAATTCTAGGTTTGTGATGATTCCAGAGGAACTTCATTAGAATGCAGTTAAGTGTCTTGAAGAAAAGTGGGGGGATTTTGATGGGTAAGGTTCACATCAGATATAGGAGCTTGGGGAAGATCATCATTTTAATAATGGCTGCACTCCCAAACCAGGAGAACTACCCTGAGTGCCATTTTGCAATGTCTTCTGCATAGCTTTTGAGAACGGGTGGGAAATTATGCTCAAAGATGGTATGTGTTTGTGGGGTCAGCCAGGTGCCTAGGTATTTAATAGCTCTGGGGTCCCATCTAAAGGATGAGTTGGATTTGGTCAGTGCTAGTGTTCTGTCAGGAAGTGATATTTTTAATGCCTCAGATTTTGTGTAGTTTATTTTCAGGTTTGAAATTTATTTAGTAAGTTGGGGAGAGTGATTGTCGGGTTTGTTAAGAAAAATAGGAGGTCGTCTGCATATGCTGCTAGCTTGAACTCCCTGTCCTAGACCCTGAAGCCCGTAATCGTGGTGTTCATTTTAATCAGTCTTATAAAAGATTCAAAGGATAGGACGAACAGCAGTGGAGACAGAGGACAGCCCTGCCTAGTGCCATTTCGTATGTGAACCTTTTCAGATAGTGTGCCGTTGATTTTCAGTTTCGCCAAGGGGTTCTGGTATAGTGCAAAGATCCACGACAGCATATGTGGACCTAGTCCCACGTGTCTATACACCGCCATCATGAAATCCCAAGCCCCAAGGTTGAAAGGCCTTCTCTGTATCCGTGGAGAGGAGAAGATCTTTGACGTCCCGCTCCCTCGTTGCATGGATGAGGAGTAGGACTTTGGTGACATTCTTTTGCTTCTCTACCCAGCACAAAGTCCACCTGTTCCAAGCCAATAAGGTCTGGAAGAAGTGGTCCCAATCATAGTGCAAGAATTTTTGCAAAAAGTTTAACATCCAAATTAAGTAAGGATATGGGGCGGTAACTTGTGCAGTCTGTGGGGTCTTTACCTAATTTAGGAATCACCGCAATGTGTGCCGACAGGAAATCTGGTGTTACCTCCCTGGTTTTAGACATAGAGTTCAGAGCAGCAGTAAGCTGTTCAGTAATAATGTTTGAGAAGGTTTTGTAATAGATGACAGAATAGCCATCTCGGCCTGGGCTCTTTCCAGGTTCCACACAGGCCTGTGTGACCGATATCTTTTCAAGTGTGTGGATGGCCTTGTCTCTGTGCTTCCCTTCTGCTTCTACAGATATAAGCTTCTCATTAAGCACTAGCAGGTTTGTTTTTAAATCTGTGATCACTGCAGAAAAGATTGATTTAACCACTTGCCGACCGCTGCACACTGATATACATCGGCACAATGGCAGCTTTGGACAAATGGGCGTACCTGTATGTCCACTTTAAGAGGTGGGGATAGCAGGTGCGCGTGCCCGCGCTGCTTATAGCGTGACTGCACTTGCCGCTTACAGCGTGACCGTGCCCATGGGACTAGCGGACTCGATGTCTGCCGGTCTCCCGGCAATCGTGTCATGGAGCCTCAGAACGAGGATGTGCTTTTGTAAACATTTCCCCGTTCTGGCTTATGTCATGACAGAGATCGGGAGAAAGAAAAAAATCCTGGACGGCCGCACAGCGCTAAAGGCATCTTTATTTAAACAATTAAAATCCAAAAACAGTCAAATCTTGTGCATAGAAGACAGGGAAAAACAACTAGCGCATTTCACATCATGGATAGATGCTTAGTCATAGCTGTCATGACAGAGATCACTGCTCTCTGTCATCGGGAGCAGTAATCGCTGTCATGTGACTTAAAGCCTATCCCCCCACAGTTAGAATCACTCCCTAGGACACACTTAACTCCTTCATCGCCACCTGGTGGTTAACCCCTTCACTGCCAGTGCCATTTACACAGTAATCAGTGCATTTTTATAGCACTCATCGCTGTATAAATGACAATGGTCCCAAAATAGTGTCAAAAGTGTCCGATGTCCGATGTCCATAATGTTGCAGTCCCGATAATATTCGCATATCGCTGCCATTACTAATAAAAAAAAATTTAAAATAAAAATGGCATAAAACTATCCCCTATCAGATTAAAATGAGGAAAAAAATAGTTTTTTTATATATTTGTGGGGGATATTTATTATAGCAAAATGTAAAAAATAATGCGTTTTTTTCAAAATTGTTGCTCTTTTTTTGTTTATAGCGCAAAAAAAAAAACTGCAGAGGTGATCAAATACCACCAAAAGAAAGCTCTATTTGTGGGGAAAAAAAGGACTTCAATTTCGTTTGGGTGCAAAGTCACACAACTGTGCAATTGTCAGTTAAATAGACGCAGTGCTGAATTGCAAAAAGCGCTCTGGTCAGGAAGGGGGTAAAATCTTCTTCCGGGGCTGAAGCGGTTAATGTCCACTGCAATCACTGACATGTCAGAGTAGGTCAGGGGGAGATCTGATCTGGTTTTACCCCTGCCTGGGTCTTCAGAAGCCGACTGTGAGTCTTCACCGTATTCCTCCTCATGGTGCATCGGCCCCATCTTGGATCCTAGGCCACCACTGTGTGCTGCAGACGTGCTTTTAAAAAGCTCAGAAATGTTCCTTGCAAGGTAGGCAGCCAATCAGCGGTGAGGGCGAGAGTGAGATGAGTAGAGCTTCTTACCCGGCATTTGAGAGCTGGTGGTCGGGTGTAGGGCTGTGTACGGCTGTGTGTGCTAGTGCTAGTGTGCTGCCATTCTCATTGCTCGCCAAGCCACGCCCTCCTTTGCTTTTATATGCATTTTTACATTGTAGTTAAGCCATCCAGGATTTTTGTTCGCTCTTTTAAATTTATTTCCCAATGGGATTCACTGGCTAATGCCCTTATTTAATACACTCTTAAAGAAAACCCATCTCTCCTCCGATTTCTTTGTTCCTAAGATTTTTTCACAATTTATATCTTCTAGCAAGGTTCATAGTTTAGGGAAATTTGCTCTTTTGAAATTTATTGTCTTTGTATTGCCCTTATGTTTCCTATTTCTGTGACTTATACTGAAGCTAATTGACCTGTGATCGCTGTTTCCTAAAGTGCCCCTCATTGCCACATCCATGATCAGGTATGTATTGTGGGTAATCAGTAGGTCTAGTAACGCTTTGTTTCTATTTGGTGCGTCTACCATCTAACCCATGAAATTGTGTTGTAAGAGATTTAGGAACTGTCGAGCCTTAGACGAATGCACGGTTTCTTTTGCCCAGTTTATGTCTGGATAATTAAAATCCCCCATTATGATGACACTTCCATTCCTTGCTGCTAATCCAAATTGTGATATTAGGTCCATCTCCCCCTCCTCCCTCAGGTAAGGGGGCCTATAGCATACTCCCAGTATTATTTGCCCCTTAGTTTCATCCCTTTGGAACTCTACCCATAAGGATTCCACCTCCACCCTACCTCCCTTAGTGATGTCATCTCTCACATTCACTTGTACATTATTCTTGATATACAGGCATACCCATCCCCCTATTTTACCCTCTCTATCCCTGCAATAAATGAAATACCCTTGAATGGTTGCCAGCCAATCATGAGAGCTGTTGAACCATGTCTCTGAAATTCCCACAAAATCTAAATTATCCTCATACAACAGTATCTCTAGTTCTCCCATCTTGTACGCCAGGCTCCTGGCATTGGAGAACATGCCACGTAGTTTAGACAGGTCGCATACTGTCCTCTTATTGATGTTCCAAGATTGCAAATAGGACTTGTTACTATACTTACCTCGGGCTTATGTGCTTTAGTCAACCTACCAGTAATGGCCCCAATACTACCCTCTGGAATATGTTCCGCGCTGACTATCTCTACCTCTGGACCCTCCCCCCGTTACCTTGTTTAAAAGCCCCTCTAACATTTTGGCCATCCATCTTCACTCCCAGCAGATCTGCACCCTCCTCATTTAGGTGCAGTCCGTCCCTTCTATAGAACTGGTGACCGACTGAGTTGCACATAAAATCGCACTGATTTAAAGTCGCGCTGATGTAGCACAACTTCAAAACTGCACTGGTGTGAACCAGAGCTTAATGTTAACCCCGTTGGGGGGAAAAAGTTACTTATCGGCCTCTGAGGTACATTTCTTTAAAATATGTTACCCGTGGCAAGTGTAAATATGGTTACTGTGTTCTGGACAGGTCAATCCAATTGCATTTGTATATCTCTGTATATCTATGGATATTTGTTCTTGTAATGGAGATGATACAGTTTTAACCTATGCTGATTCGTAATAAAATTTCCTCCAAAAAAATAAAATAAAAAATGAGCTAAAACATTTTGTGAGGTTGATCTTAAAATTTAACAAAGAGCTGTAATCTCAAAGAGCTTGCAGTAAATTGGGTAACGTTGTAAGGAGTTCCATCATGAAAAAAATGAGGTCATCTGAGAAGGCAGCCACTTTGTGCATGCATGATGGTTTATCAAATCCCGAAATATCCAATATTTGGGTTAGCTCAACTGAACAGAGGAACAGCTCCAGGGGGAGGATAAAATTTATGAGTGAAAGGTGACATCCCTGCCTCGTCCCGTTCATGAACGAGAAAAAGTCAGATGTGGTTTCATTAACCAGCACAGCCACCATAGGTGAGGAACACAGGTCAGAGATCCACAAAAGCATACGGGTTCCCAATCTCATGTGTTTAAATGTGGCACTCATAAAGCACCAACTGACATGATTAAACACTTTCTCCGCATCTGCAGAGAGCAGGATAAGCAAGCGTTGCATCGATGAAGCTGCATGGATCAAATTGAGGACCATAATCGCATTGGTAGGTTCACAAAGAAATGAAACTGGCCTGGGTCCTGTGGATAAGATGGGGGATGTAGGGAAGGAGCCTGTTGGCCAACACCCTCGCCAATAATTTCAGGTCAGTATTCAAAAGAGCAGTCAGGAGGTAACTGCCATACTTCATTGAATCCTTACTATTTTTGTGGATAAGGCAAATATATCCCCTAAGCGTGTCAACAGGCATTTGTTTCCCATCAATCAAGGAGTTGAAGGCAGACACTAAGCATGGGGCCAAAAGGTCAAAAAAGATTTTATAGTAGGTTGAAGTCAGGCCATCCAGGCCCAGAGTTTTTTCGGTTTAAAATTTGCCAATAGCAGGGCTTCCAGTTTCTTACAGAGAGTGTATTCCAGAGGCCAATATATAGGCACTAATCTCAGAGAGAGGGTTCTGGTAGGATCTAGGGGTAGATGGAGGGTGCAAGTTGCACAAATCAATGAAGAAAGCTCAAAACTCCGAGGCCATAGAGGCAGATGGAGTTAGCTTCTGCCCTGACTGAGAGGGAATGGTGAGGATGAAGGTCTCAGCACAGGGGCCATGAAGTGCCCTGTCAGTAGAGTGCCTAGTTTGTTTAAGAATTTGTAAAGGGAACGGTGTGCCCATGTCAAACTTTTATTTGGTTTTCTGGAATAAGATTTGATTAAGCTCCCTCCGCACTTTAAGGAGATTGGAGAAGGTGGCATAATCCAAAGTCTCCTTATGTGAGCGCTCCAGTCTGCACAATTGGGCAAGAAGGGGGCCAATGCAGAGGGACCGCTTCTTTCATAAGGTGAGCCCCTGTCTAGATTAACACACACGGAATGACCACCTTGTGGACTTCCCAAACGAGGAAGGGGTTATCCACAAAATCAATGTTGGTTAAAAAGTAGTCTTTCAGGCTGGACTCTAGCAATCTAATGGCAGGGAATATGATCAAGGCCTCACTGAGATGCCACGATGGGGGGGTGTAATCGGATAACAAGCAAAACCGCAGAGTTTGATCCACCGCTGTGGTGGATAGGAGCATGATCTGAGAGAGAAATCACATCAATCAGCATCGGAAGTGCATGAACAAGTTCCTTCAAGGCAGCGTTACCAAATAATCTTTTAATGCTACAGATTAAAAAACATTGAAAACAATTTTGAAATGACATAACATGTTTCCGTTACACGGTTTTAGATATAGGGTTTAGATCTACTTGATGACCATTTAGCATGCATTTATTAGCTTGCATTGTATCCCAGCAATTTTTAAAATGCATGTTACATTTTATGAATGTGGTGAATCATGTCAATCATCGGTAGATGAGAGCACCAACAAAATATTTTGCTTAGATTACAGTATCTCACAAAAGTGAGTACACCCCTCACATTTTTTATAAATATTTTCTTCTATTTTTTTATGTGACAAGACTGAAGAAATGACACTTTGCTACAATGTAAAGTAGTGAGTGTACAGCTTGTATAACTGTGTAAATTTGCTGTCCCCTCAAAATAACTCAACACACAGCCATTAATGTCTAAACCGCTGGCAACAAAAGGGAGTACACAACTATGTGAAAATGTCCAAATTGTGCCCAAATTGTCAATATTTTGTGTGGCCACCATTATTTTCCAGCACTGCCTTAACCCTCTTGGGCATGGAGTTCACCAGAGCTTCACATGTTGCCACTGGAGTCCTCTTCCACTCCTCCATGAAGACATCACAGAGCTGGTGGATGTTAGAGACCTTGTGCTCCTCCACCTTCCCGTTAAGGATGCCCCACAGATGCTCAATAAGGTTTAGGTCTGGAGACTTGTTTGGCATCACCTTTACCCTCAGCTTCTTTAGTAAGGCAGTCATCATCTTGGAGGTGTGTTTCGGGTCTTTGTCATGTTGGAATACTGCATGGGGCCCAGTCTCCGAAGGGAGGGGATCATGCTCTGCTTCAGTATGTCACAGTACATGATGGCATTCATGGTTCCCTCAATGAACTGTGGCTCCCCAGTGCCGGCAGCACTCATGCAGCCCCAGACCAAGACATTCCCACCACCATGCTTGACTGTAGACAAGACACACTTGTCTGTGTACTCCTCACTTGGTTGCCGCCACACATGCTTGACACCATCTGAACCAAATACGTTTATCTTGGTCTCATCAGACCACAGGACATGGTTTCAGTAATCCATGTCCTTAGTCTGCTTGTCTTCAGCAAACTGTTTGCGGTCTTTCTGTGCATCATCTTTAGAAGAGAATTCCTTCTTAGATGACAGCCATGCAGACCAATTTGATGCAGTGTGCGGCGTATGATCTGAGCACTGACAGACCGACCCCCCACCCCTTCAACCTCTGCAGCAATGCTGGCAGGATTCATACGTCTATTTCCCAAAGACATCCTCTGGATTGGACGCTGAGCATGTGCACTCAACTTCCTTGGTCGACCATGGCGAGGCCAGTTCTGAGTGGAACCTATCCTGTTAAACTGCTGTAAGGGCTTGGCCACCGGCTGCAGCTCAGTTTCAGGGTCCTGGCAATCTTCTTATAGCCTAGGCCATCTTTATGTAGAGCAACAATTCTTTTTTTCAGATCCTCAGTGAGTTCTTTGCCATGAGGTGCCATGTTAAACTTACAGTGACCAGTATGAGAGAGTGAGAGCGATAACACCAAATTTAACACACCTGCACCCCATTCACACCTGAGACCTTGTAACAGTAACAAGTCACATTACACCAGGGAGGGAAAATGGCTAATTGGGCCCAATTTGGACATTTTCACTTAGGGATGTATTCACTTTTGTTGGCAGCGGTTTAGACATTAATGGCTGTGCGTTGAGTTATTTTGAGGGGACAGCAAATTTACATTTGTTATACAAGCTGTACACTCACTACTTTATATTGTAGCAAAGTGTCATTTCGTCAGTGCTGTCTAGGGATGAGCCAAACACCCCCCGATTCAGTTTGCACCAGAACCTGTGAACGGACCGAAAGTTTGCGCAAACTTTAGAACCCTGTTAAAGTTTATGGGACTCTAACTTTCAAAATCAAAAGTGCTAATTTTAAAGGCTAATTTGCAAGGTATTGTCCTAAAAAGGGTTTGGGGACCCGGGTCCTGCCCCAGGGGACATATATCAATGCAAAAACATTTTTTAAAAGGGACGTTTTTCGGAAACAGTGATTTTAATGATGCTTAAAGTGAAAAAAAGTGAAATATTCCTTTAAATATCGTACCTGGGGTGTGTCTATAGTATGCCTGTAAAGTGTTGCGTGTTTCCCGTGCTTAGAACAGTCCCTGCACAAAATGACATTTTTAAAGGAAAAAAAGTAATTTAAAACTGCTTGTGGCTTTAATGTAATGTCGGGTCCTGGCAATATGGATGAAAATCAGTGAGACAAACGGCATGTTGTCCATTACCAGGCCCTTTGGGTCTTGTATGGATATTAAGGGGAACCCCCCACCCAAATTAAAAAAAGGAAAGGCATGGGGCCCCCAGGCCCTATATACTTTGAACAGCAGTATACAGGTGGTGCAAACAAGACAGGGACTGTAGGTTTGTTGTTAAGTAGAATCTGTTTGTAATTTTGAACTGGTACATTTTAGTGTAGCACCAGCCAAAAAAATCAATTTTTAAGCTTTTTGGAAAACATAGGGAGGGGTTATCACCCCTGTAACATTTGTTTTGCTATCTGTGCACCTCTTCAGAAGATTTCACCTTACTTTCTGTCCCAATGACAAATGTTTTTTGAAAATTTGGGGTTTTTAGTGAAGCAAGGATTGGTGATAAAGCATCAGGGAAGAGGAGACACGTTTTTCCCATATTAACTCTTAAAGGAGAGAATTTCCCTTCCTAGGGGTAGATTTCATCTCACTTCCTGTTGTCTCCTTCCATTTGAAAGTAGGAGTCCTTTGTAAGTAAGTTTGAAAGTAGGGGCCTGCCCTATATACTCTGCAGAAATTGGGGCCTTAGGTGTTGGTGTTGCCACAACACTCTAAGCCCTCAGTTACTCTTGGTGGATGCAGGAACTGGCACTGCTGTGAAATATTTGATCAAAAATTGTAATTACATGCCATTGTTGAACAGGGGAAGAAAAATTGGGCCTTTGGTGGTGGTGGTGGTGTTGCCACAACACTGTAAGCCCTCACAGTTACTCTTGGTGGGTGCAGGAACTGGCACTGCTGTGATATATTAGATCAAGAATTGTAATTACATGTCCCTGTTGAACAGGGGCAGAAAAATTGGGCCTTAGGCACTGGGGCCACACCCCTGCAACCCCTCACAGATACTCTAGTTGGAACACAGGAATGAGCCCTGCTGCAAAGTATTGCAGCAAAAATTGTAATTACACGCCCCTGTTGAACAGAGGCAGAAAAATTGCCACAACACTGCAACCCCTCACAGATGCTATAGTTGGAGAGCAGGAATGAGCCCTGCTGCAAAGTATTGCATCAAAAATTGTAATTACGTGCACTGAATGTGCGTTCCGAAAGAACGCTGGATGCAGGACAGGCCAGTAGCTCAATTGCATACTGTGCAAGCTCTGGCCAGTGATCCATCCTCAGGACCCAGTAACCCAGAGGATTTTCAGTGGGAAAGGTGTCCAAGTCTGATCTTGCCCCTAGGTAATCCTGCACCATGTGAATCAGACGCTGCTGATGGTTGCTGGAACCGATCAGACCTTGGGACTGCAGACTAAAAAATTGTCTGAACGCATCGGTCAGACGGCCACCTTTTCCACCACTCCTTCTGTGACTGACCGAAGCCTCAGTAACATATTGTCCAGGAGGACCAGGAAATTGTAACCTCCCAGGCTCTGGAAACGCGTTGCACAAACCTTTCTGCAAGGCCTCCTGAAGATGTTTCATCCTCTGCTCCCTCTGCGACAGCAAGATAAGGTCTGCAATCTTACCCTTGTAATGTGGATCAAGAAGGGTTGCCAGCCAGTAATCATCCCTCCCCTTGATACCACGAATACGAGAATCCTTCCGCAGGCTTTGCAGGATCAGGGAGGCCATGCAGCGTAGGTTTGCTAAGGAATTCGGTCCAGAGTCCTCTGGGTCACTAAGGACAATATGATCTGCAGCCACCTCCTCCCAGCCACGTACAAGTCCATGGGTTTCTTCGGACTGTAAATGATCCCTTGAAGACTGCTGCTGATGCTGAGTGCCAGGCTCCACCTCCATGCTGACACAATCCTCCTCGTCCTCTTCCTGTGTAATCAGCAGGCACGCAGGAACACTGTTTGGATAAAGGGGGCCTTGAGAGATAAGAAAGTCCTCCTCTTCCTCCCTCTGTTCTGCCTCAAGTGCCCTGTCCATTATTCCACGCAGCGTGTGCTCCAACAGGTGGACAAGAGGGACAGCGTCACTGATGCATGCACTGTCACTGCTCACCATCCTTGTTGCCTCCTCAAATGGTGAAAGGACAGTGTATGCATCCCTGATCATAGCCCACTGGCGTAGGGAAAAAAAACAAGGTCCCCTGACCCTGTCCTGGTGCCATAGTCGCACAGGTAGTCATTGATGGCCCTCTGCTGCGTGTGCAGGCGCTGCAGCATGGCCAACATTTAGTTCTATCTGGTGAGCATATCACAGATTAGGCGGTTCTTGGGTAGGTTAAATTCCTTTTGGAGGTCAGCCAGCTGAGCGCTGGCAATATATGACCTGTGGAAAAGAGCAGACTTTCCTGGCCTGCCTCAGAACATCCTGTAAGCCCGGGTACCTGCCCAAGAACTGCTGCACCACCAAGTTAAGGACTGAGCCAAACAGGGCACATGGGTCAGTTGTCCCTGTCGGAGGGCAGAAAGGAGGTTGGTGCCATTGTCGCAAACCACCATACCTGGCTTAAGCTGGTGTGGCGTCAACCACCTCTGACCCTGCCACTGCAGAGCTGACAGAATCTCTACCCTAGTGTGGCTCCTGTCCCCCAAGCACAACAGCTCAAGCACCGCATGGCATCTTTTTGCCTGCGTGCTTGCGTAGCCTCTTGAACGCCTACAGAGCACCACTGGTTCCGAGGACAAATCAGGACAGGAAGAGGCCACGGAAGAAGAAGAAGAGGAGGGGGTGGAGGAGAGAGGTGTGGCAGAATCACCACTAGTAAAATTTTGGAGGCGTGGTGGCGGAACAACCTCCAACACAACTGCACCCTGTCCTGCATTATTCCCAGCTGCCAGAAGAGTCAACCAGTGCGCGGTGAAAGATGGGTAACCTCCCTGTCCATGCCTGCTGGACCATGAGTCAGCTGTAATATGCACCTTACCACTGACCGCCCTGTGCACTGAGGCCAAGACATTGACTTCCACATGCCGGTAGAAAGCCAGAATTGCCTTCCGTGAGGAAAAGTGTCGTTTGGGAACCTGCCACTGAGGAACCGCACATTCCACAAACTCACGGAAGGGAGCAGAGTCTACCAACTGAAAAGGCATCATTTGAAGTGCTAGCTATTTAGCCAAGCTAGCATTCTACCGCTGGGCATGTGAATGGCTGGGAGCGAACTTCTTTCAGTGGTGCAGCAGCTGGGGCAGGGAAATTTACCTGGTACAATCTGACATTGGTCTAACAATAGCAGATTGCCAGCAAGAACTTGGCTGTGACACACCTAATTCTACACCTTCATTCCTCTCAGTGCAGGTTTCAGAGAGGACTGAAGGTATAGTGGGGTTGGAGATCCCAGCTGATGAGGAGCAAGGAGAGTTCCGCTTTGTTCTTTGGTGTGGGTCTTTTAGGTCTGCTTGCCAACAAACTGCATGGCAGGTCAACATATGTCTTGTCAAGCATGTGGTGCCCAAGCGGGTGATATTTTGGCCACGCAAGATACGCATGAGACATATGTAGCAAATAGCAGTGGTGGGATCTCATGCACTTGTCTCAAAAAAGGCCTACACCAAAGAACTTTTGGAATAACAGGCAGAGACAGCAGCACCCTGCACATGCGGAGCTCTGTGGTGTGATGCAGTCGGCGTGCTGCCCTTAATCTGGCCCCTGGAGGGCATCCTGCCTCATTGGAGATGTGCCTCCTCCTCCTCCTCTCTCCTATCAGGCACCCACGTGGAGACAGTGACCTCATCATCCCCTCCCTCCTCATCACTGGAGCAAAGCTGGCAGTATGCTGCAGCTGGGGGAACATGACTGCCAGATTGCTGTCCTTCTTGGGCACCCCCTCTCTCTGGGCTCACGTTATTGCCTTTCCTCTAACTGGGTACCATCATTGGAGCCTTCAAAATGCTGGTCATCCTCCTGGAGCATGTACCCAACACTGTGGTCAAACAGTTCAGGGGACTCCTCAGGAGGACATGGTGGGGCTAGGGAACGAGTGACTGATGCCATTGAGCCAAAGGAAGGGGCCGCGTTGGCAGCTGCTTTGCCAGACAAAGTACCCTGAGCCTGGGTGAGAGAGGATGAGGAGGATGAGGACGGCTTGGTCATCCACTCTACCAAGTCTTCCACATGTTGCGGCTCAACACGGTCAGCTGCCGTAAAAAAAGGACAAGCGTGTCCCACGGCCACGTGCCGATGAGGATGCACTGTCTCCACGACCAGCACTGTTGCCTCTAGACACAGAGCCTGCTTGCCCTCTTTTATTGGCTTGTGACTGTCTGCCTCTCCTTGTTGGCCTTCCAGACATACTAATGGCCTGTAGCTGCACTAAGCTGGGATGTATATATACATACTGATACAGGAGCTAGCAGAATCAACTGCCTGCCTGTAGTATTATTAGTATGAGAACACCAGCAATTGTCTTCAGGTAGCTTTAGGTGCACACTGTGCAGAGGACACAGTACACTAACTGTAAATACTGTAGCTGCCTGCCTGTGGTACTAATAGGATCAGAAGAACACCAGCAATTTTCTTCAGGTAGCTTTAGGTGCACACTGTGCAGATGACACAGTGCACTAACTGTATATACTGTAGCTGCCTGCCTGTGGTACTAATAGGATCAGAAGAACACCACCATTTTTTTACAGGTAGCTTTAGGTGCACACTGTGCAGAGGACACAGTACACTAACTGAAAATACTGCAGCTGCCTGCCTGTGGTATTGATAGGATCAGAAGAACACCACCAATTTTCTTCAGGTAGCTTTAGGTGCATACTGTGCAGAGGACGCACTACACTAACGTCAAACACTGCAGCTGCCTGCCTGTGGTATTAATAGGATCAGAACAGCAGCAATTGTCTTCAGGTAGCTTTAGGTGCACACTGTGCAGAGGATAAACTACACTAACTGTAAATACTGCAGCTGCCTGTGGTACTAATAGGATCAGAAAAACACTACCAATTTTCTTCAGGTAGCTTTAGGTGCACACTGTGCAGAGAACGCACTACACTAACTGTAAATACTGCAGCTGCCTGCCTGTGGTACTAATAGGATCAGAAGAACACCACCAATTTTTTTGAGGTAGCTTTAGGTGCACACTGTGCAGGGGATACACTACACTAATTTTAAATACTGCGGGGCGTGTCCAAGATGGCGATGAGTGCAGTCGCTTGTTAACTGCGCTCCTCTCACCTGCTCTCTCCTGCATAAATCCTGGTGTAAAAGACACCATCCATAGCCATCTTCCAGCGGGGACGTGCAGGGAAGCTCGGGCGATGCCCGCGGTCAGAAAAGGTGGGACCAAATCGAATACTGCGACCCCGGTGAGCACCAGACAAAAGCCGCGGCCTACTCCCCACGAGGCCCTAAACATGGAGACCCAGACGGACCCGCCGCCTAATGGAGCCATAGAAGCGGGCTCGGCCGAATTTGAGGCCCTTATGATGGTGATCTCTACATGTCAGGCCACGCTGACTATAAAAATTGAACACGTACAAACCGAAACAGCACTGATCCGCAGAGACATGGACAAGTTCCGTGAGCGAGTGAGGGAGGTGGAGAGAAGGGTCTCAGACACGGAAGACACCCTGAGGGAACACCATACAGACATCCGGGCCCTACAGGTAAAAGTAAAAACCCTAGAGACCAGAGCCGAGGACGCCGATAATCGCAACAGGCGTAAAAACCTGTGGGTCCTTGGCCTCCCGGAGGGAGCGAAGGGGGAAGACCCGGTAGGCTTTATGGAGGGCCTGCTACCAGCATTACTCCCCAGGGCTAAATTCTCCCAACACTTCTCCATAGAGAGAGCCCACTGTATCCCAGCAACTAGAGGCCCCCAGGGAGCTCCGCCACGCACCTTCATATTCAAGTTGTTACATTACCGGGATCGGGATACAGTCCTGCGGGCGGCCCGACTGCAAGGAGAGCTTAAATTTGAAAATACGAAAATCCTCATATTTCCAGATTACACCGTGGAGACCCAGCGCCAAAGGAAGGCTTTTGACCACGTTAGAGGAATGCTACGTCAGAAGGGACTAAAATATAGCATGCTAAAAATGTTATCTGATCCAATATATCCTTGAACCCAACGAACCTTCTCCTAGATATATCAGAGCAAATAAGAGGCGCTCATATCCCTAGTGCTAGAAATCGCATGTGCTGCAATTTCATCAAAAAGGTTGATAATATCTTAAGTGTGCAAATTAATGCATGAAACTTAATAGTGTTTAACAATACTAATCAAACCATGCAAAAATACATCCAAAGTGCACGTGATAAAAACTGTGACAGCAGAATAATTCATAAATGGCTAAAAATCCCCCGTTGGTGTAATTCATAAAGTAAAATTAAAGTGCAAAAAGAATTGTAATTATATATATAATTATATTACAAACAAATTAATTAAAGCATAAAAAATCAGTCCTTTACAATCTTGTGACAAATAACGTGATTACATTTGTGACAAAAAAGTGCATAAAAATCGCACAAATCTTCTAAGGTGCAGTGATCTTGATAATGCTGAATTCCACGTGTCCTTCACCTCACCAACGTGAAACGTGAATCCACTCCCAAAGGAATCTCACTCACCGAATAATTTTGCCAGCACTCTCATGCACGGCAAAAAACGCTTAATAGCCACACTCCAGAGAGCTCCAGCAAGCAGCAATACCACAGTGTGTAGAATCAATCCACATGTAAAAAATTGAAGAACTCACATAGCGTAAACCAGCACGGCAAGTTTATTTAAAAACCACTACAATCTTCAATGGAAACACTCACATTTTAAAAGATAAAAATCAGCAGTAAAACCAATGTGATTCACAGCAAGCTTCAATCTTAAGTGGATACACTCAGAACAACAAATGGTCACGGCGGACCCGAGGTGTGTTGATGCTCAGACTCACGGTCTTTCTCACCCCCCTCCGTAGTGCGCCGTGTAATGACAGACTCTCCTTCGTATAGTGCGGCTCTCAGCGTTGCTTGTCACATCTCATAGCCACGCCCCCGACATGTTTCGTCATCGATCAGACTTATTCATGGGATTGGCTAACTAGGCTGTCCCTCATCCCTTATATCTCCTCCTCCCTGGCCTCCCATTGGTTGGTGAGTCCGCATGCGCACATCTCGTGTCCCCGCTCCTATAATAGACAAGAGACTACGGCGCGCCGCTATACAGGGATGCGGTTAGCCTTTATTTAACTGTGGACTGATTGCAGCAAATACCTTAGATGGATAGCTCAGCCATCATACATCCTGCATAACAATGTGAACGGTCACAGCATTACTACCATGGTCACATCGGAAGCATACCTAATTAACACATACTGTATACCTGTATAAGTGACCATAGCATTGCCCCCATGGTCACGTCTGAGGCACACTTAGTCTGCATATTACGCACACCAATGTGACCATAACATTACTGCTACGGCCACATCTCAAATGACCTAATTCCATATTTATCCAACAATATCTCATCACAAACATATCGGTCTATAATTTACTAAATCAGAGGTTTACACTTCGATCGCTGAAATAATTCACCATTAGATGGACCTATACCCACAAGTAATTACATGTTGGATAAAATTCCAATAAAGTGCGAGTGTATTAAAACAAAATAAAATCATTAAAAAATCCTTGAATAATCCTACGATTGTCCCAAATTTTAGCAACATGGTGAGAATCTGCTTAATTAAATACATTAAAATGAAACTCCATATCAAATAATACATGAATAATTACACAGTCCCAACTCAATATCTACACTTATGTGACGAAGCTATAGCTCATGACAGGCTGTTGAGCTCCTATCAATTGCTTCCCTACTGTGAGGGTTTATTAATGAAACCCATATCTGGTACCTCACTCTCCCCCCCTCTTAATGTTTAGGGCTGCTTCGCCAATAAGCCATTAAAATGGCCAAAATGAAGCCTATTACTATATACTAATGCAAAACCTATATCTGGAATACTTAAAATAATCTCTATCTCCATTATAAAATATATATATCACATCCCAACCCCCATAATCCAGGGTCTCTATATAAGAAGAAATGACCAGATAATCATAACAGGGTTGCAAACTTCTGAATCTCCTACTAAAGTGTTCAACCAGACCGCAGCACATCAAATTTAACCACCTTCAATCAAAAATTATTTATGAAGCAGTTTAAATCTAGTTCTATATTTAACCCCTTGTCAGGAAAAGCCCTCTTGCAGTTTTAAACGAATGCCTGTGCATAGAAGCGCCACCCGGCGCTCGCGGGCGCGCACTAGCGCCAATGGCGCTAATAGTGCTAACAAACGTACGCACATGCGCAATAGTACCAATATCTCTATTAGTGCTAACAAACGTACGCGCATGCGCAATAGCGCCAATAGCGCTAACGTGCGTACGCGCATGCGCAATAGCGCCACTTGGCGCCAAAGATAGGCTATTTAAAGAAGACTGTTTCAATGCTGCCTTGCTGTCCGGTCTACAGCGTTTCCTGAGACCCCTGCTACCTTGTTACCAGTTTTCTTGTATCCAGTACTTACTTGGCTTGTTCCTGACTTACCTGCTTGCTGCCCGCCCCGATCTTGGCTTGGACTCTGACTATTCTCTTGGTTTGCCCTTCTGTACCTGATCTGCCCGCCAGTACCTTGACCCGGCTTGTCTGCATCTCCCTGCTGTCTGCAACCTGCTGCGGGACTACAGTGCACCTCCCTGCTGTCTGCAACCTGCTACAGGACTACAGTGCACCTCCCTGCTGTCTGCAACCTGCTACGGGACTACAGTGCACCTCCCTGCTGTCTGCAACCTGCTACGGGACTACAGTGCACCTCCCTGCTGTCTGCAACCTGCTACGGGACTACAGTGCACCTCCCTGCTGTCTGCAACCTGCTACGGGACTACAGTGCACCTCCCTGCTGTCTGCAACCTGCTACGGGACTACAGTGCACCTCCCTGCTGACTACAGGATCCTGCCTTCTGCTCCAGTGTTCCAGTCAGGCACTTGTGCCCCTCTGTACTTTCGAGTCCCTGTTCACACCTTCAGGGGTTCTTAAGTCAGAGGTATACGAGAGGCCGTTCTCTGCATTCCGGGCTCCACCTACCAGGTACGTGACACCCCTTAGGGGTTAAACTTTTCAATAAAAAGATCCAGCGAGTCTCCCTCTGCGATAGATCCCTGACCCTGTTGGAACCCCTCCAAGAAGGATGGACCACGTCGATTCCACAGAATTGTAAAAGTGAGGGATCCTTCTGATGTTTTTGTTTGAAATGCAAGGAGACACTATGATACTTATAACCGTTCTTAATATTGGTTAAATGCTCCGAGATTCTGATCCTTAGTAATCTTTTTGTTCTGCCCACATAAAGTAGGCCACAAGGGCACCACATTAAGTATACAACAAAAGAGGAGTTGCAAGTGCTGAATTCCTTAATTTCGAAGGATTCACCTTCCCTATTTGTTATGCTTGTCACTCCTCTGTGGCTAACTTTTACGGTCCTGCAGCAAATACATCTTCTACAACAGTAAAAGCCCTTAAGATCGAGTCTAAGATAATTATGTCCAGGTGGGTCCAAGATTTTCCTTACTACATGATCGCCAAAACTTGGGGCCCTCCTGTAAATGAATCTCGGTTGATTCGGTAGGATCTCTCCCAACTGCCTATCTTTCCGTAAGATGTGCCAATGCTTTTTGAATATCCGCTCAATGTCTTTATATTGACAATGATATCCTGATATGAACCCCAACTGATGTTGGCCCTCCATCGTCTGGGGAACATTCCTTTTCTCAAAGCAATTCTCCCTCGGGGTTTGTGCCACCTCCTGAATAATCTTATTCAATACATCCGTGTCATATCCTTTCTGTATGAATTTCTTTTTGAGGATACCTGCCTGTTCATAAAAATCATCTAACAATGTGCAATTGCGTCGGACTCGTACCATTTGCCCCTTCGGAATGTTTTTTATCCATCCGGGATGGTGGCCGCTTCTTATAGACAAATAGCTGTTACGATCTGTCGGTTTAAAAAACACTTTAGTCCTTAATGTGTCCATATATCTTTCGATCGTCACATCTAGGAAGTTAACCCTAACACTACTAATCTGATGTTCCAATCTAATATTGTTATTGTTATTATTAAGTTCCTGTAAGAACTCAATTGCCGACTCCTCCGTGCCCTCCCATATAAATAGGAGGTCATCAATGAATCTCCGGTAAAATAAAAGCTGGGGTCTTCTGACATTAAAAACCTTCCTGTCCTCCCACTCCGCCATAAACAGGTTGGCGAGGCTGGGAGCAAATTTCGCTCCCATTGCCACGCCAACCTGCTGGGAATAAAAGTCACCATTGCACCAAAAATAATTATGGGACATGCAAAAATCTAGTACATGCCCCAAAAACCGCTTTTGTATACCTGGAATATCCTCTCTCTTACTTAATGCCCAATTTAGAGCTAAGGATGCGTCTTCATGTTGTATAAACTTGGGTTTGAAATGTGCCCCAAAAAAAGCAATGAATAAATTTGATGTCTACATAGACACACACAAATTTATTAGATCCATGAACATCAAAAAGTACTTTCTAAGCCATCCAGTGGAATCCACTATCAAATCGAGAGTGCCTGACACTAAAATTGATACAGGACTCAAGAATAAATCCATCTTTAACCCCCAGAATCCGAGCAACCACTTCATAGAAGTGTTCAAGAGTTTGGTACTTAATGATATCGAGGAACTCGCCCCACGCAGGGGGGTCAATCCGTATTATATCAAAGAAGGGATTCGGTCGTTGGAAGAGAAGAAGGATCTCATAATACGACCCGCTGATAAAGGGGGAGGAGTGGTATTGTTTGATAAATCATTTTATCTTAGCCAGCTCTTGGCACTAGTTGGAGATAGATCTACCTATAAAAAATTGGCATCTGACCCTACGGATGCATATAAAACCCAGCTGGCGATTTTGGTAGAATGGGGGTTTAGAATGGATGCTCTAAATCTTAAGGAGAAGAGGTATCTAATCCCCAGTGCGTGTAGAATCCCTGTTATCTACACTCTGCCAAAAATACATAAAAGCACACAATGCCCACCGCCTCGCCCCATTGTCAATGGCATTGGGTCTGTCACAGCCAGACTGGGGGAGTATTTGGATAAATTCCTCCAGCCCAGTGTAAAGATCACAAGGGCGTATTTGAAAGATACGGGGGACTTGCTGACTTTGCTTAAGGACGTAAGATTGAGTGCTACATCTCCTGTACACTTGGTAACGGCTGATGTAGCTTCTTTGTATACTATTATACAACATGAAGACGCATCCTTAGCTCTAAATTGGGCATTAAGTAAGAGAGAGGATATTCCAGGTATACAAAAGCGGTTTTTGGGGCATGTACTAGATTTTTGCATGTCCCATAATTATTTTTGGTGCAATGGTGACTTTTATTCCCAACAGGTTGGCGTGGCAATGGGAGCGAAATTTGCTCCCAGCCTCGCCAACCTGTTTATGGCGGAGTGGGAGGACAGGAAGGTTTTTAATGTCAGAAGACCCCAGCTTTTATTTTACCGGAGATTCATTGATGACCTCCTATTTATATGGGAGGGCACGGAGGAGTCGGCAATTGAGTTCTTACAGGAACTTAATAATAACAATAACAATATTAGATTGGAACATCAGATTAGTAGTGTTAGGGTTAACTTCCTAGATGTGACGATCGAAAGATATATGGACACATTAAGGACTAAAGTGTTTTTTAAACCGACAGATCGTAACAGCTATTTGTCTATAAGAAGCGGCCACCATCCCGGATGGATAAAAAACATTCCGAAGGGACAAATGGTACGAGTCCGACGCAATTGCACATTGTTAGATGATTTTTATGAACAGGCAGGTATCCTCAAAAAGAAATTCATACAGAAAGGATATGACACGGATGTATTGAATAAGATTATTCAGGAGGTGGCACAAACCCCGAGGGAGAATTGCTTTGAGAAAAGGAATGTTCCCCAGACGATGGAGGGCCAACATCAGTTGGGGTTCATATCAGGATATCATTGTCAATATAAAGACATTGAGCGGATATTCAAAAAGCATTGGCACATCTTACGGAAAGATAGGCAGTTGGGAGAGATCCTACCGAATCAACCGAGATTCATTTACAGGAGGGCCCCAAGTTTTGGCGATCATGTAGTAAGGAAAATCTTGGACCCACCTGGACGTAATGATCTTAGACTCGATCTTAAGGGCTTTTACTGTTGTAGAAGATGTATTTGCTGCAGGACCGTAAAAGTTAGCCACAGAGGAGTGACAAGCATAACAAATAGGGAAGGTGAATCCTTCGAAATTAAGGAATTCAGCACTTGCAACTCCTCTTTTGTTGTATACTTAATGTGGTGCCCTTGTGGCCTACTTTATGTGGGCAGAACAAAAAGATTACTAAGGATCAGAATCTCGGAGCATTTAACCAATATTAAGAACGGTTATAAGTATCATAGTGTCTCCTTGCATTTCAAACAAAAACATCAGAAGGATCCCTCACTTTTACAATTCTGTGGAATCGACGTGGTCCATCCTTCTTGGAGGGGTTCCAACAGGGTCAGGGATCTATCGCAGAGGGAGACTCGCTGGATCTTTTTATTGAAAAGTTTAACCCCTAAGGGGTTAAATATAGAACTAGATTTAAACTGCTTCATAAATAATTTTTGATTGAAGGTGGTTAAATTTGATGTGCTGCGGTCTGGTTGAACACTTTAGTAGGAGATTCAGAAGTTTGCGACCCTGTTATGATTATCTGGTCATTTCTTCTTATATAGAGACCCTGGATTATGGGGGTTGGGATGTGATATATATATTTTATAATGGAGATAGAGATTATTTTAAGTATTCCAGATATAGGTTTTGCATTAGTATATAGTAATAGGCTTCATTTTGGTCATTTTAATGGCTTATTGGCGAAGCAGCCCTAAACATTAAGAGGGGGGGAGAGTGAGGTACCAGATATGGGTTTCATTAATAAACCCTCACAGTAGGGAAGCAATTGATAGGAGCTCAACAGCCTGTCATGAGCTATAGCTTCGTCACATAAGTGTAGATATTGAGTTGGGACTGTGTAATTATTCATGTATTATTTGATATGGAGTTTCATTTTAATGTATTTAATTAAGCAGATTCTCACCATGTTGCTAAAATTTGGGACAATCGTAGGATTATTCAAGGATTTTTTAATGATTTTATTTTGTTTTAATACACTCGCACTTTATTGGAATTTTATCCAACATGTAATTACCTGTGGGTATAGGTCCATCTAATGGTGAATTATTTCAGCGATCGAAGTGTAAACCTCTGATTTAGTAAATTATAGACCGATATGTTTGTGATGAGATATTGTTGGATAAATATGGAATTAGGTCATTTGAGATGTGGCCGTAGCAGTAATGTTATGGTCACATTGGTGTGCGTAATATGCAGACTAAGTGTGCCTCAGACGTGACCATGGGGGCAATGCTATGGTCACTTATACAGGTATACAGTATGTGTTAATTAGGTATGCTTCCGATGTGACCATGGTAGTAATGCTGTGACCGTTCACATTGTTATGCAGGATGTATGATGGCTGAGCTATCCATCTAAGGTATTTGCTGCAATCAGTCCACAGTTAAATAAAGGCTAACCGCATCCCTGTATAGCGGCGCGCCGTAGTCTCTTGTCTATTATAGGAGCGGGGACACGAGATGTGCGCATGCGGACTCACCAACCAATGGGAGGCCAGGGAGGAGGAGATATAAGGGATGAGGGACAGCCTAGTTAGCCAATCCCATGAATAAGTCTGATCGATGACGAAACATGTCGGGGGCGTGGCTATGAGATGTGACAAGCAACGCTGAGAGCCGCACTATACGAAGGAGAGTCTGTCATTACACGGCGCACTACGGAGGGGGGTGAGAAAGACCGTGAGTCTGAGCATCAACACACCTCGGGTCCGCCGTGACCATTTGTTGTTCTGAGTGTATCCACTTAAGATTGAAGCTTGCTGTGAATCACATTGGTTTTACTGCTGATTTTTATCTTTTAAAATGTGAGTGTTTCCATTGAAGATTGTAGTGGTTTTTAAATAAACTTGCCGTGCTGGTTTACGCTATGTGAGTTCTTCAATTTTTTACATGTGGATTGATTCTACACACTGTGGTATTGCTGCTTGCTGGAGTTCTCTGGAGTGTGGCTATTAAGCGTTTTTTGCCGTGCATGAGAGTGCTGGCAAAATTATTCGGTGAGTGAGATTCCTTTGGGAGTGGATTCACGTTTCACGTTGGTGAGGTGAAGGACACGTGGAATTCAGCATTATCAAGATCACTGCACCTTAGAAGATTTGTGCGATTTTTATGCACTTTTTTGTCACAAATGTAATCACGTTATTTGTCACAAGATTGTAAAGGACTGATTTTTTATGCTTTAATTAATTTGTTTGTAATATAATTATATATATAATTACAATTCTTTTTGCACTTTAATTTTACTTTATGAATTACACCAACGGGGGATTTTTAGCCATTTATGAATTATTCTGCTGTCACAGTTTTTATCACGTGCACTTTGGATGTATTTTTGCATGGTTTGATTAGTATTGTTAAACACTATTAAGTTTCATGCATTAATTTGCACACTTAAGATATTATCAACTTTTTTGATGAAATTGCAGCACATGCGATTTCTAGCACTAGGGATATGAGCGCCTCTTATTTGCTCTGATATATCTAGGAGAAGGTTCGTTGGGTTCAAGGATATATTGGATCAGATAACATTTTTAGCTTAAAGGGGCAGCTCTCTTTTCACTTTTCATTAAGTGAGTCATATAGGGTCACATATATTTTGTTATACACTGAATGAGCCATTCACTGGATCTTATTCCTGTTTGTTGCAAATTCTATTTATTGGCGCAGTGGGGGTAGTTTTGATTTGAGGGCGGCTTGATATTCTGATTACTCATTTTTTTATATTAAAATATAGCATGCTCTTTCCGACCAAGCTGCGGGTCCAGGATGGGGAACGTGCCCAGTTCTTTACTTCACCAAGAGATGCCGCGGCCTGGGTTGAATCGCTCACTATTTGACCCCTTGAACGCCATGCTGTGAACTCTGTACCCTGGCTTGCTATCTGTTTGACACCACCTATTTGCATTCCTGCACTAACATAAAGCTCCCATTGCCTACGGAGGATTCGTTGTGACTGTGAAAGAAAGAAGTGCGCACCCAGGGAGCATTTGCCATGCACTCCTCTTTTGATTGACAACTACATTATTTAGGCTAGATGCCGATGTGGGGGACGACGCAAACAAGGAGTCCAGGGAACAGGGATTTCTTAGCCCTATCCCTTCTCTCCTTGACAGGAATTGCTTCGGAAGCCAGGAGTTGAACTGCAAGTATCCGTGGGTACTCCTACTTGAGTGGGCGGGACAACTCACCCTCAGATTTTGAATGACTGCAGTCACAGTGTCCTTGAACATCTCCACAAGAATCAACCTCCATGGAGGACTCCCTGCGGAGAAGGTTGAGGAGATGCCGGGGGAAAAGTTGGTGCTATTGGTGCACCTTTCCCCCCCAGTTTAAATCTTATTTACCACTTATGTCCTGCGGTAGCGTCCGGAGTTGGGAGGATTTACACGGGATGTCCCTTCTCAATATCATGGATTTGCCTATTTCATACACATCTGGAGGAGCTGTAGGGGCACTGTGCTCTAGGTGCATAGTTATAGCATGTCAGGTGTTTGTTCTTTTTTCTTATTTCTTTGTTTTATCATTTATGAGTAACAGGGGTTCGGATTTGCCTTACTTTTTAGTTGAATCCCCCCGAGTTTGCAGCATGTACCCCCGGGGAACCGGGTGATTTACACACAATATCCTTGCCGGATGGTTCTATGAACGTTTAGTAGAGAGGCTGAGTACCTCTTGCACATTGCCCTCATGTTGAGCTGGTTAGCTCAATTCTTTTTGGGGAGGGATGCCCTCCTACTGAGATGGGGGATGGGCGGGGTGGGGGGGGGTGGGGTCAGTTGGTTGGTTTGGTCTACCGTTGTGGGCCTTATGTTCTTATTGTTTTTTTTACTTTTATTTTTCTCTGTATGGTATAAGACAATATCATTAGCGCTGGTTTACAGCGATACACTATGGTTCTCATTGTCCCATCAATGCTTCTGTGGGTCTAGTTGCCTGATCGGGGGAAGTCGGCTCCATATTTGTCACCCCCCATTATTGATTCATTCTATAAATGTCCTCCCTTAGGATAATCTCCTGGAACATCAGGGGTCTCAATTCACCTATTAAACGATCCCTTGTGTTTCAATTTGTCAAGTCATATCATCCTCATATCTGTGTGTTCCAGGAGACGCATTTAGTGGGAAAGAAGACTTTGAGCCTTATAAAACCGTGGGTGGGATATCATTACCATTCAACCTACTCCACTTTTTCTAGAGGAGTAAGCATTTTGATCGTCAAGACTCTCCCTTTTAGACTCCTCGATCTGGCACTAGACCCTAATGGCAGGTTTGTGGTGATTCACGCATTAATACATCATATCCCTTGGGTAATAGTCGGTCTATACCTCCCACCTCCAGCTTCTCTCCAGGTCCTAAACCAAATAACGGCAAAAATTGCCGAATTCTCCACTGAGAATGTAGTTATCTTAGGAGACTTTAATCTAGTTCCGGACGCAGGGATTGACAGGATGACCCCTTCAGGTATGTCCCGTGGAGGACTGGCTGATTGGGCCGACACCTATAGTCTCTTTGATTTGTGGCGCTGGAAATTCCCTCACGCTAGAGAGTACACATGCCATTCTTCATCTCATAGAACCTTCTCCCGCATTGACCTTGTCTATGCGGGGGGACCGGTTCTCCCTAAAGTGAGGGACGTTAGAATCCTCCCACGAGGTGTTTCGGACCACGCTCCACTCTTATTAGAATTAGATGTCTCGATGGATCCATCAGATAAAATCTGGCGTTTGTCCAGATACTGGGTCTCAGACATGGAGGTGGAGCCGAAATACAGGGAGGAGATGGACTCATATTGGACGATAAACACAGATACAGCATCGGCCTCTTCTGTATGGGATGCCTTTAAGGCATTTTCTAGGGGACAATATCAGCATATAATCTCAAAGGTCCGTAGGGAGCGTAGAAGGGAGCTTACCAACCTGGAAGCGGAAACGACAAGACAGGAGGCATTATATATTAGATCGCCGGACCCACAATCCTACGCCCGGTTACAGTCACTTTTGCTAGAGACTCTCCTACTAAGGACAGCTTTGACGCAAAATAAAATCCTACATCAAACTCAGAGGATATTTGAGCAAGGAGAGCGGACAGGCCACTTGTTGGCTTGGCTCTCCAGGGAACAAACCATGGGAATGTCCATAGGGCAGATTCGGGCGGCGGATGATTCACTCCTCTCCACTCCAGCCGAAATTAACCGCGAATTTCTTTCCTTTTACCAAACGCTATATACATCCAGGGTGTCCTACGTACCCGACGAACTTGAGGCCTACCTAGGGAGTGTAGACATCCCTGTACTCACCCCAACATATGCCGATAAACTAGATGCCCCTATAAAAATTGAGGAAATTCAAAAAGCGCTAAAAATGATGCAAACAGGCAAGACACCGGGACCAGACGGTTTCCCGGTAGAGTTTTACAAACTTTATGCAGAACAATTAGCCCCTAAGCTCCAAAACTTATTTTCCAAATTTATGGAGGAGGGTCATCTTCCAGATTCCATGCACGAGGCTGTGATAGTCGTTATCCCCAAGCCGGGGAAGGACCCGACCCTCTGCTCCTCATATGGACCCATATCTCTACTCAACGTAGACACAAAAATTCTTTCCAAGGTCCTAGCAAATAGACTGAACACAGTAATCACGGCCTTAATACACCCAGACCAGACGGGGTTTATGCCCGGGAGGGGTACGGATATAAACATTTGTCGCCTACACACACACATAGCAATTGCCTCTTCAGAGGGGCGGGGCGTGGTGGCCTCACTCGACGCCGAGAAGGCCTTCGACTCGGTAGAGTGGGGCTACCTATGGGGGGTCCTTGGCAGGTTTGGGTTTGGTCCCAGATTTCTGGCTTGGATCCGTTTGCTGTACTCTCATCCAACAGCCAGGGTCCGCACCAACGGGTCCCTCTCTGAGGCATTCACACTAGGGAGGGGCACGAGGCATAGGTGTCCGCTGTCCCCGGCGCTGTTCGCCCTAGCGCTGGAGCCTTTGGCCACCCTTTTGAGGGCGGATGACTCAGTCAAGGGGATCCGAGTGGGTCCTTTGGTAGAAAAACTCTCCCTATATGCCGATGACTCCCTCCTCTACTTAGCGGATGCCTCTGCCTCTCTAAAAGCAGCCTTAGAAATCATTAACAAATTTGGTCACTTCTCTGGTATTAAAATTAATTGGAACAAATCAGTCCTTTTTCCCCTTAACCCAACAATGCCCCTGATAGATACTGGAACTCCCTTACAGTGGACGCAGGACTTCACATACTTAGGGGTGATAGTGGGGAATGATCTTTCTGGTTATATAGAAAAGAACATAAGTCCGGTACTTTCTCAGCTTCAGCAGAAGTGCTCCACCTGGAAGACTCTCCCTCTGACCCCAGTAGGAAGGGGAAATCTCTTAAAAATGATCTTCCTACCAAAATTTTTATATTATTTTAGACAAACCCCAATACCAATTCCCAAATCTTTCTTTCAGCGGTTGGAAAGTATAGTGGTCTCATTTATTTGGGCAGGCAAATCGCCGAGAATAGCGAAACGCATACTATATCTCCCGTTATCTAGTGGTGGTCTGGCATTGCCCAATTTTCTGGTTTATTATTGGGCAGCAGTCTTAGTAACGGTGCAGTGGTGGTTTTCCCAATCCCGATTTAACCCAGCAATTACACTGGAGGCGGCCCTCCTGGGGTCATATGCAGCCCTCTCTAATCTGCCATATAGGGGAGTGAGGGCTAGCAATGCGGTTACGGGCCCTATGAGAGCTACCATCCAGGTATGGAAATCCTCTAGAGCTGCTCTCCTGAAGCAAACCTGTATCTCTCCACATACCCCACTCTGGGCTAATCCTATGCTCCCTCACCCACTCACTATCCCTGATCCTGCGAGCTGGGCCAAGAAAGGTATTGTTACATTGAAACACGTCATCAAAAGGGGGACTGTGGTCCCGTTTCGGGAGCTACAGTCGTCCCATGCGGTGCCAACGTCCTTCCTATTTAGGTATCGGCAGCTACACCATGCTCTTAAAGCCCAGTTTCCCTCCAAGGTGACGCTTGAACCAGACCCAATTGAGCGTCTCCTGATTTCAGGTGTACTGGAGAAACCTCTTTCATCCCTATACCTCCACCTTACAGTGGCGCACGATGTAAAAAATGACAGGGCAATGGCCAAGTGGCAGGCCGATATCCCCTCCCTAGGGGAGGAGGAATGGGAAGAATGTTTAACCGTCTTCATTCCATCTATGATTGAGGCTAGAGACAGGTTTATCCAGTTAAAATTCTTACACAGAGCCTACTACACGCCACGGAGGTTAGCAAATATCTATTCTGGACTTAGTCCCAATTGCAACAGATGTGGTGTGGAAGTGGGCTCCTTTTTCCATGTTGTCTGGTCCTGTTCTAGGTTACGCCCATACTGGACCTCGGTAGCAGATACTCTAGGGACAATATGTGGAGTCCAAATACCGCTTGACCCCCTAACCCTACTACTGAGACATTTAGATGATATAGAAGGGGACCGTTATGTTAAACTCTGTCTCTGTTCACTATTCTATGCTAGGAGGGAGATTCTTCTCAGGTGGAAGCAAAAAGAACCTCCATCCATAGAGACGTGGCGGAAATCGATTAATAATGTGTTACTCTTATACAGACTTACTTATGAAAGTAGAAACTGCCCACAAAAATATGATAAAATTTGGTCGAACTGGGTAGATGCATGCGGATGAGTTAAAGTTGAGGACTGCGGTATTGGAGAGATAATTAGAGCCCATACTTTGTCTGGTGTGGTGAGGCAGGACTGAACTAGTATTGGACCTCCGAGCCCGGAGCTATTAATTCTGATCATTTGTGGGCCGAGCTGGGATCGATGCTGGCCCCTCCCTCCCCTCCCCCCCTCTTCTTCTTCCTCTCTTCCCCCCTCTTCTTCTTCCTTTGCTCCCCTCCTCCCATCTTGCTCCCTACATTTCCCCCCCCGCCCCCCTCCTTTACTTCTGGCTAGGGAGACAAGGACCAGCCACTATCGAACAGATTAGATTTCCGCACCCCTCTTTAACTCTACTAAATACATGAATGCATATGATATTATAACCCATCTACTAAAGGGGAAAAAACAAAAAACAAAAAAAAAATAAAAACAAAATGAGAACTGTGGATACACTAAACACTGTTAGAAGATGACATGTAAATATATTATATATGTATATACCGCTGCAGAACTCTAGCTGTTTATCTGTCACAAGATTTATGTAAGACTTCTGTTAAATCTGTATTGTCTTATTGCTCAATAAAAACTTTTTCTGTAAAAAATTGTAAATACTGCAGCTGCCTGCCTGTGGTACTAATAGGATCAGAAGAACACCACCAATTTTCTTGAGGTAGCTTTAGGTGCACACCATGCAGGGGATGCACTACACTAACTGTAAATACTGCAGCTGCCTGCCTGTGGTATTAATAGGATCAGAACAACAGCAATTGTCTTCAGGTGGCTTTAGGTGAACACTGTGCAGGGGACGCACTACACTAAGTGTAAATTCTGCAGCTGCCTGTGGTACTAATAGGATCAGAAGAACACCACTAGGCATGTGCATTTCATTTCGTTCCGAATCACAATTCGGACAAATTTTTCAATATTCGGAAATTCAGGTGCATCCAAATTACCGAATTACAAAAGTAAAGAATTTAAACGAATCCGGAAAAAAAAAGAATGAATTCGAAAACATATTTGAATCGAATTAAAAAAAAAATAGAAAATGTTTTTCTACAAAAAACGATAACATAGAATATAAAATAATAAAGCTATATATATATATATATATATATATATATATTTATATATATATATATATATTTTAATATATATATAATTTTTTTTTATTATTCTCTTTTATTGTTTTTATGCTTTTCTTTTCTATTATTTTATATTCTATAATAGTCTTTTCAATTCAAATTCAAATTCATTCTATACGAAATTCAAATTTCAGAACAAGACTTCTGAAGTTTGAATTTTGTATAGAATGAATTCGAATTTGAATAGAAAAGATTAGAACAGAAAATAATAGAAAAGAATAAACTAGAAAAACAATAGAACAGAATAGAAGAAAATATAATATATGTATTATATTTTCTTCTATTCTGTTCTATTGTTTTTCTAGTCTATTCTTTTCTAATATTTCCTATTCTATTCTAATCTTTTATATTCAAATTTGATTTTGGTCTATATGAAATTCGAATTTTGGAAGATGTTATATATATATATATATATATATATATATATATATATATATATATATATATATATATATATATATATATATATATATATATATATATATATGGATAGATAGATAGATAGATAGATAGATAGATAGATAGATAGATAGATAGATAGATAGATAGATAGATAGATAGATAGATAGATAGATAGATAGATAGATAGATAGATAGATAGATAGATAGATAGATAGATAGATATAATTTTTTTCTATTCTGTTTCATTGTTTTTCTATGCTATTCTTTTCTACTCTATTCTATTCTAGAATGAATTCAAATTCGAATAGAAAAGTTTAGAATAGAATAAAAAAGAATAGCATAGAAAAACAATGAAACAGAAGAGAAAAAAATATAATATATATATATATATATATATATATATATATATATATATATATTATATTTTATTCTCTTCTGTTCTATTGTTTTTCTAGTCTATTCTATTTCTATTAGTTTCTATTCTAATCTTTCCTATTCAAATTCAAATTCATTCTATACGAAATTCTAATTTTAGAAGCCATCTTCCGAAATTCAAATTTTGCATAGAATTAATTCAAATTCGAATAGAAAAGTTTAGAATAGAATAGAAAAGAATAGCATAGAAAAACAATGGAACAGAATAGAAAAAAAATATAATATATATATATATAACCATCTTCCGAAATTGGAATTTGGTACAGAATGAATTTGAATTAGAATAGAAAAGATTAGAATACAATATATTATATTTTTCTCTATTCTGTTCTATTGTTTTTCTATGCTATTCTTTTATATTTTATATTTTATCCTAATCTTTTCTATTGGAATTCGATTTTATTCTATACGAATTTCAAATTTCGCAAAATGGATATATATAGTTTACTTTTTCAAATTCAGTTAATGTCTTTTTCGAATGTGGTAGAATTTTTTCGAATTTTATAGTTTTTTTCGAATGTGGTAGAATTTTTTTGAATTTGCCAGTTTTTTTTCGAATACGGTCGAATTTTTTCGAATGCGGTTGAATTTTTTCGAATTCGAATACAAAACTAAATGAATTCCGACAACAAATTTAACGAATGCAACAAATTTAGCTAAACAAATTTAGTTAAATAACGAATCGAAACTAAACTAAACTAAACTAATTTTTTCATCCTGCACATGTCTAAACACCACCAATTTTCTTCAGGTAGCTTTTGGTGCACACTGTGCAGAGGACGCACTACACTAACTGTAAATACTGCAGCTGCATGCCTGTGGTACTAATAGGATCAGAAGAACACCACCAATTTTCTTCAGTTAGCTTTAGGTGCACACTGTGCAGAGGACGCACTACACTAACTGTAAATACTGTAGCTAATAGGACTAATAGGATCAGAAGAACACCAGCAATTTTCTTCAGGTAGCTGTAAATACTGTAAAAACACCTGCCTGCCTGTCAGTAGGAAGAGAATAACAGGAACTGATCTAGCTAAACTGAATACAGTGTGTATATATATATATATATATATATATATATATATATATATATATACACACACAACACCTAGGATGCATATATATACACAATACACTGTAATTGCAGCTAACTGACTCGCCTGCCTACTCTATCTAACTTAAATCAAATGACACTGTCTCTCTGTCTATTTCTCTCCGCCGCCGCAACACACTACACAAGGCCGCCACGCAGGCGGCCTTATATAGTGTGGGGCGTGTACTAAACCCCCTGAGCCATAATTGGCCAAAGCCACCCTGACTTTGGCCAATTATGGCTCTCTGTGCAGACGGCACTGTGATTGGCCAAGCATCAGTGTCATGGTGCATGCTTGGCCAATCATCAGCCAGCAATGCACCGCGATGCCGCAGTGAATTATGGGCCGTGACACGCCACTCGAATTTGGCGCGAACGGCCCATAACGTTTGCAATTCGATGAATGGTCGAACATGCGATGTTCGACTCGAAGCTCAACCCTAGTGCTGTCACATAAAAAGATAGAAGTAAATATTTATAAAAATGTGAGGGGTGTATTCACTTTTGTGAGATACTGTATATCTAAAAATATTAAAATGGTTAACCTTGTTTGAACAGAGGTTACCCTTTACAGAAGAAGTATAAAAACATGTAATGTTAGCTTTGTTTACTAGCACATCTAAATCAATGATAATTGTTACTTTTACATCGGTTTTATTATCTATCTAGTATTTATTAATTGAGAGACACAATTTAATAAGCTGCACACACAAAAACATCTTCTATGGCTCACGGAGGAGAGCACTAATTTGTGACTTCAGTTTTATTCTGCAATGGGGAATGTCAACATGTTAAGTGGCTGCATGTATACAATTGAGCTCTGTGGAGGATATACAGAGCTGGAGGTTATCGAGGCTTTTGTATGAATTGCATTCCACAAATCTGTAAGGCAAAAAGTTAAAGTTAAACCGAGCTGCCATTTATTATGCTCCCTAGTTCCAGTTGGAGAGCTGAGCATGGAGCAGACTGATTCTTATTTTACCTAATACATGTTAAGATTCCAAAAGTGTTATATTTCAAATAACTACCAGCTATTCATTGACTGAGTCAGTCTTCTAGAATTCATGTAATTGGCAGTGAGATGTTAAATGTTAAGACTTGAATTTCTCTGTATCCGTTCATATGCCATTGCCTCGTGCGAGTGTCTTTATATACGTCAGTTTTATCAAATATTCTAGTTAGGCTTTTATCTCTAATAAACTCATAAAAAATAATATGGATCTAGTGAGAGAACTGCAGGAGGGACATCATGAGCATTTGTTTATTATTTGTCATTTTCATATATATATACGCTCAGACCATCAAGAACTGTGCCCAAGTATTGCATGTGTATGTAATGGAAACGAGGAGGAAATGGTTGCTAGCACTGGGTCATATTGGGGGAACAAGGAAAGAGATCAGATAAAAAAAAATGGTTGATCAATACACCAGTACTTAACATATGTGTAACTTAAAGTGGAAGTACATGCTAAAACTAAAATCCCTAGACACCCACAATCTAACACTAACCTATCTAGCCCTGTAAGGAAAAAATTAGTATACATGCCTTTTCTGAAGCCGATCCGACCCGATTTCTAGCAGCGGAAACTTTGCAGAGGACACGACTGGCAATGGCTGTGAAATGAATGGGAAGTGACGTCACCCATAGACTTACTATGGAGCTTCCGTTGTCGGACATGTCCTCTGCGAAGCCGCAGCTGAAAGCTCAGTGTGGTATTGGGTCGGATCACCTTCAGAAAAGATATGTATACTCCTTTTTTCTTTACAGGGCTAGATAGGTTAGTGTTAGATTGTGGGTTCCTATAGATACAGGGATTTTAGTTTAACTTTAGACTTTAACTTTAAGGTCCTTTTTATATATATCATTTGTGGTGCAATAATGTACATGCATTAGACTGCACAATAAGATGGGTTGCCTTAAGACAGCCTAATAATTAGCAATAGGCTGCCAAAGCATTGCAATGGTATTAATCCTGTACATAACACTTCAACACAGTAAAACACATGAAATGCGGCATTCAACCTATTGTAATGCCGCATACACACGATCGCACATTCTGACAACAAGATCCATGTTTTTTTTCTGACGGATGTTGGCTCAAACTTGTCTTGCATACACGCGGTCACACAAAGTTGGTCAGAATTTGCAAACGTCAAGAACGCGGTGACGTACAACATGTACAATGGCACTAGAAAGAGGAAGTTCAATAGCCAGTGCACCACCCTTTGGGCTCCTTCTGCTAATCTCATGTTTATCTCATATTAGTAGAAGTTTGGTGAGAAACGAATCGCGCTTTTCAGACTTGTGCTTTTCATATCGTTACTGCTTTTCAGTTTGTGCTTGTGGGTTCGTATCTGGTTTTCAGTGCGTGTAGTCAGTTTGCATTTGTTTTTCAGTGCATATTTTAAAGTATGTATTTGCAGTGCGTTCTTGTCCACGGATTTAAGGCTCGCTCTTCTCAGGCCTTTCAGTTTTTTAGTGCGTTCTGTTAGTTCGTTCTGACCAGCCAACCGTTTTGAAGCCATGTTGTGGTTAAGTACTCATCGTAGAGTTTGTGCTGTGTGGGGACTTGGTGTTGGGGTTCTTGATTTGACCAAAGCCCAGTCCATGAACAGGGTGGGGAGGAGTTAATGGATGAAGAATTGGTTGCTCCAGCATGACCAATTCTCTCATATGCCTTTGTTGCGGAAGATCCTTGAGAATAATCATGATGATTTCAGGAATTATCCCTGGATGATGGACCCCGTTTTTCACCGTTTGTTGGCTTTGCTGTCCCCTTATATTAGCAGGCAGGGCACCTGCATGCAGCAAGCCATCACTCCCGAGCAGATGCTAGTCACCACGTTGCGGTACTTGGCAACGGGGTGAAGTCTGCAGGACATCAAGTTCTCTACAGGCATCTCCCCCCAGGCTCTGGGGATCATTATTCCAGAGACCTGTTCTGCCATCATTCAGGTCCTGCAGAAGGACTATATTAAGGTAAGTTTTATCCTTTCCTCTTTATCCTCATGCATGCTTGAATTTTTTAAGCTTCCTTTTTTTGTCCTTCATGCATATTTGCCTTCACTAACTGTTAGGAGATTTCAGCTTCTAAGACCACCCAGATAGGTTCAGGTAATGCAGGAAGACCTCCGTTGACCCCCAGGCCTGGAGATATCAATAAAGTGACACAGGAGACAGGTTTGCTTAGCCACTTAATGACATCTAATTTGAGTTTCAGAAATACAGCATTTATATCTTTTGAGGGATGGGAGGAGTTTTACTAACCTTATACATGTCATTGAAATGAAAATAGGTTCAGTTAATATTTAACTATTAGCTGGTGTTATAAGACAAAATCTTGCATCATTTCTACTATTAGAATATTCTTTAACAGGTGAAGGACACACTAATCTTATCAAGAACAAACATGAGCTAGGCCAAACTCCATATTCTAGCTAAAATGTATAGGCAACCTTGAGAAGGTTTTCTATAGATAACAGCTTAAAGATAATATGGGTTTCAGTTAAAACTCAAATATGAGTTTTCTCAATTTTCCTGTAAAACATGAGATGGTGTCTTAGAACTAAAATGGAGTCCCTTATGATATGTGCTATGTTCTTTACAATCCCCTCTTTGAGACATTATTTATATGGCTCACTATCTTTCACAGTTATGTAAATTTTCTTCTATCATAATACATACTCAGATAAATTCTATTCGCAGCAGCAGGATCAGGGGTTCGGGATGCCTTAACAATTATGCACATTATAAGCTTATAACAGGCATATAGGAACAAAACAAAAAGAGCAATCATAATTATAGTTATGGCAGCACTCTTTATCCATGCCAAAATTCCTATCCCAGAACTTAGGTTTGCAAAAGGATCCCATGTCTTAGCAATGTTTCTAGCTTCATCTTGTAATTTGCTTACTTCTTTCCGGTGTTGTGCAATTATATCATAATAATCTGGTACCTCCATACTTGTGTTATGAAACCAGGTACAACACTCATAATCTTCTGTGTTTTCACATAACCCAGTTAAGGCAGCACTCATGCTTTCTATGGCTAACTCGTGTAGTTCTAATTGTTTTCTAATTGCCCTAGTTTCTATATTTAATTTAGTAATATCATCAGAATTCTTTTCCATTATTTCATCAATGATTCCAGTGTAATTATTCAACCTTTTCATTAAGTCTATTCCCCACCCAGTCCATGAGGGAAACCAAGCCCATGCCTTATCCTTTGTAAGAAATAACTCCCTTTTATTGCGGTATTTGAGGGGGTACCTAGGATGCATGCTAGCTTCAAGGAGGTGTCCTCCCTTGCTATCTCCTACTACGCCCATGATGGGGACTAGGGATGCAAGATAACACCATCCTTGGGGTTCAGTGGGGATCCAAGGGTGACAGATTTTTCCACAACAAATATAAATACTGTTTCCTAGAGCTAAGGATCGTTTGTTGAATATTGTCATCATTTCATCAGAAAAACTGGAAAAAGTTAAACTCGACAATAATTGTCCTACTGTGGAAGTGGAACTGGAGTTAAGAAAGTTTATTAGAGTGGTGTTTAGGGCAGGTTCTGAAGTATGAAAGAAAGGGCTTTCAATTGAAGTCATTGAAAAGTTAATATTAGCTTGTTGGCAAACTTCAGCTCCATTTGTGGAGTTTCCCAGCCTAAAACACCAGTCTGGGGAATGACTTCTACCAGTAATTTGGAAAGTAAGGGTATTATTTGAAAGTGTTCTTATGACTTCTGTGAGGACGACAGGAGGTGTGCCATTAAGGAGTGGGGTGAAGTTTAGAGGTACTGCCATTAAGGGGATTCTAGCAGTGCTAGGATGGAGTTTACTACATATCCAACATTTTTCAAATCCAGATTTCTGGGCGTAGCTATATTTAAACTTCAACAATAACATTTTATCTGTAAAACTTTCTGAGTTTTCATTTCTCTTGTGTCTGTCATGTGTATTATTCTGTTGTAGAGTGTTAGAGGCCCCACAAATACCCTTTATGAGTCCCAAATCTTCAGAATAATAAATACAGTTAGTTATCAGCCAAGTTGGCAAGAACACAATCAGGGCAGCCCAGCATAGGAGGCACAAGGCCTTCCCAGAAGTCCGTGGTGAAATAAGCGACGTCATCTTGTTCAGAGTCTTGACCACCTGCTTCACTCTGTTTTCGAGGATTTATATCGCCTGCTTCACCTCTCTGTGCTTTATCTTTGCCTTGCTTCTTAGGGTCCTGGTTGACCTTCTTTACGCGACTTGCATGAATCCAGGCCTGTTGTCCTTCTACCAAAATAGCTGTGCGGGTGACTGCGATCACTGTGGTTGGGGGTCCGAAGGGAAACTCTTGTTTCTTGGTGCGGTTCAATCTCTGGACCACCACGGTGTCACCCACCTGGAAAGGGTGTGTAGGTTCCTGTGACGAAGAAGGAGAGGTGCGAGCAACATTCCTTTCAACTTTATCCAAAGTTTCAATAAGTTTTTTTACATATTCTTCCTGAATAAGATCTAGGTCCCCTCTTTCTAACATAAGTGGCTGTCTGGCCCATGGGGTGGGGAATGGCCTACCCATTAAGACTTCAAAAGGAGAGTATCCTGTCTTTTTAGAGGGTGTCATTCTTACCTCGGCTAGTACAGCTGGTAGGACCTTCTTCCAATTTGCATACGTACCTCCAGTGGCCTTCCTGATCTTATCTTTGATGGTTCTGTTCATCCTTTCCACTATACCTGAACTCTGGGGGTGGTAAGGAATATGAAACTTCCATTCTATTTTCAGTGTTTTTACCAGGTCTTGACAAACTTTGGCCACAAATGCAGGACCATTGTCAGAGTTGATCTGTAGTGGGCAACCCCACCTTGGGATAATTTCTTGTATCAGAATCCTCACTACTGTTTGTGCATCTTCCTTTGTAGTTACAAACAATTCTATCCATCTTGAGAACATGTCCACTATTATTAGCAAATATTCCTGTCTTTTACCTAGTTTGGGCATGTGTGTAAAATCTATCTGCAGATGAGTGAATGGTGTAGATGGATATATCAGATGTTCGTGTTTTGCTTTGTGAGGGTTGCTAGGGTTATTCCGAATGCATGTGATGCATCTGGAAACATATGCCTTAACGAGAGAGGGAAGGCCTGGAATGTAAAAATCCTTATCCAAAAGTTCACATGTGACTTTCCACCCTCTGTGACCTATCCCATGGTATTGTGAAATAAAAATGGGTGCATTGGCTACAGGGATACATGGTCTCCCCTCTTGGCAGACAAGGTCAGTTTCTGGGTTTGTCTGCACACCTATTGAGTTCCATTGCTGGATGTCTTGGTCTGTGGCATATGCTTGGAGATCACGCAATGTTTGATCCAAAAGAGGAATTTCTGGTGAGAGTAATGGCATTTGTATGTTTGCAGGCTGTGTGGATGCTGCTTCTTTTGCTGCTTTGTCAGCTAAGGCGTTGCCTTTGGCTATGTCATCCTGTTGCCCTGTATGTGCCCTACAGTGTAGTATAGCTATGGACCTTGGTAATTGTATAGCTTCTAACAGACTTGTGACAAGCGTGGAATGTGAGATGGATTTACCGTCTGCTGCTATATAGCCCCGCCTTTTCCATATGACTCCAAAATCATGCGCGACACCGTACGCGTACTTGGAGTCTGTGTAAATGTTTACATCCTGCCCTTCAAAAAGCTGACAAGCTCGAGTAAGGGCTATAAGTTCTGCAGCTTGTGCTGATTGGAATGGGACAGGGTTTGCTTCCAGTATTTTATCAGGCAGCTGAACAACAGCATACCCTGCATGGTATGTGTTATCATTTGGTCTTGAACAAGACCCATCCACAAAGACATTCTGTGCTCCAGGGAGAGCAGTTGAAGACATGTCTGGTCTCGGGGATGTGTCTTGGTGGATGAGGTCCATGCATTCATGTTGAGGCACTACCTCATCTTCTTCACCTTTCAAGCCTAGCAAGGCATTCAGGATTGGAGCTGGGCCAGAAGTGGGAGAGGCATATTTGATCTCAAGTTTTGGGTTAGAAAGTAAAATTACTTCATAACCGCTCAGCCTCTGGGCTGACATGTGCTGGGTATGGATGTTCTTTAGTAGAATTGATACATTGTGAGTGGTGTGTAGTGTGGTGGCATGCCCTAGAGTGAATGATGTAGCCATTTCCACCACCATCGCACAGGATGCCAGAGCTCTGAGACACGCCGGCATGCCCTGTACTGGCATCGGCACAACTTTTGAAAAAAACGCAATTGGGCGGAGTTTCCCCCCATGCTCCTGAGCCAGGACCCCGCCATTGTTTTACAGTTGTCCCTTGCAAACAAGTGAAACATTTTACCATATTCAGGTAGTCCAAGTCCAGGAGATGTGACCATTGCAGTTTTAAGATACACAAAAGCATTGTACATTTCATCATTCCATTTCACACAATCTGGCATGTCAGTACCTGTGGCTTGCCTCAGGAGATTATCATAGTAGGAACAATCAGGTATCCATTGGCGGCAGTAACCAATCATTCCAAGAAAGGATAGCATGTCCTTCTTAGTAAGTGGGCAGGGCAGACCCACGAGAGCCGCAGCTCTCTTGTGACTGATTTTCCTTTCTCCTTTGGAGAGTACAAAACCAAGGTATTCAACAGTTTCCTGACACCATTGTAGCTTTTTCTTAGAAACCTTGTGACCATTGTCTGCTAACCAATGTAACAGATCTAAATCATCATTTTTACATGCTTTCTGGCTTGGACTACACAACAACAAATCATCAACATATTGGAGTAGGACAGAACCATGGCGGGGTGTCCAAGACCGCAGGGTTGCCTGGAGGGCCACTGTGTACACTACAGGGGAGTCTACATAGCCCTGAGGTAATCTACACCACGTCATCTGGCGGTTTCTGAAATTGAATGCAAAGATAGGCTGTGTCTCTTCGTCAACAGAAACTGAAAAAAATGCATTACAAAGGTCAATGACCGAAAAATACTCTGCATCGCATGGTATGGAGGTTAAGAGTGATGGCACGTCAGGCACTATGGGAGCGATGGGTATCACTAGGTTGTTTATAGCTCTGAGGTCTTGTACAAACCTGTAAGAGCCGTCTGGCTTCATTACTGGGTTAATGGGGGTGTTGTAGGGTGACAGTGTCTCTTTAAGAATTCCTAGCTGCAGGAACCTTTCCACCATTGGGGCCACTCCTTCCTCTTTTTCATTTTGAAATTGGGTATTGTTTGTGATAAACCGGCTGTGCCCATGATTTTAAAGCTGCCTTGTATGGGGTACAAGAAATAAGACCTACATCCAAGGAGCTTTTTGACCATACCGGATCATCTGGTGGAGGGAGATCACTATCCTCAGTGTAATATATTGGTATTACCTTGGAGTGTACGAAGACCCCTCCTTCAGTAGTCATTTTCAGTGTTATACCCAATCTTCCCATCAAATCTCTACCCAAGAGATTCACAGGACAATTTGGTATAATCCTGAAACAATGATGCAAGACTGTTGCACCTCCCCTTTCAACATCACTTACTGGTAAAGGTGGTGTTTTGTATGTTTTGGTAAGTATCCCATTAATTCCCATAGAAGGTTCAGCAATTTTAGTCTCACCTCTGTAGTAGTCCTCACTGAGGGTGCTCCGAGTTGCCCCTGAATCGGTTAAAAACGGAACAGGCCTATGTTTGACATATAGGGTCACAATTGGTTGTTCATTGTAAGAGTGTGAGATCAAAGTAAAAGCTGGGATACTACCTTCCGGGCAGCTTCATTTTAGTTGCTGTTGATTCCACTGTATAGGGAATTGGGGACCCTGTTGCTTTGGGGCAACTTGATTTGGTTGGCTAGATTGGGGTCCCTGTGTATGCATTTGATCTTGATCTTGAGTATTTGGGTTATTCCATTCATAAGGACATTGATTTCTCCAGTGACCCTGTTGTCCACAGTTAAAACAACATGTGCGGGACTGCTGGGGTGGTCTGGAAAAACCATGCCCTCTCCCTTTTGTTCTTCCTCTTCCTCTGCCTTTGTTTCCACTGCCCCATTGTCCACCATTATCTTGGGGGGGCTGAGTTCGCACTCCACCCTGATAAAGGCTACTCACTGCTTTCTCTTTTATTACATCAAAACACCCTGCTGCTTCTTTCTGTATTAAGGTTTCCTGAAATTGGTCAATCGTCTGTGTGGTCCATTCAGATATCATCTGTTTCACCACCAAGGCGAACTGGGGTTTTAGATTATTCATAAAAGTTTGAATAAACAAAGCTCCCACATCAGTAGTTGTAGCTAATCCAGCTTCTGTTGTCCAATTTTCATGAAACCTTTTCCAGAATTCAACTACAGTTTCTCCTGACTTTTGTTTGCATGCTATGGCAGTAGGGAGGGAACTTTTATTTTTAAATACTCTCATCATTTCAGTCTCTAATTCTGTCCACATGGTGTTCCTACCTGGTACTGTGTTTAACCCATATGCTTCCGCGTTTCCAGTGTCAATAGTGTTTATACTTGGAACATTTGTCCAGTTCCAGGAACTGGTGTGTCCTATGATACCATCAATGATAAGACGCATGTCTTCCTGTGTGTAATTTCTACCCTTACAGGCCTTTTTTAAGTAAGTTAAAGTGCCACCTGCAGAGGCGGTGGGTTTGGGGCAATGTTTTACTATCCTGTCAATGTCCTCAATGTCTATTACCTTTTTTAATAATTCATTTCCAATGGTCATGAAAGGTGCTTGAAGGTTAGTGTTACTATATACAGTTCCACTCTTTGTTTTAGGGGGACTAAGTATTCTATCCCCTTTAACGTCTTCTTCCTCCTGCTCTTGGCCAGGTGGTGAAACTACCCCTCCTATAGCTCCCTGATCATCTTCTGGTTCCCCTACCTCGACTCGGGCCCTCTGTGGGTGCTGTCTATCTTGTTGTGGAGCGGGAGGCATCTGCTGTTGTGGTTGTGGAGCGGGGGGGACCTGCCGTTGTCTGGTTGCATAATGTCCAGCCAGAAGATCAATATCTTCCTTTCTTAAACTCGGATAGACATGTACATATGCGGGTGGAGGATGACTGACTATTGGCAGGGGTGAGGCTATTGGGTCAGGGACAAATCTCTTTTTATCGGCTTCTTCTCTATGTTTCTGGTCATAATCTTCCTTACTTAAACATTTGGTGGGCTTTTTCTGTTTCTTATTATCCCTCTGAAACCAATATGGGGCGTATTTTAACCAGTTCTCTCCTCCCTTTTCCATATAATCCATATCCCATTGAGGATCCCCGGGGTACCAAGGGAAAGCTCTCTTATCTCCTAAACACAATCCTTTTATCATATCTATGTGAAATTCATCATTAGCGCCATCCCGGGGAAAAGGGTCTACACTGTGTATGGCTTCGGTCCATCCCGCTAAATTTGAAACCCATGGGACTATGAATTCATAATTAGTACCACAAATTCTGGCTACAAAATCCTTACACGTTTCTCCTGGATTGGGAAGAGGGGGAGGATCTTCTTTACCTTGTTTCTGACCCATATTGACAGTGGGAGCCGACTGTTCTTACCACCCAGTCTTCTGACCCACACACACACAACAGATTATCTTATAACTTCTAATGCGATAGATAAGAAAAAGCAAAGGATTTTGGGGTCACCGGAGTCTATTTCCTCATTAACCACTTCATATCCCTTCCCAAAAGGAATGTCTCTATATATGTGTATGCAGTACTGCTTATCTTTGTGGGTTTCCCAAAAACCCTCCAATATTAACCTCTGGCGTGGTTCTTATCCCCTACTAATTTACGGGTCTAAAAAGCTTTAATCAGAGCTGAGGCAAGAAATATTTCGTCAATAAAGACAAAATAGAGACTTACCTTCAGATGATTTTTGGCTTTTTTTCCCAGAGGACGAGCCCCCAGTTCTGTTAGGAGATTTCAGCTTCTAAGACCACCCAGATAGGTTCAGGTAATGCAGGAAGACCTCCGTTGACCCCCAGGCCTGGAGATATCAATAAAGTGACACAGGAGACAGGTTTGCTTAGCCACTTAATGACATCTAATTTGAGTTTCAGAAATACAGCATTTATATCTTTTGAGGGATGGGAGGAGTTTTACTAACCTTATACATGTCATTGAAATGAAAATAGGTTCAGTTAATATTTAACTATTAGCTGGTGTTATAAGACAAAATCTTGCATCATTTCTACTATTAGAATATTCTTTAACAGGTGAAGGACACACTAATCTTATCAAGAACAAACATGAGCTAGGCCAAACTCCATATTCTAGCTAAAATGTATAGGCAACCTTGAGAAGGTTTTCTATAGATAACAGCTTAAAGATAATATGGGTTTCAGTTAAAACTCAAATATGAGTTTTCTCAATTTTCCTGTAAAACATGAGATGGTGTCTTAGAACTAAAATGGAGTCCCTTATGATATATGCTATGTTCTTTACACTAACCTCCTCAGCATGCTATCATGGGCCCATACACACCTAGCCTAGTCACTTAACAATGTATTTTGTCAGCTCCATTGTAGTGCTTTACCCTAAACACCCCCTAAAATGTGTACAAATTTTATTTGTGTGCTTAAATTCATGCAGAGCACCAGAGGCTTTTTTTTTTGGGGTCCCAAAATCGTTTGGAACCCTCCCTCCCCCCAACAGCTAAGTCAACTGATACCAATCCTCTATCTGCTGACTTTGCCCAACCCATACACACTATACCTACCTCATTTGTGGTCATATTTATTGATGAATTCACCAAAGCATGTAGTGAAAGGTCCTGCCTGAATACTTTCAAATGGTACTGTTTAAAGTTTTGTTATCCTATTATCTTAATAGGTAATTGCATAATGTAAAAACGTGCTTCAATTAGGACAGTGTCTATTCATATTTTTGTATTATGACACTTCTTACCTGTTGAGTTGGCTGCCAATAGTGTAAAGTAAGGAGGGACTAGCCAAAGAAACACACATTATTTATGCATTCAGCTCTCGAAGAAGTGGAGAGAGTTACCTGTCCAAAACACTTTCCCCCCTAAAATTTTTACAATGGGCCTTCAGAGGGGGTGAGGAATGTGATAAGTGGACCTTTTATTTTTGTCTTTAAGTACTCCTTAAAATAAATGTTATACTGATGTTGGCCAAGAATGTTTGTTTATAATTTGCTTGCAATGTAATGTGCAAATTTTTTTTTTCTTGTTTGCTTCAACACCACAGGAATGGCAGACTGTGGCATCCCACTTTGCCCAGCGGTGGGACTTTCCCAACTGCGGAGGGGCAATAGATGGGAAACACGTCCACATAGCCCCACCCCCCAACTCGTCGGATGGTCATCGCCTACACAGACATTTTTCCTGATGGCTACAGAATGGCAGCTTGGGCTTGCCACCTCCAGAAGATAATGTGGAAGAACTCCCGTTCGTCTTTGTCGCGGATGAAGCATTTGCACTGGGGGACCAACTTATGCGGCCATTCCCTATGAGGACCTTCACCCCGGACCAGAGGGTTTTTAATTACCGGCTGGCCAGAGCCGGAAGAGTGGTGGAGAATGCTTTCGGGATAGTGGCCAGCTGGTTCCACCTATTTCTGACACCAATCCACATGGCGGAATATAAACTCACCCATATTGTGCTTGCCTGCTGCATTATGCACAATTTTCTTTGAAAAAAATGCTACAAACTATGTGACCTCAGTTGGGACTGAGGCCAGCTTTCCTGATCCTTCAACCCTGATGGCACTTGAAGCTGGCCGTCCTGGCTTGCTCCCCCAAAGCGCCAGCGAAATGAGACAAAAATATCTGGAGTACTTTGCGGTTAGGGGGGCCATTGACATGCCACACAATCAAGAAACATTTTAAAAATAATTTTTTTTTGGAAAAACAGAAATAATATTTCCTTGTATTTACTGCTTGTGTGTCTTTCTTTTGTGATTTTTTGGTAGTCACGAAAATGGCGTGATTGTGGCAAATTAAAAAGCACTGTGGGAGTTATTTACTAAAGGAAAATACACTTTGCACGCCAAGTGCAACACAAGTGAAAGTGCACTTGTAGTGCAAAGTGGATTTGCCTTTAGTAAATAACCCCCATTGTCACTGTAAACACCAACTTAATACAAAAACTGCTTTTAAGCATTAAAATAAGAAGCCACACGTTGTTGAGTAGAAAACATTTTACTAAAAAGCACATTCACTTGTGCATTAGAAAAGGGTTTTTGAACAAACTAACATCTTTCTTGTATAACATTTTTTTGGTCACATTAGAAATAGCCTTTTTTTGGTTCAACAGGCATGTTTCCAAACAGAACATACATGTGACAGACCTAGCCGGAGAGAGACTTTTGGAGGGGACTGAATGCTAGCCTCTTGCCAATCGATCGTGGGCCCTGGCATTTGGGGGAACAGTGCTCTTTGTGAGCTGTATACCTGGGGACCCTTGAGGTGGTATTACTGTGGATTCGGGTTCTGGTTCCCCAGGACACACAGACTCTGGGGACCCTGGATTTGCCATATTGGAATAGTACTGATTCATAGCACTGTTAAATGCTAATGTCATCAATTCCAGCTACCTTTCTGTCTGTTGCCTACTAGAATGTGTATTGTAAATAAGTCTCTAGTATGGGATCTAAGAGTCATTAGATCCCCATTGTTGTTTGTGTTAATTAACTCTGCTATTGTGATAATGTTAATTGGGGGTTCTAAGCTACAAGACGGCCAGTCTGGCCTAAAAGTCATGTCTGAGTCATCTAGGCTGTCTAAAGGGATTAGTTAATTAGCCCATGTTAATTAGGTTAATTAGGTTACAGGTGTATTGTTAGAGTAATATGAGTCGGAGGTATGCACCTCCACTGTTAGTGTATAAAAGAGCCTGTATTTTTGAATAAAAGAGATTCCTGGTTGAACTTACATACAGCCTGCCTGGTGTTTGTTCTGAGCTATCACAACTGGGTTAGAATGGCACATAGCTGTAGTTCTAATCCCGGAGCATTGGATGACCGAACAATCAGATGCTGCAATCTGCAATCTGATTCTATAGCAGCAGAGGAGTGTCAGGAGAGTGGAACCGAGCGAGCAAGGGGCTCGTTACAATACACAACTCAGGAACTTACAAAGTTCAACGTTGACAAAGTGAAGGCAATATCAGACATTAGTATTAGGGATGGGCTGTCTGTTCGGGTCGAACATGAGTTCGACTCGAACATTGACTGTTCGTCCGTTCGCCGAATAGCGAACAATTTGGGGTGTTTGCGGCAAATTTGCGGGAACACCCTTTAAAAATCTATGGGAGAAATCAAAAGTGCTAATTTTAAAGGTTAATATGCAAGCTATTGTCATAAAAAGTGTTTGGGGACCTGAATCCTGCCCCAGGGGACATGTATCAATGCAAAAAAAAGTTTTAAAAACAGCCGTTTTTCGGGAGCAGTGATTTTAATAATGCTTAAAGTGAAACAATAAAAAGGGAAATATTCCTTTAAATTTCATATCTGGGGGGTGTCTATAGTATGCCTGTAAAGTGGGGCATGTTTCCCCTGTTTTCAACAGTCCAAGAACAAAATGACATTTCTAAAGGAAAAAAGTCATTTAAAAGTACTTGCGGCTATTAATGAATTGTCGGGTCTGTGCAATACACATAAAAGTCATTGAAAAAAACGGCATGGGATTCCCCCACAGTGCATTACCAGGCCTTTTGGGTCTGGAATGAATATTAAGGGGAACCCCGAAACAAAATTTAAAAAAGAAAAATGCGTGGGGGTTCCCCCAAATTTCATACCAGGCCCTTCAGGTCTGGTATATATTTTAAAGGGAACACCGCACCAAAACTGAAAAAAAAATGGCGTGGGGGCCCCCTAAAAAACCATACCAGACCCTTATCCGAGCACGCAACCTGACTGACCTGCAGGAAAAGAGGTGGGGGATGAGAGAGCGCCCCCCCTGAACCGTACCATTCCACATGCCTCCCCATGTTTATGGGAACAAGGGCTTCATCCCCACAACCCTTGCCCGGAGGTTGTGGGGGTCTGCGGGTGGGGGACTTATCGGAATCTGGAAGCACCTTTAACAAATGTACCTCTACCATTTCACAAAAAAGTGTCAAAAATGTTAAAAAAGACAATAGCCGGTTTTTGACAATTCCTTTATTAAAGTCTTCTTCTTTCCTCGCTTCTTCTTCCATCTTCCTTTGGTCTTCATTCGGTTTTCTTCCTCCATTTTGTTCTTCCCCCATTTCTTCCTCTGCTTCTTCCTCTGCTTCTTCCTCTGATCCTCTTCCTTCGGTCTTCTAGTCCGCTTCTTCTGTCGGGCTTCTTCTTCCCCGCTTCATTCTCTGAACAATCCACATCCATGGGAGGTTCCCGCTGTGTGGCGCTTCTACTCTTCTGACAGTTCTTATATAACTGAGGGCTGGGCCACCTGGTGACCCCACCCCCTATGAAGCACGGGGACTTCACGGAGACTTTCCTATGGCTTTCCCCGTGCATCAGAGGGGGCAAGGTCACCCAGTTATGTAACGGGTGACCCCTCCCCCCTCTGTCACCATGGGGAAAGCCATAGCGATGTCCCTGTGCGTCAGGGGGACGGGGTCACCGGGTGGCCCTGCCCTTAATAACTTGCATATAAGCCTTTAAAATGAGCACTTTTGATTATTCATAGACTTTAATGGTGTTCAAACAAATGTTTTGCCTGTTCCCATGTTCTGGACGCAAACCGAACTGGGGGGGTGTTCGACCCATCCCTGATTAGTATGTCCAAACTGTGTTGATGTTGCCTTCATCAGATGGGGTGATGCCACCCCTGTAAAAACCAAATTTTGAAGATGCACACAAATTGGGATTTCCCTCCTGATCCCATGCCTAATGTCAACATGTTCTAGCTCCCATGATGGGTGATTAATGGACATGTTTTGGGGTGCAACCCCTTCCTCTTACCTATTTCAATTGCGAGGAAGGGGTTGCACCCACAAAATGCGTACATTGATATCCTGTGATGGCAGATAGCACTATTTTTATGCTGCTGTGCTTATGCTTAATTGCTAAATAATTCAGGTTCTCTGACAAACGGGCCAGCTAAGATTGACTGTCTTCAGAAATGATTCAGTGTGTGTGTCTCTCTCTGCTAGCAAATCGTAAATGAAAGTAAATTGGCTGTACCTGTGTACTTAGTTCTAGCTATTTTACTGCCCCTCCTCTTTGGTTACAATCGGCCAATAACATTCATCATCATCATCATTATTTTTATTTTACTTCCCCCACCCAATTCCAGCAGCAATCTTTTCTCTCTATGTCAAATATTTTCCTCTATGTAGAATAATCTTGGACTAATAGAGTTAAGGTTAGGCACATTCGACCACAGGTTCAATAGACATATTGTTATTGTCAGCGTCATGTCTAATCTCCTATCTATATCGAACTGTTGTCGCAACGAAAATGAAAATAAAGCATTTGTTTATGTCGGATCTTTCGGTTTTCGTGTCCTGCACTTTCATTATCGTTTGTTAAAACGATAACGAATGTACCTGAAATTCGGACAAAAATGCATTTGGACGAAAACGAATGCACATGTCTATAAATTATTGTAGACAAAAAACACTTAAAAACGTAGGTTCATAAGATTAGCCTTGAGTTCGCTTAGTGCCCCTGGATGGCGTAATTCTGTTACGAAATGCGTAGGGCGGAGCAGGACGATGCGCTGATGTCACCTCAAGTCACTGCTTGTGCTTCCAGTAGGACGGGTCTGTCCGATTGTGTACGGTCGACACATTGGACTTAAGGCTAATCTTATGAACCTACTTTTGTAAGTGTATTTTTGTCTACAATATTTTAATAAATCTGAAAGGTTTTACACTATTGGAGTTCTTATGTCTCGTTACATGCTGTGCATTTCCTATGAGCCTGTTTATCTAATGAGGTGATCAGAGGACCCAGCAACTGATCAGCACGTGTGGTGTATCCAGAGTTACAGCCTTTTATGCTTACCATGATCCTCTGTAGTTGGGGATCATGGCCGTTTGGTAAGAAGCAACTTCTTCTATAGCGATGGTGGATCTTGATTCTCATTTGTGCACGGGTGGACAATGTTTGTTTTAGTCTCCTACAGAGACTAATTTAGTTCTATTTGAACTCTTATGCATATCTAAGTTTGATTTACCATTTCATCACCTTAGTTATTTGTTCTCCCATTCATAGTCATTGTGATTCGGTGTTTGTGGGATGTATGTAACATTATTTATGTTTCACTTATTCACATTGTACTGTTAATGATTTATTATTTCACTTATTTATTCATTCATTTATGGTTGATATATATTCACAGGTTAGCGTGATTCTTATGTTTCTAAATTTACTTTATTATATTGATGTTATATAAGAGAATTGCTGCTTTTTCACAATTTGCCTATTTTTAGGGGTTTAATGTACATTTGTGTATCACATATAAGGACACACCTTAGAGCAGTTTTTTTCCCCTTTTTTCTCTTCACAACTTTAGTCATGATCTTGGCCTTTCTCACATTTGGGTTTAGGTAAGGTCCATACTTCCCATCATAGTTGGCCCTCTTCAAGATGTCCACCATCTCCACCATCTCTTGAAAGGACATATTTGAGGCCTCCAGGATTGGGACGTTCGTGGCTCCAGGCTTTCATCGTTGCTGCTCTCCTCTGCATGCACCTGCTGTGTCTCTGCCATGTTCTCTACCCACTGCACCGAGAGGGGGCGGGGAATAGAACATCAGGGGTGGGTGGAGTTTCACGCATGCGCAGTGTACATAAAGCGTAACACCCGTGCATCGTACGTACGATCTGTGAGCGGAGGATGGAATATTGGAAGCAACAATAGCTATAACGAAGGTACAGTCAGGTCCATAAATATTGGGACATCGACACAATTCTAATCTTTTTGGCTCTATACACCACTACAATGGATTTGAAATGAAACGAACAAGATGTGCTTTAACTGCAGACTTTCAGCTTTAATCTGAGGGTATTTACATCCAAATCAGGTGAACAGTGTAGGAAATACAATAGTTTGTATATGTGCCTCCCACTTTTTAAGGGACCAAAAGTAATGGGACAGATTAACAATCATCCATCAAACTTTCACTTTTTAAAACTTGGTTGCAAATCCTTTGCAGCCAAATACAGCCTGAATTCTGGAATGCATAGACATCACCAGACACTGGGTTTCATCCCTGGTGATGCTCTGCCAGACCTCTACTGCAACTGTCTTCAGTTCCTGCTTGTTCTTAGGGCATTTTCCCTTCAGTTTTGTCTTCAGCAAGTGAAATGCATGCTCAATCGGATTCAGGTCAGGTGATTGACTTGGCCATTGCATAACATTCCACTTCTTTCCCTTAAAAAACTCTTTGGTTGCTTTCCCAGTATGCTTCGGGTCCTTGTCCATCTGTACTGTGAAGCGCAGTCCAATTAGTTCTGAAGCTTTTTGCTGAAAATGAGCAGATAATATTGCCCGAAACACTTCAGAATTCATCCTGCTGCTTTTGTCAACAGTCACATAGACAATAAATACAAGAGAACCAGTTCCATTGGGAGCTATACATGCTCACGCCATGACACTACCACCACCATGCTTCACTGATGAGGTGGTATGCTTTGGCTTTGGCTTTCCTTCTTCATACTCTTCTCTTCCCATCACTGTGGTACAAGTTGATCTTGGTCTCATCTGTCCATAGGATGTTGTTCCAGAACTGTGAAGGCTTTTTTAGATGTTTGGCAAACTCTAATCTGGCCTTCCTGTTTTTGAGGCTCACCAATCTTGTGGTGAACCCTCTGTATTCACTCTGGTGAAGTCTTCTCTTGATTGTAGACTTTGACACACATACACCTACCTCCTGGAGAGTGTTCTTGATCTGGCCAACTGTTGTGAAGGGTGTTTTCTTCATCAGGGAAAGAATTCTTCAGTCATCCACCACAGTTGTTTTCCGTGGTCTTCCGGGTCTTTTGGTGTTGCTGAGCTCACTGTTGCGTTCTTTCTTTTTAAGGGTGTTTTAAACAGTTTTTTTGGCCACACCTAATGTTTTTGCTATCTCTCTGATGGGTTTGTTTTGTTTTTTCAGCCTAATGATGGCTTGCTTCACTGATGGTGACAGCTCGTTGAATCTCATATTGAGAGTTGACAGCAACAGATGCCAAATGCAAATAGCACACTTGAAATTAACTCTGGACCTTTTATCTGCTCCTTGTAAATGGGATAATGAGGGAATAACACACACCTGGCCATGGTACAGCTGAGTAGCCAATTGTCCCATTACTTTTGGTCCCTTAAAAAGTGGGAGGAACATATACAACTGTTGTAATTCCTACACCGTTCACCTGATTTTGATGTAAATACCCTCAAATTAAAGCTGAAAGTCTGCAGTTAAAGCACATCTTGTTTGTTTCATTTCAAATCCATTGTGGTGGTGTATAGATCCAAAAAGAGTAGAATTGTGTCAATGTCCCAATATTTATGGACCTGACTGTACAATTTGAACTTGGTGCATCAGTGGCCTATACTGCTTCTAGATTGAGGCCTATATTGGATCAAGATTAAGAGAGTTTCGCCTGACATTAGGGTTTGTCTTGTGTTGTGTCTTGCAGAGAAAATGGATGGGTTCATAGACCACAGCTTTCTCCCAAGACAAGTACAGGAAGCTGCCCTGTCTGTGACAGGTCAAACACCCGCATTATAATAACAAAATAAAGAGGCAGGCAATGCTGGAGAAACTGCTGGAGTTGGTGAAGCCACAGGTCCCCATGGCAGACATGACCTATTTAAAAAAAAAAAAAAATTGGTGGCCTGAGGAGCACATAAAATCGTGAGTGTACTAAGGTCCAGAAATCCATGAGATCAGGAGCTGCAGCAGATGACATTTATGTCCCCAGGCTGTGGTACTATGACAGGAAGGACAGGAGGAGCCCAGCTTGAGCCAGGTATAGCATTGTTCAACATATTTCTTGTCGTAAAATATATGATGTGAATTAGATATTGATCACTAATTGCTGCTTTATTAAAGTGTTTGATATATCAATAGACAGTAGTAGCCAAAAAGGTTTGTGACAAGAATGAAAAATGCTGGAGTCAGAATGTTAGTCTTTTCTATTTATTAACATTCAATTTGCAACAGTCATAAGGTGAAAATTGTGTGTGATTGATGAACAATAAACTAAAACTATGTCCCTTTTTCATACACAGGAAAGCCTCAGCCAGGAGGAGGCTGTGGAATGTGGTAGCCAGGAGGTAGTGGGGAAATGTGGCAGCCAGGAGGTGGAGGTGGAATCTGGCAGCCAGGAGGTGGCGGGAGTAAGTGGCAGCCAGGAGGTGGCTGTGCTCAGTAGGAGCCTCACAGAATCTCGGGTCCCTCCCCCTCCGCTTCAAACCAAATGTGCCAGGAAGGGGAGTAACATGGAGGAGGCAACACTCAGGCTGATTAGGGAGGCTAATTAGGCCCTCAAAGCCAACCCCACTCTCCAAGAGGCCTTTGCATGCATGACTGCATACAAAATGCAGCAAATGGAGGCGGGCCAACACCTCTTGTGTGAGGAAATTATGGTCATCACCCAAGATAAGGGGTTGAGGGGCCAACTCACACCCAAAACACACCTGTGTGAGTTGGACTATCCTCCTCCTCCTCCTCCTCCTCCTCCTCCTCCGCCTCCACTTCCTGCCACACCTCCAACACCACAGCCTGGAAGGATGCTTGTAAGGAAGACAAAAAAGTGATGGCCTGGGTTCAGTCTGGTCTGGCAAAAGATGCAGGCTGTTGTATGACCACAGCCTGGGGACATACATGTCATCTGCTGTTGTTCCTGATCTCTTGGAGTCCTGGACCAAATTGTGCTCACTATTATATGGACTCCTCAGGCCACCAATTTTGGCTGGAAAATAGTTGATGTGTGCCCTGGGGTACAAAGGCTTCGCAAATTTCAGCAGTTTCTCCAGCATTGCCTTCCTCTTTTTGTTTGTTTTGACCCCCTAATAAATGGATATTTTTTTATCAGAAATACTTGCCTATGTGTTTTACTTCAAAAAGGACAGTTTGTTTGTGAGTAGGCAGGTACATTTCAAAAATACAATGTCAAATTAATAAGGGGCACCAACACCAACCAACCTCCTTGAGATTAAAAAATACAAGATAATAATGGTGTTGTGGTAACTTGACACACAAAACGAGAAAAAATATTAGGGAGATCACAAAAAAAAAAAATAAATAGTAGATCTTTATAAAAATACAAAAAAAATAAATAAATACAATTCCAAACATTATTATTGAGATCTGATGAAAAAAAAAATATATGAATTAAGAAATCAGGTTGTCAGAACTGTGTGAATATGAGCAGCAAAACAGCTTCATTATTCTAGCCTTTAAAAGAAGAAGAGAATGAGCTGCATTAAAATATTTTAAAGATTGCAGTGTGACGAATGTGCTATCTCCATTACGAATGCTACTTTTACCAGACCGAGCGCTTCCATCTCAAAATTTATTCTGAACATGCGTGGCACTTTGTGCGTCAGCATACACACGATCAGAGTTTACGAAAACGGATTTTGTTATTGGAAAATTTGAGATCCAGATCTCAAGTTTTGTGCGACGGAAATTCCGATGGAAAATGTCCGATGGAGCCTACCCACAGTCGGAATTTCCGACAAGAAGCTCCCATCGAACATTTTACTGTCTGAAAATCTGACCATGTGTATGAGGCATAATAGTAAATTGGGGTGTCATTCTAAAAGAATGGCTCCATAATGCATCAAAGATATTAACCTTTAAGCTTATTAGCCTTATTCCCAAACATTATCTTTTACCTTTTATAAATAACCTTTGTTTCTATCTTTTTATTGTTTTTAACCTTACTTCACTGACCGGTGGGTTAATATAGTGGACTGACACCACAGCATAAGTGCTGTAAAACCTGTTCATGATAGTCCCCAGTAAAATACTGCAGTGAAGGTCTAAAGTCAATGCAAATGCCCATTATTCAGAAACTAATCTGATTTAACCACTTTTGAACTGGAAGGATTTACCCCCTTAACCACTTCAGCCCTGAAAGGATTTACCCCCTTCCTGGCCAGAGCACTTTTTACAATTTGGCACTGCGTCGCATTAACTGCTAATTGCGCATTCATGCAATGCTGTACCCAAACGAAATTTGCGTCCTTTTCTTCCCACAAATAGAGTTTTCTTTTGATGCTATTTGATCGCCTCTGCAGTTTTTATTTTTTGCGCTATAAATGGAAAAAGACCAAAAATTTTGAAAAAAAATAATATTTTCTACTTTTTGTTAAAAAAAAAATCCAGTAAACTCAATTTTAGTCATACATTTAGGCCAAAATGTATTCGGCCACATGTCTTTGGTAAAAAAAATGTCAATAAACATATATTTATTGGTTTGCACAAAAGTTATAGCGTCTACAAACTAGGGTACATTTTCTGGAATTTAAACAGCTTTTAGTTTATGACTGCCTATGTCATTTCTTGAGGTGCTAAAATGGCAGGGCAGTACAAACCCCCCCAAATGACACCATTTTGGAAAGTAGAAACCCCAAGGAAATTGCTGAGAGGCATGTTGAGCCCATTGAATATTATTTTTTTTTGTCCCAAGTGATTGAATAATAAAAAAAAAATTTACAAAAATTTGTCACTAGATAATGGATTTTTTCTTGATAAATCAGATGGGGATAGAAGTAACCTTATCTACCAAGATAGGTAGCTCGTTATGGTCAGATCATGCGCCAGTATTTCTGGTACTGGACATATTTAAGGTAAAAATAGTAGGGGAAACTTAATGATAACCTGCTGTATGATGAAAAATGTGTGACAGAGATTAGAAAGGTGATAACAGACTTCATATATGACCATATAAAAGACACTACATCTTTGCCGAACCAGTGGGGAGCATTAAAATGTGTAATTTGAGGGTTTTTTATAAAACATGGGGCCAGACTGAAGAAAATAAAAGGTAATAGAATGACTCAGCTATTAAAAGAAATACCGAAAATAGAAACCCAACATAAACAAAATCCAACACGCGAAAAATTTATTGAATTAACGGATATGAAAACAGAATTAAAAACACTGATAAACAAGCAAACTTTGCGAATAAGAGATAGTAATCGCCCTTTATATTACCAGCAGGGTAATAAATCAGGTAAACTTCTTGCAAGGGCTCTGTGCCATCGGGGCAATGTAGTGCCCATTGTTAAAATCAAGTCAGAAAAAAGGAGATATAAGATACGATCCAAAAGAAATACTAAAAGAGTTTCAGATTTTTTATACGAAACTATATAATATACCTAACGATGGTATAAACAGCGACCCGGAGGGATTCCAACAAAGTGTTTATCAATATGTTAGAGAAAATGCACTCCCTATACTAGCACCGATAGAAACGTTACAACTAGATCAGGATTTTCGGAGACAGAGATACAAAAAGCAATCGATGCATTAGTACCTGGGAAAAGCCCAGACCCACACGGTTTTACCCGAAGATTCTATAAAACATTTAAAGAAGAACTCATCCCTATTATGAAGCAGACTTTTAATGCAGTATCTACATCAGTGCCTATTGTCCCACAAAGAATGCAGGCTTATATTTCACTCATACCCAAACCAGAGAAGGATCATACATTATGTGGAAATTATAGACCAATCTCACTAACAAATATTGATTTAAGACTGTACTCTAAAATAATCGCCAATAGACTTGCCCCTATAATACCTGCATACATACATCTAGATCAGGTAGGTTTTGTAAGGGGTAGGGAGGCAAGAGATAACACCCTAAAAACACTCACATTAGTAGAACATGCACAGAGAGGTTCCATTCTATCCTGTCTATTGGCAATTGATGCTGAGAAAGCTTTTGACAGGGTGGGATGGAACTTCCTTAGAGAGACCTTAGTACAATGGGGACTGGGCCCTATACTCATAGATAAAATAATGGCTTTATATCAGAATCCAACGGCTAGGATAAGGGCAAATGGTGATCTTTCAGAGATAGACCCTATAACAAACGGAACCCGACAGGGCTGTCCGCTATCCCCATTGTTATACATACTAGTGAGCATTTATTAATAGCGGTTCGAGAAAATAAAGACATACAAGGAATCAAAGTGGGAGACATAGAGTACAAGATGTCAGTATATGCAGATGACATTCTGTTATATATCTCAAATCCCTTGATATCATTACCAAATCTGATATCTGAATTTAAACGATTTGGGGTACTAAGCAATTTCAAGGTAAATTACAATAAATCTAAAGCTCTAAATGTTAATCTGCCAAATACTATGGTGGAACTCCTTAAAAATTATTTCTCTTTTAAATGGCAGGTGAACGCAATTAAATATTTAGGTACCTATATCCCTACCGATCTTGGTAAACTACAGGAATATAATCATGTCCCGATGGTGCAGAAAACTATGAGAACGGTACAACAATATGAAAAAGTAATGTTTTCCTGGATGGGTAGAATAAGTATAGTAAAAATGGACATATTACCCAAAATACTTTATATTCTACAAGCGATACCCATTTTTCCTTCAACAATTATCGTAAAAAAATTGCATAGTTTAATAGGAAGATTCATCTGGGGAGGCAAGACCCCCAGAATTAATAGAACAGTGTTAAATAAAAATAAAAGAGATGGGGGCTTTGCCCTTCCAGATATAGATTTGTACCTTAGATCAATATTGGTAACTAGGATAGTGGATTGGTTTCACAACAGAGATAATAAACAGTGGGGGAAGCTTGAGGAAGAGATCACGGCCCTAAAATTAAAATCACTACCTTGGATTAGAAGAGAGCACAGACCGCCGGATGGCGAAATGCCCTCTCTAGTGGTATCAACACTAAAAGTATGGGATATTATGATAAAGAGAGGGATAGGATCTACTAGTAGAGGCCCTATGACCCCACTATTTAGTAATCCAGAATTTCCACTGGCACTTGAATCTAAAACATTTCTTAAATGGAAGAGATGTGAAGATACTAGGATAGTGGAGACGATGGCAGAGAATAGACTTCTTTCATTGGAAAGGTTGGGCATAGAACACAAAACAAAATGGATGCAATATGGATTGCTCCAACGGTATATTACATCTTTAATAAAGGAGTCAGTAATAGATAGGCCTCTGACAAGTCTAGAAAAAAAATTTCTGCAAGAACATAGACCCACCCATGTCTTATCTAAGATCTATAAATATTTGAATTCAGAGAATAAAGGACTACCCTACATTAAGAAATGGGAATTAGAGATAGGGATGGAAATTCCCAGGAAAAGGTGGAAAAAGGCAATCATAGCAACTCATAAACTCTCAATATCCACTAAACATCAAGAAAGGAATTATAAAATCTTAGCCAGATGGTATAGGTGTCCCGTGGACCTACATAAAATGAACCCTGATAATGAGGATATTTGTTGGAGGTGTCATGCAGCTCAGGGTACAATGTCACATATTTGGTACTATTGCTCATAAATTCAACCATTCTGGTAGAGAATATTTGAGATATATAGAGATATGACCGGGACTGATTTATACCCTGGAATACAGGTGGCAGTATTATCTATGATCCCAGGATCGGTGAAAAAAAATAAAGGGAATTTTGAAATATTTTTTGACAGCGGCTCGAACCATTATAGCAAGAAAATGGAAGAGCACATGTGTGCCTTCGGTAGTGTAGTGGGAATGTGAAATGGCGGAGATGCGTGCCCTGAAGGAAAGAATGGTGATAGAAGAGGGGTTTAAGGAACAATTATTAAATATATGGGCTAAATGGGAAGAGTTCAGAGCCTCTTCAAAGCTTCTGAGGAAGGCGTAGAATTTCTAATTAATCATAGAAGGAGGGGAGGTCCCCAATTTTTTTATTTTTTTTTGTCGTATGGTTTGTTGGTGTGAATGGGTATGATTGAGTAGTAAGAGAGGGTGGGGGGTGGGTTTAAACTATGGAATGTACATCCTTGAATTAATTTTGTAGTTCAAAGGAAATAGAAAATTGAATAATGGTCTTGATAAAGAATTATAGAATTGCTTCATGTTATGGATGTGTATCTGTATTATAAAGTGTTGTTAAAAACGTTTTGATAAATAAAGATTGTAAAAAAAAAAAAAAAGTTGTCACTAAATGATATATTGCTCAAACATGCCATGGGCATATGTGGAATTGCACCGCAAAATACAATCTGCTGCTTCTCCTGAGTATGGGGATACCACATTTGTGGGACTTTTTGGGAGCCTAGTCGCGTACGGGGCCCCGAAACCAAGCACCGCCTTCAGGATTTCTAAGGGCGTAAATTTTTGATTTCACTCCTCACTACTTATCACAGTTTTGAAGGCCATAAAATGCCAAGATGGCACACCCCCCCAAATGACCCCATTTTGGAAAGTAGACACCCCAAGCTATTTGCTGAGAGGCATGTTGAGTCCATGGAATATTTTATATTTTGACACAAGTTGCGGGAAAATGACAAACTTTTTTTTTTTTTGCACAAAGTTGTCACTAAATGATATATTGCTCAAACATGCCATGGGAATATGTGTAATTACACCCCAAAATACATTCTGCTGCTTTTCCTGAGTATGGGGATACCACATGTGTGGGACTTTTTGGGAGCCTAGCCACGTACGGGGCCCTGAAAACCAAGCACCACCTTCAGGATTTCTAAGGGCGTAAAGTTTTGATTTCACTCCTCACTACCTATCACAGTTTTGAAGGCCATAAAATGCCCAGATGGCACAAAACCCCCCCAAATTACCCCATTTTGGAAAGTAGACACCCCAAGCTATTTGCTGAGAAGCATGTTGAGTCCATGGAATATTTTATATTTTGACACAAGTTGCGGGAAAGTGACCAATTTTTTTTTTTTTTTGCACAAAGTTGACACTAAATGATATATTGCTCAAACATGCCATGGACATATGTGGAATTACACCCCAAAATACATTCTGCTGATTCTCCTGAGTACGGGGATACCACATGTGTGGGACTTTTTGGGAACCTAGCCAAGTACAGGGCCCCGAAAACCAAGCACCGCCTTCAGGATTTCTAAGGGGGTAAAGTTTTGAAGGCCATAAAATGCCCAGATGGCACAAAACCCCCCCAAATGACCCCATTTTGGAAAGTGGACACGCCAAGCTATTTGCTGAGAGGCATGGTGAGTATTTTTCAGCTCTCATTTGTTTTTGAAAATGAAGAAAGACAAGAATTTTTTTTTTATTTTTTCAATTTTTCTTTTATTTTTATTTTTTTTTTTTCATTTAGTGACAACTTTGTGCATAAAAAAAATTGTCTTTTTCCCACAACTTGTGTCACAATATAAGATATTCCATGGACTCAACATGCCTTTCAGCAAATAGCTTGGGGTGTCTACTTTCCAAAATGGGGTCATTTGGGGGGGTTGAACTGTCCTGGCATTTTATGCACAACATTTAGAAGCTTATGTCACACATCACCCACTCTTCTAACCACTTGAAGACAAAGCGCTTTCTGACACTTTTTGTTTACATGAAATTTTTTTTTTTTTCTGCAAGAAAATTACTTTGAAACCCCAAACATTATATATTTTTTTAAAGCAAATGCCCTACAGGTTAAAATGATGGGTGTTTCATTTTTTTTCACACAGTATTTGCGCGGCAATTTTTCAAACGCATTTTTTTTGTTAAAAAACACACTTTTTAAATTTTAATGCACTAAAACACACTATATTGCCCAAATGTTTGATGAAATAAAAAAGATGATCTTAGGCCGAGTACGTGGATACCAAACATGACATGCTTTAAAATTGCGCACAAACGTGCAGTGGCGACAAACTAAATACATTTTTAAAAGCCCTTAAAAGCCTTTACAGGTTACCACTTTAGATTTACAGAGGAGGTCTACTGCTAAAATGACTGCCCTCGATCTGACCTTTGTGGTGATACCTCACATGCATGGTGCAATTGCTGTTTAAATTTGACGCCAGACTGACGCTTGCGTTCGCCTTTGCGCGAGAGCAGAGGGAGACAGGGGTGCTTTTTTTTTTTTTTTTCTTTATTATTTTTTTTGCTTTTTTATCTTATTTTTAAACTGTTCCTTTCATTTCTTTTTAATCATTTTTATTGTTATCTCAGGGAATGTAAATATCCCCTATGATAGCAATAGGTAGTGACAGGTACTCTTTTTTGAAAAAATTGGGGTCTATTAGAGCCCTCAAAGCATCTGACCACACCAAGATCGGTGTGATAAAATGCTTTCCCAATTTCCCAATGGCGCTGTTTATATCCGGCGAAATCTAAGTCATGAAATGCTCGTAGCTTCCGGTTTCTTAGGCCATAGAGATGTTTGGAGCCATTCTGGTCTCTGATCAGCTCTATGGTCAGCTGGCTGAATCACCGGCTGCTTTCTCAGGTTCCCTGTTGGGACAGGAGAGCCAGAGAAAAACAGGGAAGACGGTGGGGGGGGCATTCCCTCCCACTGCTTGTAAAAGCAGTCTAGAGGCTAATTAGCCACTAGGATTGCTTTTACATGAAAGCTGACCGCTGGCTGAAAATAATGATACCAAGATGATACCTAAACCTGCAGACATCATTCTGGTATAACCACTCAAAGTCCAGCAACATACCAGTACGTTGCTGGTCCTTGTTGGGCATATATTGTAAATATTGATTGGTGGGTATGCCCACCATTAGAATACCTCCCTTCATCCACCCACTTCTAATGATGGGCATACATGCACTGTTTATAAATGCCGAAGCAAAGGGGGCATCCTCCCGCAAAAGGTAGGAGCAAATCGCTCCTCCACCCACTGCTGCCCCCACGCTTCGGCATATATGCTGAAGTATGTAACTGTGGTGGTGAAATCACCTCCGACAGCGATGGAGTCACGACTTTATGTATCGTGGCAACAAACGCTGTTGCTGTCAAGATAAATAAATCCGCGCTGCAACTGAATGGTGTACCTGCTAAGCAAATGATGGTTAACAAAAAAACAAAGTAACATTACAGTATAACAGTAATGCCCTGTACACACGGTCGGATTTTCCGATGGAAAATGTGTGATAGGACCTTGTTGTCGGAAATTCCAACCGTGTGTGGGCTTCATCACACATTTTCCATCGGAATTTCCGACACACAAAGTGTGAGAGCAGGCTATAAAATTTTCCGACAACAAAATCCGTTGTCGGAAATTCCAATCGTGTGTACACAAATCCGACGCACAAAGTGCCACGCATGCTCAGAATAAATTAATAGATGAAAGCTATTGGCTACTGCCCCGTTTATAGTCCCGCGTTCAGAACGATCGGATTTTCCGACAACTTTGTGTGACCGTGTGTATGCAAAACAAGTTTGAGCCAACATCCATCGGAAATAATCCATGGATTTTGATGTCGGAATGTCCGATCAATGTCCGATCATGTGTACGGGGCATAAGACTTACCATACCTGCAAAGCAAATACAAAAAAAAATAGTAAAAAAATAAAACATTTAAACGCAAACTGTGCCTAAAATATATATATGCCGAAGCATGGGGGCATCCTCCCGCAAAAGGTAGGAGCAAATTGCTCCTCCACCCACTGCTGCCCCCACGCTCCGACATATGCTGAAGTATGTAACTGTGGTGGTGAAATCACCTCCGACAGCGCTGGAGTCACGGCTTTATGTATCGTGGGAGCAAATTCTGTTGCTGTCAAGATAAATAAATCCGCTCTGCAGCTGAATGGCGTACCTGAAAACAAAAAAAGTGGTTAACAATAAAAAAACAATAAAGTATAAAAAAATTGCATACCTATAAAGCAAACATGATAAAAACATAATAACAATAAAACATTGCAGAATAGAATACAGTAAAAAAGAGCAGAACAATAGAGAGAGAATAGAGAGAAAACAATAAAACGACAACTATTTTTGTTTTTTTATTTTATATATTTTTTTGTGGTTTTTTTTTTACCTTTTTTTTTTACACTTTATTTTGTAACTTTAACTTTTTTAACTGGTACCAGGTTTGGGTCTCTCAAAATGCGATGGCATCTTGGGAGATCCTGTGAAAGTGTGTCCTAGTCTGTGCAGTGCTGTACCCTACGCTAATACTCAACTAGTGTATGGTAGCGTTCAAAACATTCACCAATGCAAAGACCAGGATTGTCAGGACAGGAGGGACAATAATACCCGGTGTCACGCCCATATCCGCGCTTGCTGCAGACACAACATCTTTTTTGGGGGGCTCGTTGCGTAGGGGTACTCGGGAGGACATAAAGAAAATGCCTCTCATGCAGCCGGCTTACTGCATTTGGTTGGGGGTGGTGAGGTGGAGCACCATCTGGAAACAGAAGGGCTCTGACGATCTCTTCCTGGAATTTAAGGAAGGATCCAGTCCGTCCTGAAGCTCTGTATAGCACATAAGCGTTCAGCAAAGCCAATTGAAATAAATAAACAGACACTTTTTTGTACCAGCATCTGGCCTTATGGGCAACTAGGTATGGCGCCAACAACTGGTCGTTGAGGTCCACCCCTCCCATGTTAAGGTTATATTCGTGGACACAGAGGGGTTTCTCTACAACACCAGTCGCCGTAGTAATTTGGACCGTCGTGTCTGCATGAAGGGAGGTAAGAACGAAAACATTCTTATTATCCCTCCACTTCATAGCGAGCAAATTACTATACTGCAAGCAGGCTCTCTCCCCCTGCCTAAGACAAGAATCTACAAGCCGCTGGGGAAAGCCCCGGCGATTAGGTCGCACGGTGCCACATGCTCCAATCTGATGATCAAAAAGGTGACTAAAAAGTGGCACGCTCGTGTAATAATTGTCCACGTACAAGTGGTACCCCTTTCCGAATAAGGGTGACACCAAGTCCCACACAATCTTGCCAGTGCTTCCTATGTAGTCAGGGCAGTTTGTCGGCTCTACGTGACTATTTTTGTCCTCGTAAACCATAAAACTACATGTATAGCCTGTGGCCCTGTCACAGAGCTTATACATCTTGACCCCGTATCTGGCACGCATGCAGGGAAGGTACTGTTTGAATGACAAGTGGCCAGAAAACTTAATCAGGGACTCATCAACGCAGACAACTTGATGGGGAGTAAACAAGTCTGCAAAACGTTGGTTGAAGTGGTTTACGAGAAGGCGAATTTTGTAGAGCCGATCGTATTCAGTGTCTCCACGAGGGCGACAGAGTTCATTGTTGTTGAAGTGCATGACCTGCAAAATCTGATCGTATCGTGCCCTGGCCATGGAGGCAGAGAACATGGGCATATGGTAAATTGGGTCAGTGGACCAATATGACCGCAACTCACTCGTTTTATTTATGCCCATGTTGAGGGAAAGGCCCAGAAAGATCTTAAATTCGGAAACCGTAATTGGTTTCCAATCTCTGGCAAGGAAGGACTGGGGAATAGTGGCAATGTGTTGACCAGCATACAAATTGCTTCGGTCCACAATAGTTCTACAGAGATCTTCGGTGAAAAACAGCGAATAAAAATCCAGTGACGTAAAATCAACTGTTTCCACCTGAATGCCGGGTTGGCCAGTGAATGGGGGAAGTACGGGTGCTGCAAAAGTGGTGGGTTCCCAATTCGGATTGGTGAATGCAGCAGGAAGGGCACTATGGGCATGACGGGCCTGTGTTCGTCTTCTTGGTGGCAGCGGGACATTACTTGTGCTTGCCACCTCGCCAGCTTGAACTGCACTTATGGGACTCGCCACGTCACCAAGTGTTACTGCAGTGCTGGATGTACGACCAGGTTGTACTAGGCTGCTGGTGCTTGCCAGTTCACCAGAAGGAATAGCGGCGCTAGTACTTCTCTGCTCCATACGAGGGACCTGCGGTTCTTGCACATCAAGGACCGAAGAAGAAGTTCGGGGTATGGTATGCCTGACCTTGGCAGGGAACACAACTCCGTCGTCAGAGCTATCTGTCATGGAGCCGCTGTCCTCTACAGGATCGTATTCTGAGCCTGAATCTGACAGATGAGTGACTTCCTCTTCACTATCTGTCATGCTCAGAAATGTGTAGGCCTCTTCACTAGTGTACCTTCGATTTGCCATTTTGGGCTCTAAATTAATGGTACACTAGTGACACTCACAGGTAGGGACGAGCTTCGAGTTCGAGTCGAACTCATGTTCGACTTGAACATCGGCTGTTCGCAAGTTCGCCGAACAGCGAACAATTTGGGGTGTGTCTGCGTGAGGCGGTCGGCAAGTGGTTAATGAACGATTTTTTGCAATATGGCACTGTGTCACTGACAATTGCGCAATCATGTGACATTGTACCCAAACAAAATGTATGTCCTTTTTTTCCCACACATAGACCTTTCTTTAGCTGGTATTTGATCACCTCTGCGGTTTTTATTTTTTGCGCTATAAACAAAAAAGAGCGACAATTTTGAAAAGAGAGAAATATTTTTTACTTTTTGCTATAACAAATATGCCCCCCAAAAATTTAAAAAAACAAATGTCTTCCTCGGTTTAGGCCAGTATGTATTCTACTACATATTTTTGGTAAAAAAAATCACAATAAGCGTATATTGATTGGTTTGTGCAAAAGTTATAATGTCTACAAAATAGGGGATAGATTTCATGGCATTTTTATTTTCTTTTACTCAACGATTTTTAGCGGGACTGAAACATTGCGGTAGACAGATCGGACCCTTTTGACACTTTTTTGGGACCAGTAACATTAATACAGCTATAAAAATGCACTAAAAAAGGGGGCGTGGCTTGGCAATGGACTGCGATGGCCACTTAGGAGAAGAGCTCCGGTGACCAGGGCTTCAGGAAGTGCTATCAATAAGCTGAAAGGCTTCCGATCAAGCAGGGGGAGATGGCCGGGAGGAGTACTCCATCTGCCCGCACACAGGCGGAACCGAGCACACAGCTAAGCCGTACCATCCCTGAGCTTTTCAGGACACAACATGCAGAGCTGCAGGCCTCCACTCAGACCTCGGAAGTGTCTACCCAGAGCGGCGTGCTCGATTATCCGGGACACACAGAAGTTACCAGCTACCAGAGAGATATCGAAGTTAGAAATGGCCTGGATCCATAGATTGAGAACTTATGAACTTTACGGGTTAAACATCGATACTGATGTTAACGCGTTTATCGATAATTCATGAATTTTAGGTAAAGAGTGAGTTTAAGGATTCGGCCCAATTATGGTAGATTCTTTCTGTATCTGTTAGTATATAATTTTATTCATAATGTTTTTTGTTTTAAATTTCTCTTTATTAAATTTTCATTTCATATAAACAATCATAAATATACAACAAAACCAAGTAGTAACTACCAGTTAAACAAGACATTTCACAATAGAAAATACTTCCATTACATAAAAGGTTATTCATTCTGGTTGTATTCGTCTATATCATTCATCACCAAGTCACCTTATCCTAACCTTAAAAAAGAAATTCCTGCCCCCCCCCTCCCCATACCCATCTCTTCCATACTGATCGCACTCATACACACCCAAAACAAAAAAAAAACAAAAAAAAACTTCTCCCTCTATCCTCGTTCCTCATATATATTCCATTAGTTCATGCGATGTCATCCCAACTTTGCCAAATCTCAGGAAGTTGATTTGTGGTATAACCTTCCTCTCTTATCTGTTCCTCCATATACTGGATTTCATTCATTTCACATACCCAATCTATAATTGCTGGGCTCTTTGTTTTTTTCCAGTCTCTTGCTATTATTGTTCTGGCCGCTGTTATCATATGATGAATGATATCTTTTTTAATCTTCTTTATTGGTTTTGGTATCAGGGACAGTAGTGATATTTCTATACTCGGGGTCAGTTCTTCTCCTGTTATTTTATAATAAATATCAAATATTATATTCCAAAATCCCTTCACCAGGTGGCAACCGTACCATATATGTTCCATTGTACCCTTCTCTATTTTGCATCTCCAACATAAATCTGTATTACTTTTATTGAATAAATTTAGAGTAACTGGGCTTCTATACCATCTCATTACTATTTTATAATTCCTCTCCTGGTATTTATTTGCAATGGTTGTTTTATGTATGGTTTCAAAAATCTTTTCCCATTCTTCTTCCAGCAGTGGTCTCTCCAATGCCTCTTCCCATTTCTTTACGTTTATTATCTCCTTAAGTGGACCATTTGGGATTAGTTCGTCATATATTTTTGATATTTTCTTAGTTGGAATTTGCTCTCCCAATAATAGTTCTTCAAATTTAGTTGGTGGTCTGTTTATCCTGACTATTTTATGTCCTAAAAACCTCTGAAGTTAATGATATTGCATCCATTTTTTTTGATTTTCCGTTCCCATATCTTTTAATGCAGGTATTTTCCCATTCTCTAGGATTTGTACTAATCTTATTTCCTCTGCCCTGTTCCATTTTAAGAATTTTTTACATTCCATTGCTGGGGGGAATTCAGGATTGAGAAACAATGGAGTCATAGGTCCCAGTGTCGTGGAAAGCTTCCCATTTTTCACTATGCCATCCCATACCTTTAGCGTTGCACTTACGAAGAGTGTCAGTTCCTTTTTCTTAGGTCTCAAATAGGGTTCTATCCATGGGAGGAATTTCAGTTGGGGCCCTATTATTTCCTCCTCTATCCTGACCCATTGCTTGTTTTCTTTGTTATGGTACCAATCAATTATACTGGTTAGTGATGCTGCTTGCAAATATTTTGTACAGTCAGGTAGTGCCAACCCCCCTTAATAATGTTTTTTAATATTAATGTTTTTTGGGGTTTGTGAACTCGATCTGAATCATGAGCATGTGGGCATTTTTTCTTTCCCCTCACTCCCTTTCCTCCCCCCACTTCATTGTTGGGGTTCACATTATGCCATGCAATCTATGGCAGCGCCTTTTGTCACCCGGCCGGGTGTACAATGCATAGCCAAGGAGTATGTGTCACCTCACACATCCACCTAAATTGGGGGAGATTTCTGATGATGGTCAGGAATCCCTCCTTCTTCCTTTTTAGGGGATTTTTGATGAGTGTCATGAATCCCCTTTTCTTGTGTTCACACATTTTCACTTATTTAAGCATTGCACGATAGAGGTTGTGCTCAGAGAACCGATTTTCACAACATGTTTTTTAGACAGAGTTTGCCTAGAAAATTTGTGGAAGGAATTTCTAATTAGATTTTCCCAATATTTTGGTACAATTATAATCTCACAAGAGGATACGGATCTTAAGATTGGTTTCCTCTAATCATTATCTTAGTACAGGATCGCTCCTGTTAGTGTATGAGGAGTATTACATATTTATTTAATTAGTTGCTATTAAATACGGGATGGTAGCAGGTTTTTATATTTTATTAACTGTCTTTGCTATTCATAGCATTCATATCACGTTCACACTTAATATTACATTTACACTGTTGTAGCTGGTATCAACGTTGGGCTCAATTGTGTGAGGTTGCTGCCCGTCTTGGGAGGGATGCATGTAGTGACATGCTCCCTTCCGTGACGTTTGCAGGCTAAGGGAATTTTTCCCATACACAATATGGCGCCTTGATGCTCGTGGTTCAGAACGAGGCTTGGCTTCCTTTATATGGTGGTGAGTCGCTGCGTTGCCCGTTCCCCATTGACAACGTCAGATGATGACGAAACGCGTCTGGGAAGGTACGCACTGACGTCACCACGCTTTCAGAGTAGAGGACGGGCTCCGTTTGTTTGTAAGCCGGCCGGCTCTTTGTATACGCGATTTTATTAACTTAACTGTAAGTTACTACTTGTTTTATAATAAATACTAGAAAGGTTTTACACTATGGTGAGTTCTTCTTCCTTCTGGGTCATCCGTGGCTTTCGTGATGGTGATATGTGGCAACGCAATTGAATTTGGAGTTTTTACCCCCCATACGAACATCGGGAGTGCCAGCAAGCTGAAAGGCCTTGGCTGGGCTATAGCCACTTGCCCTTTTATGCTTGCCATCTGGTAAGCAGATTTTAATTACTAGGGTGGATTGTCACTACTGCTTCAAGATACACGGTGGCGGTGCTGTTTTCTCTGGAAGGATTTCAAAATCTCTCTGACGTCATTTGCATAGACTGTTTAGTTTGAGCGCAGCTTTCCTTTTTGAACTATTTATTTGGTCTGATCGCACTATATGCTGCTGCTGGTTATATACACATTTGTTGGTCAAGCGCGGTTCTCTCTATTTACATACAGAAGTTACCATACATGGAGCTCAGCCCTCTCCATTCCTCAGCTTAGCGGACCTGCAGCTGGTGGCGACAGATATCAAATCCACTCTCTCCGCAGCAATCTCTGACCTCAAAACGGAGATCAGAGCAATGACATCCAGACTAGACTACGTTGAAGCTGTGGCCTCCTCACACGGAGTGGCCATACAGCAGGTACAGCAGGTATCCAGCGCCCATGAGCAGATTTTGCTAGACATGCACAGGCACTTAGAGGACTTAGATAACCGAGGGAGGAGACACAACTTAAGATTTAGGGTAGTCCCTGAGTCAGTGGAAGGCCCCCAGCTGCAGCAAACAATATGGGCTATCTGCAACACCCTCCTGGGGAGACCCCCAGACACACCTATAGAGATGGAGCAATGTCATAGGGCACTCAGGCCTAAGGGACGAGACACTGCCCCCCCGAGAGACGTGGTGTGCTGCCTGGTTAGCTTTAGCCAGAAGGAGGACATTCTACGCCAAGCACGCAACCATGGGCAGTTGCAACATGAGGGTGCGCAAATACAAATTTATCAAGACTTGTCCGCCATTACTCTACAACATAGAAGAGAGCTCCGCCCCCTCCTCAATGCCTTAAGAGAGAGACATATTATATACCGCTGGAAATTCCCCTTTTGCCTAGTGGCAACTGCGGGGAGCCGATCAGCCTCATTACGCACCCCAGCGGAGCTACCGGCTTTCTGTGACACGATAGGCATACCGAGAATAGAGGTGCCGGAATGGTATAGTACCCTCATGCGACCAGAACCTTGGATCCAGACTCCGCAAGAGCTGACCTCACACTCGCATCGCAACAGGCAGAGACGCCGCAGGTCTACATCGAACTCCTCACAGAGAGGCCTGGACGGCATAATGGATCGTAAGCCTGGAGCAGTACCATCATCGATCCGCAGAAGAACAGAGACCTAAACCTAGCCTTCCGGACCCTGTAAGATGCTTCTTTCCAGAGATCATCTAAATGCACATCAGAGGGACACGTGGTTCCGTGAGTAGATGACAACTTGCTCGCCTCAGTGTAGTAAAACTTGTTCTGGCTGATCACCCACATTCTCTCCCAGGTTGGTAACAGATATGCTCAGCAATATACGCATAGTTGCCCACGTAGTTTTGTGTTTCTAATTGAGGTGACCCTGTCCCAGTGGCTAGTGGCTCCTATATCTATGTTCCATGGTTTGGAGGTGAATCGTTTTCTTTAGCATGTGTTGCTTACATTATAGATGTTTCAATTTACATGGATTCCAGAACTCACATTTCAGCTGGTGTTTCAGGAGACCCATGGAGGTCTATGTTTCTTTAACCTACATTCTCCAAAAGGCGTTATGGACTTACAGTTCTACAGAATACCTCCCTAAGGATAGTTTTAGTAGCTACTATTAGAGGAAGCAAAAGAAACTTGAGGACTTAAAAATCAGAATGTCTACAGGCATATCCGAAAGAAATTAATGGTCAGGGCTATAAACGCCGCTAAGAACACTATAATTTTTCCTGCGGTTTTCATATAACCAGGGACATTTGCACATTAAACAAGAACTTATTATCAATCAGTCCCATTCCAACAGGGAAGTATTTCGCTTGGCAATCAAGAATGCTTTTTGGGTGATTGGCCAGTCACCCAAGCTAGGAATACGGACTAAGGCCTTTTTTCCCTTTTTCCAAAAAGACTGCAACATAGGTAATTCACATAGTGAAAGAACTGTGAGTATGAATACTTTTAAAAACTAAGCCTGTAGATCTGGCCATAGCCATGGACTTTTTCTTTTTGATACCACCCAAAGAGATGAACTGAGTCATAAGGTCTTACTAGACATGATCTTGTTTATTTACATAATGTTACCTATGTTATATTTGTACCCTAAGGGAAGAAGTCCTGCCTGTCGGGGGCTTGCCTCAACGGACATGTCTTCTGGATCAGGCTATTTTTGTCTGAGTGGGGGCATCCCCGGGGGGCGGGTATCCTGGCAGGACAGACAATCTTGTCCAAACTTGGGATCATAAAGGGGATCCCTCGCAAACGGCCTTAGGTGTTGGGGGGCCTGGGATTGCTGCTCCTCCTTCCCCCTCCTTCGTGAGGGGAGGGGCTCTCCTGGTCCCCCCCTCGCCTCAACATGCTGAAGCCTTTCACCCCTTATATACATTAGTGGCTGAATGCCCTGGTACGCTGTCGCTGTTTATATAGTTCTGTGCTAAGCCTCTGTCCTCAGCTCAGAGGGGCGGGTTCCTCTGACAGCAGCCGGTTTCCTTTCCCATCCTCCCACTTTCCCTCTCCTCCTCATTTAGGTGGAGTAGCAGGACTGTTCCTAGTTGCTACCTAAATTCTTGGTACAACAAGAGAACCCCCCCATCCCGTGACACATGCTCGGCCTTGAGCAGGGACCAAGTTTCAGATCAACCCATTGTATACCCCTTCCTGCTCACATCCACCCCATATCTACAATCTAAATTCCCTCCCCTCCTCCCGCCCTTTTTTTTTCCCTTTGTTTTATCTTTCTCTCTTTCTTATCAGCTGCCCCCTCCATTCCCTATCCCCATACCCCAACCATCATTTGCCCTAAGGTGAGCCCTTGGAATTATTTGCATAAAGTTGAACATGGCAAACGTAGTAACACGCTCAGCTCCCCTCTCTCTCAAAATATGCTCCCACAATGCCAAAGGATTAAATATCCCAGAAAAAACATAGTAGTATGTTATCAGAAGCTCACAGACTTAGAGCACAAGTACTTTTTGTCCAGGAAACTCACTTTAAGTCGGGGTCTGTACCATGGTTCTCAAATAGGAGGTTCCCAGTAGCTTTTCATGCAACCAACCCTAAAGCGAAGTCCAAAGGGGTCTCCATTCTGTTGTCCAAAGCCTTTCCCATGAACATAGAAGATCAACTAATAGACCAAGAGGGGAGATTTATCTTCCTGAAAGGTACTTGGAACAGCAGGCCGTTGACTCTGGCTAATATATATTGCCCTAATACTAAACAAGTTGCCTTTGTGAGGGAAATCGCTGCAAAACTTACCCTGTTCCAATCGGGCCTTTTAAATTTCTAGGGGGTGATCTCAATGTCCCCCTAGACCCCTTGGTTGACACATCGACGGGCACTTCCTCCCTTCCCTTCTCTGCACTACGCCAAATCAAATCTCAATTAGCCTCCCTATCACTCCATGATGCGTGGAGAATTCTCTATCCCAAAGACCGTAACTATACCTTTTTTTCCCCTCCTCATAATCGTTACTCGAGACTGGATTATCTGTTTATAACTCAATCGGACTTGTCATTTCTCCATGAGGCTACTATTGAGAGTATGGTATTGTCGGACCACCACCCCATTACACTGACCCTTGTATTTCCAGAAACACTAACGACCACCAAATTATGGAGATTAGATGCATCTACTATGGCAGATCTAGGAGACTTAGCTGACTTAAAACGAGAGATACAAGACTTTTTCCTCCACAACGACACCCCCAATGTTTCGCCCATGATACAGTGGGAGGCACACAAGTGTGTCATTAGGGGTAGATTGCTGGCTATCTCAGCAAGAAAAAAAAGGGAGCATCAAGCCTTGGTGCTTGCACTATCCTCCAAGATATGCAAGCTGGAAGCTCAACATAAGCGTACTTTGGCAATTGATGTATCGCAAGAACTGATGGTAACGCGCTCTCTCTTATTAGATGAATTACATAAGAGGGCACCTTGTCACAAAAACTGTTTTATGCACACAGCAACAAACCTGGTAGACTTCTGGCTAGAGCCACCCAGCAGCGTAAAGTAGCTTCCACAATTCATCATATTGTAGATGGGGCGGGCAAGGTTTACTCCAGAAATGAGGACATAGCTAGACAATTCCAACTTTTTTATAGCAAGTTATACAACCTCCAATCTGGAAGTCTTGACAGTGTCCCATCTTCTACATGTGGCACGCTGATTCGTGAATATACATTTCCTGATTAACCACTTCAATACTGGGCTATAGTCATATGACGCCCGCAAATGGGATCTTCCATCCTGGGCAGGCATCATATGACATCCCCGGTTTCTCACCTGATCCCTCGGACACAGCCCATCCCAGATCCATGTAAAGAGCCAATAAAATATGGCTCTTTACCACGTGACTGGCTGTGTCCAATCACAGCCGGTCACATGTATTGTCCACAAGCACGGCGCTCGTGCATACCCCTAGGGTGCGCACAGATCAGGGACGAGGCTTGTCACAGCCCAACCCCGATTGCAGTAAAGAGCTAATGAAATTGTCTCTTTACCACCTGACCGACTGTGTCCAATCACGGCCGGTCACATAATGTCAACGCGGTAACGAGGTGTTACCGGGTTCTCCTTCTCACACACCGATCGTGTGTGAGAAGGTGATTGCGGTAATGACGTGTTACCGCAATCACCCTCCCACACACGATCGGTGTGAGAGCCCTGAAAGCTAAAAATTGGTCTGGGAAGGAAGGGTGTATAAATGCCCTGTATTGAAGTGGTTAATAAAAGCAAATAAAGGCAACTGCACAGCACGCTAGCGGAGGAGATAAAAATAAAGCCTATTTAATAACAACAAAAAACTAGAAATATTTCTAGCAGGAATCTCTATATTGATGTGCACAGTGCCTCCAGTTTGCAGTATCACAATGAAATTACATTTAAATATTTTTAACAGTTTTTAAAAAATGGAACATCTAATGCAGACTGAAGTGGAGATGTAAATTTTAATTATAATAAAATACAAAATAGTGATTTCCTTTGACAGCAGAGATTCCGTTTGAAAAATATACCTGTGTTTTAAAAGGAGCTGTAATTTAAATTAGACTTGGATCTGGTAAAGCGTTCCAATTTTAATGGAGAGATTTAAACCATCAACAAAAAAATATTAATGGATTACACCTTCGGCCATTATCATGTCCATGCACTAACAATTGTCCTTCGCTAGTCCCAGTCTGATGCTTGACAATAGCTCTGAGTGTCTCTGAACCTACTCTTCTGGGGTTCCCTGCTGGCACTCCTGGCTCCTCCTTTTTTGCAAAGTTCACGCATAGCAAGCCGCTTACTATGGGGGCACTCCTGCCTCGATCCCTGTAGGTATAAAATGTATGTATTGTAGATATAAGTATATATTATGTTGTTTTAATGTATATATAGTTATGTCAGTCTAGCACACATGATTGACCAGATAAGTTGCTTTTTACACATCAAAAGGCTATGCAAGAGGCAAATACCTTACCTTGGTACTTGTGGGCGAAACGTGTTTGTAGTTGGTTATCTATTTAAATATTACAGAGGAGATTATTTACAAGGTTATCTACAACGGATTGTAAAATGCAGGTTGCCCAATAGACATGTAGTAAAAAAAGGACTTCCAGGGGGCGAGTTAAATGTTTATGTCCCTGTTTGTGGTAAATTACATTTCCAAAGAGTAAATTGTTTACCCAGTTGATGGTGACAAAGAATGCAATTTAGTCTTAAACTATACAGGAAATATCTGAATAGCTTTATTCCTGCAGCTGTTTTAGGCCACAAGGCATTATTTGTCACAGACCAAAGATGCTGGTAAAACCAACCAGATTCACCTACATTTAAGTCAATGGGAAGAAGCTATATATTAGGAGAATATTTCTGACACAGTAGTATGGACGCACAGGCCTAAAAATAGTGTACAGTATTGCATGCATAGAAACTAGCTAGGTGCATAATATAGATTGGAAATATCTGCTGGTTGGGTGGAGTGCCTCTGTTTGCTATGACAGGAAAGGACTAATTATTTTGAGTGGGACTCTGAAGGCTTCTAATCATTGTATTATTTGCAAATACTCTGTGGACTTTGTCATCTGAGATCCAATAAAGGCTTCTCTTTGGAGAACCAGGGTTGCCACAGAGATTAAGGTGGTTGCAAAAGCAGAAAGTTTTTTACCTTAATGCAGTTTATGCATTACCATAAAAAGCCGCCTGTGTGCAGCAGCCCCCCTTAGCCCCCCAAATACTTACCTGAGGTCCATCTAGATTCAGCGATGTTTAAGGAGTGTCTCAGCTGCCCAGTACTCCCCTCCTTATTGGCTGAGACAGTATTGTGGCACCATTGGTTCCCACTGCTGTCAATCAAAGTCAGTCAGCCAACAAAGAGGGAAGGGGGGTGGGGCCGGGCAATAGGCATATATTGATTGTTTTGTGCAAAAGTTATCGCATCTACAAACTATGGGATAGATTTACGGACTTTTATTTATTTTTATTGTCTTTATTGGTAATGGTGGTGATCTGCGATTTTTAGTGGGACTGCGACATTGATGCGGACAAATCTGACCCCAAATGACACTTTTTGGGGACCAGTGACATTATTAGATCAGTGCTATAAGGGATTAAGTGTGTTCCCTGGGTGTGTTCAAATTGTAAGGGGATTGGCTACCAGGGACATGACAGAGATCGCTGTTCCTGATCACTGGGAACAGAAGATCTCTGACATGTCATCTGGCAAAGTGGGGAACCACCTTGTTTACATCGAGTCCTCTGGACCTACGGGCACGCTCCTGCACCCGCTTTCTCCTATGCAAAGACGGACGTATACCTATGGGGGTTTGCGCAGGAGAGCCGACCTGCCGCTGTGTAATAACGGCGGCTGGTCAGCAAGTGGTTAATGAAGGAATTGAGAGAGTGGACAATATTTTTGAAAACAAAAATAATAAATTTAAAATTGCATGCAGTTACTATTAGGGAGGCATTGATTGCAAAATCTAAACTTTTGTAATGAATTATCAGAGGAAAATGAGAGATTGAAATAAAGATTTATGGAATTAGAGAGAAATTCACACGAATGCAGATATGCATCAAATCTAAAATCTCAAATCTAAAATCCAGCAATTTGCAGGAAAAGTCGAATTCAAACTTCCTATGGAACATGAAAAAGATTTTCATATTAAATCTGAGAATTCATTGCCAGCTGCACCCACTATGACTACCACAGTTTATAACAATAATAATAACACAGGCAAAGTACAGCTTGTGTCAGAGAAATGGCCGTGTTGTGGGCAATCCCGCCAGTAACCGTCATGGTTGCGCCAGGCGAGTTTCCATGCGCTTGCGCGCACGCAGATGCGTGACAGCAAAGACAATTGTAGGCGCACCCCACCAGCCTATTTAAACCTGCCACTGACACTTGCAGTTTTCTGGATTATCAACAGCTTCCTGTGTTCCTGTGCCTTGTATACCTGAAGACCCCTGGCTTGACATCTGCTTGGCTTGACCTGTGATCCTGTCTATCTCCTCACTCTGACTCCGGCTTAGCTGACTACTCCTCGATCCTCTGCCCTCTGTGTATGACCCAGCTTGTTCCAGTACTCTTCTCAGACTGTCTTCTGGTTTATGACCCCTGGCCTGGCTGCGGACCCTGTTCCTGGTTTACCCTGCTGTTTCTTACTCAAGACTTCTCTTTGCATGGCTGCCCACATTGCAACCCATTGCACTCCAACCACCTACTGCCAACCAGCCAGCCTGCAGCATTTCTGGCAACCCATGCACCTTTGGGCACCATATCCCCTGTATCACTCCCAGGGGAGCACTGCACTCAGCCGCAAGGGACACCCTCTCAGCAACCCGCCTCACACCAGAGACTTGACAGCTTGTAATGAGACCCTTCAAACCAAAATAGTTAAACATAATACTCAGAGATTGGAATTGTGCCTTACCATGATTTTACCAGATTTTTTTAAATGGTTTTGTATTTTGCAGGGTGCTAGAAATATGTAGAATCTAAATCCGTCTAAAGGACAAAGGATCATGCAAAATTATATAGGAAATGGTCTGTGGATGAGAATTAAACAGATCTGTATTAAGCCTAATAGGACAAGGGATACGTTACTATAATTACTGTGTATTGTACAGTGTATAATCTGATGTTTCCATATATGGGAAGATCAAACAAATGCAAAAAGAGTCTGCTTATGAGCTGACACAGGATACCTACTATTATGGAACATTTGGTCGGTAATAGTCCTACATTTGAGTGTGTAGGCTTGGTACATAGGAGCATGATTTTAGATGCTTTGAATGAGGATATTAAGGAAAATATTTCATTTGTTACTCCAAATCCTCATGATTTAAATGGCATTTTGTTAAGAATAGGTCATTTATGGAGGAAATCCAATATGGAAACTGTAAAGGTTGATGTGTTGTTTAGAACAAATGTTGAGCATGAGGATCAGAAGATTTAAACATATCTAAATAACCAGGGGATATATACCAGACATGTGATCCTAATGTACAAAACAGTTAATTAAAATAATAAGCAAATGTCCAAGACCTGGGTACCATTTTTCTAGTTAAAACAGTTATACGACCATCTGAAAATGAAATATGATAAAAAGAAGATGGGACATGACAAATTATTGGAAGCCAATGTGAATCTTCACAAACAGTTGAGAGTACAGGGTGACATAAATACAGATATAGCAAAAAAAATTCTTTAGATCTGTTTTTAAATGCAAATTACACCTCTATGGCAATGGGGGTAAATTAGCAGAGAACTGTACAAATGTAAATAGTGCTTTATTTATCTTCAGATACAATGTTTAAGGACTTTGCTAACAAATCTTTCTGAGTTTCCTATCTTTCAGATGCTGAAGATGAGTGAATCTGTGTGGCCAGAAATACTGATTTGCAAGTGAATTGCAGAAGCACAAAAAGTCTACACATTTTGCCTGAAATTGTTAGCTGGGGGAAAGTAAAAGAATACCCTGGTTAGATAAACAAATGTGTAATTTGTGCTGGGACCACTATATAATGAATTACAAGGACTTTTTAGTATAATGGATGCTCTCAATATGCATACATATTGTGACTTTTTACTCTAATATTTTATTTTTGCTATTTTTTTTCTTCATCTTTATCTAAAAACCAGAGAGAAGCGTTTAAATCTAGTAATCATTTTTATACCATCTGTAACATCTAAAGTGAGATGCTACCCAATGGCTTTGTGTAGCATAACTTACTGATTGTCTTAAGTGTTTATACATTGATGCTCAGACTGGGTAGAACAGCATAAGTTGAGGATATAATACTTTGGGAGGTTTTTCTCTAATTTTCTAAAAGGGAGGTGAATGAAATTCATCACTATAGTTGCAATTGGTTGAATCAGTTGTTTATAATATGCTCAAGGCTATGATATGACATATATGGATGTAATAATCTTTCTACTTTCATGGTGAAGATATTGGCAAGAATTTAGGCTGCTGTTTTGTCTGGAAAGATGATTTGATAAACATTATTGTCAGGCTGATGCTACCTAAACCATGTTATGGTCCTGTTCAGTGGAATTATGGACTGAATGATCTGTGTGACTGTTCTATTAAAAGCAATGTGGGGTGAAAAGGGCATATAGAGAATGGTAAAAGCGAATCACTGCCGGCAGAAGTTTTATTTTGGACTTGTGATGAAAGTTGCTGAAACTTAGCAATTCACCTTTGTGGATGAAACCCTGAGCCTGGAGATGGAGAAAATCAGGACTCTGAAGGCTCTAATCATTGTGCATTTGCAAATACTCTGTGGACTTTATCTGTGGGATCCAAAAAAAGGCTTCTCTCTGGAGAACCAAGTTGCTGCGGAAATTCATTTGGATTGGAGGAGTTAGCATCATATACACTCCTTTTTCCATAGTAACACTCATGATTATATCAACTATTAGTTGTCATACTTATATTTACAACAATCTCTAGCCATGCTGGCCTCATCCATAGACACAGATGTTGTTGCCCCTCGCACCTTCATTACAGGATTTAACTGATAGCAGTGGGAGCCAATGCCTTCCGTTGTCTCAACAAAACCTGTGAGAGTGGGAAGAGAAGACAGAGCCGATACAGATGGGTACAGTGCTGGATCGGGTGAGGAGTTGAGTATAAGGGGAGGTGGGTGAGGGGGCACTTCTAATATCTAAACATTTTTTACCTTAACCGCATCAGTCCCGGCGCTGCGTCACTTTAACTGACAATTGTGTGGTTGTGCGATGTTGCACCCAAACAAAATTGACGTCCCTTTTTTCCCACAAATAGAGCTTTCTTTTGGTGGTATTTGATCATCTCTGCGGTTTTTATTTTTTGCGCTATAAACAAAAAAATAGCGACAATTTTTAAAAAAACACAATATTTTTTACTTTTTGCTATAATAAATATCCCCCAAAAATATATAAAAAAAACTATTTTTTTCCTCAGTTTAGGCCGATATGTATTCTTCTACATATTTTTGGTGAAAGAATCGCAATAAGCGTATATTGATTGGTTTGCGCAAAAGTTAATGGTTAGTTTATGGCATTTTAATTATTTTTTTTTTAATTAGTAATGGAGGCAATCTGCAATTTTTATCGGGCTGCGACATTATGGCGGACACATCGGACATTTTTGACACTATTTTGGTACCATTGTCATTTATACAGCAATCAGTGCTATAAAAATGCATTGATTACTGTGTAAATGACACTGGCAGTGAAGGGGGGATGGGCTACCACTGCTCTCGATAACAGAGAGCAGTGATTTCTGTCATGACACAAGGCAGAATGGGGAAATGTCTTGTTTACATAGGCACTTCCGTGTTCTGAGACTCGATTGTCGCTGTACGCGTGGGTGCGCACGCGCGCCTGCTAGCCCCTGCTCTTAAAGGGGACGTACAGGTATGCCCATTTGCCCACCACTGCCATTGTGCCGACACTCGGCTGAGATTCTTATCTCTACTTCATCCAACTAAAAAAGGAGAAAATATTTAGGCTGGACATGACTGTTTCCCAAAAAGTATAAAGAGGAAGTAAACTTCCCTGGTTTGTTTTGTACCTATAATAAAAAGCTTACCTATAGGTACTGTAAATATCTCCTAAACTTGCACCGTTTAGGAGACATTTAGTGTATGCGCTGCCAATGACATCATCGACACATGCGCTCTGAAGGAACAGCCACCCGTGCCGTTTCTTCAGAGTCCTGCGCCGTGACTAGTGGCTCCCGCACGCATGTATTGGAGCCTGCAAACCCAGAAGGAACACCGGGGAAGATGTCAGCCGTCTCAGCAGTGTGCGGTCGTTGCTTGAGGGCTTCGTTCTAAGCTTTATTGCAACAAGAAGCTCTCCACTATTGCTTTGGGTGTAGAAAGGACCTGCAGTGAGCCTCTGTCATTCCTGACAGCCTAAGGGAGCTTGGAGATTTACCCCCCATAGGAACACCGGGAGCGTCAGCAAGCTAAAAGGCCTTGGCTGGGCTAAAGCCACTTGCCCTTTTATGCTTGCCATCTGGTAAGCAGGTTCAACTACTAGGGTGTATTGTCACTACTGCTTAGAAGTGCACGGTGGTGGTGTTTTCACTTGGAAAAAGATTTGGAGAAATCCCCTCTGATGTCATTTATATGGACTTTTATTAATTTTTAGCGCAGCTTTTTACAGGACACAGCCATTAATGTCTAAACCACTTGGAACAAAAGTGAGTAGACCCCTAAGTGAAAATGTCCAAATTGGGCCCAATTAGCCATTTTTCCTTCCCGGTGTCATGTGACTCATTAGTGTGTGTTAAATTTGGTGTTATCGCTCTCACTCTCTCATACTGGTCACTGGAAGTTCAACATGGCACCTCATGGCAAAAGAGGACTATCCCCCTTTCTCTATCAAGCAATTAACCACTGTGAGGTAAAGAGTAAGGGTAACGCCCAGTACACATGACCGGTTTTGCCGTCGGAATAAACTCCGAAGGTTTCTCCAATGGAATTCCATTCAAGCGGTCTTACCTACACATGGTCAAACCAAAGTCCGATCGCCCAGAACGCGGTGACGTACAACACGTATGACTGGACTAGAAAAAGGAAGTTCAATAGCCAGTATCCAATAGCTTCTGTCTCGTACTTGCTTCAGAGCATGAGTCATTTTTGGTCCGCCGGAACAGGATACAGACGAGCAGTTTTCCCGATAGGAATTGGTTCAGTGCAAAATATTTAGAACATGTTCTATTTCTAGGTCCGTCAGAATTTTCTAAAAAAAAAAAGTCCGATGAGGCATACACACGATCAGAATCATCGGACTTTTTCTGTCGGACATTCCGCTCATGTGTACACGGCATAAGGAGAGAAGTCTGCAATCTGCTACCCTGTTTCCCCGAAAATAAGACCTGTCAGTGATGGCTGCAATATAAGCCCTACCCCCCAAATAAGCCCTACCTTATTTCCCCAAAAAAAAGCCCTACCCTGAAAATAAGACCTACAAGGACTTTAACTAGGGCTTATTTGGGGGGTAGGGTTTATATTGCAGCCATCACCGACAATCACGCTAGGTCTTATTTTTGAGGAAACAGGGCATTGCTGATTTCTCCATCTGTAAATACTAGTTTTCTATCAGTCATGCTGGTTCAATGGCTTAAACAGTTTGAGCACTTCATCAGGAGAAAGTATGCAGATCATGACTTGGCTGTACAATTGTTCTATGTCAGTGAATCAGAAAGAATCATCTGTAGGCATACAAAGGATACCCAAACAACACCCCTCTGAAAGTGTCACCTCATTTGCAAACGGTTTGTTATTTTACCAATACCAGGCTTAGAATATCAAGACAATGTATAAATAAGCTAATAAAAGACCGTATTTTTGCTTTTAATGGGAAGATTTATGCTGCTGATAATTAACAAGGGTAGAGCCACCTTCTTGCCTATACCACCTATAGGCACAGGACTGTTGTATTGCAAGGAAAATTCAGGATGAAGTATGATCAACACATAAGTTGAGTAATAAAAAACAAAACAAAAATTTTATTTTGTTGCTATAAAACATAGATACAATTAGGCGTTATCAATTTTATCAGATTTGTTTTATAAAATACATGTTACACATTTGTTCTTGTTCACTTTCTAATTGAAACGTGAACACAACATTCATATTTTAGTGAATAATAATTGCAAATACCGTAGTTACAAGCGTTCATAAATCATTTTCTACATTGACGATTTACTGCAAAGGTAACTAAGTTCAAAGAAAACAACTGCAGAAATTACAGATTTACGTTGCAGGAGTAATGAAGAGGTTTAGATGATAGACACTTACTTGAAAGTATTACAGTGAAATGTGGGGCTGTATAATAGCATGGGGTCTGGAGTAAAGATAAACAGATGCTGCTCATAAAAGTAACAAATCATATAAATTGCAGCCGTGGACTTGGGATCATTACATATTTTCCCACCATGGTGATGTTACAGAAAAGGCAAATGCCTGCCTGCCAGAAGAAATTGCATATGAAATGACAGTAACAAGATTTGTTAAATTATACTGCATACAGTATGTTTTGACGGAACTGATGAGGTTGCAGTTGGATGTGCTATTACCGAAATAATAAAATGTGTGCTTTTGTTAGTGATATACTGTAGTTCTACTTCTAGGCTTGCTAGTAGACATGAGAAGATTGTTTTGCCCTACATGGGGTACAAACCAGAATTGTTTGCTGTGATTGCTGTTTCTTCTGGAATTCCTTCTCATCTTAGAACTGATAAACCGGGTTTCCGGGCCCTTAATCAGTTCCATTTCTGGCACCTTTTTGGGAAGCCTGTACTCCAATGAGAAATGCAGTTACGTCACGGCCGATCACAAATGGTATTCAACTCCTAAGACCGCGCATGCACACGATCGGGAGTGCGCAGCGTGGTCATGTCATGTCGGTAATGTTGGTGGCGGCGTGTTCCCAGGAACACTGCTCATCATTGACAAGGGTGAACAGCCAATAGTAAGTGGCTGTTCCATTCACAGCCGATCACTAAATATAAACACAGACTGGTTACTAGCTGTTACTATATATCTATATCTATATCTATATCTATATCTATATCTATATCTATATCTATATCTATATCTATATATCTATATATCTATATCTATATCTATATCTACATCTATATATATATATATATATCTCTATATCTATATCTATATCTATATCTATATCTTTGCCTTATTCACAGTTTTACCTTCCTGTCCCCTGTGATTGCACTATTTGGCCAAGTCAGATTTCCAGTGTTAGTGGATGGTTGTGCGGGGACTGACCAAGGCTGGGGCTACATAGGGGTAAGCACCCTTTTTGTACTATGCTAAAGTGGACATTGCGCTTGTTGTTGGCTTAATATTTCTTGTCTGTTTTATTATTAAATATCCCCAGGAGTTGTGACATTTGTTTGTTTATACTTTTGTTTTCTATTTTAGAACTATAAGAGTGTTGGATGATGTCATCTTTTTTGGCTTGCATATCCCTTGATAAAGCGACACAGGGAAACATGTCGGGCTAGTATGCTTGCAACCGCATCATCTTCCAAAAATTAAATACACTCAAAACCTGTTTGACCACTGTAACTGTACAAAAACTGTACTTTGTGTGATTTCATGTACTATTTATATGTTTTTTAACTTGAAATGTTACATTAAAAATTAGCTTTTTTAGAAAAATCCTTTTTTTGTCTTCTTGCACCGTCAAAATCCCTTTCCTCCCCCTTGTTTGCCATTTACATTTTCTCAGGGATGTGGTGCCTATTTACGTGGGTGTTTCATTCCTAATCGGAACCAACTTTCTGCTACTTGGAGAACACTTACTATTATTTTGTACAATCAAATTCATCTTTCTTATGTGCGCCTAGGTTTTCTATTAGGTGTAAGCCTGGTGAATTTGCTGGCCATTCCAATACTTTTAATTTTTGTTGCAAAAAAATCATTAGTTAGCTTGAAATTATGGCAGGAACCTAGGTCTTGCTGGAACACTCCATCGCCATCAGGAAACTGCCTCTTTAATATCAGGTTCAGTTTTGCCGTCAGAACACCTACATACTTATTACTGTCCATCATGCCTTCAATGCAGTGAAGTGTTTCTGGTCCATAAGCAGTAAAGGACCCCCAAAACATGACTTTAGGTGGGTGTTTAGGGGTTTGTTGGATGTGGTCAGTTCAAAGAGGTTCTCCAGGTGAGTGGCAAACAAAGTTTGACCTTTATCTATGAACATAAAACTGGATTTCATCTGAGAATATTATTTTCTACCACTGATCCAAAGTCCAGTCTCTATGCTTCTTTGCCCATAATAATTGCTTCTTCTTCATAGTGGCTGTCAAAAGCTGCTTCTTAACTGGGCGTCTGGTTCTGCGACCATGCTGGAGGAGTTTGTGGCGCACAATAGAAACACCCACATTAACTCCATGAGACGCAAGCTCCCTTTCGATGTCCCCACTGGTCTTCTTTGGGTTTATGATGCTAATTCTTCTGATTAGATTAGACCATCATTTCTCAGAATAGTCTTTTTTTCTTCTACAAGATCCTTTCCAAAAAATGTCCACAAACCCTGTCTTTTGATACACGTTCACAATCTTTGGAACACTTGAGCATTACACCTACACCAACTACATTTCCTATCTCCCGAACCATCAATTCAGCATTTTCTATCAAAGCAATTATTTTCAAGAAATATCTATTCAGACTGAAGTAAAAGAGTGAAAAACAGAATAGCACATTCTCATACAGTAAGTTTAGACATGCAGAAATCAATCTGCAGCAGGTTTATACTTGCATAGGCCCAATATAGAGTCTTGAAACAGTGCTTGCATGCTTGTCCCAACTGGTTTGCACAGTACTGTGTGTATAATATATATATATATATGGTATATATATATGGTATATATATATATATATATATATATATATATATATATATATATATATATATATATATATGGTATATATATATGGTATATATATATGGTATATATATATATATGGTATATATATATATGGTATATATATATATATATATATATATATATATATTATACACACAGTAAATTATCATAACTTTTTTTCTAGAGACTGCCATGGTTTGTATTGTGGGCTCTGTATCCTTGTCTGCATATAATCTGACCTAGCTGTAGTGTTTCACACATTCACATACTGCTAATTATAGCCTAAGATGAATTGACCTTTTCTAATTTTATCAGTCCACAAATTCTGTGCTCCCTGTTGTTGTCTGATTTTGCTTTAGCTTTGCTTTCTTCTTGCTGCTAATGCTCTCTCTGTAATATGCATTGAATGTATCTCCCATATAATTATGCACATTTTTTTGCATATGAAAGCAATATATGCTCTTAGTTTAAATTTAAGAACTGGGTGATTACAAATCTGGCACTACTCTGTGACCCAATCATCTAGGGCACCCTGATGTCAATACTTTGGATCATTGGAGAGATAAACAAAAGAGACCTTGGGATTGTACAGGTGAGGGGGGGAGTGGAAGTAAATTACCTAAGAAGTAAGGAGGAAAGGGGGGGGGGGGGTTGAAAGGGATAATATGATTGGTAATACAGGTACCCAGGAGTAATAAAAAATATATATACTTTATTAGAAATATACAAAAGAAATATTTAAAACAGTGAATAGTTCATACAAAATATCTAGACCATATACATGAGTGTTTTAATCAAGGAAAACATGCATATACGTGGTACTTGAGAACCCAACATGTTTCGGATAAAAAATGCAATTCCTTCTTCAGGGATTTCCTGTAAGGATATTGTATGATCTGGGGGGGTACATAGGTAGAATATACCAATCATTAGTACACATATACAGTATACATTATACATATAGCTATAAATGGTAGGTCATAGGAGCTTATAAGGGCAAACAATCATGATAAGAACTTGGGAAAACAAGAAATATATGTATATTTGTATATATCATAAGGAAGAGAAAGGACTTACTCGTTCACAGAATATCCCAGGCCGGACTGTAACTTAGTAGCTTAACAGATGGTGCTCCAAATCCTAGTCACCACAGCATCAGTTACGCATTCTGTTTAAATATATATAGCCACATATAGGCTTATATAGTGAAAGCCAAGGGCCAAAGGTTGGATGGAATTTCTGTAGTGATAATACTGGGGGATCTTAGAGCCTCCCGGATGTGTCAAACACGGGAATTCACCAGCTTCCACAAGGAACAGCAAGGAGAGGAAGGGGGGAATGTACAGCCCTAAATATAAATATAATATGATATAAGTATCAGAAGGTAAATTGATGGACAGAGTACATCAACACATACAATAGTCAATGTGCGAATGAGTATATGCGTCTACATGCGTCTATGAGTATATGAGCGTCTACCTGGGCCCTCCTATCGTACCAGAATTAAATCATGGAGAAGAAATATAACCAACAAATATATATAAAATGGTATAGTAAGTAAGGTATGGGGAGGTAGCAATGGGTTAACCTATATGGGGTTCGCTCTATGATATGTACAATCCATTTAAACAAGTGTGTTTGCACAGTGGATCAATGGCTTTTACCCCAGTATGTATATATATATATATACCCCTTTTATTTGCATGACAGATAGTAAGGATGTCAATAATATCTGAGGAAATCGCCATATTAATATGGTAAAATCTAGTACTTACTTAAAGTTGTCAGACTGTTAGAAAGGACATCAACCTCCTCCTAGATGTGCAGTCTAGGTGTGCAGCTCAAAAGTGTGTCTGCAACTGGAGGTTTAAATACAGCTGAGTAGAGAAAACCCCACCTATACTGGGCGGGGGATGTGTACTGCTAATCTATTGTATAGTGCACTAGGGGGACGGACACAGTTCAGCATCATCAGCTACCTCAGCTGAACAGTGTCAGCGGAGGGAATGATGACGGAATGTACAGCCCTAAATATAAATATAATATGATATAAGTATCAGAAGGTAAATTGATGGACAGAGTACATCAACACATACAATAGTCAATGTGCGAATGAGTATATATGCATCTACATGCGTCTATGAGTATATGAGCGTCTACCTGGGCCCTCCTATTGTGCCAGAATTAAATCATGGAGAAGAAATATAACCAACAAATATATATAAAATGGTATAGTAAGTAAGGTATGGGGAGGTAGCAATGGGTTAACCTATATGGGGTTCGCTCTATGATATGTACAATCCATTTAAACAAGTGTGTTTGCACAGTGGATCAATAGATTTTACCCCAGTATGTATATATATATATATAACTCTCTATTCACATGACAGATAGTAAGGATGTCAATAATATCTGAGGAAATCGCCATATTAATATGGTAAAATCTAGTACTTACTTAAAGTTGTCAGACTGTTAGAAAGGACATCGACCTCTTCCTAGATGTGCAGTCTAGGTGTGCAGCTCAAAAGTGTGTCTGCAACTGGAGGTTTAAAAACAGCTGAGTAGAGGAAACCCCGCCTATACTGGGCGGGGGATGTGTACTGCTAATCTATTATATAGTGCACTAGGGGAACGGACACAGTTCGGCATCATCAGCTACCTCAGCTGAACAGTGTCAGTGGAGAGAATGATGATGCAGTGGAGGGTGGACGGGATTCGGCATCACTAGCCCTCCAGTTGATCAGTGTCAGCAGAGGAGGTAATGTGCGCCGAAGGCTGTTCCCTCGGCACGGCGGTGTCCAAAGCCAACGCGTCATAAGACGCGATGACGTCAGACGTCGCGGCGCCGCCGACATGGGAAAGAAGGGCTCAGTGAAGGCCGGTCCAAAGAGCAGCCGCATCATGCATGCACGAGCGGCGGATCAGATGGATCACCAAGAGCCCTATGTAAGGCCCCACTCTACAGAGATGTGGGGCCTACCCGTGCCGGGGGACATATGCCAGTGAGAAAACATGAATAGACTTACCCTGGGGCAATAGATCCTGAGTGGAATGACATGTCACAGTAGAATGATTGATTATACATAATGGCAAACTGATGCTGCAGGGGCTAAGAAGAGAGGGGGGGGACAAAAAAGAGGGGGAAAGGGGGCAACCACATGTCAAGCAAAGTCCGCCCATGGATATGTCATGCCAAAATACATAAGACATACATAATTAAAGTACATAACAATACATGCAAATAATACATATACCATACCATAATACAATGTGACATATTCATAAAGGTTGCAGTAGTAACATTAGCTCCTTTATATACAGTGTATATCACATGTGATGCTCACAATAATACTTAAGTATAGTGATGTCAATTTGTACAATAGAGCTTTTTGAAAGAACATTAAATTATAACATCATATATTATGAGTTTCATATGGGAAAATATGTCTATAATTGTATCTATAAGGCAATTGGTTGCTATACAATGACGATGGAAACTAACTAGGTGATTATAGGTCCCTTTCGTAACCCCCTGATGTAAAGCCTTGTAGAAACGGTTTAAAGCTTAGTATTTCATTTAGGCCTGGGGGTGAGGTGGCATTCAAATTTGAAATCCACCTAATTTCTCGTTGGAGAAGTAGTTTATTTGCATCTCCACCTCTAGGAGTTTGGTGGAGGCGGTCCAATACTAGGACTGTAATCTTTGGGAAGCGTTCATTATGGACTAACGCTATGTGGCGACCCCATGGAAAATCTGGATCTTTTGTTTTCATGGCCGCTAAGTGTCGGTAAAGACGCTTACAAAGTTTCTGGATGGTTTTACCAACATAAAAACAGCCACACTCGCACTGTATTAGATATACCACGAGTGTGGTCTGACAGTTGACGTAATGTTTTGGGGAAAAAATCCACCCATTTGGAAGGCGTGGATTTTTGTTTGTGTTAATATACTTGCAGTAGCCGCATGAGCCACAAGGAAAGGTGCCAAGGGTCTTGCAGGGTCACCACGGGTCAGTCCTTTGAATTCGCTCTTGACTAAACGATCCCCAACAGAAGTATTGCGTCTAAAGGTGACTAGGGGGTTGGGGGAAACGAAGGGGCCCACTAGTGGGTCATTGGTCAAGGCATGCCAATATTTAGAAAGAATATGCCTTATCTCTGTATGTTAATTTGAAAATGTGGTAATTATTCTAGTATAAGGGTTAGCATTGCGAGTGGCTCTATGCTGTGATTGTAGCAAATTCTGTCTGTCTCGTTTGTTAGCCTTGTTGAAGGCTCGTTTTAAGCATCTATGGCTATAGCCTCTATCTAGGAGACGATTTTTTAGGGCTTTAGCTTCTCGCAAGAAATCGTCATTATTGGAGCAGTTACGTTTTATCCTGAGGAATTGGCTGAATGGTATGGAGTTGATTAGTGGTCTCGGATGGAAACTATCCGAGTGTAGGATAGTATTCCCCGAGGTGGGTTTACGGTGAAGTTTACAAGCCAAAGAATTGTCCGTATCCTTAAATATCTCAACATCTAGAAAAGTTACAGATTTGTAGTTATAAGTCATTGTGAAGTTTAGATTGAATGCATTACAATTTAGTGCAATTAAAAAGTTATGAAGTAAGTCAACAGTTCCCTCCCACAGGATGAGGATGTCATCGATGTACCTGCGCCACATAGTGATATGGCGCAGGTACATCGAGAGACCCCCATCACTGAATATAGACCTCTCCCATTCCCCCAGGTACAGATTGGCGTAGCCAGGGGCACAGCAAGTGCCCATGGCTACGCCCTGTACCTGAAAGAAGTATTGTCCATGAAAGCCAAAGATATTATGTTGAAGTATATAGTCCAATGCCTGTAGTATAAATTCATTATATGGTTTTGAAGAGGGGGTAGTTTCTAATTTTTTGGATGCACGCTAGTCCCTTACTGTGCGGTATAGAACTATACAATGTTTCGACATCGATAGAGACCAGGATAGTATGGTCAGATACTCGAATTCCATTGATAATTTGAAGTAAGTGAATCGTGTCTCTTATATATGATGGTAAAGATGACACTAATGGTCTAAAGTGTTCATCTACTACTTTTGACAGGTTTTCAGTGATGGATCCATTGCCCGACACAATGGGTCTGCCTGGGGGGTCTTTTGAATTCTTGTGAATCTTGGGAAGGGAATAAAATGTGGGAATGACTGGGAATGTGGTGCGGATAAATTTCCACATTTGATTGGAAATGATATTGTTATTCAATGCTCATTCGACGAGAATGTAAAATTCTTTGTTGAACCGAGTGATTGTTTGAAATTCAATGGGTCTGTACCAATCTGTGTTCTTAAGTATTTTCATGCACATAGATATGTACTTCTCATTATCCATCAAAACGATGTTTCCGCCCTTATCTGAGGATTTAATAATTAAATTTGGATTTTTAGCTAACTCATTGAGGGCTGTTTGTTCACTGATTGTTAAGTTGTTAGCTATTTTAGAATTTGTGCTCATACTTTTAATCTCTTGGGTGATTAATTTTAAGAAGGTAGCTATGCCATGATTGGAACTCGGTGAGGGATACAGGTCGGATTTTTTTCTTTAGCTTGGAAACTGTTTGTTCTAATGTTGTAAGATTAGTAGATTCATTTAGATAGGACTCCAGATCGATGGTATCGATAAGGTCTCGAGTATCACTCTCTTCTAGGAGTGTATTTAAATCTGCTAGTGCTTGGCGTTCTCTGATTGTTTGGAAAGTAGTTGAGTCAGCATCAGTTTTGTCAAACATGCTTTGTAGCTGAAGTTTGCGCATGAACAGGTGTACGTCTTTAATTATTTCAAATTTGTCAGTTTTTCGGTTGGGACAAAAGGTAAGTCCTTTGGATAATACCGAGGTTTCATCTAATGTCAGAGGGTGTGATGAAAGGTTAATTATATTGTACGGTTGAGATGTAGTATGTTCTATGTCAGAACGATGGAGGGGGAGCTCAAGTTTTTTGACTGGAACAGACTCGGGATTTTAACAGCAGTAGAGGAAGTTATTTCTTTTATATTCGATCCCACAGAAGTTGGACCGGAAGTATTATCAGAAAAAGTAGGTGTTTTAATAGGAGTTTTACGTGTACGATTCCCTTGATTGCGTTTGGGTCTGCTCTCACAGCTATCACCGTTTCTCTGTCTTTTTTGTTTACTTGTATTTCTATTTGTTTTTGAGAGTGATTGTGATACACTGGAGGCTACAGATGAGGTGTCAGAGGCGTCTGATTGGTAGCCGTGTTGTGTATGGCGACGTTGGTAATTTTTGTTATTGGTCTGTTGGTGCCATTTATAGGCCCGGCCTTCTTGGAAGGCCTGTTTGTCACGAAAGAATTTATTTTCTTTTTTGGCAAGAATATCTCTATTAAAAGCCACAACATGTGCCTTTAATTTATCATTAAGCTCTGGGAAAGAAGGGTGGGTATTAAATGTATTGATTTGGGAGTACAATCTGTCGATGTTCCTGTCAATGTCTATTAATCGCTTGTTGTACTCTTCAATGAGAAGATTCATCATCTGACTAGAGCATGATTTTAAAACATTTTCCCAAGCCATTTTAAAGGTGGAGTCAATGTTATCGAAAGATGGGAAGATCTGAACCCTGAACTCCAGAGGGTTCAGATCCTCCCTAATATATTCCTGAAATGTCCTAGTGTGCCAATAAAGTGAGGATTTCTTTTCTAACCATTTGGTGAGATTGAAGAATATGAAAGACAGCTCCGATTTTTTGGATTCCTTCTGTTCATAATCTTTCTGGAGATTGTTTGCAAATGCAACCCAAGCTTGACCTATGAATTCTGCCATATTAAAATTAATACTAAGTGTAGGGTATAGTAACTATTGGCAGTGCAGCAGAGGAGAGGTTCTCAGCTCAAAAGCGAGATTCTGGTGGGTATCTTCTACCCGAGTTTTACTTAAGTTAAATTTTCAAAAAATTGATACACTGCCAAACATGAAGTATACAGGTAAGTGGATACCCCCTTCACCACATCCCGACAATAATTTTTGGAGAGATAAACAAAAGAGACCTTGGGATTGTATGGGTGAGGGGGGGGTGGAAGTAAATTACCTAAGAAGTAAGGAGGGAAGAGGGTTTTTTTTTTTGAAAGGGATAATATGATTGGTAATACAAGTACCCAGGAGTAATAAAAAATATATATACTTTATTAGAAATATACAAAAGAAATATTTAAAACAGTGAACAGTTCATACAAAATATCTAGACCATATACATGAGTGTTTTAATCAAGGAAAACATGCATATACGTGGTACTTGAGAACCCAACATGTTTCGGATAAAAAATGCAATTCCTTCTTCAGGGTTTTCCTGTAAGGATATTGTATGATCTGGGGGGGTACATAGGTAGAATATACCAATCATTAGTACTTGGCCCTTGGCTTTCACTATATAAGCCTATATGTGGCTATATATATTTAAACACAATGCGTAACTGATGTTGTGGTGACTAGGATTTAGAGCACCATCTGTTAAGCTACCAAGTTACAGTCCGGCCTGGGATATGCACACATTTCTGTGGACGAGTAAGTCCTTTCTCTTCCTTAATTAGGGATGAGCTTCGTGCTCGAGTCGAACCTATGTTCGACTCGAACATCGTCTGTTCGCCCGTTCGCCGAATTGCAAACGATATGGGCCGTTCGCGCCAAATTCGTGTGGCGCATCACGGCCCATAATTCACTGCGGCATTGCAGTGCATTGCTGGCTGATGATTGGCCAAGCATGCACTATGACCCGCATGCTTGGCCAATCACAGCGCCGTCTGAACAGAGAGCCGTAATTGGCCAAAGCCAAGGAGGCTTTGGCCAATTATGGCTCAGGGGATTTAGTACACGCCCCACACTATATAAGGCCACCTGCACGGCAGCCCTGTGTAGTGTGTGTTCCGGCGTTGAAAGAGATAGACAGAGAGACAGTGTCATTTGATTTGAGTTAGATAGATTAGGCAGAACAGTCAGTCAGTTAGCTGCACTTACAGTGTATTGTGTATATTAGGGATGAGCTTCGTGTTCGAGTCGAACCCATGTTCGACTCGAACATCGGCTGTTCGGTCGTTCGCCGAATTGCGAACGATATGGGCCGTTCGCGCCAAATTCGTGTGGCGCGTCACGGCCCATAATTCACTGCGGCATCGCAGTGCATTGCTGGCTGATGATTGGCCAAGCATGCACTATGACCCGCATGCTTGGCCAATCACAGCGCCGTCAGTAGAGAGAGCTGTAATTGGCCAAAGCCAGGGTGGCTTTGGCTAATTATGGCTCAGGGGATTTAGTACACACCCCACACTATATAAGGCCGCCTGCACGGCGGCCCTGTGTAGTGTGTGTTCCGGTGTGCTGAGAGATAGAGAGAGAGAGAGACAGTGTCATTTGATTTGAGTTAGATAGATTAGGCAGAACAGTCAGTCAGTTAGCTGCACTTACAGTGTATTGTGTATATATATGCATCCCAGGTGTTGCATATATATATATACACTGTATTCAGTTTAGCTAGATCCGTTCCTGTTATCTTCTATCTAGACTATTTACATTTAGTGCAGTGTGTCCTGCTCACAGTGTTCAGCTAGATCCGTTCCTGCTATTTACATTCAGTGCAGTGCGTCCTGCTCACAGTGTTCAGCTAGATCCGTTCCTGGTATTTACATTTAGTGCAGTGCGTCCTGCTCACAGTGTTCAGCTAGATCCGTTCCTGCTATTTACATTCAGTGCAGTGCGTCCTGCTCACAGTGTTCAGCTAGATCCGTTCCTGGTATTTACATTTAGTGCAGTGCGTCCTGCTCACAGTGTTCAGCTAGATCCGTTCCTGCTATTTACATTCAGTGCAGTGCGTCCTGCTCACAGTGTTCAGCTAGATCCGTTCCTGCTATTTACATTCAGTGCAGTGCGTCCTGCTCACAGTGTTCAGCTAGATCCGTTCCTGGTATTTACATTTAGTGCAGTGCGTCCTGCTCACAGTGTTCAGCTAGATCCGTTCCTGCTATTTACATTCAGTGCAGTGCGTCCTGCTCACAGTGTTCAGCTAGATCCGTTCCTGGTATTTACATTTAGTGCAGTGCGTCCTGCTCACAGTGTTCAGCTAGATCCGTTCCTGCTATTTACATTCAGTGCAGTGCGTCCTGCTCACAGTGTTCAGCTAGATCCATTCCTGCTATTTACATTCAGTGCAGTGCGTCCTGCTCACAGTGTTCAGCTAGATCCGTTCCTGGTATTTACATTTAGTGCAGTGCGTCCTGCTCACAGTGTTCAGCTAGATCCGTTCCTGCTATTTACATTCAGTGCAGTGCGTCCTGCTCACAGTGTTCAGCTAGATCCGTTCCTGGTATTTACATTTAGTGCAGTGCGTCCTGCTCACAGTGTTCAGCTACATCCGTTCCTGCTATTTACATTCAGTGCAGTGCGTCCTGCTCACAGTGTTCAGCTAGATCCGTTCCTGCTATTTACATTCAGTGCAGTGCGTCCTGCTCACAGTGTTCAGCTAGATCCGTTCCTGCTATTTACATTCAGTGCAGTGCGTCCTGCTCACAGTGTTCAGCTAGATCCGTTCCTGGTATTTACATTTAGTGCAGTGCGTCCTGCTCACAGTGTTCAGCTACATCCGTTCCTGCTATTTACATTCAGTGCAGTGCGTCCTGCTCACAGTGTTCAGCTAGATCCGTTCCTGCTATTTACATTCAGTGCAGTGCGTCCTGCTCACAGTGTTCAGCTAGATCCGTTCCTGCTATTTACATTCAGTGCAGTGCGTCCTGCTCACAGTGTTCAGCTAGATCCGTTCCTGGTATTTACATTTAGTGCAGTGCGTCCTGCTCACAGTGTTCAGCTAGATCCGTTCCTGCTATTTACATTCAGTGCAGTGCGTCCTGCTCACAGTGTTCAGCTAGATCCGTTCCTGGTATTTACATTTAGTGCAGTGCGTCCTGCTCACAGTGTTCAGCTAGATCCGTTCCTGCTATTTACATTCAGTGCAGTGCGTCCTGCTCACAGTGTTCAGCTAGATCCGTTCCTGCTATTTACATTCAGTGCAGTGCGTCCTGCTCACAGTGTTCAGCTAGATCCGTTCCTGGTATTTACATTTAGTGCAGTGCGTCCTGCTCACAGTGTTCAGCTAGATCCGTTCCTGCTATTTACATTCAGTGCAGTGCGTCCTGCTCACAGTGTTCAGCTAGATCCGTTCCTGGTATTTACATTTAGTGCAGTGCGTCCTGCTCACAGTGTTCAGCTAGATCCGTTCCTGCTATTTACATTCAGTGCAGTGCGTCCTGCTCACAGTGTTCAGCTAGATCCGTTCCTGCTATTTACATTCAGTGCAGTGCGTCCTGCTCACAGTGTTCAGCTAGATCCGTTCCTGGTATTTACATTTAGTGCAGTGCGTCCTGCTCACAGTGTTCAGCTAGATCCGTTCCTGCTATTTACATTCAGTGCAGTGCGTCCTGCTCACAGTGTTCAGCTAGATCCGTTCCTGGTATTTACATTTAGTGCAGTGCGTTGTGCTCACAATGTTCAGCTACATCCGTTCCTGCTATTTACATTCAGTGCAGTGCGTCCTGCTCACAGTGTTCAGCTAGATCCGTTCCTGCTATTTACATTCAGTGCAGTGCGTCCTGCTCACAGTGTTCAGCTAGATCCGTTCCTGCTATTTACATTCAGTGCAGTGCGTCCTGCTCACAGTGTTCAGCTAGATCCGTTCCTGGTATTTACATTTAGTGCAGTGCGTCCTGCTCACAGTGTTCAGCTACATCCGTTCCTGCTATTTACATTCAGTGCAGTGCGTCCTGCTCACAGTGTTCAGCTAGATCCGTTCCTGCTATTTACATTCAGTGCAGTGCGTCCTGCTCACAGTGTTCAGCTAGATCCGTTCCTGCTATTTACATTCAGTGCAGTGCGTCCTGCTCACAGTGTTCAGCTAGATCCGTTCCTGGTATTTACATTTAGTGCAGTGCGTCCTGCTCACAGTGTTCAGCTAGATCCGTTCCTGCTATTTACATTCAGTGCAGTGCGTCCTGCTCACAGTGTTCAGCTAGATCCGTTCCTGCTATATACATTTAGTGCAGTACGTCCTGCTCACAGTGTTCAGCTAGATCCGTTCCTGTTATCTTCCTACTGACAGGCAGGCTTGTCTGGTTACAGTATATAAAGCTACCTGAAGAAAATTACAGGTGTTCTTTTTGATCCTATTAGTACCACGGTCAGGCAGCTAGACTATTTACATTTAGTACAGTGTGTCCTGCTCACAGTGTTCAGCTAGATCCGTTCCTGTTATCTTCCTACTGACAGGCAGGCTTGTCTGGTTACAGTATATAAAGCTACCTTAAGAAAATTACAGGTGTTCTTTTTGATCCTATTAGTACCACGGTCAGGCAGCTAGACTATTTACATTTAGTACAGTGCGTCCTGCTCACAGTGTTCAGCTAGATCCGTTCCTGTTATCTTCCTACTGACAGGCAGGCTTGTCTGGTTACAGTATATAAAGCTACCTGAAGAAAATTACAGGTGTTCTTTTTGATCCTATTAGTACCACGGTCAGGCAGCTAGACTATTTACATTTAGTACAGTGTGTCCTGCTCACAGTGTTCAGCTAGATCCGTTCCTGTTATCTTCCTACTGACAGGCAGGCTTGTCTGGTTACAGTATATAAAGCTACCTTAAGAAAATTACAGGTGTTCTTTTTGATCCTATTAGTACCACGGTCAGGCAGCTAGACTATTTACATTTAGTACAGTGCGTCCTGCTCACAGTGTTCAGCTAGATCCATTCCTGTTATCTTCCTACTGACAGGCAGGCTTGTCTGGTTACAGTATATAAAGCTACCTGAAGAAAATTACAGGTGTTCTTTTTGATCCTATTAGTACCACGGTCAGGCAGCTAGACTATTTACATTTAGTACAGTGCGTCCTGCTCACAGTGTTCAGCTAGATCCGTTCCTGTTATCTTCCTACTGACAGGCAGGCTTGTCTGGTTACAGTATATAAAGCTACCTTAAGAAAATTACAGGTGTTCTATCCCAGCTTAGTGCAGCTACAGGCCATTAGTATGTCTGGAAGGCCAAGAAGGAGAGGCAGACAGTCACAAGCCAATAAGAGAGGGCAAGCAGGCTCTGTGTCTAGTGCTGGTCGTGGAGACGGTGCATCCTCATCAGCACGTGGCCATGGGACACGCTTGGCCTTTTTTTCGGCAGCTGGCCGTGTTGAGCCGCAACATGCGGAAGACTTGGTCGAGTGGATGACCAAGCCGTCCTCATCCTCCTCATCCTCTCTCACCCATGCCCAGGGTGCTTTGTCTGGCAAAGCAGCGGCCTCTTCCCTCAGCTCAATGTCATCAGTGACTCCTTCCCTAGCTCCACCATGTCCTCATGAGGATTCCCTCGAACTGTTTGACCACAGTGTTGGGTACATGCTCCAGGAGGATGCCCAGCGTTTGGAAGGCTCTGATGATGATACTGAGCTCAATGAAAGCAGTAACATGAGCACGGACAGAGGGGGTGCCCAAGAAGGACAGCAATCTGGCAGTCATGCTCCCCCTGCTGCAGCATACTGCCAGGTTTGCTCCAGTGATGAGGAGGGAGGGGATGATGAGGTCACTGACTCAACGTGGGTGCCTGATAGGAGAGAGGAGGAGGAGGAGGAGGAGGTGGCACATCACCAACTAGGCAGGATGCCCTCCAGGGGCCAGCCTAAGGGCAGCACATTGACTGCATCACACCCCAAAGCTCCACATGTGCAGGGCGCTGCAGTCTCTGCGCGTTATTCAAAAAGTTCTTTGGTGTGGGCCTTTTTTGAGACGAGTGCATCAGATCGCACCGCTGCTATTTGCAACATATGTCTCAAGCGTATCTCGCGTGGCCAAAACATCTCCCGCTTGGGTACCACATGCTTGACCAGACATATGTTGACCTGCCATGCAGTTCGTTGGCAAGCGTATCTAAAAGACCCACACCAAAGAACAAAGACGATCTCTCCTTGCTCCTCATCAGCTGAGATTTCCAACCCCACTAGACCTTCAGTCCTCTCTGAGACCTGCAGTGAGAGGAATGAAGGTGTAGAATTAGGTGTGTCACAGCCAAGTACTTGTGGGCAATCTGCTTTTGGTACACCGACGTCAGATTGTACCAGGCAAATTTCCCTGCCCCAGCTGCTGCACCGCCGAAAGAAGTTTGCTCCCAGCCATCCACATGCCCAGCGGTTGAATGCTAGCTTGGCAAAATTTCTAGCACTTCAACTGCTGCCTTTTCAGTTGGTAGACTCTGCCCCCTTCCGTGAGTTTGTGGAATGTGCGGTTCCTCAGTGGCAGGTACCCAAACGCCACTTTTTCTCACGGAAGGCGATTCCGGCTCTCTACCGGCATGTGGAAGGCAATGTCCATGCCTCGCTGGACAGGGCGGTCAGCGGTAAGGTGCATATTACCGCTGACTCATGGTCCAGCAGGCATGGACAGGGACGTTACTTAAGTTTCACGGCGCATTGGGTGACTCTGCTGGCAGCTGGGAAGGATGCAGGACAAGGTGCAGTAGTGTTGGAGGTTGTTCCGCCACCACGCCTCCAAAATGCTGATTGTGACACACCTCTCTCCTCCACCCCCTCCTCTTCTTCTTCCTCCATGGCCTCTTCCTCGAAACCAGCGGTTCTCCGTAGGCGTTCAAGGGGCTACGCAAGTACGCAGGCCAAAAGATGCCATGCGGTGCTTGAGCTGGTGTGCTTGGGGGACAGGAGCCACACTGGGGCAGAGGTTCTGTCAGCTCTGCAGGGGCAGGTTCAGAGGTGGTTGACGCCACGCCAACTTAAGGCAGGAATGGTGGTTTGCGACAATGGCACCAACCTCCTCTCTGCCCTCCGACAGGGACAACTGACCCATGTGCCCTGTTTGGCTCACGTCCTTAACTTGGTGGTGCAGCGGTTCTTGGGCAGGTACCCGGGCTTACAGGATGTCCTGAGGCAGGCCAGGAAAGTCTCTGTGCATTTCCGCCGGTCATATAATGCCAGTGCTCGGCTGACGGACCTCCAAAAGGAGTTTAACCTGCCCAAGAACCGCCTAATCTGTGACATGCCCACCAGGTGGAACTCGACGTTGGCCATGCTGCAGCGGCTGCACACGCAGCAGAGGGCCATCAATGAGTACCTGTGCGACTATGGCACCAGGACAGGGTCAGGGGACCTTGGTTTTTTTTCCCCACGCCAGTGGGCCATGATCAGGGATGCATGCACTGTCCTGTCACCATTCGAGGAGGCCACGAGGATGGTGAGCACTGACAGTGCATGCATCAGTGACACTGTCCCCCTTGTCCACCTGTTGGAGCACACGCTGCGTGGAATAATGGACAGGGCACTTGAGGCAGAACAGAGGCAGGAAGAGGAGGACTTCCTTAGCTCTCAAGGCCCCCTTTATCCAGACAGTGTTCCTGCGTGCCCGCCGATCACACAGGAAGAGGACGAGGAGGAGGAGGAGGAGGAAGATTGTGTCAGTATGGAGGTGGAGCCTGGCACTCAGCATCAGCAGTCTTTAAGGGATCAGTCCCAAGGAACACATGGACTTGTACGTGGCTGGGAGGAGGTGGCTGCGGACGTTGTTGTCCTTAGTGACCCAGAGGACTCCGGACCGAATGCCTCAGCAAACCTACGCTGCATGGCCTCCCTGATCCTGCAAAGCCTGCGTAAGGATCCTCGTATTCGTGGTATCAAGGAGAAGGACCAATACTGGCTGGCAACCCTCCTTGATCCACGTTACAAGGGTAAGGTTGCGGACCTTATCTTGCCATCGCAGAGGGAGCAGAGGATGAAACATCTTCGGGAGGCCTTGCAGAAAGGTCTGTGCAACGCGTTCCCAGAGACTGGGAGGTTACAAACTCCTGTTTCTGGACAACGTGTTGCTGAGGCTTCGGTCAGTCAAAGAAGGAGCGGTGGAGAAGGTGGCCGTCTGACCGATGCGTTCAGACAATTTTTTGGTCCGCAGCCCCAAGGTATGCTCGGTTCCAGCAACCATCGCCAGCGTCTGTTTTACATGGTGCAGGAATACCTAGGGGCAAGATCTGACTTGGACACCTTTCCCACCGAAAATCCTCTGGGTTACTGGGTCTTGAGGATGGATCACTGGCCAGAGCTTGCACAGTATGCAATTGAGCTACTGGCCTGTCCTGCATCCAGCGTTCTTTCGGAACGCACATTCAGTGCTGCTGGAGGCTTTGTAACCGATCACAGGGTGCGTCTGTCCACCGACTCGGTCGATCGACTGACCTTCATAAAAATGAATCAGTCTTGGATCACCACCAGCTACCAAGCACCTGATGCTGATGTAACCGAATAATTTTTTTTGAAATCTCAGATCCCTTCAAAGACTGCCTATACTGATGCTGAGTGACTATCCCTGAGAAATTATCCTCTTCCTCCTCAATCATCACGCTGATAGCTTGTAAGAACATTTTTGGTTCTGGGTGCCACCACCAGTGCCTAAGGCACAATTTTTCAGCCCCTGTTTAACAGGGGCGTGTAATTACAATTTTTGATGCAATACTTTGCAGCAGGGCTCATTTTTGCATTACAACTAGAGTGTCTGTGAGGGGTTACAGTGTTGTGGCACCAGCACCAGTGCCTAAGGCCCAATTTTTCAGCCCTTGTTTAACAGGGGCATGTAATTACAATTTTTGATGCAATACTTTGCAGCAGAGCTCATTTCAGCATTCCAACTAGAGTATCTGTGAGGGGTTGCAGTGTTGTGGCACCAGCACCAGTGCCTAAGGCCCAATTTTTCTGCCCCTGTTTAACAGGGGCGTGTAATTACAATTTTTGATCTAATATTTCACAGAAGGGCCTATTTCTGCACCCACCAAGAGCGAGTGAGGACTTACAGTGTTGTGGCACCAGCACCACCACCACCAAAGGCCCAATTTTTCTGCCCTTGTTCAACAGGGGCATGTAATTACAATTCTTGATCTAATATTTCACAGCAGGGCCCATTTCTGCACCCACCAAGAGCGAGTGAGGACTTACAGTGTTGTGGCACCAGCACCACCACCAAAGGCCCAATTTTTCTGCCCTTGTTCAACAGGGGCATGTAATTACAATTCTTGATCTAATATTTCACAGCAGGGCCCATTTCTGCACCCACCAAGAGCGAGTGAGGACTTACAGTGTTGTGGCACCAGCACCACCACCACCACCAAAGGCCCAATTTTTCTGCCCCTGTTCAACAGGGGCATGTAATTACAATTCTTGATCTAATATTTCACACCAGGGCCCTCTGAGGGCTTACAGTGTTGTGGCCACAACAACACCTAAGGCCCAAATTTCTGCTGAGTATATAGGGCAGGCCCCTACTTTCAAACATCTAACTTGCAAACGACTCCTACTTGCAAACGGAAGGAGACAACAGGAAGTGAGATGAAATCTACCCCTAGGAAGGGAAATTCTCTCCTGTAAGAGTTAATATGGGAAAAACGTGTCTCCTCTCCACTGATGCTTTATTACCAATCCTTGTTTCACAAAAAAACCCAAGTTTTCAAAAAACATTTGTCATTGGGACAGAAAGTGAGGTGAAATCTTCTGAAGAGGTGCACAGACAGCAAAACAAATGTTACAGGGGTAATAACCCTTCCCTATGTTTTCCAAAAAGCTTAAAAATAGATTCTTTGGCTGGAGCTACACTTTAAAAATGTACCAGTCCAAAATTACAAACAGATTCTACCTAACAACAAACCTACAGTCCCTGTCTTGTTTGCACCGCCTGTATACTGCTGTTCAGAATATATAGGGCATGGGGGCCCCACGCCTTTCCTTTTTTTAATTTGGGTGTGGGGTTCCCCTTAATATCAATACAAGATCCAAAGGGCCTGGTAATGGACTGGGGGGTACCCATGCCATTTGTCTCACTGATTTTCATCCATATTGCCAGGACCCGACATTACATTAAACCTGCAAGCAGTTTTAAATTACCTTATATACTCGAGTATAAGTCGTTCCGAGTATAAGTCGAGGCCCTAATTTACCACAAAAAAAATGGGAAAAACTTATTGACCCGAGTATAAGACGAGGGTGAGAAATGCACAGCTACTGTAAGTGGAAAAGAGGGTCAACAATGCCCATTTGCAGCATCACTGTGCCCATTTGCAGCCATAGGTCCCCTGAGCTTCAAACTCGGTAGTTAAGGGTTCCTAGATGCCCCCTAGCTGCAGCCAAAATTTGGGGTCTCTGAACCCAAAGGGTCCCGAAATGACATTGCTGCAGATAGACACAGTTGACCGAATTTGGGGCCCTGTATCTCGGGGCCACTTAGTGCTAAGAACCCCAAATTTGGTGTGCAAACCCAGTGGAACTAGCACCATAAAATTTCCAAAGCTGGGGTTTCTAGCACCAAGTGGCCACGAGATACAGGGCCCCAAAAATCAGTTCAGAAAATGTCAAGCACTTTTCTGCAGCAGAGAATGACATTTTCCGAACCAGTTTTGGGGCCCTGTATCTCAGCGCCACTTGGTGCTAGGAACCCAAGCTTTGGATATGTTATGGGACCAGGCCCACTGGGGTTGCACACCACATTTGGGGTTCCTAGCACCAAGTGGCCCTGAGATATGGGGCCCCAAAATCGGTTCTGAAAATGTCAAGCACTTTTCTGCAGCAGAGAATGACATTTTCCGAACCGATTTTGGGGCCCCGTATCTCAGGGCCACTTAGTGCTAGGAACTTCAGCTTTGGATATGTTGTGGTACTGGGTCCACTGGGTTTGCATACCAAATTTGGGGTTTCTAGCACCAAGTGGCCCTGAGATACCGGGCCCCAAAGTCGGTTCGGAAAATGACATTTTTTGCTGCAGAAAAGTGCTTGACTCGAGTATAAGTCGAGGGGGGCACTTTCAGCACAAAAAAATGTGCTGAAAAATTCGACTTATACTCGAGTATATACGGTAGATTTTTTCCTTTAAAAATGACATTTTGTGCAGGGACTGTTCTAAACACGAGAAACATGCGCCACTTTACAGGCATACTATAGACACACACCAGGTACGATATTTAAAGGAATATTTCACTTTTTTTTTTTTACTTTAAGCATCATTAAAATCACTGCTTCCGAAAAGACGTCCGTTTTTAAAAGTTTTTCTTGCATTGATACATGTCCCCTGGGGTAGGACCCAGGTCCCCAAACCCTTTTTAGGACAATACCATGCAAATTAGCCTTTAAAATGAGCACTTTTGATTTTGAACATTCGAGTCCCATAGTCGTCAATGGGGTTCTAATGTTCGTGCAAATTTTTGGTCCGTTCGCAGGTTCTGGTGCGAACCGAACCGAGGGGTGTTCGGCTCATCCCTACTTATGATATATACAAATATACATATATTTCTCGTTTTTCCAAGTTCTTATCATGATTGTTTGCCCTTATAAGCTCCTATGACCTACCATTTATAGCTATATGTATAATGTATACTGTATATGTGTACTAATGATTGGTATATTCTACCTATGTACCCCCCAGATCATACAATATCCTTACAGGAAACCCCTGAAGAAGGAATTGCATTTTTTATCCGAAACATGTTGGGTTCTCAAGTACCACATATATGCATGTTTTCCTTGATTACAACACTCATGTATATGGTCTAGATATTTTGTATGAACTGTTCACTGTTTTAAATATTTCTTTTGTATATTTCTAATTAAGTATATATATTTTTTATTACTCCTGGGTACCTGTATTACCAATCATATTATCCCGTTCAAAAACCCCCCCCTCTTCCCTCCTTACTTCTTAGGTAATTTACTTCTACTCCCCCCCTCACCCGTACAATCCCAAGGTCTCTTTTGTTTATCTCTCCAAAAATTATTGTCGGGATGTGGTGAAGGGGGTATCCACTTACCTGTATACCTCATGTTTGGCAGTGTATCAATTTTTTAAAAATTATACTTTGGATCATGCTCTCTAATTTTAACCACTTAACAACCGGCCCATAGCCAAATGACGGCTACAGGGCGGTTGTTTAACTCTGGGAGGGCGTCCAGGGACGTCCTCCCAGAATTCTGCTCTCGCGCGCCCCCTAGGGCGCGCACTCGAGAGCATCCGTGACCGCCGGGTCCAGAGGACCCGGCGCATCACAGATCCCGGTAAATGGCCGCTGATCGCGGCCGTTTACCATGTGATCGCTCTGTCAAATGACGGAGCGATCACATGTCAACAGACCGGCGTCATCTGATGACGCCGGTTCCTCTCCTCCCCCTCTCCTCCCCTCCTGTGTACCGATCGGTACACAGTGACTGGAGAGGCGGATGGATGGATGGCTGCAGCGTTGTGGGCTGCATCTGTAGTGCCCACAGCGCTGCACAGAGACATCCAGCCATCCATCCATCCATGCTCAGCCATCCCTACTACTCTGCATGCTCTGCAATTCCCTCTGCAATGCCCCACAATACTCTGCCATACCCCGCAATACCCCTGCAATACTCTGCCATACCCTGGAATACCCCTGCAATACTCTGCCATACCCTGGAATACCCCTGCAATACTCTGCCATACCCTGGAATACCCCTGCAATACTCTTCCATACCCTGGAATACCCCGCAATACTCTGCCATACCCTGGAATACCCCGCAATACTCTGCCATACCCTGGAATACCCCGCAATACTCTGCCATACCCTGGAATACCCCGCAATACTCTGCCATACCCTGGAATACCCCGCAATACTCTGCCATACCCTGGAATACCCCGCAATACTCTGCCATACCCTGGAATACCCCGCAATACTCTGCCATACCCTGGAATACCCCGCAATACTCTGCCATACCCTGGAATACCCCGCAATACTCTGCCATAACCTGGAATACCCCGCAATACTCTGCCATACCCTGGAATACCCCGCAATACTCTGCCATACCCTGGAATACCCCGCAATACTCTGCCATACCCTGGAATACCCCGCAATACTCTGCCATACCCTGGAATACCCCGCAATACTCTGCCATACCCCGCAATACTCTGCCATACCCCAAAATACCCCGCAATACTCTGCCATACCCCGCAATACTCTGCCATACCCCACAATACTCTGCCATACCCCGCAATACTCTGCCATACCCCGCAATACTCTGCCATACCCCAAAATACCCTGCAATACTCTGCCATACCCTGCAATACTCTGCCATACCCCGCAATACCCTGAAATACCCCGCAATACTCTGCCATATCCCGCAATACTCTGCCATACCCCGCAATACTCTGCCATACCCCGCAATACCCTGGAATACCCCGCAATACTCTGCCATACCCTGGAATACCCCGCAATACTCTGCAATACCCTGAAATATCCCGCAATACCCAGCCATACTCTGCAATACTCAGTGATACCCAGCCATACTCTGCAATACTCAGTGATACCCAGCCATACTCTGCCATACCCAGCCATGCTCTGCAATACCCCGCAAAAATCTGCAATACTCTGCCATAACCCGCAATACTCTGCCATACCCAGCCATACTCTGCAATACCCCGCAATACCCAGCCATACTCTGCAATACTCGGTGATACCCAGCCATACTCTGCCATACCCAGTCATACTCGGCGATACTCTGCAATACCCAGCCATGCTCAGCCATACCCAGCCGCTGTATGTGACCAGGCTGTGGAAGTCTCACACATGTGGTATCGCCGTACTCAGGAGGAGTAGGAGAATCTATTTTGGGGGGTCATTTTTGGTATATACATGCTATGTGTTAGAAATATTGTATAAATGGACAACTTTGTGTTAAAAAAAAAAAAGCGTTTTAACCACTTCCCACCTTCCGTCATACGACGTCCTTGACTTTGTGCGGGGATATCTGAATGATGGGTGCAGCTACAGGCATCATTCAGATATCATATTTTTCAGCCGGCGATTCCCTATACCATGAGAATGATCATAACGGCTGTTACACTGCTTGATCGTTCTTACGGGAGGCGAGAGGGGACGCCCCCCCTCCCGCCGCCCTCCGGTGCTTCTACCGACTCACCGCTACGATCGAAGCCAGGATCTTTTTTTTTTTTTTTTTTTTTTAATTTCAGGAACAGCCTAGAGGTGAGATGTGGGGTCTTATTGACCCCATATCTCACTGTAAAGAGGACCTGTCATGCCATATTCCTATTACAAGGGATGTTTACATTTTTTACATTTTTTTGGGGAAAAAAGTGTCAAACTAAAATAATTAAAGTAAAATGAACAATAAAAAAAAAAAAAAATTTTTAAAGCGGCCCTGTCCGTGTGCTTGCATGCAGAAGCGAACGCATACGTAAGTCCCGCCCACATATGAAAACGGTGTTCAAACCACACATGTGAGGTATCGCTGTGATCGGTAGAGCGAGAGCAATAATTTTGGCCCTAGACCTCCTCTGTAACTCAAAATTTGTTACCAGTAAAAATTTTTAAAGCGTCGCCTATGGGGATTTTTAAGTGGCGAAGTTTGGCACCATTCTACAAGCGTGTGCAATTTTGAAAGGTGATATGTTAGGTATCTATTAACTTGGCGTAACTTCATCTTTCATATTATGCAAAAACATTGGGCTATCCTTACTGTTTTGTTTTTTTTTAAAGCAAAAAACTGTTTTTTTTTTCCAAAAAAAACGCGTTCGAAAAATTGCTGCGCAAATATCGTGCGAGATAAAAAGTTGCAATGACCGCTATTGTATTCTCTAGGGTCTTTGCTAAAAAAACATATATAATGTTTTGGGGTTCTATGTAATTTTCTAGCAAATAAATGATGATTTTTACATGTAGGAGAGAAATGTCAGAATTGGCCTGGGTGCTCCAGAACGCCTGAAGGTGCTCCCCTGCATGTTGGGCCTCTGTATGTGGCCACGCTGTGTAAAAGTCTCACACATGTGGTATCGCCATACTCGGGAGTAATAGCAGAATGTGTTTTGGGGTGTAATTTGTGGTATGCATATGCTGTGTGTGAGAAATAACCTGCTAATATGACAATTTTGTAAAAAAAAAAAAAACGAAAAAAAAAAAACTTGATTTTGTAAAGAATTGTGGGAAAAAATTACAACTTCAAAAAACTCACCATGCATCTTTCTAAATACCTTGGAATGTCTTCTTTCCAAGAAGGGGTCATTTGGGGGGTATTTGTACTTTTCTGGCATGTTAGGGTCTCAAGAAATGAGATAGGCCGTCAGTACTTCAGGTGTGATCAATTTTCAGATATTGGTACCATAGCTTGTGGACGCTATAACTTTCACAAAGACCAAATAATATACACTAATTTGGGTTATTTTTACCAAAGATATGTAGCGGTATAAATTTTGGCCAAAATATATGAAGAAAAATTACTAATTTTCAAAATTTTATAACAGAAACGAAGAAAAATTAATTTTTTTACAGATTTTTCGGTCTTTTTTCTTTTATAGCGCAAAAAATAAAGAACCCAGCGGTGATTAAATACCAACAAAAGAAAGCTCTATTTGTGTGAAAAAAAGGACAAAAAATTCATATAGATACAGTGTTGCATGACTGAGTAATTGTCATTCAAAATGTGAGAGCACCAAAAGCTGAAAATTGGTCTGGTTATTAAGGGGGTTTAAGTGCCCAGTGGTCAAGTGGTTAAAGCATCCATTTTTTTTTACGTTTGCAGACATTGCTGTCAAACAGGAATTAAGGTTATGAACACCTCAGTATTGTGTAGTCAGTAAATAAAAACTCTTCCCAATTATGTCTCCAGATATCCAGTTATGAGTAAAAAAATAAAAAGGTACCATGCTTAGGATACGTATAAAGGTTGCAGCCTCCCCAAAAAATTTGGGTGCGAGAGCTCCAAATGAATAAAAATAAACAGAAAAGGGGTTGATGGCGCTACCTGTGTGCCAAAGAGTGATCTGACAGGGATCTGATAAGTCACTCTTTAGTTGCTAATCCAAATCCAGGAGTGGTTAAATCACAATGATGTAATAAACCACCTTTATCCCAGACACCAAAGACTAATTAGACATATAAGTTTCTCCAAAAATTGTTGGTGTACCAAAATAATTAAATTAGGTGTACCAAAATAATTTAACCCAAAAAAGTGAAAAAAAAAAAATCGCACCAAAAAACAGCAAAAAATCACATGGGTTCCAAAAAACACATGAATGCATCCAAATAATTGTTTGTGCTTTAATAAATTATTGCTGGTGACTTTTAGTGCTCACAATTCTTGACAGGTGACTTGCGTGCTCCGCCTCATAGGTCCCCACTCACCAGCTTCTATAACCCCTACAGGGGTAATGCGCATGTAATTCCACAGTAAAGACCGGTGTTCACAGGTTCCAGCATCTGCAGTCACTCAGGCAGCCTTTGGATTTCCAGACAATGGCAGGCATAGATAATTATGTTCCTCATGGAAAAGAGAGATTGACTGCCATAGCGTAGTATCCAAAAGATTCCATTCATTAACCACTTCAGCCCCCGGAGGATTTACCCCCTTCCTGACCAGAACACTTTTTACAATTTGGCACTGCGTCGCTTTAACTGCTAATTGCGCGGTCATGCAATGCTGTACCCAAACGAAATTTGCGTCCTTTTCTTCCCACAAATAGAGATTTCTTTTGATGGTATTTGATCACCTCTGCCGTTTTTATTTTTTGCGCTATAAACGGAAAAAGACCGACAATTTTGAAAAAAAAATGATATTTTCTACTTTTTGTTATAAAAAAAATCCAATAAACTCAATTTTAGTCATACATTTAGGCCAAAATGTATTCGGCCACATGTCTTTGGTAAAAAAAATGTCAATAAGCATATATTTATTGGTTTGCACAAAAGTTATAGTGTCTACAAACTAGGGTACATTTTCATTTTCCCCCCCAAATGACCCCATTTTGGAAAGTAGACACCCCAAGCTATTTGCTGAGAGGCATGTTGAGTCCATGGAATATTTTATATTTTGACACAAGTTGCGGGAAAGTGACCAATTTTTTTTTTTTGCACAAAGTTTTTCACTAAATGATATATTGCTCACACAGGCCATGGGCATATGTGGAATTACACCCCAAAATACATTCTACTGCTTCTCCTGAGTACAGGGATACCACATGTGTGGGACTTTTTGGGAGCCTAGCCACGTACGGGGCCCCGAAACCAAGCACCGCCTTCAGGATTTCTAAGGGCGTAGATTTTTGATTTCACTCCTCACTACCTATCACAGTTTTGAAGGCCATAAAATACCAAGATGACACAACCCCCCCCCCAAATGATCCCATTTTGGAAAGTAGACACCCCAAGCTATTTGCTGAGAGGCATGTTGAGTCCATGGAATATTTTATATTTTGCCACAAGTTGCAGGAAAATGAAAAAACTTTTTTTTTTTTGCACAAAGTTGTCACTAAATGATATATTACTCACACAGGCCATGGGCATATGTGGAATTACACCCCAAAATACATTCTAACGCTTCTCTTAAGTACGGGAATAACACACGTGTGGGACTTTTTGGGAGCCTAGCTGCATACGGAGCCCCGAAATTCAATCACCGCCTTCAGGATTTCTAAGGGCGTAAATTTTTGATTCACTCCTCACTACCTATCACAGTTTTGAAGGCCATAATATGCCAAGATAGCACAAAACCCCCCTAAATGACCCCATTTTGGAAAGTAGACACCCCAAGCTATTTGCTGAGAGGCATGGTGAGTATTTTGCAGCTCTCATTTGTTTTTGAAAATGAAGAAAGACAAGAAGAAAACATTTTTTTTCTTTTTTCAATTTTCAAAACTTTGTGACAAAAAGCGAGGTCTGCAAAATACTCACTATACCTCTCAGCAAATAGCTTGGGGTGTCTACTTTCCAAAATAGGATCATTTGGGGGGGGGGTTTGTGCCACCTGGGCATTCCATGGCCTCCAAAACTGTGATAGGCAGTGAAGAGTGAAATCAAAAATTTACGCCCTTAGAAAGCCTGAAGGCGGTGCTTGGTTTTCGGGGTCCCGTACGTGGCTAGGCTCCCAAAAAGTCTCACACATGTGGTATCCCTGTACTCAGGAGAAGAAACAGACTGTATTTTGGGGTGTAATTTCACATATTCCCATGGCACGTTTGAGCAATGTATCATTTAGGGACAACTTTGTGCAAAAAAAAAAAAAATTGTCTTTTTCCCGCAACTTGTGTCACAATATAAAATATTCCATGGATTCAACATGCCTCTCAGAAAATAGCTTGGGGTGTCTACTTTCCAAAATGGGGTCATTGGGGGGGGGGAGTTGAACTGTCCTGGCATTTTATGCACAACATTTAGAAGCTTATGTCACACATCACCCACTCTTCTAACCACTTGAAGACAGAGCCCTTTCTGACACTTTTTGTTTACATGAAAAAATATTTTTTTTGCAAGAAAATTACTTTGAACCCCCAAACATTATATATATTTTTTTTAAAGCAAATGCCCTACAGTTTAAAATGGTAGGTGTTTATTTTTATTTTTTTCACACAGTATTTGCGCAGCGATTTTTCAAACGCATTTTTTGGGGAAAAAACACACTTTTTTAAATTTTAATGCACTAAAACATACTATATTGCCCAAATGTTTGATGAAACAAAGATGATCTTAGGCCGAGTAAATGGATACCAAACATGACATGCTTTAAAATTGCGCACAAATGTGCAGTGGTGACAAACTAAATACATTTTTAAAAGCCTTTAAAAGCCTTTTCAGGTTACCACTTTAGATTTACAGAGGAGGTCTACTGCTAAAATTACTGCCCTCAATCTGACCTTCGCGGTGATACCTCACATGCATGGTGCAATTGCAGTTTACATTTGACGCCAGACCGACGCTTGCGTTCGCCCTTGCGAGAGAGCAGGGGGGGACAGGGGTGCTTTTTTTTTTTCTTTATTATTTTTTTGCTTTTTTATCTTATTTTTAAACTGTTCCTTTCATTTTTTTTAATCATTTTTATTGTTACGGCGCCAGCAACTGGCCGTTGAGGTCCACCCCTCCCATATTTTGGTTATATTCGTGGACACAGAGGGGTTTCTTCACAACACCAGTCGCCGTAGTAATTTGGACCGTCGTGTCTGCATGAAGGGAGGTAAGAACGAAAACATTCTTATTATCCCTCCACTTCATAGCGAGCAAGTTATTACACTGCAAGCAGGCTCTCTCCCCCAGCCTAAGACGGGAATCTACAAGCCGCTAGGGAAAGCCCCGGCGATTAGGTCGCACGGTGCCACATGCTCCAATCTGTTGATCAAAAAGGTGACTAAAAAGTGGCACGCTTGTGTAATAATTGTCCACATACAAGTGGTACCCCTTTCCGAATAAGGGTGACACCAAGTCCCACACAATTTTGCCAGCGCTTCCTACCCTATGTAGTCAGGGCAGTTTGTTGGCTCTACGTGACTATCTTTGCCCTCGTAAACCATAAAACTACATGTATAGCCTGTGGCCCTGTCACAGAGCTTATACATCTTGACCCCGTATCTGGCACGCTTGCTGGGAAGGTACTGTTTAAATGACAAGCGGCCCAAAAATGTAATCAGGGATTCATCAATGCAGACAACTTGATGGGGAATAACCAAGTCTGCAAAACGCTGGTTGAAGTGGTTTACGAGGGGCCGAATTTTGTAGAGCCAATCGTATTCAGGGTCTCCACAAGGACGACAGAGTTCATTGTTGTTGAAGTGCATGAACCGCAAAATCTGCTCGTATCGTGCCCTGGTCATGGAGGCAGAGAACAAGGGCATATGGTGAATTGGGTCAGAGGACCAATATGACCGCAACTCACTCTTTTTGGTTATGCCCATGTTGAGGGAAAGGCCCAGAAAGATCTTAAATTCGGAGACGGTAATTGGTCTCCAATCTCTGGCAAGGGAGGACTAGGGAAAAGTGGCTATGTGTTGACCAGCGTATAAATTGCTTTCATCCACAATAGATCTATAGAGATCTTCGGTGAAAAACAGCGAATAAAAATCCAGTGGCGTAAAATCAACTGTTTCCACCTGAATTCCGATTTGGCTAGTGAATGGGGGAAGTACGGGTGCTGCAGAAGTGGTGGGTTCCCAATTCAGATTGGCGAATGCAGCAGAAAGGGCACTATGGGAAAGACGGGCCTGTGTTCGTCTTCTTGGTGGCAGCGGGACACTACTAGTGCTTGCCACCTTGCCAGCTTGAACTGCACTTATGGGACTCGCCACGTCACCACGTGATACTGCAGTGCTTGATTTACGACCAGGGTGTACTAGGCCGCTGGTGCTTGCCAGTTCACCAGAAGGAATAGCGGCGCTAGTACTGCTCTGCTCCATATGAGGGACCTGCAGTTCTTGCACATCAAGGACAGAAGAAGAAGTTTGGGGTCTGGTACGCCTAACCTTGGCAGGGACCACAACTCCATCGTCAGAGCTATCTGTCATGGAGCCGCTGTCCTCTACAGGATCGTATTCTGAGCCTGAATCTGACAGATGATTGACTTCCTCTTCACTATCTGTCATGCTCAGAAACGTGTAGGCCTCTTCACTAGTTTACCTTCGATTTGCCATTTTGGGCTCTAAATTTAGGGGTACACTAGTGAGACTCACAGGCAAAAAAGCTCCTGACTGTTAGCAAAACTGATTTGGTAGCAAAACACTACCAAAAAACTGTTAGCGATCGCAGGGATCAGGCCTGACTGTGAGAACGCTGCAGTTATGTGTGCTTAGTGTTTTGTAAGTGTCAGTGATCGATCGATACTGCACTTGGGTGGGCTGGGCAGGGCTTGGCCAAGGGGCAAAACGCAGGTGCTAGCAGGTATCTGGGCTGATCCCGCTAACACTGCATTTTTGGGAACCCTAAACTGCTGGGGACACTAGTATAGATCTGATCGGATCAGATATTGATCCGAACAGATACTATACCACTAAGGGAGGTGTACGGTGCGTGCATGGGTGTTAGCGGTACTGGCGCTAACCTGACGCTGCCTGGGGCTGGTGCTTGCCAGTTCACCAAAACGCTACTAAAAAAACTGTTAGCGTTCGCAGGGATCAGGCCTGACTCTGCGAACGCTGCAGTTATGCGTTTAGTGTTTTGTAAGGGACAGTGATCGATCAATACTGCACTTGGGTGGGCTGGGCCGGGCGGAGGGGCAAAACGCAGGTGCTAGCAGGTATCTGGGCTGATCCCGCTAACACTGCGTTTTTGGGAACCCTAAACTGCTGGGGACGCTAGTATAGATCTGATCAGATCAGCTATTGATGCGTTCAGATACTATACCACTAAGGGAGGTGTATGCTGCGTGCGTGGGTGTTAGCGCTAATCTGACGCTGCCTGGGGCGACGCATATCACCGCCGGGTGATCAGGGGGCTGCCCTACCACAGTAACTGTCACAAACTGACACCATGCAGTAATCAGAAAAAAAAAAAAACCTGCTTGGTGTCAGTGTGACAGGGAGGGGGGAGGGGTAATTGGGGGGTGATCGGGGGGCGATCGGGGGGATCGGGGGTGTTTTGTGTGCCTGGCATGTCCTACTGAGTGTGTGTGTTTTCACTCACTCGGATGTCTTCTCTCCTCGGCGCCGGAACGGAAAATACCGAGCCGAGGAGAGATGACATCATTTTCTTTGCTGCTGTTTAGCATACAGCAGCAAAGGAATGTTCTGATTGGACGGCGGTGATCGCGAGGGGGGGCCACGAACAGATGGCCTAACCCTCACCTCCGATCGCCGGGGGACAAAAGAGGACCGCCTCGGGCACCGGGGGGGTCCGATTGGACCCCCCAACCGCGGGAGGCAGATCACGTACATTAACGTGATTTTGCCTGCCCGTGCCGCCTTGCCGGCGTATATCGGCGTGAGGCTGTCCTTAAGTGGTTAAAGTAGAACTATAGGTAACACTTTTTTTTTTAATTTTGGAAAGAGTAAGGGAGGGTTATAGCCCCTGTCAGTTTATTTTTTACCATCCCTGTCCCATTGCAGAGATTTCCCTTCCTGCCCCATAGCCAAACAGGAAGTGAGTGGAAATCTATGCAAATTAAGGGAATCCCTTGCCCCCCCAGGCCCTCAGAACTAGTGTCCCCACTCAAAAATTTCAGGGTGGGTCTTAAACAGCAAGGGGTGTGGCCTTGACAAGAAGGGGTGGGTCATATTTAAATTAGGGGGCACACGAGTTTATTTAGGCCTAGGGCAGCCCATAAATAAATACACTACTGCATATATGTGAACACCTTTCACGGTACAAGGCCGCTTCTTCAGAACAAGATGGTACACTAAATGAAAAAAATGCACACAACATTATATACAAACAATTATAGATGCATTATGTAAGAATACTCACATGACAGAAAGTTATGGCAAGAAAATAAATGTCTCCTGGATGGACATAAGGGTCAAGGGCACCACACAAAGGGGACAAACACAGCTGCCAGCAGGAGGATCCACGTTACACAATCTAATTGAAAAAATACATATACTTACTGTATGTATATGCATGCCTAACTACAAAATCAGCTAAAGGCTGTGGGTAGGAGCTATAAAGGTCTATACACACTTAAACCAGCCATACATGGATGGAAATTTGCCTGGTTCAGCAGGGACTGGTCAGATTTTGATCCATGTATGGGCAGGGACTTTGCACAGAAGTCAATCTATCAATGGACTTATGTACAACCGCCCTGTTGGGTTCCCCCTGCTTGATCAGCACTGCAAGCTATAATCTGCAATACTGATCAGTGTATTCTGACGGTGGGGAAGCCTCTGTGAAAAAATGCTGTAAATTAAGAATACGTTCAGTAATAGAAGTGTTTTTAGTTATATATATCAATTAACAAAATTGAAAGTAAATGAACTAAAGAAAAATTTTAATCAAACCCTTTGCCTTGAAAAAAACATAAATTCTTCTAGGTACACTTGCACACAGTTTTTGAAGGGACTCGGCAGGTTGCCTCAAATTTATTCTGCATCAGGACAATGACCCTAAACATACAGGCAATGCCATTAAGAACTATTTTCAGCTTAAAGAACAAGGAGTCTGGTATTTAAGAGACCAGTTAATGCAACTCACTCCGCTGATACTATGTTCACCTGCATCTAGGGTCCCAGTTAGTTGGCCCTCATTCTTAGGTATTTGAATGGACCCTTGGGTTATCCCATGCAGTCTCCCAGTGGATAGCTAATTTCTATAATTGCTACTTAATTGTTATACTCACTGCACTATACGCCTGCGTGGGTGAACCTTTGTCAAGATGTTATTCTTTCTATAATAAAAATTATTGTACCAGAAAGAACAAGGGGTCCTGGAAGTAATGTTCTGGACCGCACAGAGCCCTGATCCCAATATCATCGAGGCTGTCTGGGATTACATGAAGAGACAAAAGGATTTAAGGCAGCCCACATCCACAGAAGATCTATGGTTAGTTCTCCAAGATGTTTGGAACCACCTTCCTGCCTGTGTAATTGTGCCTAGATGACTTCATGGTGTTTTGAAGGCGGTCACACTAAATATTGACTTTACTTGAATTTCTCTTCTGTTCATTTACTTTCCTTCTTGTTAATTGATAAAAAATTAGCACTTCTATTTCTGAAAACATTCTTCATTTACTGCATTTTTTTACACCTTCCCAAAATTTTTGCACATAGTGTAGATCAGGCATTGGTCAGTGCCATTCTACTGTTCCCATCTCATAACATCAGTACACCCTATACTGGCCCCCAATGTATACTCTTTCACAATGCAGGCCTGACTGTAATGTTTGTACAAGCTGTTGATCCAATACCAGATGGCAGCTATATTGACTCAGGCCCAAGGTATAAATTGATTTTATTGCTTAAAGTATATGCAGTGGCTTTACTAGCTTGATTTTTTTCCTATATAAACAACAAAAATGTATTTTTTATTTTCATTGGTAGAGATTCCTCTCCCCTTCAAAGCTCAATAGACAATATCGTCAGCTGGCCATAGGCTCATCCAGGAACTCTCAAAAACCCTAAATTATATTAAATTTAGGGCTATGATTTAGAAGTTAATCATTTCAAACCTAAAACCACTGCATTGTATCCAGTGATCAAATACACATCTATAAATCAAAAAAAGTTATAGATTTTAGCCATAGTTTGAAAGTAGTTATAGTTTAAAGAAGCTATCCACAGTGCCATTTTTTTACATTTCCTACAATTCTATAGTAGGTTTTTTTTTTCTTGACAATTGTTCTCTGTCCAACCTGATGTAAAAATATTTTGTTTTGGCATTTCTAGTTTTTCTTTTATCAATATTCACCTATTACAATTCTTAACTCAGCCACTTGAAATTTTATTTCAGGCCACACTTTATACACACTGAGTTACTTCCATTGCCTTCTTCCTGGCCCTTCTAGATGGCCTCCAAAATTATTATCCTATACTTTCAGTGCCTTCACTTATTTAAACTTAATTTACTTTTGAGAGTTGAATTTCTTATGCCTAAAATTACCTAATCTTGACAATTAAAGTTTTTCGACCTCTCATTTTTTTATTGTATTCTATGTTTGCTGCATGATTGAGGAAAAGTGTCTTGAATATACATCTTCACTCTTTATGCTCTTTTTTAATTTGGTCAGTTATGGAACAACTTACTTGATAGATTCAAGCACTGAAATTTTGTTTTCAAATAGTATAATCTTTATCCACAGAAATGAGGTTAAGTTGTGTTCTGTCATCTAGATATACGCAAAAATCCTGTTTTTTTAATTATCCCCAAATGATTGGGTATTCTTTTGCAATGTAAATTTTCACTGTTTCACGTCCAGTAGAAATAATGAGACTAGAGCTTGGGAGTAGCTTGAGTCAAAAACAGGGGCTCCAAATAGAAACACACTGCAGCATATATGTAAAAATACAATTTTATTCAAGAGTTTAAAAAGTATCAAAAAGCAAATACAAAGCCTTCACCGTACCGTTAATAAAACATTTGTAACAACATTACCAGGAAAACATAAAAGAAAAAGAACATGGTGACCTGGGTACCCAAGCATGCATCCATCCATGGCAGCCAAATTGACAGTAGATATGGTCCAAGGCAGCTACATGAATGTAATGGAAAATTGCAGGTAAATGTCTGAGGCAGTGTAGATTAGATTCAAGCCAAAAACAGGGCCAAAAAATATATCAAGCAGTCCATTGATAATCCAGCCGAGTATAGACACTAGGGTTAATGATGGTAAAGATGAACTAAGGCATAAAAGTAAAAAAATACACTTGATAAAGCAGCACAATGCAGCATTAGCAGACTGGAGAGGAGCGTGCAGGCAGCCTAGATAGCAGGGAGAGAGAGCAGCAGGCCACAGATCAAGGCTATAGATAGGATACACACAGCTTTGCTAAATTCAATAGTGGGGAAATGTAGACGGGGAAAGCAGTCCCATGTAGCAATCTCACCCACAATGAAGCTTTGTTCAGTCGCTGTTTACTAATTCTCCAAGTTCTGATCCATAGATCTTAGGGTGTAGTGTGTGTCAGCACTGTAGCTGCAGGGTTGCCATCACAGAATCCTCATGGGGGCTGACAAGTCCACTTGGTGCGATGTGGAGGTGACTGATGGACAAGCTGTGTGTGAGAGAGCTTGGGAGACGGGGTCACATGATGTGATGATGTTGATGCATTTTGCTCACTGGGTAATGTGAGCTTTGTCAGGACAATGTAGTGATAGATTCTCAGGCTTATAATGGAGAGCAGCACTCCTCCCCTATGGCCATTACCTATTAGTAACCACATTGTTATAATCCCACATCATGGTTCAAGTAGTAAGAAACTAGTAAGTTATGAGAAAGTGTAGGCAAAATTTGAATATAGTGTAATACCTTAGTAATAACAGACATTACATACATTTTATCCAGCTGGGCAATTCATCCAGACAGCCAAAACCAATAAGCCCACCGCAGTGAAAAAATGAGAAGTAGATAAACAGGAAAAAAATTAAGAAGTTGAAGTGAAACACCAATAAGCAGGCTTCTTCCTTTAGAGCTGTTCTACCTTGTTCACAGAGATTCCCCGAATCAAGGGTCGAGGAATATCTGCAAAATAAGTTCAGTGTTGAGGTCTTTAGGAAACATTGTTTGTAAATGAAAGATCCATTCGTTCTCCTTCCGCAGGAGGACTGTATCAAAGTACCCTAAGACCCTCAGAGGAAGAATTATGAAATGTTTCAAAATGTTGGGCAATCGGGCCCCGTTCGGGATTGTTTTCACCGTTGCGAAGTGGGGGCAGGGCTGATCTGAACTCTAGGGGTTTATGGACACCCAGAGCTGGCTCAGGATCAAGCCCACATACAGTGCCTTGAAAAAGTATACATATCAATTGAAATTTTCCACATTTTGTCATGTTACAACCAAAAACATAAATGTATTTATTCAAATTTTATGTGATAGACCAACACAAAGTGGCACATAATTGTGAAGTGGAAAAAAAATTGATAAATGGTTTAAAATGTTTTACAAATAAATATCTGAAAAGTGTGGAATGCCTTTGTATTCAGCCCCTCTGAGTCAATACTTTGTAGAACCACCTTTCGCTGCAATAACAGCTGCCAGTCTTTTGGGGCATGTCTCCACCAGGTTTGCACATCTAGAGAGTGACATGTTTGCCCATTCTTTGCAAAATTGCTTAAGCTCTGTCAGATTGGACCGAGAATGTCCGCGAACAGCAATTTTCAAGTCTTGCCACAAATTCTCATTCGGATTCAGGTCTGAACTTTGACCGGGCCATTCTAACACATGAATATGCTTTGATCTAAACCATTCCATTGTAGTTCTAGCTGTATGTTTAGGGTCGTTGATCTGCTGGAAAGCGATCCTCCATCCCAGCCTCAGTCCGTTGCAGACTCTAACAGGTTTTCTGCTAAGATTGCCCTGTATTTGGCTCCATCCATCTTCCCATCAACTCTGACCAGCTTCCCAGTTCCTGCTGAAGAAAAGCATCCCCACAACATGATGCTGCCACCACCATGTTTCATGGTGGGGATGGTGTATTCTTGAGACCAAGGACTACATGTTTCGGGGCGTACCTGTGACCTGATGAAGGGGTACACCCCAAAACATGTAGTCCTTGGTTTCAACAATACTGGCCGTTCTTATATTGATTTTAACCCCGTGGTTTCCAGCAGCATTGGAGCAGTGTCATCCCATCCAGTCAGTTCCCATACTAATGGAGTCATTCTGGGGTGCTTCCGCAAGCACTTTGACATCACTTCGGTTCCTTGAGCGTGTCACTTCTATACGGCAGCCATGTCATTTCTGGGACCCCATAGGCCACAGAATACCTCAATTTTCTCCATATTTCCAGGGGGGCTACAAGGCCCTGTGCACCTGACCATCTGCCACTGCAACCTGATTTCCTGGAGCTTAATAATGTAAGCTGCTGCATTCATATTATCTTGGAATAAATTGTGTTTTTACATTTTCTAAGTTTGGGCTCTGGTTCTCATTTACATCTCAGTCAAGTTAGGTACTCCTAATTTGTTGTCTGGTTCCAATGTATAACATACAGTCTAGGAGGGGGATTTCTGCAGATGAACAAAATATTATTAAAAGACTCTTATGACCCGTGAGCAAATTTGTTCTTCATAACACTTACAAAGTATTAGACAGGATGTTATTTGTTGTTAATCAACCTCTATAGATGTCAGAATAAGGGGAGAGATGTTATATGCATTGGAGCTATGGCAGCTTTAGACGTTTAAGAATTGCTGTTTATTTTGGTGTCATTACTTAAGCCCATAAAAGTTCTTGTCCTTATCAGGACTGAAATGTAAGCTGACCTAACACCAAACAGTTAATAACTGTGAATACACACAGTCTATTTATGCTTCTGGTAGAGACCACACTTTTTACAGAATGTCAGCTTCTTGTATGGTCTAAGCACTGAGAAAGACTAATAAATTGAGAATAGTACACAAGGAATAATCAACAAAGGGATGTTTCTGGAACCTTTCTGCAAGTGACTTAAAATTGTAGAGAGGTCAAATACAAGTGAACTGAATGTATTTCATTATTTCATGACAAAACAATTTATACCCTGAGAACACTTTTGGAAAATAATGACTACTGTATAGCATTTTTTTTTCCATTAAGATTTTATTGTATATTTTAAAGATCACACAGAGAGCAAAAGCGTAAACAGGATATATTTCCAAATGCAGTAAGTCATGTGATTATACAGTTAGACACATTAACATATTTAAGGAACAGAACATAAGAAAATATAAGAAAAAGAACCCCTGGAGGGTTGAATACAAATTGGTATTTACAATATACATCCCTGAACTGGCTAGGATGATTATGACAGCTTCAGTACTGGGAGATGTCACCCGTTCAGTTTCCATTCTGGGGAAGTGTCTATTAAACAGTGATCATAACTAACTGACCATGTCAGGTCTTCAGAACAACTATAAGCCTTTTATTAGGTGAGTCCTGGAAAATCTGGCGATCAGCACTACCTGACCCAACCCTCCTTCCATACTGTTACTGCCCTCGTACTAGAGCTCAGATATACAAGTAAGAAGTACAAACAAAAAAGGGGGAGGGAGGGGGGTGTTAGGTAAGGGAACTTAGACTTAAGATATCTGACAGAGAGGGGGTGCATGATCCCACCAGCAACCCTCTACATCCGCACTAAGTGAAGTGGAACCTTAAACCAGAACTACAAGGTTCTTCTGGTACAATGGTGTCGGCAATTGTGCCTCTAGGTCAGGGGTCAAGCACTATTTTGTATCAGCGCTTGATATTGTTGAGATTTTTAAAAGGAGAACCACGCCTCCCATATAGCTGAGAAGATCGAAATTCTGTCCTGCGAGGTATAAATCAGCTCTTCCATTGACACATGCGATTGATCCGCATTACCCATGATTAGATTGAAGGCGATACCTTGGACCTCCATTGAACCGGGATACACAGCCTGGCTGCATTTATCATGTAACAAGTAAAACAGAGTGTAGCGCTGAAGTGAAAATAATAATACACCATAGACATACAGATTATGAAAATAAGATAAATATGCTTTGCGTGTCTTAAATTGAGATTAAATGTCCATCAACAGACTAATGATTGTAGTCCATATGTAAATAGGACCATCATGGTCACCAACTGTGAAGAATGTGAAAAAATTGCCGTCACCAACATAAAAATCTGTTAGGCTATTCTTGCCCAAAATATATAATGAAAAGTATGCAGCTGGCTTCTATTTTGTCCACCAATCATATAAACTGAATCCTGGTAGTTGACAGGTAGGAAACAAATTGAATAGACTTCACCACAGTGTCCTAAAGAAAAACATGTGCAATTCCCACAGCCAGTACGAATGGAGGCTTACCTAAGGGTTTGAACCCAAATCAGTATATAGTGTAAGGGTCAAACCAGCTTGTATTGCCCACCGGCAATGGGGGGAAGACCTTGGCAACCTGGAGGTAAAGGGATCCCAGGAGACTTCATGGAAGTATATTTAAGAAGATAAAAAAGCGCTTGTACATAAAATAAAAGTGGCAGTGGAGTCCTCCCGATGCGTTTCATCTAACAAGACTTTGTCTAGGGGATTGCATTTATCTGCATTTATCATGTGCATGGCTACCAACTTGTAGTATTTCTTTTGGGAAATTTTTGAGTGATGAAGGAGATATTGGGCTGGTGTGAATTCTAATGGGAGCAAGGAGATGGCCTTTGTCACCTCAAGTACCTTTTCCCAATATGGTTGGATCAGTGTGCATGTTCACCATATGTGGAGAAGTCCCTCTTTCCCTCTCACACCTCCAGCATTGGTATGAGACTGTCAGGAACATTCTGTGAAGCCTATCCGGGGTCTTATACCATCTGGTTTTGATCTTGTACCCATTTTCCTGTGTGTTCACGTTCAGAGAGCCTTTGTGGATAAATAGGTGTATGTGGTCCCAGCTAGCATCCGCAATCCCTGTGTCCAATACTGATTCCCAGGATGCATGGTCTATGCGTAATAAAGAGTAGGGTTCCCCAAACATGGAGGCATACAGCACTGAGATCACATGACCCTGTGGAGATGATCTTGAACACAGGGATTCAAATACTGTAGGGGTCTTTGTGTACCCTGGTCTCCTCTCTGGGTTATCGAGAAAGTGTTTTAACTGAATATAAGACCAGAGGGGAAATGATTTAGTGTTTGACAATGCTGCAAGGTCCTGTTGTCGCATAAACATGCCTCTATGGAAGAAGTGCTTCGCTTGCATTTCTGCAAATGGCCATTTTTGCGCCAGATAGGTTCCCATTAACCCTGTAGGGAAATCTGGATTGCCCCTGATGGGGGTAATCGGGCTCTCTGTAGCTGAAATCGCATGAGCTTTACAGGCCCTATTGAATTCCTGAATGGTAGCCCTAATGAAGGGGTGTGTGTGAAGAGTAGGACTTGTGGGTCTTTTGGAGGACCAGGGGATTGCGCGAAGTTTTATTCCCATGATTAGCCATTCGAGATTCACCTAATCCTTGTAGCGGGCATGAATCCTCCAATCAACAATTCTGGCCAAATGTACTGCCCAGTAATAGCGCTGTAAGTCTGGAAGGCCAATTCCACCCTTGGATTTGGGTAAAACTAGCTTTGCCCATCTGACCCCTGCTGATTTAGTACCCCAAATGAAAGATCAACACATCCTCTTGTAGGCCGCAAAAAAGGTTGGAGTTAGGCGAATAGTTTGCATTTTGTACAACAGACGTGGGAGTACTGTCATCTTTAGTATAGAGGCCCGTCTGTACTAGGTTGTTTGGTAAAGAGATATTTAGTGCAAATGATTTTGAATAATTGATTTTTAGATTAGAAATGCGTTTAAAATGCTCGAGGACTGACATTAGGTTAGGTAGGGATGTCAGCGGGGTTGAAAGGAACAATAAGATGTCATCTGCAAAGGCTGCAATCTTGTATTCCCTACGATGGACCTCAATACCCTTTATATTTTGATTGGCCTGGATACAACGTAAAAGGGGTTCCAATGTGAGAATATAGAGTAGGGGTGAGAGAGGACACCCCTGTCTGGTGCCATTATGGATGGAGAAGGCGTCTGATAGGTGGCCGTTGACTTCTGGCTCTTGGATTCACGTAAAGTGCTCCGATAAGGGAGCGCATTCGGCTCCCCACTCCGAAAGCCTCTAACACTGCCTCCATATAGTCTCAGGCCACCCAATCGAACGCCTTCTCCGCATCCATTGTGAGGAAGAACCCTTCCCGTTGGTTGGAGGTAAGCCAATGATGCAGGTTCAGGGCCTTGATGGTGTTGTCCCTGGCTTCCCTTCCAGGGACAAAACCTACCTGATCCATCCCTATCCAGGCTGGTAAGTAATATGACAAGCGAGTTGCTATAATTATTGAAAAAAGCGTCACATCTACATTTAGAAGTGAGATCGTCCGGTAATTGGCTACATCAGAGGGGTTCCTATTTTCCTTGGGGATCACTGAGATGTAAGCCTCTAGTAGGGATCCGGAAGGGCAGGGGTTAGTGGACATCGTATTAAAGGCCTTGAGGAAATGTGGAGCCAGTAGGTCTGTGTAGCATTTATAGTAATGCGCCGAGAGCCCATCTGGCTTTTGTCAGGCTTTGTGCTCTTCAATGCTTCTTCCCATTCCTCAGAGGACAAAGGAGCTTCCAAATCAGCTTATTCACTATCAGATAAAGCCTTTGGGCTATATTTGCTGAGGAATTCCTGTAGCAGCTCAGAGCGAGCTGTATCTTCCGTAGGACCATGATTCGTCTCACTAAGATTGCTATAAAAGCCAAAGAATTGCTGGGCAATGTCCTCATTTTTGGAGTGGATTTTCCCTGATGAATCAGTCACATGGTGAATTGTATTGGAAAAGGGTGCACCTTTGCGTACATCTAGCCAGCAGCTTCCCTGGTTTGTTGCCCTATTCATAAAAGAATTTTTGCGTCAAAATATGACGCCTTCACGCCCTGCTAAAAAGTTCCTCCACTAGTAATGATCGCGTGTCCGCTAATTCCTTTGCAATCTGAATAGCCCGAATAGCGTTTATGTTGTGCCTCTAGTTTAGTTATCTTTTCAGAAAGGGTCAGTGTTAACGCCTGATGTTCCTTTTTTTTCCTTGCTGCTATCGCTAAAAGGTGTCCCCGAACCACACACTTATGTGCCTCGCATTGGGTCATAGGAGCCACATCTGGTGTGTCATTATGTTGGAAGAATTCCTGAATGGTCCGTCTAATGTTCCCTGCATCTCCTAGGTCAGGTAAGATAGAGGCATCCACAGTGCGCAGGCGCTGGACTCCCAAGATGGCCGCATAAGCCGGGAGCTCCGCTCTACCCAGCCCAGCAAGCCACCCAAGCGCCGGTATCAGATTACCTAGACATCCATCACGGATGGACTCGGATCCGGGAACCCCCGCTGGCTCGATCCATGCCGAACAACTCGGTCCGGAGGGACCTGGGACCGCAATTCACAGCAGAGGATTCCCGGGCCTTGTCCAAGATGGCGGCCGCATCACAGCATAAGGAGCCATATACAGGGGGACACGTGGACACAAGGCAAGTGATAGCTCCTGCCACTCTAGCCTACACACCCTTACCCACTCTGCATAACCAACCTATGGGGACCCCATCTCCAGCCTCTACAGTATCCCTCCTAGAGCGCACCTTTGAAAACTACTCTCTGTCCCCACTGAACACCTCTCCACCCCTTCAGGGTGCCGGGACTTCCACAGGAGATCCAGAGAGCGCTATACCCCTCAATGCAGGAGATTTATTTCTCAAACTGTCGGACCTTCTAGATAGAGGTCTAGCAAATACAGCCACAAAAATCACAAACGAGATTAGAGCTGACTTTCAAAACCTTGGAGCAAGGATGGAAGCGATAAAACACAAATTAGACATCACAGTGTCCAGAGCTAACCAGAACACTGAGCACATTCATGTTGTTCAAGAGCAGCTAGAGGTGGCACTGAATAGAATCGACGACTTGGAGAACAGGTCGAGAAGGGACAATTTTAGAGTCAGAGGTATCCCAGAATCAATTATAGACATCCCCAAAGCAATCCAGGAATTAATCAAATCCCTCATCCCTGAGCTGCACCTCATCAAATTGGAGCTGGACAGAGCACACAGATCCCTGGGTCCCCCCAGAAAAGATGGATCTCCCAGAGATGTGGTCGTTAAGCCATACTTCTACAGTGTGATAGAAGCTATAATGAAAATATCGCGCCAGCAATCCCGTATCCTATTCCAAGGACAGGAGGTACAAATCTTTGCGGACATCTCCCCCCACGACCATCCAGAAACGCAGAGCCCTGAAGCCCCTTTTGCTGGTCCTCTCCCAGAAGGAGATTAAATATTGGTGGGCATTCCCTTTCGCCTTGAAATTTACCCTTAATGGAAGAACCCACTCCTTCACCTCGTTCTCAGAAGGCGAACGAATCCTCCTCTCACTCAAGCTCATCTCCCTGTCTGGACATTTCCAACTTTCAAGCGGGATCATCGAAACGCCAAACCCCCAACAGCCCTATCTCTCCCGCCTGGAAATCCAACAAAAGCAGATGTTTGAAGGAACAGTTGCCAACTTGAAGACCCCAATTGCAAGAACCTGGCGACACTCCTCTCCCTCTTTGTGATCCACAGACCCCTGACATCTTCCTCAGGGGTGTACTAAGGCTCAACCCATCGATCTACATAAAAATGGGCCCCCAGATCGTGACATTACATCCCCATCGTCCTCTATGGGACCCACAGCAATAGAAGGTTGTTTAGGTCCCTCCCCATTTTTCTACAACCTTACAACAGACTGTCTAAGTCCACAGGAGGTCTTGGACTCCGCACATCCCCTCTCTTCTTCACCTCCACTGAAGACCTCATGATGTCTACTAGGAAGACTCTGTCTGCATCGTTGGCCAGCACGGCTCCTTGTCTTTGTTTTTGTTTATGTTCAAATTTAATCTATCTTAGATTTTTTCAGATTCTGATACTGTTTTGTGCTCCTTATACTTTTTTCTTTTTTTTATATTTTTATACAGCTGAATACTGTATGCAAGGTATCAAGGGTGGCTTGGGCTGCGGTAGCTGCCCTGCAACTCCTTTCATCCTACGATTATGGATTTCCCATTCTCGTCCGATGGACTGGTGGTTCGTTTTCAGGACCACCTGAACCTGTCTTTGGAGTCCGTAAAGGGGTGTACTCCCCCCCTCTCCGTCTCCGGCCTATTTTAGGTCACCATGTTCTTACTCTTTTTCTCCTTATATCTCTATGTTTTAACCCATCTGTGCTTTTCTCTCCCTCCCCCCCTCCTGCCAGGGTTGTCGGATTGTCTCCAGCTCCTTCTCGTCCAGCATCTCCGGGTCCCAAGATCCGCTCCTCACTCGCCTTCTACCCATCCCTCATCATTATGGCCAGGGTAAGTCACACACCATTAGTAGCACACTCTCTACTCAAACACTATGCCTAACACCAATTTCTCCTCTTCCCAGATAAAAATTATTTCTCATAACGTCCAGGGCCTCAATTCCCCAATCAAAAGGAAGAAAATCTTCCAATCATACCACAAACAAAGGGCTTCTATAGTGATGCTTCAGGAAACACATTTTCCCTCCCGATTCTCCCCCTCATTTCTACATGCGCGCTTCCCCTCGTTTTATCTAGCAAACGCAGAGGATAAGACCAGGGGAGTTGCGATTCTATTTGCTAAAGACTGCCAATTTAAAGTAAGCCAGACCCTTAGCGACCCTGAAGGCAGGTACTTACTAGTGAAAGGCCAGATCACAGATCAAACCTTTTCTCTTATATCCTATTATGCTCCGAATAAGGGTCAGAACGCTTTCTTCACATCGCTTTTCCAAACACTTGGACCCCTCCTGGAAGGAACGGTTATATTTGGAGGAGATTCGAATGTTGCCTTTGATCAGAGTCTTGATAAATCTAAACCCCCGGCTAAACAACTCTCCAGGCCAACAAAAATCAGCTCTAAAATTGCTAAACTAATTCACCAGCAGGGCCTCACAGATATTTGGAGAGAACTTAACCCCACATCAAGGGATTACTCCCATTTCTCAATACCCCATCAAGTATACTTCAGAATCGACCACATTCTAATCTCCTCCATACACATCCCAGCTGCTATCTCAGCCAAAATCAAGGATACCCCCCTCTCTGACCACTCCATGATCTCTCTATCCCTCCAAGGCCTGCTCCTCAGACCCTCATCCCCCACATGGCGCGTTAAAGAACACATCATCAAAGATCCCATTCAAATCACGGTCCTCACCAAGTCACTAAAAGAGTATTTCGCCCTGAACAACGTAGAGGACATCTCGGCTGAGACCCTCTGGGCAGCCCACAAAGCCGTGATACGAGGCAAACTTATCCAAATCTCCTCCCAACTTAAAAATGAGAGAACCATGGACATCTCAAAAATGGAGAGAGATTTTCTCCTTCTGCTCAAAAATCACAAAGCTAACCCGTCCATGGTTCAAGTCGACCAGCTTGACGCTGCTCGGATTAAATTAAACCTAGCACTCACAGTTAAAGCTGAGGGCTCTCTGCGTTGGAATTCTACTTGAATCAGGACAAAATGAGCATGATGCTTGCTTCCAAGTTATCCCCTAGGACCCGTCTCTTCTCTCTCCCCAAAATAAAACTTCAGGATGGCTCGTCTTCACAAAATCCTTTTAGGATCTTAGAATCTTTCCAATCCTATTATTCACAACTATATAGAGCAAATGATTCCCACGATACACGAGCTATAGAGGCTTTCCTAGAGCAGCTGCCTATCCCCACTTTACATAAGTCCCATAAAGATATTATGGAAGCTCCTATCACAGTAGAGGAAACTCTGGAGGTCATTAAAAATCTAAAAGGGGGCTCTGCCCCAAGTCCAGATGGTCTATCCAATCTTTATTATAAGACTTTTGCCGAGACTTTAGCGCCACACTTAACTAAAATGTTTAACTCCAAACGAAAGGGAGACCCCATGGATCCCCAGATGAATGCAGCTTTCATTACTGTCATCCCTAAAACCGACAAAAATCCGGATCAGGTAGAAAATTACAGACCAATATCACTTATAAATAACGATTTAAAAATCTTGACAAAAATTTACGCCAACAGATTAAACTCTTTCATCAACACCTATATCCACAAAGACCAGGTGGGTTTTATCCCCGGCAGACAGGGCCCAGACCAGGTCAGAAGAGCCATTGACATAGCCTCAATTTTGCACTCGGGTTGGGATGGAGGCCCTAAACAGGAGGGTCTTCTCCTTTCCCTAGATTTACAAAAGGCCTTCGATTCTGTGACTTGGCCCTTCATATTCACCTCCTTGAGATACTGGGGGTTTGGTGAACACTTTATCGGAATCCTCAAATCACTATATTCTGAACCGGAAGCAAAAGTTAAATTACAGGGCTTTCTTTCATCCCGAATTAAAATTGCCAGGGGAACAAGACAGGGCTGCCCTCTATCCCCTCTTGTATTCGCCTTAACAATAGAAACTCTAGCTATAGCAATCAGGACGGACCCAAACATTAAAGGTGTCAACTGTGGCTTGAATACCCATAAATGCGCCCTCTTCGCAGACGACCTTCTACTATTCTTTACCTCCCCAATAACTTCACTGCCCAACATTAACAAACTGCTTCAGACATTTGGCGAGGTCTCAGGCCTACGAGTCAACATGACCAAATCACAGGCATTAAACATCTCCCTCAATCCAGCCCTAGTTGAGAGATTAAAACTGGCCTTTAATTACAATTGGAGTGATTCCTCAATTCGATACCTAGGCATAAATCTCACACCCAGAATAGACTCCCTATAATCAAGCCAATTTCCCTCCTTTGTATCGTAGATTGGAGGAGGACATACAAAATTGGTCATCCCACAAACTATCATGGCTGGGGAGAATCCATGCCATCAAAATGACCCTGTTTCCTAGGATTCTGTACTTATTTAGAGCCCTTCCGATAGCGATTAACAAAAAGCACCTCAAAAACTTTCAGGGAAAGATTATAAAATTCATATGGGGAGGGAAAGGATGTAGATTCACGCGAAACACCCTTTATGCCCCGAAATATAAGGGAGGGCTAGGCCTCCCTGAACTTTCCAAGTATTACCAAGCAGCCAGACTGGCCCAACTCTCCACCATATATTTTAGGGGCGAAAAACCCGACTGGATACAAATAGAACGCCAAGCGGTCCCTTCCCACACACTAGATTTTCTACTATGGACTCCCAGTAAATCCAGACCTCCCATCATGGCCCCTACACTGTCACACTCCTTTAAATTATGGGATAACCTGATCCAACTTCCAGCTCTTACCTCACAGCTTCGCCCCCTTTCACATATATTCCACAATCCTCTCTTCAAGCCGGGGTTAGACATCAAATCCTTTCAATGGTGGCTAGATAAGGGAATGTACCGTATTGGACATTTCCTTGTCGCCTCCGGACCAATCTCCATGAAACATTGCATTGAAAAACTAGAGCTCCCCGACTCCGAAAAATTCAGATTCCTTCAAATTTCCCATTTCCTTCACACTATCTGGAAAGACAAATCGATTCCCCCTGAGTGCACATCATATGAACAATGGTGTGGACAAGCTACAGAGCAAAAAGGAGGTATATCCCTGATTTATGAAGCCCTTTCAACTCCCTCTTCCAAACTTCCATACATGATAGAGTGGGAAAGGGATGTGGGCGAGACTTGGGACCTGGAGATCTGGAATAGAATGAGCACAAGAGCCTACAAAGGTATAGTTAATATTGCATTAATAGAAGCTAACATGAAAGTTCTAACGAGATGGTATCTGGTTCCTTCCAAACTTGCACAGATGTTTCCCTCCTCGTCTCCTTTATGTTTCAGAAACTGCCAAGCCCAGGGCTCCATGATACACATTTGGTGGGAATGCCCGAAAATCAGGGGCTTCTGGAACAGAATATTCTATCTGATCAGAAAAATTACGGACACTCCCATCCCTAAATCTCCCCAGATAGCTCTGCTAAATGGTCATATTCCCAAGATCCCCAAAACAACTGCCAAACTTATCGCTTTCATCCTGACTGGCGCCAAGCTCTCCATAGCAAGGGCTTGGAAACAACCAGGAGTCTCTATGGCAGCTGCCAAGAGAAAGATATCATGGATCATGTCCCAGGAAAAATTAGTTAGTATCCTAGCAGACTCAAATAAAGCATTTTTGGCTATCTGGGAGCCCTGGGCAAGGCATGTAGGTATCTCTCTCATACCGGGTATTGAAGCATGATTTGCATCTAATGTGTCATGGCAGTCTGCCAACCCAACCCACCCCCCCGTGTCTCCCCTTCCATCTTTTTTTTCCACCCTTACTTCTCTCTTTCTCTTTACTTCTAGGAAGTTGTTAATTTACTTTAATAGAAAGTTACTGGTTCCTAAAGGATTGGTCCAGTTTTCTATGCAATTGACAGCGATCAGCTGGTTCCTCGACTTATCTCTAGTGGTTCGTCTTTCCAGCCGGAAGCTTCAGGATATTTTTATGGCACCCCTGGTTCCTTTGGCCTCTGGCCTTAGAGACCTGGGGAAGGCCTCCTCACGCAGTCTGGGACCTTCTTTCTCCCGGAGGGCGTGTTGGGCCTCAACAGTTTAGTTACACACCAATTAACTAACCTCAGCTTATCTACGGTATTCGACACAGTATGTTCCCATTAGGGGTGTCGAGCCTACCGGCAGCACTAGGTGTCTCCATATTATACCTGAGGGCTCTTCTCTTTGTTTAACCAAATAAGAGTATTTTTTTCTTTGTTTTGGTCAACCTCTCTGTCACTGTGCATTTTTTGAGTATTGTCACAGAGGTGGGCTGCGACCTACCATCAATCCTATGCTTTGAAGGGTAATGTACTGCTCTTCAATAAAACTTCTTTAAAACATAAAAAAAAAAAAAGATAGAGGCATCCAGTCTCCACACCTCAGTGGATCCCTCCCTTTGTGGGAACCGTAGGGTCATTGTAATTGGGTGGTGGTCAGATAGCACCGTGTTTTCAATGGTAGCTTCCGCCAGATAGGACAGGTCAGTCTGATGTATACAAATATAGTCCAGTCTCAAATATCGATTGTGTGGTGCCGAGAAAAATGTGTAATCCCTCTCTTGGGGGTTGAGGGTGCACCAAGCGTCATGTAATGTGAGCGATTTCAAGTGGAGCTTCACCTGACGTAACATGGAAGAGGGGAAAAAGGAAGTGCCAGTCGATGTGTCTAAAAGCGGGTCAAATGCCATATTAAAGTTCCCTCCTAGAACCAAAAGACCCATCTGGAATGAGGTCAATTGCAGCAGGAAATCTTTCAGGAAGGTTACCCTATTTGAATTGGGACAATACACGTTTGCCAGGGTCACTGGTTTGTCATTCCAGGTACCTTTCAAACAAAGAAATCTACCCCCAGGGTCTATCATCTGATCACTAAGGTGAAACCTAAATGATTTAGCTAGTAGTATGGAAACACCCTTGGTTTTAGAGTCAGTACAAGTGATAAACCACTGGAAAGCGTTTATCTGCTAGGCGAGGGATGGATCCTGTTTTGAAGTGGGTTTCTTGTAAAAAAAAATTACTTGTGCTCTATGTCGGTGAGCTTCTGCTAAAACACTACTGCATTTTTCGGGGATGTTGAGGCCTTTCACGTTCAGAAATAGCACCTTAAGAGACAGAGGAACTGAAGGGTGCACTGCAGAAGACATATTTGGATAGAGTTAAATTGCTCAAGTGATAACCACTAATTGCAGATGGAGAAGGCCTACCAGTGGGGTGGAAGTAGGACCGACAAAAAAACAAAAAAAAAACACGAGTCACGAGAAAGAGTATTGGAAGCCTGAGTGTGTATAGCCGGTGGTTTCAGTAGAGACCAGGGCTCACTATCTGTATTAGGTAATACTCCCTAACATGGGTAGAATGTTATATTTACCAGAGGTGGGTACAGTCCTGCTTACCTACCTAGTTGGGGCAGCTACGATATATGAGTATAGGAATAAACTATTCCAGAAACGTTCAAAGGGGAACCAGCCTCTTTGAGGTGGGAAGGAGGTCTAACACCAAGGTCAATACCAACGCCTCCACCATCCAGAAGCTCCCAAAGTTGAACTCAAACATCATGGGACAAGCATCAGCTATAGGAGCCGGTAGTTCCGAATAGAGCCCCCCTATGGTCAGTGACTTCCTGTAGTGCTTGGAATTCCCCCTCCCCATAACACATGTCCTTGATAGGAAATTATACAGCTACAGTCAGGTTAGAAATCCCTTATGAGCATGTTTGCATTAATTCCTCAGCTCTTAGCAGACAGAGAGTCACACTCCAAAATTAGCGGGCATGACGAGGATCTTAGGCTTCATTGGGGTTGGCGAGTTGATGCCCCCGCCCCCTCAGACCTCCCACTCTGACACGAGAGCATCCTCTGATCCAACTAGTGAGGGACCCGGGGGTAACGGCCCCTGAAGAAACTATTGTTCAAAACTATAGCTATCCTCGTAGGTGGAGAGCTCTCCTACTGCAGTGCACATGGGCTTAGGAATGGCACACAGATCATCTAGATCCGGGGAGCTTCCCGTCATACCTTTCAGGTTAATATTGGATCTTGGGGGTTCAAGAAAAAAAAAGGGCATTAATAGGAGCCCCCGAGGGCCAATGCTGGGAGGAAAAAATAAGAGACTATTCATATAACAACAACAGAACTGCTATATTCATATAAACCATAACAGCAAAAGAACCAGTATTGTGGTAAGCAATAGTAACATTATATGCTCCACTGTTCACATGAGAGAGCAGTGAGTCTGAAGCCCAAGTGATCAGTTGCAGTAAGGTAAGGTGCCCACTGGCTGACAGCATGTAACAGAGAAGTTCCAGTGTGAGAGCTCACGTAGCCCCCAGGGAATCACTCCACTCCACTATGGTTTCATGTCATGCTATCTCCTGTGGAGCACCATTAACACTTTATATCAAGCATATATAGTTCAAAGGCCCTAATAGAGAGACAGAGTGTCTCTTCCTTTAGCTACTATAAAGTTCCACAGTTGGTATACCTGTCTGCTCAATTGGCACCTATGTAATCTCAGCGTAGCTAAGCAAGACAGGGTTGCAGGGACCGTCTCCAAGCTCGGGGCTATTAACTGCAGTCCGGTTCTTGAGAAATTTAGGGTCACAAGGTCCAGCACAGCACTTCAGCGAGATTAGCGTGTTCAGGTAATAAAGATTAATGGGTGCTCGTGCGTTGTCATATGAGGGTGCCAAAGTGGTCACCTATAACTAGTGTAAAGTCCTGGAACTAAAGGCACAAACTTAGAAATGGGATAAATTTGCTCACCCGCTAGATTGTTGCACAGTTAACAGTCTGTTCTGCATCAGACGGACAATGGGGAGACTCGGGGGCTCTCGTCCGTCTCTATGTCACCCCGAATCCTTGCTGGCGATGCGGGTGAGGTTCTGTGACGCCTCTGTCTCTGTCTTTGTGACTTCAGAGTGGCATCAGGATGTATGGGGATCCAGGGTTCTGGCTGCAGGAACGCGCTTTACCAATCCGGGACCTCTACCAGCGGGATTCCCAGGGTTTCACAGAAAGGTTGCAAGTCGGCTGGCATTCTCAATTATGCTGTGCGATTACCTGCCGTAGCTTGCAGTCAAAAGGGGAACTTCCACCGGTAAGGAATGCGCCTGTCACGCAGAGCCTGCAGCAATGGTCGTAGATCTCTCCTATGTTGAAGGATAATGGCTGACACTTTTTTAAACAATTAAATACATGCCCCCTCATGTTCCAAATGATCGTGATTGCGGGCAAGCCTCAAAATCTCTTCTTTTTGAGTAAAACTGACAAGGCAGCACACTGCATCTCTGGAGGAGTCTGTGTCTATACCCCTCGGTCTGAGTGCTCTATGACATCTCTCCATTTCCACAGGTGCATCTGGCGGTCTCCCCAGCAGGGTATTAAAGATGGCCCAGATAGCAGCCATTAATTGGGGTCCTTCAATCAATTCTGGCAGGCCTCTAACAGGTAAATTGCGCCTACGGCCCCTATTGTCCAAATCTTCCATGTGTCTGTGCATGTCCATTCGTTTTTGATGTCCATGGCAGCATGCTGGAGATCTGCCAGAAACAGCAGGGTGGAAGGGTGCGAGGAGAGCAAACCTGTTGTGGCAGAAGCTCCAGGGGAGTCAGCGGTGGTGCTGCTGTAACTCCGGTCCGCGGTCTAAAATGCAGCATGCGGATTGACCGGCTGGCAAGCGGGCTGGGTGCAGAACATCACCGGTATGCTGTGGCTGAGCTGTGTGGATGGGTCCTGCGGGACCAGGTGATTAAGTAGCTCCTCCCGGTAATCTTTGCTGGATGAAGAGAGGGTTGTCCCGCTGATGAAAAGCGCTAAAGAAGCTCTGGATGGCGGAGCTCTCGGTTTATGCTGCCATCTTCCTCTGGTGCAAGGCCACACCCCCTTGTGTAATAACATATAATACCTAAAAGAAAAATGATCTCTGGATAAATCACACATCTTTAACAAATAAATACTATACCCACATAGATGACCCTATACATCCAATGATGAGACATATTTAGATTTAACCCAGAGATAAAAATATTTCCAAAAAAACTAAAATGGTAATTCCTAATCTTAGAGAGCCATATGGTGGACAGGTACAGTCAAAACCTAAACAAACAGTGGGTTAATTTATAGAAGTACCTTCCAATCAGATGTGGCTAAATATTTAAACTACACTCTCTAGGCTAGTCCTTAGATAAGGTAATTTTGGAAATAAAATGGGAAAGTTCAGAGAGGAAAGCTACATTTGATTACACTCCATCGATCGTTCATTGTCTTTTTTTTCTTCAATAATTTTTTATTGATTTTAGTCAATACAGAAAATGCATTAACAATAAAGTAAAGCATGTTATCTTTGGTTGCTATAGAAAATATATGTCAGTGTACAGTTATGCCCCATCACACGATAGGATTTTCCAACAGAAAATGTTCGATGGGAGTTTGTTGTCGGAAATTCCGACCTTGTGTAGGCTCCATTGGACATTTTCCATTGGAATGTTCGTCACACAAAATTTGAGATCTGGATGTCAAATTTTCCGACAACAAAATCCGTTGTCATAAATTCAAATCGTGTGTACACAATTTCGACGCATGCTCAGAATCAAGCTTGATCTTAATTTTTCTGGGTTCGACGAACGTGTTGTACGTCACCGTGTTCTTGACGTTCGACAAGATTTGTGTGACCGTGTGTATGCAAGACAAGTTTGAGCCAACATCCGTCTTAAAAAAACCATGGATTTTGTTGTCAGAAAATCCTATCATGTGTACAGGGCATAACTGTTCAAAGTAGTCATGAGTAACAGAACAAAGATAACTTTCAAGGAGAACTAAATTATTGATTTGTATGGTTATAAAGCATTACATATGTACTAGTTCAGTTATGCAGTATTACATAGATTGTTTTGGAACCATTCAAGCTATGGTACCCGCATTTTGTTGGTGTCAATTAGTCTATCTTCCGAGGCTGCAAACATGCATTCATAAGCGCCATGTGTATGAACTGAATATATTACCTCATCTAACAGGATCAAATCTGCAGTTTTCCAAAGTCTGGTAAAGGTGAGTTTTGTGGCTAAAAGGATGTAAGTGGTCACACACCTTAGTTGGGGTGGGAATTGTTCAATACCTATGTTTAACAGAACAAGTTTTGGTGATGGAAATGTTGGAGTTTTGGTAACTTTACAAATTAGTGGAAAAATATCTACCCAGAATTTAAATAGTCTGTGGTGGGTATGAAAACTCTTTTCTTAGATCAGCAAACAATTTAAGTGAGCTATTTGTGTATAAATCAGAAAGATGAGTTATATCCTGTTTCTTCCAGGTTTGAACTAAAAAACCTGGGATAAATTGAGGGAGAACTGAAATGGATGTTGGTATTCGATAGCAGATCTTTAAACTGCTTATAGTCTTCCCCAACAAAACTGTTGGGTCTGGGGGCTTTGTTGTTAGGTAAGGAATCAATGGCTTTCCCCATTTCTATTGTTGTGAATGGAGCATTGAGGGTAGCTGTTGTGGAAATTTTATTAAAGCAGAGTTCCACCCATATAAAACTTTTAATAATTGGACACTCACCTGTCCCACAGTCCAGCGATGTGGGCAAACAAAGCCCTGCCCCTCTCTCCGACACCGGCATTGTGACTGTGGGCGCCTGGCTGTGGCTTCACAGCCGGGCAAGCATTGCACGTGCGCAAGTCGAGCTGCTCGCTGTGATTGGCTGGACAATTTGGAAGTTGAAGTGGAAGTGGAAGTTTCATTTTTGGGTGGAACTCCACTTTAAGATGTATTCAATATGTATTGTCACAGTGTCTCCCAGTGTTAGTTCTACTGCTGCTAACTCTAAAGAGTGAGCTGGAGCAAACCGACATAAGTGAAGGCCCATTGGTAGTTAAAAGCTTCCTGTGGATGTAGAGAAGTGTTTGCGGAGTGAGGATATGTCCGCCAGCGAGAGCCCCTGTGTTATGCACAGTTTTTAATTTGGGGGGATATATTCACTATGCCTTTCTATATGTCTGATCAGCAGCTTGAGGGACCATGACATGTCCCTGCAGATAGTCTCCCATACACAGGAATGGTAGTATAATCCGGCTATGTGTTGTTCTCTGAAAAATGCAGAACGATGATGCCGGCCGAGCCTCCATTCACCTTGCTGTCTGGTCTGGAGCCTACAAAGGAAGCTGGTGCAGGTGCAGTGATTACTGGCATTGAGTGGTCGGTGAATCAAAAGACAGTCCGCCAGGTCGAAACCCGGGGACCTCCATCTAGTAAAAAATGTAAGAAAAAAGGTAATGGTAAACAATCTTCACAAGAAATTCCTTCAGTGTTGCCTGTTACCTCTAAAAAGCTTACTGATGGGTCTGACCCTCATTTTGACTCTGCATTTTATACTGTTTTGTCTGATTTACATACTACCAATATGTTTGACAGTTTGCCTTCCCCTGTTGTGCAGCCTTCATTGCTTCATGATATTATCAGTGATGTTTCTTTTCCTACAGCGCCCCACCTCTGGTTCATTGCCTACTGCACAGACTGTTTCTGATGAAAATTTGGGGTCTTCAAGACCTAAGGTTGCAACACAGTCTATGCCACAGATGACACCTAGTGGTGAGTCTGATCAATTGCATAATTTGATAATGTGGATGTCTTCCTTTGTTTCATTTGCAGATAATTTAAATAAATGTATTTCTGCTGGTGTAAATGTTGGGGCTTTGCCTACTGTGGATGTAAGGTCACCTGCGCATATTCCGCCACTCAAGGATATTGTTGTTTTACCTTTTTTTACGTCCGTCTACACATACGGTGCCTGAAAGTTGTTTTAAAGAGGCCATGACATGTGAGATTTCTCCGCTTGGCTTCCATTTGTCGCCTTTTATTAAAAATACAATTTGTAGAGGTGAGTATGTTGATCTCCTTTCTTATTTACTGTCATTTAAGGAACATCGCCTGGATAATAAATATTCGGATAAGAATGATGATTATAAGAAAAAATCTGCTCCGCGCACTTTTAACAACTGGCTCCAGGCCTTTTGTATTTTTTCTAGCGTTTTGGGTGAACAACACCCAGAACTATGCAGTGGCTTATTCGGGCATCTTGAAATAATCCTTGAAGCATATAAAAATTTTCCGGGATTAGCATGGTTCTTTTATGATGAGTCCTTCCAACAAAAACTTGCTGTACATAAAAATCTGAAATGGGGTACTAAAGATGTAGGTATGTGGTTAAACCTTCTCATACCATGTAAGCCTACTTTACCGATACCATCTTCGCAACCTTCCCATTTTAAGAATGGTTTTTGCTTCAGTTTTAAGGAGGGGCAATGTAAGTGGTCGAATTTGTGTTGTTATAAGCAAGAATGTACTACTTGTTCGTGAAATCACCCAGCCTCCCGTTGTTTCAAGAAATTACATTCCAACATGGGTCCTCATCCTAAGGATAATTTTCATGCTGGGAGTAACACTGGTAAAATTGTCTGCCATGTTTCCATACCTCCTCGTTTGGCCAAACCATCAGATGGCGGACATGCTCATTGGCGGTTTTTCTCCTGGTTTTCAGTTACATAAATTTTCTGGACCTGGTTGCCTTTGTTGTGACAACCTTGCTTCTGTTTACCGTTTTCCTGCTGTTGTTTCTGATAAAATTTCGAAGAAGGTGTCTGAAGGCAGGGTTGCAGGCCCATTTTTGTTCCCTCCATTTGTTGATTTTCAGGTTTCTCCTCTAGGTTTGGTACGTAGCCTCCCTGACGGTATTCCCGAGTGTGGCTCGGGGTTAAATTTTAGCACCATTAGCGGTAACCCCGAGCCACACTTAGGATTACATCTCAGGATCCTGGTGCAGGTTACTTACCTTGTCCCCAGGATCCTGCGATGTCCCCCCGCGCTGTCTGCGGGCTCCGTCCCCTGCCCGAAGCCTCTCTGTGCCAGGCTCCATTCCCTGGGAGCGTCGTGACGCACGGCGGTGGAGTCTGGTGGCAAATTCAAAAAAATTTTAAAATCATAACACATACAGTACTGTAATCTTACAAATTACAGTACTGTATGAAATCATTTCACTTCCCTTTTGTCCCCAGTGCTTTGGCCCATGCCCTGCATGCAGTTTTATATTATATATACTGTTCTTTCTGCCTGGAAATTTGAGATTGTCCATAGCAACCAAAAAGTGTCCCTTTACGTCAAAAGTGGCTTTAGACCAGCTAGAAAACAGCGATAGTAAATTAGAACACTTGCAGAATTGAGCGATAGTGAATCGTGGGGAAATTTATTTTATTATTATAATATTATTATTTTTTAATTATTTATATTTATTTATTATATTATAATTTATGATTTTGTGTTTCAAACTTCATCATACCCGGGATATCTACTAGATTCTTGGTGGACAGATCAGTGTGTTATATAGATAGAAGAAAGAAGATAGAAGATAGAAGAAAGAAGAAGCATAAAGGAATTGTCAAAAACTGTCGCTTGTCATTTTTAACATTTTTGACAGTTTTTTTGTGAAATGCTAGGGGTAGTACCCCCTTACCATTTCACACAGGGAGGAAGGCCGGGATCTGGGGGTCCCCTTGTTAAAGGGGGCTTCCAGATTCCGATAAGCCCCCCGCCCACAGACCCCCACAACCACCAGGCAAGGGTTGTGGGGATGAGGCCCTTGTCCCCATCAACATGGGGACAAGGTGTTTTGGGGGGCTACCCCAAAGCACCCTCCCAATGTTGAGGGCATGTGGCCTGGTACAGTTCAGAAGGGGGGGGCCCTCTCTCATCCCCCCTCTTTTCCTGCAGCCTGCCAGGTTGCGTGCTCGGATAAGGGTCTGGTATGGATTTTTGGGTGGACCCCACGGCATTTTTTTTTAAATTTTGGCGCGGGGTTCCCCTTAAAATCCATACCAGACCTGATGGGTCTGGTATAGATTTTGCGGGGGGACCCCACACCATTTTTTTTTTTTTGGCCGGGGTTCCCCTTAATATCCATACCAGACCTAAAGGGCCTGGTATGGAATTTAGGGGGACCCTCCACATCATTTTTTTTTTTAATTTGGTTCGGGGTTCCCCTGTGGGGAATTCCCATGCCGTTTTTATCAATGAACTTTTATGTGCATTGTCGGACCGGCAATTCATTAATAGCCGCGAGTAGTTTTAAATGACTTTTTTTGCTTTGAAATGTCATTTTGCCGTCAGACTGTTCTAAACACGGGAAACATGCGCCCCTTTACAGGCATACTATAGACACCCCCCAGGTATGAAATTTAAAGGAAAATTACACTTTTATTGTTTCACTTTAAACATGATTAAAATCACTGCTCCCGAAAAAATGGACGTTTTTAAAACTTTTTTTGCATTGATCCATGTCCCCTGGGGCAGGACCCAGGTCCCCAAACACTTTTTATGACAATACCATGCATATAATCCTTTAAAATTAGCACTTTTGATTTCTCCCATAGACTTTTAAAGGATGTTCCGTGGCTTTCGAATTTGCCGCGAACACCCCAAACCGTTCGCTGTTCGGCGAACTGGCGAACAGCCGATGTTCGAGTCGAACATGAGTTCGACTCGAACTCGAAGCTCATCCCTAATTATCACAAATGCCTTCCCATGGATTGTTCCTTATCTTGTACATATTTTGAACATTTTCCTAGTTTTTAAAGTGGGTGGTTGCTTTCCTGACCGGTTCATTTAATGTATTGCATTATCTTGATGATTTTTTATTTATCGGTCCAGCCAATTCTGCTGAATGTTTGTATTTGTTCTCAGAATTTTGTTTGACTTGTCAATGTTTTGTTGTCCCGTTGGCCCTTGAAAAATAGGTTTGGCCGACAACTTGTATTGTATGTACAATAATTCTGCGCTACCAAAAAAAAAAAAAAAAAAAAGAGGGGGGGGAAAGGCAGCTAACACAACCAACAAATGTAAAGAACAAACAAGAATACAAATAAAGTGTAGCGCTCAAAAAAAGGGGGGGAATAAAGTATGCATAGTTGAAAAGCTAGCAGTTCAAAGTTCGAATGCTGACAACAATGTCTTTGAAGAAAATTGAAAGGATGAGATATAAAATCCTCTGGAGCAAATATTAGACCGTGGTACAAATCCTCTATGCAGAGAGCCCACACACCACCAAATGACAATGAGGAGGCTTACCAGACTCGGTGGACCCGACAAGGAATACGCCAGGTGGGGTCAAACAGGCTTAGGTGGTGCTGGGCTGGAAAGAATGCTGAAGAGCAGGGATGGTGGAGTGGCTTCCACGTGACTGAGTTCCTCGGACGTAGTCAGGCACAGACATCACTTTTTTGGATGTTACAATTCATAAACAACAGGATGGCTCACTCCTTAGTTCACTATTCCGGAAACCAACGTCCGGCAATTCCATTTTGCATGCTTCCAGCTTCCATCCAAAACCCCTTATCCAATCGATTCCTTACAGTCAATACCTGCGCGTCAGACGCAACTGCACCAGTGATGAAGTCTTTAAACGTGAGGCCGATTCACTGATGGAGAGGCTACTTACGCGCGGGTATTCTAAAAAATGCCTGAAGAGGGCGTACCAACGTGCTTGTCTGAAGACAAGACGAGAACTTGTTTTCAATACTGAAATAAAAAGAAAAAACAATCCTATTCGGATAATTACCAGATTTTCAAACCAACATAAAACCGTGAAAGACATCATTGAACGGTATTGGCATGTTCTAAAACTAGACCCTACAATCGGCCCCCTTATACAAGAGAAACCGTCGTTTACTTTCAAACGCGCTAGGTCCATTAAAGACAATTTAGTTTCTAGCGAATACGTGGGGGGTGGGGCAGGGAAACGAGACCCCTGCAAACGCATGGGAACCTTCCGATGTGGAGGGTGCCCATACTGCCAATTCATGAATACGAAATCAGATATAAAACTTCCGGATGGTAGTAAATACACACCGAAACACTTTGCTAACTGCAAAACAATAGGTGTTGTGTATCTACTTATGTGCGATTGCGCATGCTATTATGTTGGTAAAACGAATCAGGAGTTTTGGCGGAGAGCCTACCGCCACATTATTTCCATGAAAACGTGCAATCCTAGTCTACCACTGGGTAGACACGTCTCCATGTTCCATTCAGGGATATTCCCCAAACTGTCTTTTTTGATCTTGGATCGTGTTCACCCAGGGTTACGTGGGGGGGACTGGAACAAAACTCTCCTGCAAAAAGAACAAAAGTGGATTTTTCGTCTCCAGGCCACTAAGGCACCAGGCCTGAATGAGACGACTTCCTTCAGACCCTTCCTTGAGGGCTTCACCTCAGGAGGGTCAGAATGGGAACCTCTTGAGGTCATTACTCCCCTCTTTCTGTAGCATTCAAGCAGTTAAACCGATAGAACTTGCCATCAGTCATCTGCGATTATATGTTGCAGGGGCACGCAATATGAGGAATGAATCTGCCTCTGTCCCCTCCCCCACCTATAGCTCTATGGGAATATACTGTTTATGTTGACTGTTTTCTGACAGGTGCCGTGGTATGTGTATTCACTTTTCCAATATGCCTCTTTATTTTCTCCCCTTTCTGCAGCAATGGCTTTTAATTATCACATTCTTTTTTGTTTGTCCCTTTTTTTCTTTATGTTTTTCATATGACTAGTTGCGGGCGAGATATCACATGCATCCGTCTCATCCAGGGGTTGAGTGTATCGCCGGGGCTCGGGATCGACGGCGCTATAGTCCGGCCAGCCGTGTGAGTAGGCACTCGGATTTAACACTCGGCGCACGGGGGTCAGGCTGCCACTCTTCTGCCTGGCAATGCCTGACCACTCCCACATGACCGCCGTTGACAGGGATATGTTTATCCCGTTGTCATGGCGATCAGCGCGCCGCGGGTGCCTGACGCGGACGCCGGTCCCCTCCCAGCACCGGTCCTCCTTCCCATCCAGGATGCGATGCAATCCGCTCCTGGATGAGACCTGTGTGTGGGGCTGGGGGGCGGGTCTGCGCGCCGGGGATTCGGAGGGCGTCTTCTCCTGTCAGCAATGACGCTGCTCCCTGTGGAGTCAGCTGTCATCAATATACTAATCACGAACAGCACTATTTAAACTGCACATGAAGCCGCCAGCTCACTCGCTGGGGAGACACTGAACTGAATGTGCAGTTGCTGCTGACCGTATAAGGTAAATGAATTTTATTCCCTGTATGTGTATGGAAGATAGAACCCTTATGCTAAGAGGAGCTGTTGGATGTTTATACATCCTGAGCATAACTTTTATTCCCCTCTCCTCTTTGTAGTCATCAAGGGAGGAACTCCAATGCTTTTTCTTTCTGGACTACAGCTCAATTAGCTACTATAAACAACATTATAGGTATGTCAATTAGACTTCTGTAGATAGTTGCACAATAAGTGACAAACATTCAACTTAGTAAGACTTTTTATTATGTCTTTTCTTTCTTTTTTGTTTTTTCTTTCTATCTTCAGTTCATTAACATCACTATAGCTGTAAACAGTTGGGTGGCTGTCAGCCACATGGTCTTCCATATGTTGGAGCGAGAGTTGAGATTTCCACTCTCTACACAACAATAGGTATGTACTAATAAATATCCATTGGAGCTCCCCTGGTTAGGCATAACATTATTGATCAATTTTGAGTCAATATTGAATCTTACTATTAGAGGGGTTGCCTCACTATTTATGAGGATATATCTTCCTTCTCACATACATTTTGCCAAAGTCTTAGCTAATAATATGATTTAACATCCACCAGACAGACGTGACGCCCTTTGTGTTTGGTCTCGATCTGCTTATGATCTCGGTCTCGTGATGGTGGCGCCGCTACTCGGTTCTGGACCCCGGTGACTAACCATTTTATCCTCCCCCTTCCTTGGATTGGATGCTATGTGATGTTGACCTGGCAATACTACGGTTAGGAAGCATTATCATTTTTGTTATTTTTTCTATCATGTTTCAATACTTTGAGTATGTCAAACAGCTGTATTTGTACTATTTTTGATATATAACATATTTTGTCGTGTGTCTCTCTCTCTTTTTGTTTTTGTTTTCTAAAAATGTTCCTTAGACGGACTTACACCTCACCCTCAGCCCCTGAAGAAGAGGTTATAATCATTAGCAAATACCTTGAAACGCGTTGGGCCTGCACTGTCCAGAGCTTCTTGCTCAAGCAGCCTCCAAGGGTCAAGTGTAGTTCCGCCAATTTGCTTTGTATATATTTTCGTTTGTATTATTGTCAATCGTATATTCTGGCATCCATAACATTTGTCGGTATCTGTGATTACCTTCAGTATGTGCTATGTGTTTTTTTAATAATATTTTGATACAATAAAAATTGGATATAATTTTTTTATACTTTCTTTGCTACATTTTTTGGAGACCCTCCCCCAACTTAAAAATCCCCCAAGAGGAAAAATTTGTTGTTGCATACAGTTATATAGGGATGTGGGGGCTGGGTGTCTCCTTCCATTAAGTACGTGTCACCACCCATTGCTTAGTCAGGCACAGAGGTCGTGATGCTCAAATCCGTATTGGAATGTGAGGAGGAGAGAAAGAATGGGCCAAATAGTGTAAATCCGTATTGATTTAAAATTTATTAAAGTGATAATAAACACTTGGAATGGAAAATAGCTAAAACCAGCGCGTTTCGTCTGCATAGACGTCATCTGGGGGCTTGTATTGAGTTCCTGGGTGTTACTATTGACAGTGACAGGATAGAATTTTGTTCACCTCAGGCCAAGTTGGATCATTTATGGTTTATGATTTCTTTTGTGATTTCCAAACCTACAGTGACGGTTCGCACGTTACAATCTTTGTTGGGCTTACTTGCCTTTGCTACTCGTGTTATTCCTGTTGGCAGAGTTTTTACAAAAAGATTATACAAAGCTATTGCTGGTTATAAATCCCAAAATCATTTTGTGCGTATAACTTCTTCTTTGGTCTCTGACCAAAGTTTGGAATGATTTCTTTGCATCTTACAATGGCCGTTCCTTTTGGCAAACCCCTTTCCAAGATGCTTCAGTTCTTTCTTTATTCACGGATGCTGCTGGAATTTCGGGTTATGGTGCTTTTTACCAAGGCCATTGGCCAGCTGCATCTTGGCCAGACTGTTGGTTTTCCTTGGGTTATACGAAGAATAAAGTTCTCCTTGAGCTATTCCCGATTTTGGTTTCTTTGGAACGTTGTGGTAATCACCTCCGCGATTCTCGTTTGTTATTTCATTCTGATAACAAGGGGGTTGCATATGCGATTAATTGTGTGTCTTATAAGTCATTGCCTGTTTTGGCGGTTTTACGTTGTATTGTTTTTAAATGTTTAGAACTTAATTTATGGATTTAAGGTTAAAAACATCCCGGGTTATACTAATGTTATTGCTGATTCTCTGTCCCGTTTTCAGCTAGATCGATTTTGTGCATTGGCCCCGGAAGTGAATCTCTTTGGTCTACCTTGCCCAGAGCGCTTGTGGTCCATAGTTTGCAATTAGTGAATGCTGCAATAGTCAACTCTCTAGCACCTTCTACGTGAGCGAATTATAATGCTGCGTGGTCTTTGTGGTGTGTCTTTCTGAGCTCTTTGGGTATTCATTCTAATTGTTTCTCTGAGACTTTGGTTCTTCGATTTTTGGAAGATTTGATACAACGCTCTTATTCCTATTCCCACCTCATGAAAATTTTAGCTGGGATTTCTTTCTTTTCCAAATGTCAAGGTTTTCCTCCCTGTTCCTCCTTTTCTTAGTTAAAAAGGCCCTCAGGGGTTACCGTAAGCGTTGTTTCTGCAGTGATACTCATGTTCCAGTTACTTTGAATCATTTGCAACAATTAATGTCGGCTTCTTCTTTTGTTTGTTATTCTCCTGCTGAAGATTAACTCTTTAAGGTTTCTTTTAGTTTACTCTTTTTTGGGGGCATCCACATTTTAGAATTGCTGCCTAGGTCTTCATCTTCATCTTCATTAGATGGTTTGTTGTTTTCTGACATTTCACTGGGTCTTGATTTTATTGGGATATTTTTAAGGTTCAGCAAGACTCATCAATTGGGTAAGGGCCAATGGATTGTTATACAACAATCACCTACAGTCGGGACCATAAATATTGGGACATCAACACAACTCCCACTTTTTAAGGGACCAAAAGTAATGGGACAATTGGCTGCACAGCTGTTCCATGGCCAGGTGTGTGTTATTGCCTCATTACCCCATTTACAAGGAGCAGATAAAAGGTCCAGAGTACATTTCAAGTGTGCTATTTGCATTTAGAATCTGTTGCTGTCAACTCTCAATATGAGATCCAAAGAGCTGTCAATATCAGTGAAGCTAGCCATCAGGCTGAAAAAAACAAAACAATCAGAGAGATAGCAAAAACATTAGGTGTGGCCAAATCAACTGTTTGGAACATCCTTAAAAAGAAAGAACACACTGGTGAGCTCAGCAACACCAACAGACATGGAAAACCACGGAAAACAACTGTAGTGGATGACCAAAGAATTCTTTCCCTGGTGAAGAAAACACCCTTCACAACAGTTGGCCAGATCAAGAACACTCTCCAGGAGGTAAGTGTATGTGTGTCAAAGTCAACAATCAAGAGAAGACTTCACCAGAGTTAATACAGAGGGTTCACCACAAGATGTAAACCATTTGTGAGCCTCAAAAACAGGAAGGCCAGATTAGAGTAAGCCAAACAACATCTAAAAAAGCCTTCACAGTTCTGGAACAACATCCTATGGACAGATGAGACCAAGATCAACTTGTACCAGAGTGATGGGAAGAGAAGAGTATGGAGAAGGAAGGGAACTGCTCATGATCCAAAGCATACCACCTCATCAGTGAAGAATGGTGGTGGTAGTGTCATGGCGTGGGTATGTATGGCTCCCAATGGAACTGGTTCTCTTGTAATTATTGATGATGTGACTGCTGACAAAAGCAGCAGGATGAATTCTGAAGTGTTTCGGGCAATATTATCTGCTCATATTCAGCAAAATGCTTCAGAACTCATTGGACGGCACTTCACAGTGCAGATGGACAATTACTCAAAGCATACTGCAAAAGCAACCAAAGAGTTTTTTAAGGGAAAGAAGTGGAATGTTATGTAATGGCCAAGTCAATCACCTGATCTGAATCTGATTTAGCATGCATTTCACTTGCTGAAGACAAAACTGAAGGGAAATGCCCCAAGAACAAGCAGGAACTGAAGACAATTGCAAGTAGAGGCCTGGCAGAGCATCACCAGGGATGAAACTCAGCGTCTGGTGATGTCTATGCGTTCCAGCTTCAGACTGTAATTGACTGCAAAGGATTTGCAATCAAGTATTAAAAAGTGAAAGTTTGATGGATGATTGTTAATCTGTCCCATTACTTTTGGCCCCTAAAAAGTGGGAGGCACATATACAAACTGTTGTAATTCCGACACTGTTCACCTGATTTGGATGTAAATACCCTCAAATTAAAGCTGAAAGTCTGCAGTTAAAGCACATCTTGCTCGTTTCATTTCAAATCCATTGTGCTGGTGTATAGACCCAAAAAGATTAGAATTGTGTTGATGTCCCAATATTTATGGACCTGACTGTAGTTCACCTGTATGTGCCTTTTTTCTGATTGTCTAAATATTTGATTTTGCGACCCCTTGGTTCGACACAATTGTTGCTTCACAGCTCTGGTGTTCCACTTACCCAATGCCAATTTTCAGCCATGCTTAAAAAAATGTCTGACTTATTTGGATTTGAGCCATTTACATGTTACTAGTCACTGTTTTCGTATTGGCACAGCGACTGGGGCAGCCAAGCTGGGTTTCTCTGAGTCTGATATAAAAAATTGGGAGGTTGGAAATCCAATTGTTTTCAATCTTATGTTAGGCCTAATTTGTTTTTTCTGATTTTAGGTTCTCCACGTGTTTTATGGCTTATTAGATGTTTGTTCGTTTACTGGGCTAACGTTCGGACCTCTGACAGAGTTTGTGGACCTAATTTGAATTTGGACAATGCATTTGTTTCTATTAATTGGCATAACTACCGTGGCATGTCTTGGTTTGATTTCCTTTCTCTGTTAATTGCATTACTTACTTCTAGGTCACATCCTGATGTTATTATTGTTCACTTGGGGGGGGTAATGATTTAGGGGTTCCTAAGACGTTAGACTTGGTTTCACAAATTAAAATTGACTTCCTGCATTTATGTTCTATCCTTCCTGCCTCTGTTCTGATTTTTTCTGAGATCGTGCCACGATTAAAATGGTTACTTGATCCTGATCTCTTGTATCTCTAGAAGATCAGAAAGGGGGTGAACAGGATTATTGCTAAATTGATGCCCTCTATTCAAGGGTTTTCATATAGACATGTTGATTTAGAAGGTGGATTATATGGTTTTTATTGCCATGATATGGTCCATCTTTCTGATATTGGGCTTGATATCCTAAACTTGGATTTTCCAAACTTCTATAGAATTGTCCGTGGCCCGGGTGGGGTGCCAGGCTGTGTAATTTGGCATTTGGGGATAGTTGATATAATAATGTTATATATAATTCAAGCTTTAATGGCTGAACTATTTGGTATGTTAATGGTTTAAATATAGTTCCAGCTTTGATGGCTGAACTATTGATATGTTGGTGTAAATTTTAGTAATATGGTTATAAGAGAAAAATTTAATTGATAAATTGGTATTTATTATGCCAAATATAGTTCCAGCTTTGATGGCTGAACTATTGATATGTTGGTGTAAATTTTAGTAATATGGTTATAAGAGAAAATTTTATTGATAAATTGGTATTTATTATGCCAATAATAAAGGGCAGCGGCCATTTTTATCCATGTGTACAGTTTGTTTGTATTTATTTATTATTACAGCTTAATATGAGTTTTCAGCCTCTGGTCCCATGAAAGGCAGGAGAAGCTCAATAGCGACCCCTGCCTATGGGAACAGGGACTGAAACAAAAAAGCAGTTAATTTAAATTAATATAATTGATCACTTACCTGTTAACTTAAAACTTTATTTAAAAAATTCTGGAAGTTTCTGAGAAGGTCAGGTGACTAGAAGAACCTAGAAGAAGAAAGAAGAAATTTAACGGTCGTCAGACTAAAGGCAGCACTTCAAGAAGCATCCCTCCCCCCTCCCTATGTAGTGGTCCTTGTTATGTGGCTGGTCCCTTCTGCTGTACGGGGATAGTTGGTATATTAATGTTACATATAGTTTGAGCTTTGATGGCTGAACTATTTGGTATGTTAATGGTTTAAATATAGTTTGAGCGTTGATGGCTGAACTATTGATATGTTGATGTAAATTTTAGTAATATGGTTATAAGAGAAAAATGTAATTGATCAATTGGTATTTATTATGCCAATAATAAAGGGCAGCGGCCATTTTTATCCATGTGTACAGTTTGTATTTATTTATTATTACAGTTTAATATGAGGTTTTCAGCCTCTGGTCCCATAAGGATTTGTGGCAATGGTAAAAATGGGAGTGTGTGCATACGTTTGGTCATGACAGCGTTCACAATCTCTTAGGCCAAACTCACTACATGTGGGTTTCTTTGTCTAGCTATAGAGCACAGTTTAACAGGTACAGAGGGCGGGAGAAATTGATTACGCATAGCGTATTTGATTTTTCCCCAACAGTAGCTAATTGGGCATCGGTCAGTTTAGGAAGTTGAACAGAGTCTAGAAATGCCTGAATAGTGGCATCATTTGGTTGAATTATGGATTTGTCTTTCAGTTTATAAAGATTTTTGTACAGCTTGTGGATTGGATAGTTTTTGTTTAGTGGTAGGGTGGTAGAGGAAGGGGATATGAGTTTTGGTTTGGTAACCTTTAATTTGTTGAGCCAATAGTTTCCCTGGTTTATTACCACAAGCATATGATTGCATTTTAAAGTGCTTTTGGGTCTTGTAAAATTTTTCTAAGAGAGGTGAGCGGAGTTTAAACTGCAGTTTGAAAATTTTGCTTTTGAGTACTGTAGAGGGGTGCTGTTTAATTAGGGAATATCAGCTAATATCTCGTCAATGCGCTGCCCCCTGCCTTTTATCCTGAGCTCCCATTTGTATGTAGAGGCCTCGCACAAAGGCTTTGTGCGCAGCCCATACGGTGTGAGGATTCTCTACTGAACCTGAGTTCTGTGCAAAAAAAATTTCACGTTGCTGCGCAAGGAATCTGAGAAGGGTTTAGACTGTAGAATGTGGGTGTTCATTCTCCAAAGACAGGCTGGAGTTGTTTTAGAGTTATCCACAATGGTAATACATATCTGGGAGTCTGACCAGTTGGCAGGGAGTATAGATGAGGATGAAATGTTTTGTAGGGTCCACTGGTCTAGTAGAAAGAGATCAATGCGGGAGCATGAGTTGTGGTGAGATGAAAGAAATGTATAGTCCCTGTCTTCTGCATGCTGGCATCTCCATACATCGTATAAGCGCAGGTTAGATATCAATGGGTTTAAAGCTGGTATGCCTCATTTTGGAATAGATTTGGTGTCAATATGATGGTCAGGGGTGATATTGAAGTCACCAAACCACACAACTGCACCTTGATGAATGGCAAGAACTTTCTTGTGTAGCTTGCAGATGAATCTCAGTTGGTGGACACTGAAACGATAGTGTATGGTGAGTTGTTGATGGTTCCTACCATGAGGTAACATCCTTTTGAATCCTTGACACACTTGTTCAATTGAAAGGTTGTAGAGTTCTTTATGACTATCAAAGTGCCTTTCTTTTTTTTTGCAGGGCATTACCTGTAAAAATGGTAGCAAAAATTTCTGTTCTTACATGTAGGGGGATTGGACTTGGAGAAAATTATTTTCTTGGGCACAGATGATATCACATATGGTTTGTGATGCTAGCTTCCAGACAGAACATTTTTTTAGCAGGGTGATTAAGACTGTGGAAATTAATTGACAGGATCTTGATCACCATGTAGCAGTAGTAGTAATGTATATGAAGATGAGGGTTTGTGGTTTGCTGTTCTTGTTCCTTGATCAAATGCGGTACCTCAGATCAAAGGGTTGCAGAGATGAGGGGATAAAGTTTGAGCAGATGATGTTCTGTTAAATGCTGAAGTGTCAGGAGGTAACACATAGCAACCTTATACAGCCACTATAGGTAACTTGCTGAACAAAGGGAGATAAAAAGAAAAGGAGAACAAACTTACTCTAGGTCACTACCTAGATATCTCTTTCTGAGGATAGGCACAAGCGTGCAAAGGAATGTGAGATTGGGAGAAAAAAGTTCATAAGACCGAGTGTGGGCGATCATCACATCAGACCACCATTGCGTGAATGTTCCTGTGTCTGCTAATTATTTTAGCGGGATCTGTTGTATCTTTGTGGTAATGTATGACTTTGCTGGCTCCTGTCGGTACTCGGATACATGGGGGTTGTATCAGATGTATTAGGAATAATGCCCCATTCCTGCAGGAGGCGCATCCCAGTCTGAACCGAGGACACCGTATACTTTGACCCATTATAAGTGATGAAGATTTTGGCTGGTGCTATCCATTGGTACTGGATCTGGTTGTTACAAAGTGTCTTGGTGATGTTGTGAAGCTTTCTTCGGTGGCTCAGGGTGTGCTGGGATAGGTCTGCAAAAATTTGCAGTTGACCATAGGGGTCAGGAAGTTGGCCTAGTGCTCTTGTTTTCTGCATGAATTGTTCTTTAATGTGATAGAAGTGAATCCAGAAGATCACGTCTCTAGGCACTGTGTCAGAGTAAATGTAGGCTTTGGCAACCTGTGGATGTGATCAATGACCAGCTCAATATTTTTTGTTTCAGGTAGTATAGCTTTAATTGGGCCACAGGCATATGAGGACAGGTCAGAGTTCTGTACCGATTCCGGTACGCCACAGATTTTAATGTTATTGCATCTGGACCTATCCTCAATATCCACAATTTTATCTTTTAACCATTTAGTGTCTTGGGCCTGATCCTCTTGAGTATCAATGATGTAATTCACAGTGTTAGTAAGGTCTCCTATGTTAGCTTCAATATAGGTGACCTTATCCTCCAGCACATCTATGCTGTGGCCAAATCTGTGCATGAGAGACAGCATATCAGCTTGCAAAGAGATTCTTAAGGGACATTAACATATCCCTTAGCGTGGTGTCCATCACTGGTTGTCCTACAGTAGGAAAGGCAGCTATGGAGTCAGGCTTATGATTTTGCAGTGGCAGTGTAGAAGTTAATGAGGTGATGTGGCTTACCTCATGGTTGGCTGCATTGACATCCAGGCACATTTTCGCTTTTGCAGGGCTGCTGGATACCGGGGTGCCCGGAGGAGATGGTGGGGGCTTCATCCTGGTACACAGAGAGGTGTCCTGGTTCACTTGGGAGAGAGCATGTTGTGTAGATTGCACAGGAAGGAGAGCCACAGGTGCTTCATTCCGTAAACCGGCTGTGGCACCATTTTGGCTGCGCCTCATGGTCGGCTGATACATCTAGGCTGCCAGTTTGCGGGGAAGCAGATTGTCTTTTCTTTTCATCAACATGGCCCCCCCAGGTGCTGCTGGAGTTATACTCAGGCCTGGGGATGTGGTGGCAGACCCTTGTATTAGCGGGCCCCTCCTATGCGGCCATCGTGCTTGCATGCCAGTTACGCCACTGATCACTCATTATCTTGAACACTCAGTCGATCATCATCAGTAGGTTCATCACTCTCCACCTAATGGAACCATCATCTTGATCACTGAGTCTTCCAACAAGATGCTCTCTGTCTAAGGCTCTGTCGCTTGATCTTCCTGAAAGCCCTTCTCACATCCTCTACAGGTTATTAGATATGCAGCCATGCAAATCCACGGCCATGGTTCCATAACCCCTCATGAATATTTTTATTGATAAAATATACTTTAATAACTACTTTGCAAAATTTTAAGATTTGAACGTAACTGTATGTGCATTTCACAGTTTCTTGTGATCAATTTTTGGCATCATATCAGCTTTAACCACTTGACCCCCAGGCCTAGTTTGACACTTCTCACATACAGTAATTGTAAAAATCAGCTTTTTTTTTCTAGAAAATTACTTATACCATACATTATGTAATTTTAAGCAGAGGCCTTTGAAAATAAAATGGTGGGGGTGCAATTTTTTTATGTTGCACTGTATTTGCACAGCGTTTTTTCAAATGCAAACTGGATTCCGGTGGTCCTATGCTTACTGGTCTCCCTGATTACATGGGTGGGACCCCTCCCACCACCTGTAAAAGTAATCCAGCAGCTTCTTAGCCACTAGTATTACTTTAACATTGAAGGGAGTCATCATCCCTAAAAATATTATATTGCAATCATTGCTGCAGTGATGACAGAGATATAACCCTTCCAATCCAGCATTGTACTAGTACGTCGCTGCTCAGCAAGTGATTAAAAATGTCAAGGCCACCTGCAGAATAAGGCAATAAAGCGGGGTACACACTATAATTTTTTTATTGTTAAACCCAGTGGAAAAAACTAACAGATCGCCATTAGGGATGAGCCGAACACCCCCCTGTTCGGTTCGCACCAGAACATGCGAACAGGAAAAAAGTTTGTTCGAACACGGGAACACCGTTAAAGTCTATGGGACACGAACATGAATAATCAAAAGTGCTAATTTTAAAGGCTTATATGCAAGTTATTGTCATAAAATGTGTTTGGGGACCTGGGTCCTGCCCCAGGGGACATGGATCAATGCAAAAAAAAGTTTTAAAAACAGCCGTTTTTTCAGGAGCAGTGATTTTAATAATGCTTAAAGTCAAACAATAAAAGTGTAATATCCCTTTAAATTTTGTAGCTGGGGGGTGTCTATAGTATGCCTGTAAAGGAGCGCATGTTTCCCGTGTTTAGAACAGTCTGACAGCAAAATGACATTTTGAAGGAAAAAACCCATTTAAAACTACTCGCGGCTATTGCATTGCCGACAATACACATAGAAGTTCATTGATAAAAATGGCATGGGAATTCCCCACAGGGGAACCCCGAACCAAAATTTAAAAAAAAATTATGTGGGAGTCCTCCTAAATTCCATACCAGGCCCTTCAGGTCTGGTATGGATATTAAGGGGAACCCCGCGCCAAAATTTTTAAAAAAAGTGACAAGGGGTTCCCCCTTAAATTCCATACCAGACCCTTCAGGGTCTGCGGGCGGGGGCTTATCGGAATCTGGAAGCCCCCTTTAACAAGGGGACCCCCAGATCCCGGCCCCCCTATGTGAAATGATAAAGGGGTACTTACCCCTACCATTTCACTAAAAAACTGTCAAAAATGTTAAAAATGACAAGAGACAGTTTTTGACAATTCCTTTATTTAAATACTTCTTCTTTCTTCTATCTTCCTTCATCTTCTTCTTCTGATTCTTCTGGCTCTTCTGGTTCTTCCTCTGGCGTTCTCGTCCAGCATCTCCTCCGCGGCGTCTTCTATCTTCTTCTCCTCGGGCCGCTCCGCACCCATGGCATAGGGGGAGGCTCCCGCTCTTCTCTTCATCTTCTTCTTCTCTTCTTCTCTTCTTCATTTTCTTCTCCGGGCCGCTCCGCACCCATGCTGGCATGGAGGAAGGCTCCCGCTGTGTGACGGCTTCTCCTCGTCTGACGGTTCTTAAATAACAGGGGGCGGGGCCACCCAGTGACCCCGCCCCCCTCTGATGCACGGTGACTTGACGGGACTTCCCTGTGACGTCACAGGGAATGCCACAGGTAGGTACCGTCATGTCCCGTGCGTGAGAGTGGGGCGGGGTCACCGGGTGGCCCCGCCCCCCATTATTTAAGAACCGTCAGACGAGGAGACGCCGTCACACAGCGGGAACCTCCCTCCATGCCAGCATGGATGCGGAGCAGCCCGGAGAAGAAAATGAAGAAGAGAAGAAGAGAAGAAGAGAAGAAGGAAGAAGAGAAGAAGGAAGAAGAGAAGAAGATGAAGATGAAGAGCGGGAGCCTCCCCCCATGCCATGGGTGCGGAGCAGCCCGAGGAGAAGATAGAAGACACCGCGGAGGAGATACTAGACGAGAACGCCAGAGGAAGAACCAGAAGAACCAGAAGAAGAAGAAGATGAAGGAACATAGAAGAAAGAAGAAGAATTTAAATAAAGGAATTGTCAAAAACTGTCTTTTGTCATTTTTAACATTTTTGACAGTTTATTACTGAAATGGTAGGGGTAAGTACCCCCTTACCATTTCACACAGGGGGGGCCGGGATCTGGGGGTCACCTTGTTAAAGGGGGCTTCCATATTCCGATAAGCCCCGTGCCCACAGACCCCCACAACCACCGGCCAGGGTTGTGGGGATGAGGCCCTTGTCCTCATCAACATGGGGACAAGGTGTTTTGGGGGGCTACCTCAAAGCACCCTCCCAATGTTGAGGGCATGTGGCCTGGTACGGTTCAGGAGGGGGGCGCACTCACATCCCCCCTCTTTTCCTGCGGCCTGCCAGGTTGCGTGCTTGGATAAGGGTCTGGTATGGATTTATGGGGGAACCCCACGTCCTTTTTTTAAAAAAATTTTGGCCGGGGTTCCCCTTAATATCCTGAAAAAACGGCCGTTTTTAAAACTTTTTTTGAATTGATCCCTGTCCCCTGGGGCAGGACCCAGGTCCCCAAACACTTTTTATGACAATAACTTGCATATAAGCCTTTAAAATTAGCACTTTTGATTTCTCCCATAGACTTTTAAAGGGTGTTCCGCGGCATTTGAATTTGCCACGAACACCCCAAATTGTTCGCTGTTCGGCGAACTTGCGAACAGCCAATGTTCGAGTCGAACATGAGTTCGACTCGAACTCGAAGCTCATCCCTAATCGCCATACTAACGCAAACAATCTTAGTGCTGCAATCTCCTCCACTGAGCTATTGTGTTCTGATGGGAATTCCAGAACATACTGATCAGCGCTCAGTTATCGGCTGCCAGCAGTGAGCAGATGCTGGTTCAACAAAAGTCAATCCTAAGACAAGCTTCTGTCAGACAAGGGGCTGTAAACACTGCCTGAAAGTCTGCCTGTTTCTGCCGAACCAAGCGTTTTCGGACGGTTTTCAGCCCATGTGTACCCAGTGAGTGACGCTGTTGTTAGCATAATTATTAGCATAATTTTGAGCCTTTTATTCTGCTGTAGAGTCTGAGGGGAGAATCTGATTGGGTAGACCTTGCCGTCTGTCAGTATTGTCCAATTTCTTGTATTCTGAGACAGTGATGAGTGTACCTTCTGAATGAAAATAAATTATGTAACTCATCCTAAATTTCTAGGACTTAAATAATATGTAAACCTGTTGTGGAAAATTTTATATTAATGTGTTGTCATAAGTCTCCCAGTGTCTGATCAACCACAGCCCATTCTAAAGAACTGACTGGGGCAGATCGACGCTGGCTGAGACCTGTTAGGTAATGGAAAACTTCCTGGTGTTTGGAGAGAGGTGTTTGCGGAGAGAGGACATGTCCGCCAGCAAAAGGGCTCCTGTGCAATGCACAGAACGATCGTCTGGTGGGGATGCGTTCACTCTGCAAAGACATTATCGGTTTAGAGGTGTTTTGCTCTTGTCACCCCTGGTATGCCTGATCAACATGTTTGGGGTGCCATGACGTACACCTGCAGATAATCTCCCATCCATGAGGAACTTTAGTCATCGTCATTTAGTATATTGTATTGTGTCCTGTAGTAATTGGTTGTTTTGTGTTCTGTTGTTAAATCCTTATATGGTCACTTACATCTTGTGAGGTCACAAGCTTTGTAAGAGGTGTGTTTGGCTGTTGGAGGCGGAACCCTCGAGCTGTGGGACCTCCTATTGATATGCTAATAAAGTGACTCACACAGACAGCTGGGGCTGGCTGGCTGGCAGTGGGTTTTTGGAACCGAAAGCAGGAGGATGTGATTCTATTTGTGAGCATGAGACACACACACACACACACACCAGAGGATGAGCTGCACCAGAGGAGAGACATATGATCAAAAGGTGAGATGGTATTATATCATTAGACGAAATTGTTATTATGATTAGAAACAGGAGATTTGGCTGTGTGCTTTGCGTACAACCAAATTTCGCTGACAGCATGGCGAGCCAGAACGTAGGAGTGAACAGAACCTCCTTCAGAATCGGATCATTAAGATGTGTTGGGGAGGGTCTGCTTCGCAAAAAGAACACATTTTTCGTCTTTTGAAATAATGCTGGAAGTTTGATCGTATGTCTGGTGTGTGCCTGTGTGTGTGTGTGTGCCTGCTTGCGTGTGTGTGTGCCTGTGTGTGTGATTTGTATCTCGAATCTTTGTGTAAGGAGACTTTGTGTGTGTGCCTGTGTGCGTGTGTGTGTGACTGATGCTGTGTAACAAGTTTGTAATGCATGTGAGAAATGGATGAATTGTAATTATTACTTATGTATGGGACAAGTAGATTACATGAGTTTTGTAAAGTGTTTGATTGACTCAAGACACAGATGTTAGTGGACTTTGATGGTTATGAAAAGAACATGAAGGCATCACTGTCTGTACCTCTCAATGTTTTGTTCCTGTGAAAGCTGATGTGAACTGAGTTTGAGTGTATGTTACAGCCGTGTAATTGTGGGTTATGTGGCTTGGCTGTTTCATTGGATAGCATGTGTTCCTAAGTTGTGCTTTTTGTAACTTTAACACTTTTAAATGTTTGTCTAAGCGTTCATTTAGTATCTCAAATGTGTAATTTTGTGGGGAGAAATTTTTGGTTTTGGCAGGAAAATGGTTTTTGTCTGCTACTTCCTTTTGTTCTCTTGTATGTTGTTGTCTACCATGTGACTACGGTCGGCCATTCTCTTTTCCTTTGTGTGTGAACTTTGAAATGTTTATCCATCTTGGTCAGTTTTTGCGGGAAAATGCACCAATTTGTTGGGGTCTGGCCTTTGTTGTGGTCACCATGTGCATCGGCGGCCATTTTGAAGACCTGTGAGCCTCCTATAGGGGAAGCTGCTACATTGTGTATTCCTTTGTGTGTGCAAAGCCATGTGCTTTAACCACTTGCCGACCGCCTAACGCAGATATACTGCGGCAGAGCGGCACGGGCAGGCAAAATCACGTACCCGTACGTGATCTGCCTCCCGCGGGCGGGGGGTCCGATCGGACCCCCCCCGGTGCCATCGGCGGTCGGCATCTGACTGGGAGCGTCGGGAGGCGAGGGGGAGACCATCCGATCGTGGCCCCCCCCTCGCGATCGCTCCCAGCCAATGGAAATGCTCCTCTGCCTGTGTGTCGTTTCACACAGGCAGAGGATGTGATGTCATCTCTCCTCGGTCTGGCAGTTTCCGTTCCAGCGCCGAGGGGAGATGACAAGTGAGTGCACAACACACACACACACACAGTAGAACATGCCAGGCATACTTTACACCCCCGATCCCCCCCCGATCGCCCCCCGATCCCCCCCCAATCACCCCCCCCCCCCTGTCACAAACTGACATTAGCAGTATTTTTTTTTTTTTTTTTTTCTGATTACTGCATAGTGTCAGTTTGTGACAGTTAGTGTTAGGGCAGTGAGTATTACCCCCCTTTAGGTCTAGGATACCCCCCTAACCCCCCCTAATAAAGTTTTAACCCCTTGATCACCCCCTGTCACCAGTGTCGCTAAGCGATCATTTTTCTGATCGCTGTATTAGTGTCGCTGGTGACGGTAGTTAGGAACGTAAATATTTAGGTTCGCCGTCAGTGTTTTATAGCGTCAGGGACCCCCCTATACTACCTAATAAATGTTTTAACCCCTTGATTGCCCCCTAGTTAACCCTTTCACCACTGATCACTGTATAACCGTTACGGTTGACGCTGGTTAGTTCGTTTATTTTTTATAGTGTCAGGACACCCGCCGTTTATTACCGAATAAAGGTTTAGCCCCCCGATCGCCCGGCGGTGATATGCGTCGCCCCAGGCAGCGTCAAATTAGCGCCAGTACCGCGAACACCCACGCACGCAGCATATGCCTCCCTTAGTGGTATAGTATCTGATCGGATCAATATCTGATCCGATCAAATCTATACTAGCGTCCCCAGCAGTTTAGGGTTCCCGAAAACGCAGTGTTAGCAGGATCAGCCCAGATACCCGCTAGCACCTGCGTTTTGCCCCTCCGCCCAGCCCAGCCCACCCAAGTGCAGTATCGATCGATCACTGTCACTTACAAAACACTAAACGCATAACTGCAGCGTTCGCAGAGTCAGGCCTGATCCCTGCGATCGCTAACAGTTTTTTTGGTAGCGTTTTGGTGAACTGGCAAGCACCAGCCCCAGGCAGCGTCAGGTTAGCGCCAGTACCGCTAACACCCACGCACGCACCGTATACCTCCCTTAGTGGTATAGTATCTGATCGGATCAATATCTGATCCGATCAAATCTATACTAGCGTCCCCAGCAGTTTAGGGTTCCCAAAAACGCAGTGTTAGCGGGATCAGCCCAGATACCTGCTAGCACCTGCGTTTTGCCCCTCCGCCCGGCCCAGCCCAGCCCACCCAAGTGCAGTATCGATCGATCACTGTCACTTACAAAACACTAAACGCATAACTGCAGCGTTCGCAGAGTCAGGCCTGATCCCTGCGATCGCTAACAGTTTTTTTGGTAGCGTTTTGGTGAACTGGCAAGCACCAGCCCCAGGCAGCGTCAGATTAGCGCCAGTACCGCTAACACCCACGCACGCACTGTACACCACCCTTAGTGGTATAGTATCTGATCGGATCAATATCTGATCCGATTAGATCTATACTAGTGTCCCCAGCAGTTTAGGGTTCCCAAAAACGCAGTGTTAGCGGGATCAGCCCAGATACCTGCTAGCACCTGCGTTTTGCCCCTCCGCCCAGCCCGGCCCAGCCCACCCAAGTGCAGTATCGATCGATCACTGTCACTTACAAAATACTAAACGCATAACTGCAGCGTTCGCAGAGTCAGGCCTGATCCCTGCGATCGCTAACAGTTTTTTTGGTAGCGTTTTGGTGAACTGGCAAGCGCCAGCGGCCTAGTACACCCCGGTCATAGTCAAACCAGCACTGCAGTAACACGTGGTGACGTGGCGAGTCCCATAAGTGCAGTTCAAGCTGGTGAGGTGGCAAGCACAAGTAGTGTCCCGCTGCCACCAAAAAGACAAACACAGGCCCGTCGTGCCCATAGTGCCCTTCCTGCTGCATTCGCCAATCCTAATTGGGAACCCACCGCTTCTGCAGCGCCCGTACTTCCCCATTCACATCCCCAACCAAATGCAGTCGGCTGCATGAGAGGCATTTTTATGTCCTCCCGAGTACCCCTACCCAGCGAACCCCCCAAAAAAAGATGTTGTGTCTGCAGCAAGCGCGGATATAGACGTGACACCCGCTATTATTGTCCCTCCTGTCCTGACAATCCTGGTCTTTGCATTGGTGAATGTTTTGAACGCTACCATGCACTAGTTGACTATTAGCGTAGGGTACAGCATTGCACAGACTAGGCGCACTTTCACAGGGTCTCCCAAGATGCCATCGCATTTTGAGAGACCCGAACCTGGAACCGGTTACCGTTATAAAAGTTAGTTACAAAAAAAGTGTAAAAAAAAAAAAAATATATGAAATAAAAAAAATAGTTGTTGTTTTATTGTTCTCTCTCTCTCTATTCTCTCTCTCTATTGTTCTGCTCTTTTTTACTGTATTCTATTCTGCAATGTTTTATTGTTATTGTTATTGTTATTGATTGTTATTGTTATTGTTATTGTTATTGATTGTTATTGTTATTGTTATTATGTTTTATCATGTTTGTTTTTCAGGTGTGTAATTATTTACACTTTACTGTGCTTTATTGTTAACCATTGTTAACCATTTTTTTGTCTTCAGGTACGCCATTCACGACTTTGAGTGGTTATACCAGAATGATGCCTGCAGCTTTAGGTATCATCTTGGTATCATTCTTTTCAGCCAGCGGTCGGCTTTCATGTAAAAGCAATCCTAGTGGCTAATTAGCCTCTAGACTGTTTTTACAAGCAGTGGGAGGGAATGCCCCCCCCCCCCCAACATCTTCCGTGTTTTTCTCTGGCTCTCCTGTCTCAACAGGGAACCTGAAAATGCAGCCGGTGATTCAGCCAGCTGACCATAGAGCTGATCAGAGACCAGAGTGGCTCCAAACATCTCTATGACCTAAGAAACCGGAAGCTACGAGCATTTTATGACGTAGATTTCGCCGGATGTAAACAGCGCCATTGGGAAATTGGGAAAGCATTTTATCACACCGATCTTGGTGTGATCAGATGCTTTGAGGGCAGAGGAGAAATCTAGGGTCTAATAGACCCCAATTTTTGCAAAAAAGAGTACCTGTCACTACCTATTGCTATCATAGGGGATATTTATATTCCCTGAGATAACAATAAAAATGATTTAAAAAAAAAAAAATGAAAGGAACAGTTTAAAAATAAGATAAAAAAATAATAATAATAAAGAAAAAAAAAAAAAAAAAAAAAAAAGCACCCCTGTCCCCCCTGCTCTCGCGCTAAGGTGAACGCAAGCGTTGGTCTGGCGTCAAATGTAAACAGCAATTGCACCATGCATGTGAGGTATCGCCGCGAAGGTCAGATCGAGGGCAGTAAGTTTAGCAGTAGACCTCCTCTGTAAATCTAAAGTGGTAACCTGTAAAGGCTTTTAAAGGCTTTTAAAAATGTATTTAGTTTGTCGCCACTGCACGTTTGTGCGCAATTTTAAAGCATGTCATGTTTGGTATCCATGTACTCGGCCTAAGATCATCTTTTTTATCTCATCAAACATTTTGGCAATATAGTGTGTTTTAGTGCATTAAAATGTAAAAAAGTGTGTTTTTTCCCCAAAAAATGCGTTTGAAAAATCGCTGCGCAAATACTGTGTGAAAAAAAAAAATGAAACACCCACCATTTTAATCTGTAGGGCATTTGCTTTAAAAAAAATATATAATGTTTGGGGGTTCAAAGTAATTTTCTTGCAAAAAAAAATTATTTTTTTATGTAAACAATAAGTGTCAGAAAGGGCTTTGTCTTCAAGTGGTTAGAAGAGTGGGTGATGTGTGACATAAGCTTCTAGATGTTGTGCATAAAATGCCAGGACAGTTCAAACCCCCCCCAAATGACCCCATTTTGGAAAGTAGACACCCCAAGCTATTTGCTGAGAGTCATGTTGAGTCCATGGAATAATTTATATTGTGACACAAGTTGCGGGAAAGAGACAATTTTTTATTTTTTTTATTTTTTTTTGCGCAAAGTTGTCACTAAATGATATATTGCTCAAACATGCCATGGGAATATGTGAAATTACACCCCAAAATACATTCTGTTGCTTCTCCTGAGTACGGGGATACCACATGTGTGGGACTTTTTGGGAGCCTAGCCACGTACGGGACCCCGAAAACCAAGCACCGCCTTCAGGCTTTCTAAGGCCGTAAATTTTTGATTTCACTCTTCACTGCCTATCACAGTTTCGGAGGCCATGGAATGCCCAGGTGGCACAAAACCCCCCCAAATGACCCCATTTTGGAAAGTAGACACCCCAAGCTTTTTGATGAGAGGTATAGTGAGTATTTTGCAGACCTCACTTTTTGTCACAAAGTTTTGAAAATTGAAAAAAGAAAAAAAAAAAATTTTTTTCTCGTCTTTCTTTATTTTCAAAAACAAATGAGAGCTGCAAAATACTCACCATGCCTCTCAGCAAATAGCTTGGGGTGTCTACTTTCCAAAATGGGGTCATTTGGGGGGGGTTTGTGCCACCTGGGCATTCCATGGCCTCCGAAACTGTGATAGGCAGTGAGGAGTAAAATCAAAAATGTACGCCCTTAGAAATCCTGAAGGCGGTGCTTGGTTTTCGGGGTCCCGTACGCGGCTAGGCTCCTAAAAAGTCCCACACATGTGGTATCCCCGTACTCAGGAGAAGCAGCTAAATGTATTTTGGGGTGCAATTCCACATATGCCCATGGCCTGTGTGAGCAATATATCATTTAGTGACAACTTTGTGCAAAAAAAAAAAAAAAAAAAAAAAATTTGTCACTTTCCCGCAACTTGTGTCAAAATATAAAACATTCCATGGACTCAACATGCCTCAAAGCAAATAGCTTGGGGTGTCTACTTTCCAAAATGGGGTCATTTGGGGGGGTTTTATGTCATCTGGGCATTTTATGGCCTTCAAAACTGTGATAGGTAGTGAGGAATAAAATCAAAAATGTACGCCCTTAGAAATCCTGAAGGCGGTGCTTGGTTTTCGGGGCCCCGTACGCGGCTAGGCTCCCAAAAAGTCCCACACATGTGGTATCCCCGTACTCAGGAGAAGCAGCTAAATGTATTTTGGGGTGCAATTCCACATATGCCCATGGCCTGTGTGAGCAATATATCATTTAGTGACAACTTTTTGTAATTTTTTTTTTTTTTGTCATTATTCAATCACTTGGGACAAAAAAAATGAATATTCAATGGGCTCAACATGCCTCTCAGCAAATTCCTTGGGGTGTCTACTTTCCAAAATGGGGTCATTTGTGGGGGTTTTGTACTGCCCTGCCATTTTAGCACCTCAAGAAACGACATAGGCAGTCATAAATTAAAGGCTGTGTAAATTCCAGAAAATGTACCCTAGTTTGTAGACGCTATAACTTTTGCGCAAACCAATAAATATACACTTATTGACATTTTTTTTACCAAAGACATGTGGCCGAATACATTTTGGCCTAAATGTATGACTAAAATTGAGTTTATTGGATTTTTTTTAGAACAAAAAGTAGAAAATATCATTTTTTTTCAAAATTTTCGGTCTTTTTCCGCGTATAGCGCAAAAAATAAAAACGGCAGAGGTGATCAAATACCATCAAAAGAAAGCTCTATTTGTGGGAAGAAAAGGACGCAAATTTCGTTTGGGTACAGCATTGCATGACCGCGCAATTAGCAGTTAAAGCGACGCAGTGCCGAATTGTAAAAAGTGCTCTGGTCAGGAAGGGGGTAAAACCTTCCGGGGCTGAAGTGGTTAAGCTACAATCTGGCTTCTAGGCACCTTTTTGTGAATTCTATTTTTGTACTGTTTACATACTTTTTAAGGAAACTATTGCGTTTTCTGTATTGAATATTGGTTTTAAGTTGAAATGCCTGTCGCATATCCAAGTGCCATGCATTGTTGGGACATCACAATAGGAGCTGTTTACACCCTGTGGGGGTCTCAGGTTTCTAGGTAAAAGCATGGGGGAGTTCTAACTCTCAGAGTCAAATAGAATGTATTGGTTAAGATGTTTTATTTCATGTCTTATGTAATTTTGTGACTTGTCATTTGTTAATGTTGGCCATTTTCTGTAGTCCGGGTTTCATTCACCATTTTGCCGTGGACCGATCTTCGATTGCTGCAACTGCCTTTTTCTTTATGCTGATTTTAGTCTCCAGTTAAATATCTCTGGTTTTGTACTGAATTCCATTTCCAGTAGAATCATTTAGGTTTTTATACCAGTTGTTTTAAAGAAGTTTGTTTCTAATGAAGATTTCTAATGTCTTGATAGACAAAATATGAAGCTATTCAAGGCTTCCCCTCCCCCTCCCTCTTCCTACTCAGGTGTGCAACAGGAAGTTGGTGGGAGGGGCTTGGGGTCTTTTGACTTGTGTTTGGAAGGAGGAAATCATTTTTATTTTTAAATGAAATTAAGGTTTATACTGTAATACAGTTTTGGGTAGAGAGCAAACAGGAGGCATCCAAGTTATTGTTGTAATATCTAAGTACAGAGAAAAGCCATAAGTTTGTTTTTGTTTTGAATAGCGGAGGATTTTCATGGTGTTTTTGTAGTTGTCGGACGAACACGTTTAGAAGGCTGTATATCGTGAGATTGGTCGGGCCGTGTATAATAGTCAGAATTCCAGTTCGCGATTGTATTAGCATAAACGTGAGGAGTAGTACGCTAACAGCCCCGCTCAGGCCGTGTATAATAATCGGAATGCGGGGGTCGATTATGGTGATAAAGGCGCAAACCATAATCGCTCCGAAAATAAAGCGCAGGGTTCTCTGGACGCAGAGTTCGCCAAAAAAGCGATTTGAATCATCATGGGCAATAGGTCGTCCATGCACCCCAGTCAGACAGCTACATAATACATGAAATCTGAGTTCTGAAGAAAAGGCCATTAAACCCCAGAAAGATTGACATAGGTGGTCCAAGGATACTATTTTGGGTATCCCTCTGGAGTTGATGTAGCGCGACTGCGGCTTCAGAAATCTGTAATGTTGATTGAGTTGATGGATGTGTAGTACACGTTTGTGTGATTAAAAATACACAGGCCTGTTTTTGAACTTTGTGTGGCTGGTCCATGCAAAGATTTCAAGATGCTCTCGTACTTTTCAAATTGTATTCTTTTCTATCGCTAAAAGAGTGAAGGCAGCATTCCATCTGGTCGTTTTTATTTTTTTTTTTTTTTTCGTTTTTGGGAACTATGAAATATCTCCCCCACATTTGTATCTAAATGTTTGTCTTTGTCTCATTGTTTGTATGTGGTAACAAGATGTTTGAACCTCCCGTGACAGCCCTCTTGCATGTCGCGGCTGTTGTATTTTAGGAAAAAAAAAAAACGTACAGAGGGTTTAGTTATTGTCGGTTTTGGGGAATGTCAGTGACAATTTACCAATGTACATGAATATTGTATTGTTTACCAATCTTTGAAGGATAGAGTAATAACTTTTGTTTATAAGTATCTTTTCAGGTCCAAAGAGTCTCTGGAAGTGTGTGTACAGGTGTATAAGAAGGTAAAAGTATCATAGGCTATTTCACTGTTTTATTCTGCACCATTCTAAACCCTGCATGTCTTCCTCCAGTTTGTAATAAGGAGGGAAGAATAGGGGGGGGGGTGAGAGTGGTGAGAATAACACATTTTCAAACCAACAATACTAACCGCTCTAAATCTAACCAAGTTTGTGCCAAGACTGTCTTTCTTTGATAGAATTTGAATCAGCAAGAAGCAGTCTGGTGAAGGAGGCTCCCATCCCAGATGCTAAGAACCTTTTTGTCACTGGTTCCAGGTATTACACCCCGGATGGTAAGCCACACACAGGTTATGCAGTGACCACAGTCCCGATGTCTGGGTTATTGTCATATGAGGTTTGTTTGGAGGTCAACCAAAAACAGAATTGTACTTTCCTCATTAGCTGTCACCTACATTCTCAGCTGATGGGGTGGGTGCAATCACTGTAACATGAACTTCAAAAGGTCCACCACAGGGTTCACAAGTCCATCCTGGACCCTGACACGATAACCAGTTTACATTCTTTCCAACCAGGTAACTGGGTCATTGTAAAGAAGCTTGAGGGATGAGACCACGCCAGCCACTGCAAGAAGCTGATCAACCACAAAGAGTAGAGAAGTATCTTCGTTCATTTATATTTTTTTTGGTTAATAAATTTTGGCAAGGGTAACGATGAAAAGCATCCCAACTAGCTAAGAAAGAGAACAGGACACATGGTCGGGTATTAGTGCCCCAACGATGAAGGCGGTACATGATATATGTGACGTTCATATTGGTGTGAGGAGTTTTGACAGACTAGTAAAATCCAAACAGACACCTGTCAAAGGAACAACAAAGCATTTCTAGAGGGTAAAATTAATTATAATTTTAACAATAGCTCTGGATCTTGCCAGCTTTGGTATCGGGATAACTAGGTAGCCCACAAGTGTGCTTCAACTGAAGTTTGGTATTAATGCGGATCTACAGCTTATAAGGTAATTTCCCGTAAGGCAAGAGGTTCATGTGTGCTGCTGAAACTCGTCCCAGCATCTTATGTCGCAGTCGATCGCGAGGATCTGATGGCGCAAGAGAAGGTAAGAATGGAAGGGAATTGCTTGTACACGGTGGGGGCTTGAGCTCATGAAACGCTTGAACAATTTCTCATCCATTGAGGATGAGATGTTTTCATGTAACTGTTGAAGCTACAAGGAAGTTCCCACAGTCCAAGGGGGTTTCTGGGAATTCATAAGTAAAGATTGTTATATCTGGATTGGGGATAGTAGTGAAAAAGTTCAGGCCCATATGGATAAGGTTTAGGTCCCTACAAGGCAAAGCCAGAGCCAGAGCAAAGCCAGAGCTATAGATAGTGAAGGTCGGAATCCTTTTTAAGGGTTTGGGAATCGTTGGGGATTTAATTTTTATCTTGCAGCGGATCATAGTGAAGGAAGTAGGGGTATATATACTCATGTTGTTTTTGTTTCTATTCCTTCTATATGCCATGATGAGGTGCTCCTGTTGCCTGATTGGACGCGTGACCAGAGCCTGAGCAGATGACCACATCTTCCCTGATGAGATGCTCCGAAGTCCGACCCACGTACAAGACACAGAGGATCCCAGACCGACCGGCGACTACTACAGCTTACCACGTCATCTCCAACAGAGTCTACATGTCAAGCTGTGTTTTACATTTTATGGGCTAAGAAGAAGATCAGGATTCATCGAGGGACACATGGGATCATATGACAAGAGGAGTTACTGTTGTGGAAAATTTTATATTAATGTGTTGTCATAAGTCTCCCAGTGTCTGATCAACCACAGCCCATTCTAAAGAACTGACTGGGGCAGATCGACGCTGGCTGAGACCTGTTAGGTAATGGAAAACTTCCTGGTGTGTGGAGAGAGGTGTTTGCGGAGAGAGGATATGTCCGCCAGCAAAAGGGCCCCTGTGCAATGCACAGAACGATCATCTGGTGGGGATGCATTCACTCTGCAAAGACATTATCGGTTTAGAGGTGTTTTGCTCTTGTCACCCCTGGTATGCCTGATCAACATGTTTGGGGTGCCATGACGTACACCTGCAGATAATCTCCCATCCATGAGGAACTTTAGTCATCGTCATTTAGTATATTGTATTGTGTCCTGTAGTAATTGGTTGTTTTGTTTTCTGTTGTTAAATCCTTATATGGTCACTTACATCCTGTGAGGTCACAAGCTTTGTAAGAGGTGTGTTTGGCTGTTGGAGGCGGAACCCTCGAGCTGTGGGACCTCCTGTTGATATGCTAATAAAGTGACTCACGCAGACAGCTGGGGCTGGCTGGCTGGCAGTGGGTTTTTGGAACCGAAAGCAGGAGGATGTGATTCTATTTGTGAGCATGAGACACACACACACACACACACACACCAGAGGATGAGCTGCACCAGAGGAGAGACATATGATCAAAAGGTGAGATGGTATTATATCATTAGACGAAATTGTTATTATGATTAGAAACAGGAGATTTGGCTGTGTGCTTTGCATACAACCAAATTTCGCTGACAAAACCCAACATTCTTATTACCTGATTTGACCCCTGCTGTACCATGTACCTGTATAAAAATGTATCATGTTCTCTTTATATATTTCCTTTGTGTGAAATCCCTGGTGATCCTGCCAGTCCCTCTGCTTCCCTATTACAAACTTACCACACGAGACATAGGAACATAGCCTGGTCAGTTTTCTAGCTGTGCTGAGAACTCAGCCTGTTGTCCATTGATCAGACTTGTTCTGATAGTCCTCAACACCCCCCCCACGTGCGCCGAACAGCCATTCACTGGGACGAACAGTGTCCCACTCCGAGCTCCTTTTGCAACTGAGAACCAAGATTGTGTGCTCACTTTTAAAAAATGGGAAGATGTATTTATAATGAGAGATATATACTGTATATGTGTATATATATATATATATATATATATATATATATATATATATATATATATATATATATATATATTAAATTGAAGATGCAATCTGTTCCTGTTAAAAAGAATTTTACTTCAATCTTGATGCATATACAAGACTGCACAGTTTCAGACAGGAACTCTGTCCTTCATCAAGTTGCATATGTAGTGTTCCACAGACTGATCAACTTTTGTTGGCTAATACATGTAAGCCACTCAAGAGAGCACAGAGGTGTGTCCCTAATCTCCCCATTAACCATTTCATACATTATACCTCCCACATATTATCAATTGCAAAATATAAAAATATACTTCCTAATATGAAAAGAAACAAAAGAAAATCAAATATAAATGCAAAAAAAAATAAATGCAAGAAAATACAAAAAAAATAAATAAAAAATGTATAAATAAAGCTCAAACCCCAAAGACTTATTCACACCAAACTAATAAAAATGTATAAATAATGCCGTGTACATATGACCGTACTTTTCAACCAAACTATTCCGACGGAATGAATCCGTCGGACAATTCGACCATGTGTGGGCTTCATCGGACCTGCAGCGGACCTTTTCTGTTAAAAATGTGACAGACTTTAGATTTCAAACATGTTTCAAATCTTTCCGAAGGACTCGAGTCTGGTCGAAAAATCCATTCTTCTGCATGCTAGTCCGACGGACGAAAACCGACGCTAGGGCAGCTATTGGCTACTGGCTATGAACTTCCTTATTCTAGTCAGGTCGTACGTCATCAAGGTCGAATCCGTCAGACTTTGGTGTAATTTTGTGTAGACAAGTCCGATTCTACGGAAATCCGTCGAAAAGTCAGTCAAAAGTCCGACGTGATTCAGTCCGTCGAAAGTCCGGTCGTGTGTACACAGCATTACTAATACTATTTTCCCTTTGAGCCTATATAGGCTAACAACATTGTAATACATTATGCTATTTAAGCAAACAGTATAAGGGTAAACTCTGCTCTTAATATATCTATACAAAAAAAAATGCCAGTCAAATCTCTTGATTGCATTTGTGCAGCATACACAACTCAATTTGCAAAAATCGTCTCTCTTCATTCTAAAAAAGATAACATGATATCTGTAAAAATCTTACAATACTTGGCATCTAAAAATTTCCTACAAAAAGATACATTCCTATACCTAAATATTGCCCACATCTGTTTACAAATATAAATACAAGTCATAGTCCTTATCTAAACCATGGGGATTCAAAGAATTCAGCTGTTTTATCCACCAAACTTCACTCTGTTTTAATTTTTGGATTCTCCTTTGGATCTCCTCCCCTTTTATCTCTGCCAACTTCTTCCAAAATAATAAATTCCAGATCTGTGTCCTTATGACCATGTTTCATATAATGTTTAGGGACAGGTACACCCAGTTGTTCCTAACAGACGATCGATGCTGTGATATACAATCCTTAATTTTTTGAGTATTTTCCCCCACATATATCAATCTACATGGACAAAACAACGCATGTACTACATAGGAAGTTTAAAAGGTATTGCCACAAAAATTGACTAGAGGTATTGAATTTTTCGAGTACCATCATCCTACATTAGTATACTAAGGGGGGATGGGAGAAAAGAAGCAAGAGCTACTCCAAACAAGCCCTACCTCCTCATAAGGGAATTAATGGACTATTGCGGTACCCAATTGAGACATAGAACATCAGTAAAATTTCAATTTATTGAGTTACAAAATAATAAAATATATACAGTTTACAACAAAACAACTTAGGAGTTGCAAAAAAAGACATACATTAAAGTAACAGTAAGTACAGCCCACATGTGTGAATGAAGGCGTACTAAAGAACGTTTAACTTCAACAGTTTCGCGGCCAATGCCGCTTCCTCAGGAGGCGTCCAAGTATAGCATCTAAAAAAAAAAGTCACAATTACATTCATAGAATACTAAATGGTAATACTTTGTATAAAAATTATTGCGGCGCTGAAAAGTTCAGAATTAGGCATTCAGGCATGTAGTCATCATATATCTGAGAAAATGAAGGACCCATAGTGAAGCCCGTAATGATAGATAAAAAACTTTTATTGTAGTAACTTACAGTTGAAGCTTAAAACAGCATGCATCAATGATAGGAACAAACGGCTGCAGCAATCAGCGTACGGATGTCAGCTTGCCTGACATGTTTCATCATAACAGATGTCTTCAGAGGCATCGGTTAGAAGAAAGAAGAAGCATTTAAATAAAGGAATTGTCAAAAACTGTCTCTTGTCATTTTTAACATTTTTGACAGTTTTTTAGTGAAATGGTAGGGGTAAGTACCCCCTTACCATTTCACACAGGGGGGGCGGGATCTGGGGGTCCCCTTGGTAAAGGGGGCTTCCAGATTCCGATAAGCCCCCCGCCCGCAGACCCCCACAACCACCAGCCAGGGTTGTGGGGATGAGGCCCTTGTCCTCATCAACATGGGGACAAGGTGTTTTGGGGGGCTACCCCAAAGCACCCTCCCAATGTTGAGGGCATGTGGCCTGGTACAGTTCAGGAGGGGGGCGCACTCTCGTCCCCCCTCTTTTCCTGTTGTCTGCCAGGTTGCGTGCTTGGATAAGGGTCTGGTATGGATTTTTGGGGGGACCCCACGCCTTTTTTTTTTTTTGGCACGGGGTTCCCCTTAAAATCCATACCAGACCTGAAGGGTCTGGTATGGAATTTAGGGGGAACCCCACGTCATTTTTTTTTTAAATTTTGGCCGGGGTTCCCCTTAATATCCATACCAGACCTGAAGGGACTGGTATGGAATTTAGGGGGACTCCCACATAATTTTTTTTTAAATTTTGGTTCGGGGTTCCCCTGTGGGGAATTCCCATGCCATTTTTATCAATGAACTTCTATGTGTATTGTCGGCAATGCAATAGCCGCGAGTAGTTTTAAATGGGTTTTTTCCTTCAAAATGTCATTTTGCTGTCAGACTGTTCTAAACACGGGAAACATGCGCTCCTTTATAGGCATACTATAGACACCCCCCAGCTACAAAATTTAAAGGGATATTACACTTTTATTGTTTGACTTTAAGCATTATTAACATCACTGCTCCTGAAAAAACGGCCGTTTTTAAAACTTTTTTTTGCATTGATCCATGTCCCCTGGGGCAGGACCCAGGTCCCCAAACACTTTTTATGACAATAACTTGCATATTAGCCTTTAAAATTAGCACTTTTGATTTCTCCCATAGACTTTTAAAGGGTGTTCCGCGGCATTCGAATTTGGCGCGAACACCCCAAATTGTTCGCTGTTCGGCGAACTTGCGAACAGTCAATGTTCGAATCGAACATGAGTTCGACTCAAACTCGAAGCTCATCCCTATTGTTGAGGTTAAACGTCCTTTAGTACACATGTGGGCTTTACTTACTGTTACTTTAATGTATGTCTTTTGTTGCAACAACTCCTAAGTTGTTTTGTTGTAAACTGTATATATTTTATTATTTTGTAACTCAATAAATTGAAATTTTACTGATGTTCTATATCTCAATTGGGTACCGCAATAGTCCATTAATTCCCTTATGGGGAGGTAGGGCTTGTTTGGAGTAGCCCTTGCTTCTTTTCTCCAATTCCCCTTAGTATACATAGGAAGTTTGACATGTATGGTAACCACAGATATAATATTTATTTTGGGTTTCAGGGTGTATGAAACTATCCCCTTTCTTCATGAGGTTGCACTGTACACAACTAAGACATGGAAACAATCCATTTTTCTTGGTTCCTAAAAATGTTATTTTCTCAATTTTTTTTTAGAATTCAGAATGTACTAACATATCTCTCAGTGTTTAGTTTCTACGGTATGCTTTTAGTGGTACTTTGTGAAAATATTATATCTCAGGGTATGCTTACTGCAACGTAATGCAATGCAATGTCCAATGTTTTTTTAATAATCCAAAAAATTTCCTCGCTGTAATTATGATATTGCATGGAAAAGGGAAGCCGCCTGTGGCCACCACTAATAATCTTTCGTGTTTTTTCTGGGCCATTCCAACTTCCCCAATTCATGCTCTATCATATCTTCTGGATATCCATGGTCTCTAAATCTCTCACACATTTCTGCTATCCTCAAGAGCCTTTTGTCTTTATTGCTTACAATCCTTTTTACTCTAATCAACTAACTTCGTATGATCTAAACACATGTGCAGGATGAAAACTGTCAAAAGATAGTAACTGATTCCTATCTGTAGGTTTACTATAAATGGCAGATTCTATTTTACCTTTGTCCATGTAGATAGTGGTGTCTAATAATCACACCACTTTTCCATCAATGTTCATACTGAATTTAATGTCGCTACTGACAGAATTAAGATATTCATCAAAAAATCTGAGTTCCAATGTCGCCCCGCCAAATCGCAAAGATGTCATCTATATAGCACCACCAAGTGATGCAGTGTCCAACAAACATCTCGTTAGTATATATAAATCTTTTTTTAAAAATCGTGCATAAATGCACATGCGAATGAGGGGACAACATTGAAACCCATTGCAATGCCTTTGCGTTGCTGTACAAACACATACTGAAAAAGAAAATAATTGTTATTCAAAATTATGGTTAGCAATTTTTCTATCAGTTCAATCTGCGCCAGGGAGTATAATCCATTCTCCTTTTTTAATTTCAATATGTTTTTATTAAGGTTTTACAGAAAATGTAATAGAAACATTAAAATAAATTACAGTCATTAATTGTTGTCCAGTAATATTGCATCTTGAGGTAACATTAGTTTTAGTTATATATATTCATAGCTCGTATCAATAGCAGTAGCATTGAGCTGACATATCTATGCGGTAGGTCTTGTTCCCACCCCTGGACACCCCATCTGGGAGCTAACTGTGTCCAAGAGGGGAGGGAACACCATGCCCCAGTCGCACACTACAGAGTCTATTTTCCCATCCTTTATCTACAAGTATTGGTGATAAACTGTTAATTGTAACCACAATAGGACCTAATTACCTTGCAAGTGATCCTGTGTAGACAATATATTGATAACAAAATTAGATACGAAAAAAGAAAATAAAAGGAATATCAACTAGAATAAACCAACAATACAGAAATATGTCCGTTGACCAGCCAATATATGGAGGGTTGCTGTGGATATCAAACTAATCCTATTGCATTATACTGTTGTAGATTTTATTTAATTTTTCCCAAAAAATCTGAGACCTATATTTTGTGGATACCATGTTAGCCAGGAACTCCATATTTCAAAAACCTTTATATGATTCCCAAGACTCTGCGCAAATTTTATTTCATAAGCACTATGTGTGTTTATTATGTGTAAGGTTTCTGCTATAGGAGGTGGGTCAATGTCTAGCCGCAATGAGTATGTGGGACACTAGTATTCTCATTGATGCTGGGATTTAATCTATTTCTAGTGACAGTAGTGCCATACCCGGAGAAGATGCAGCTTTTATATCTGTAACTTGCTCTATTATCTGGAATATGAGCGCCCAGAACCTTTTAATGCGTGGGCACGACCACAACACGTGTAGAAGTGTACCCGTTTTCCCACACTTCCTCCAGCAATCTGAAGAAGCCCCTGTGGCGAATTTTGAGATACGGTAAGGGGTAAGATACCACCGCAGTAGGATCTTGTGGTGCAGTTCCCTTAAGTTGGCACTTCTTGTAGAAGCATACGTGACACTAAGGGCTTTCTTCCATTGATCCTCTGTGTAGTTTTTTTCAAAGTCTCTTTCCCAAGCTCCTATGTTAGTAGTTTTGCTGAAGGATTGATTATTCTGTAGGTATTTGTAAAGTAATGACGTACCTTTGATTTTTGATTGTTTGGTTGTATAGAAGATTGCGATTTGCCAGGGTAGGTGGGTGAAGAGATTGTTACCCTTTTTGTCAAAGAAATGGGATAATTGAATATATTTATAATAGTCGGAAGCCGGGATAGAGTACTCAATCTGTAATGTTCGAAATGTTTTCAGTGTAGGCCCTACAAAAAGGTCTTCTAATAAGAGTTCCCTATTGGTACATCAATTAGTTAGTGACATGTCAGGTATTGTAAATTCCAGAGCAGTGATCAGGAATTTAAGAGGGGTTTGGCGCCCTTCAGGGGTTATATATTTAAGGAAATATTGCCAGGCTTCAATAGAAGCCTGTATGGTAGGTACAATTGTAGATAATTTAGGAAAGTGGTATGGACTAGTTATTAGGTAATTATATAGATTTCCCCCTTTGATTTGGGAACTTTCTAGTTCTGTCCATAGGGTATTATTGTGGGAAGGGAACCAATCTCTCACTTGGGCTAGTATAGATGCTACGTGGTAGTCTTTTGTAAAGGTATGACCTATCCCTCCCATTTGTTTGAGTTTAATAAGCTTGTTGAATGCACACCATGCTTTTTTTCCCTGACCTCAGATATCTATCTATTGCAGACTGTGCTTGCCAGAAAAAGGAGTTAGGTACTGGTATGGGTAGAGTCCTGAACAAATATAGGAACTGTGGTAGGTCCTGCATTTTAAATGCAGTAAGCCTTCCTGTCCAGGAAAGTTCAAACCTCTGCAACTTGTCTAGTTTGGGTCTCAAGGAGCTCAGAAATGGGTTATAGTTTTCCTTAACTAGATCGGAAACTGTAGATGTAAGTGTGATGATATGCTATACCATTACCCTTCCACTTGTAAGGAAAGTTATTGCTAATATGTTGTCTCACTGTATCGGGTAGACCCAATCCTAAGAGATACGACTTGGTTTTGTTAACTTTATAATAAGATATGGCATTAAACAATTGTAAAGCGTGGTGAACTGAAGCCAGGGAGGACAACACATCAGTAAGGATCAAAATGATGTCTGTGAATATTTTGGGGTGTTGTCGTATGTACGTTGTCAAAGGTTCCATTAGTAGATTCAAAATAAAGGGGATATAGGGCAACCTTGATGGGTACTATTTGTTATGTTGAATGGGGTAGATAACATACCTGATACATAAACCTGTGCTGATGGGGTTGTGTATAGTGCCATAATAGCTTGAAACATCCGACCCTCAAATCAAAATTTGCCCAAAACTTGTTCTAAATACGTCCAATGAATCCTATTGAATGCCTTCTCTGCATCCAAAGCAAGGAGCAGAGAAGGCGTTCTAGTCCTGTTGGCCAGGTGTATGAGATTAATCAAGCATTCCCACTCCCTCCCATTCCCTCCACATCGGCTTCTCCAGTCACTGGCGGTCGAGCCAGTGAACCCACCTTATCTTCACTGTTTCCCACCAGTGCTCTCTCCATTGACCCCAAAATGGCACCTATTTTTTTAGGAAAAACCCCGGATTTGACGAATCCACCTCACCCTCTTTAAATCATGGCTCTGTAGGATTGGAAATTGTCAATCTTTCATCTTTGAACCTTACAGATGATCAGATTCACATCTTGAAATTGGGTCTTACCTTCTGCCCCTCCATAGATCTTGACCGTTTTCAACTAATCAAGGACATACACCTATTTGTTAGACATTATTTATTCAAGGTGATATATGATAAAGTGCCTTCTTCCACACCCAGTGAACCCACTCTACCAATCTCCTCAGTATCCTCAGGGCCTGAACATCAGGCCTTGGAAGATCTCATGTCTCTCAGGGAGGAGGGACACACTGACGATGATGAACCACCAATTCTGCCACGTCGTTGTCATGGACATCCTCGCATACGAACGTATGTGTTTGGATGTCCTTGACAACGAGAGTTGGTACCGCCCTATTTCTAAAACCTTGATTCAAAATTTAAACAGTGAATACTACAGTTTGATTTTTGAGGCCTACCAATCTGGTATCATTGACTCCAGCACTTGGAGTTATTTGAATGTAAAGGATCCAAAAAATCCTACTTTCTATTCCTTACCAAAGGTGCACAAATCCCTGCATAAGCCACCTGGACGACCAATAGTCTCTGGTTGCCAAAGCTTGATAGAAAACGCTAGTGCTCTTGTGGATAAATATTTAACTTCTCATGTAACTGCCCTTTTTTCCTACGTACAGGATACTATTGATTTACTTCGTAAGTTAGATGGGACACAAGTGCCTCCCAATACATGGTTTGTTGCCTTAGACGTTGAAAGCTTTTATAACTCAATCCCACATGTTTGGGGGATTGATGTTATCCGCACTCACCTTCAAGAGCGGGGACCCTCATTTGATAGCTATAGCCGGTTTGTCCTTCGGCTGCTAGAGTTCATCTTGACTAGAAACGTGTTTTTGTTCCGTTCCTCCCACTTCCTCCAGGTGCAGGGGGTGGCTATGGGGACCAAATGTGCCCCCTCATATGCCAACCTGTACCTGGGGGGGTGGGAGAGGGACCTTTTTTCCCAAGAATCCTTATCAGGACTGCTTCAGCATATCGTAGCCTGGTATAGGTACATTGATGATGTTTTAATTTTATGGTTGGGTAGCCGAGGTGAACTCTCTCAGCTGATGGACTCACTGGCTATAAATGCTTACAACTTAAGCTTCACAATGGAATGTAGTCAATCAAAAATATGTTTTTTGGACTTGCAGATACATTTGGGTGAGGATTGCGTTTTGCACTCATCCCTGTACCGCAAGCCTTCTGCGGGCAACACTATTCTACATGCCACTAGTGCACAACCCCAGCCTTTACTAGACAGTATCCCCTATAGTCAATTTTTAAGACTTGGGAGGAACTGTACATTGGATTCGGATTTCCATCTGGCAGCTAACGATCTATATGAAAGACTTCTCCAGCGGGGATACAGTCGTTCCCTGCTGAAAAGGGCCTTCAATAGAGTTACTAAACGAAATAGACATGATTTTATCCATTCAAGCAAGCCTGTTAACCCAAACCCCTCGGTTAGAATGATCACCCAATTTTCTAAACAGCATAGTCAGATGAGAGGGATTTTACAAAAATATTGGCCACTTTTGATGGCAGACAAGACTATTAAAAAATTTCTGAAATCGTATCCAGAAATCACATATAGACGTGCTCCTTCTATGAGGGAACCAATTAGTTCACAGCCACCACATGGTTCGTGGCTCGATGGATTATTCCAGTGCTGGCACCTTCCCATGTGGGGCATGTGACATTTGTCCCTTCATTTCTAACTCTAAAGATATTGTCCTCCCCAATGGTAGGATCCATCAGGCCAGACATAGTTACTTGTAAGACAATTGGAGTAGTATATTTGGCCCTTTGCTCATGTGGTTGTTTCTATGTGGGGAAAACTAAGCGTCCATTCTTTAAACATTAAAGATCATTATTAAAGCTCATATCGCACCCCTATACAAACAATTACCTACAACTGCCTTAAATAGACACATTGCTGGAGAACATCATTTTGATCCTGATGTCGTTCGTTTCGCTGCTCTTGAGCATGTACCATCACATGTCCGAGGCGGCAATATTGACACTACCTTGCTCCAAATGGAGACTAGATGGATACACCTGTTGGTTGCGGTTAAATTCCCTGGGTTAAATGAGTACATTAGCTTTAAATCTTTTCTCTGAATTAGTTATAAATTAGATCTACTCACCCATGTCTGACTATCATATCTATTTTATGCCTCTTCATTGCCTGACTGCTTCTTGATCATTGGGCTCTCATTATTCAGTTTACATCTTGTCCCTATCCCTCTCCCCATGTAGTACCCACTGCCGTTTGGTCTCTTCAACTATAGATTTAACATTTCAATTTCATGCTGGATTGTAGCATTTATAACTTTAATTATGTACATTATGTATATACTATTATTGATTGTCACAATACTCTGTTGAAATATGTTCAATTGTTTATGCAACCACGGAACTTGAACTTTACATATTTATGATGCATTCTCAATACTGTTGTTTCCATTATAATTTATTATTTGTTTTCTCTCTTCCCCTCCCAATTCACTGTGAGCATCATGTTCGGAAGATCGCCATCTGGTGGTTTTTGTATTCTATACAGCCGCCTCATTGCTTGTCCTTCTTACTCCCCCTGCTGTTCCCCCTCACTCCCAGCTCTCTCCTCCGTTCTGCCCTGCTTGCCCTGGTGCAGTCAGGGCTGCGCTTCCGGGTTTCCTTGGGATTTAGTCCTTCCACAGACTTTGGTTGCATGGACACCCAAGGGCTGATTTGCCTTTAGTCAGCTCACCCCCTTCGGTCAGGGCCTTCACAGTTCAACCGCTGTCCCACTACATCAGCCTCTTTTTCCTTCCTCTTGGATTAGGCGGAGTGTGTTTATTCCTCCCCCTATCCATTGTTAGGCCCTACACCTGCATTACGTCCCACTGACCATCCCCACTGGCAACATCATGTGATACGGACGATGCATGGCACTCTGGGTATTGTAGGCGATTGACTCCGGCAACTGCGCATGCACCCTGGCCGCCTTGTGTCCGCTCCCGATTGGCTTATTGATTACACCAAGTCGGGTGGGGGACTCATAAGGCTGCCAAAAACTTCTCACATTCACTTGTTGCTGGGATTGCGCTGTGGATCGGTTGTGTTTGACTAAGGTAATACCAACATTTTCATCTATATGGAACTAGTGTTTATCTCCTCTTTTCTCATTCAGTTATACCGCTGGGTGGCTTTTATGCTGACTACACACACTGAATTTATATTTAGATAATCTTGCCTATTGGATGTGCTGGGAGGTCTCTCCATTATCGGGGGATCCCGTGTTCAATTCCCTTGACGGCGGGACCCTAGAGTATCTGCATCTCATTGTGAATTTAGGCGTTTGCACTGTCCATGGTAAGCGCCCTTTTTTATGTATTTTTTCATACATAGTCCTTTTGTGAATGCTATATAATGAGATGCCCTTATTTTAAGCTCCATTAGCTCCTTAGTAATGCTACCTTTGTGCACTAAACCTCTGTTTCAGTTTCCTTGGCTTTCCTTTTGGTCCAAACACAATCAAGCATCTATTTCAATCGACTCAGCGCACTTCCTAGCGCCTTTTATGTGTCTAACTATGGTATGTAATTGAGGCTCATTAGCCCACTTGGATCAATGAATAATCATTTTTAGCTAAGCCTAGTAATTTATATGTCAATTTTCAGTTTTTATTGGCACCCCTTTTGAGCCCTCTGTAGCCAATTACAGTTGTTGGGATCTACTGTTATCCCCCGCAGCTTGGTGGTGCTCGCTTTGTGTTCCCGTAGTTGGCACGGTATGTCTGTGATGTAGGAGTTGCTTGGGGGGGCCTTTGCCTGGGGGAACTGGGGGGGCTTTGGTTGGACAATAATGTGATGTTTTTGTAACATGATTGCTCGCTTGTATTAATTTAGGAGATTTGGGTTTGACATCTAATGCAACTTTTCTTTTCCTCTTTTCAGTGTTTTACCCCTTTTTTTTGTATTATTTGCTTATTTTCCTGATGAAGCCAATGTTTTGGCGAAACTAGTAGGGATCAACAACATTATCGATCACCTTTCAACATCTTCGGTGTCGATTTATATCTACATTGTTTAAGCTCATTTTTCTGTTTAATTTAATTGGTAACAATGTATATGTATCAATTATGTATACTTTTTAGATTTGTATATTAATAAAAATATATCTTTTATAATAATAAATGTGTTCTAACTTGTCATTGGCACCGCAATAATCCCATTTTCCCTGCCTCCCTTTAATCAAGCATCTAGTTGTATCTGCTGTTTGGCGACCTTTGGTAAAACCAGACTGGTCTGGGTGTATCAGTGATGGAAGTAGATCTACTAATCTGCTAGCTATAAATTTAGCGCAGATCTTCAAATCATTATTAAGTAACGATATCAGGCGAAAATTTTGTGGGGTATTAGGGCCCTTCCCCGGATTCGGTAATGCCACAATCATTGCTTTCAGCATTTCTGGTGGAAAAGAGGAGGAAGAGGCAGCTTGGTTAAATATCTCTGTGAGTCTCGGAACTAGTATATCCTTAAACGTCTGGAAATATTCACCTGTAAAACCATCTGGTCCAGGGGATTTATTACTGGGCAGTGATTCGATCATTTGGGATATCTTTTGTGTTGTGAACAGAGAATTTAATGCAGTGTTCTGAGAATTTAATGCAGTGTTCTGAGAAATTCAGCGATTGTGTGGGATATGGGTTGTGTCGTGTTTGGGTCTTTTTTCAGGTTATATAGAGAACCATAATAGTCGATCGGCTAATAATTTCCCTGCTTTATTACCATTTGCATAATAAGTCATTTTTAACCTCCTGGAAGACTTTTAAAGTCCTCCAGCAGTATCGATCAGAGATCAAATCTCAATTTGGTTAATTGTTCTGATAAATTAGGGGAAACATTTGCTTTGTTTTGGGTTTCTAATGTTCGAATTTGCTTAGAGATATCCAGTATGCGCTGCCCCCTTGCTCCTAGTTTAATTAGGAGACCACGCATAAACGCCTTGTGTGCGTTCCATGTCACAAAGGGGTTAGTAACTGAGTTTACATTATGCTCAAAAAATTAAATTAGTTCTCTCTGTAATATCGATTTGGAAGGATCATCCTGGAATAATCGTGGGTTGGATCTCCAAATAAAAGTGGAGTTGTTATTGGATGTATCATCCACTAGTAGCGACACTGAGACATGATCCGACCAAGTGATACTATTGATCTTGGATGCTTTAATTTTGGTCAATAACCATTTGTCAGTCAAAAAAAGATCAAGTCTTGTATATACTTTATGACTAACTGAAAAAAAAAGGAATAGTCCTTCTCCGTGGCATGAAGGCATCTCCATGCGTCATACACATCATAGTTCCTCAGGAGTGGTTGTAGGGTCTGGGTTTTCCGGGTAGTTAGCGAACTAGAGTCCATTCTGGGGTCGGGAGGTAGATTAAAGTCCCAACATAGGATCAGGTGTCCTGTTTAAATTTGTGACACTCTTTTCATGAGTTTATGAAGAAAGCGAGACTGGTGGACATTTGGGGCACAGACATTCACTACCGTATAGGTGGTATTGTTGAGGTCACAAATCAGAATATGGTATCTACCTTGCATGTTCTGCACTTCCTTATGGAGGCGAAATGCTACTGTATCTTTTATTGCCGTAAGTACCCCTTTCTTTTTTGCGCTCGAGCTTGCAAAAAAAGTGTGGAAATTTGGGGTGAGAGCAGGTAGGTTGGGCCTGCTTTTTGAAGTGCGTTTCTTGTACACAGATAATATCACCATTGTGTTGGGTAAATTCCTTCCACATGGATCTACATTTCGCAGGGTGATTATGCCCTTTGGCATTGATTGTTAAAAAGGTGATAGTCATTGTGCAATTTTAGGTTGGAGTACGTTGTATGGTATGTGCTGGTAACACTTACATGCTGCAGTAGGATTGATGAAATTATTCCAAATATGACAGAAGCTTGAATATTTGTGATCTTAGTATTTCTGATGTTCGGCTTGGTCAATCAGACAAACTTTTGGTAAGTTCTGTGGCTGCAGACATAAACAGTGGTTAACTAAGAAAAGAAAAAACATAGAAAAACATATGTGGGTTTTAAACAAAACCGTGTCTAGGTCTGTGTGACCTGAGTGTGACACACAGTCACTCAGATTGCATTTGGAGGATAAACTAAGAAACAGTTCACCTTAGCAGTTTTTTCCTACTCAGGGAGTAGTAGAGTATAATCTGCACTAACTGCGGCTGGTTCAGGTATGCTTGCCGGCATTTTTGGAGGTAACTAGGTTCCAATCCTCTGTGATGTGGTCAAGACTCTGTGAGTTGTGAGCCTTTGGCATATCCTCCGGTACAATACGCCATTTTTGGAGTAACTGCCTCCCTTTGGCGAGAGTGTCCACAACATGTTCTTTACCTTCCTTTGTAATAATCAATTTTATAGGGAACCCCCATTTATAGGTGATTTTATGGTTTCTCAACGCCTTGGAGATTGTATTTAGGTTCCTACATTGCTGCAAAGTAAATTGGGAGAGGTCGGCGAAAAATTGCAGGTCTTTATATTGTGGAGGGAAGTGATCTTTGTTGCGGGAAGCCGCCATCAGGAGCTCTTTCACTTGGAAGAAATGTAGCCGGAGTATAACATCCCTGGGTATGTTGTCTGGTAGGTGAGACGGCTTCTGTAATTGATGGATCCTATCCACTGTAATATTCATGTCTGTTAGGTCAGGCAGTATGGCCTGGAAAAGTTGGGCTGCATAGGTGCGTAGGTTGGTTTGTTGTACCGACTCGGGGACCCCCCTTATTTTTAAATTATTTCTCCTGGAGCGGTCCTCAATATCCATTCATTTAGCTTTCATGGCATCCAATTCATCAGTATTACTATCGTGTGCGTCAACAAGGTTGTTAATGGTGGTCGCAAACTCCCCCATTTTGTGTTCTATGTAATCTACTCTGGATACAGTTTCTCTCAGTTCAACCCCAAATTTGTGAACACAGGACAACATATCAGCATGCAGTGAGCTCCTAAGAGAAACTAACATGTCCTTTAGTGTGGTATCCAGGACCAGTTGATTATTAGTGGGGAAGAGATCTATTGAATCAGGGAGATCCCTGGTGTCTTCTCCTGAGTCTGGGCCTTGTGCTAGGTCTCGGCTTGTATCTGAAGCATCCAGCCTCAAGCTTACTTTCTCTGGGCTTCCTGAGGTGGGGGTGTGGATCGGAGACTGTGTGTTCCTTTGTGGGGCATTCCTTTTGTGAGGATTACCTTTGCCTGATTCATATAAGGGAGTGCTGGACATACCTTGTGCCGCTGTTCCTCTGCCGCCATCTTGCTTAGGCCCAATCGGATAGTATTCGGTGATTTTCTGCGGCTTCTGGAGTTCTTTGTTTCACCGTGGCATGATTGATCGGGTCCCTGGACTATGCTGCAACTCTGCTGGGAAGTTTTGTGCAGTTTAGGCAGGTTATGCAGTCGATGTGTGCCAGTTTGTCCCTGAGTGCTGTGGAGCTCCCTTAGTGAGCATCCATCTTCTTCCGCGGCAAGCTCTGCCCATTCTCCTTTTTTAAATCTATACTGGCTTCAATTCCTGTTTTTTGCAGAATGGAGGTATATAAACTATTTACATCCCAGGTCACTAGGATGTCCTCTTTCTGACATTCGGGTAAGGATTGTAACTTATCCAAAAACTTGTTGGTGTCTTTAATAAAGGATTTGGTGTTTTTGACAGGGGGAGATAGAATCCTATCCCAAAAATTTGATTTTGTATAGATATACTAAGAGCATGGTTTACACTTATACTATTTGTTTAAATAGCAGAATGTTTCTCAATGTTGTTAGCCTATATAGGCTCAATGGGATAATAGTATTATTTATACATTTTTCTTAGTTTGGTGTTAATAAGTCTTTGGTGTTTGAGCTTTATTTATAAATATTTTTATCTTTTTGTATTCTTTTGTCTTTTCTTGCATTTATTTGTTTGCATTTAGATTTGATTTTCTTTTATTACTTTTCCTATTAGGAAGTATATTTTTATATTGTGCAATTGATATATGTGGGAGGTATATTGTATGAAATGGTTAAGGGACACACCTGTGTGCTCCCTTGGTGGCTTACACATATTAGCCAATAAATGTTGATCAGTATGTGGAACATTACAAATGCAACTTAATGAACGATAGAGTTTCTGTCCGAAACTGTGCAGTCTTGTATATGCATGGAGATTGAAGTAAAATTCTTTTGAATGGAAACTGAGATTGCATCTCCAATTTTCTGTTACATATCTGGTGGAAGCAGGAGTACCACATAGGATGTGAATCGCTAAAGGAAGTTAAAGACACCACAGAGGTGCCCCACTCTGGATAAATATACATATACACACACACACACACAAATGTTTTACCTTTAATTGCTATTTTAAACTGAAACCTGGTACCATTATAACTGTGTCTATATAGGACAAAATTTGACAGATGTAATTTGAGGGGTATAAGGTCAGTTTAAGTGCTTGATATATTGAATGCTGAATGCAAGATATAAGGCATAGTAATTAGAAGTAAAGATTGCATTTAAAAAAATATTTAATTTTCACTTTAAAAAACGAAGCAGATATAAACTGTCCACAGATCTCAGCTACTCACAGCTCACCGAGCAGAGGGATCAACAGTGCAAAGTGCACAGGGGTCAGAATTGCCTAACACACATAGTGCAGGGGTCAGGAGTGTGTAAGGCACAGAGTGCGGGGGTTAGGATTATTTAAGGCACAGAGTGCATTAGTACGAAGTACATGACTTACAGAATGCAGAGGATCAAAAGTGCATAATACCCAGAGTGGGTAATGCAGAGTGCAGGGGTCAGGAGTATACGATGCACAAAGCGCAAGGGTAAGGAGTGCATAACACACAGACCAGTTCAGAGTACAACAACTCAGTACAGAGTATCCACTCCTCCCAGTGCAATCCCTCTTAGTACAGATAAACCCCTCCCCCCAAATCCTCACAAAATAGCTCTCCTACCCCCACCCCAAATCCATCCAGTACAGATCTTCATAATAACCCTAGTACAGGTCTCTCATCCCCCCCAAATCCCCCCCCAGTATAGATATCTCCCCTCCCCCAAATTTCCACTAATACAGCGTTCACCCTACCCCAAATCCACCTCCCCAGTACAGTAATCTTCCCCCTCCCTCCCTAAAGAGGTGCACTCATCAGACCTGAGAGACAGGGCTAATGATCACTGAGCCTTCCATTTGGGTAATGTAATACTGCACATCAGAGCTAAAGGGTATCCTGATGTCTGACAGGGAAATGCGTTAGCACTGTATTGCAAGTGTGACTGCAGTACTGAAGCTGAAAAAAAAAGTGGATGGTCACAGTATGTGTTGCCATATCTATTTTAGTGATTTTTTTATAGCATACAGTGCTGTATGTAAAAAATAATTTTAGCTACAATGTAGATGAAAGGGTTCTTCCTCTATTTAAACCTAAAAAACTTTAACTGGTTCCAAAAAAGCTTGTTAAACAGGAAGGGATGTTAGCAAGAAATGGAGAATTGGAGACTAGAATAGCTGGCCATGCTTCCTGAGCAACTGCAGAGATTTTGGTCATCCAGAATGCAGCAACTATCAGAATTGAAGTCCCTAATTTGAAGCTAAGTAACAATTAATTGTGTATAGTTATATGCTTAAACCGATAAAGTTGATTATCTATGTATGCATGTGTATGGATAGATTCACTGGTTTCCTCTGTGCCTTTAAACCTGTTGTTTCACTTATTTATCCATCTTTAATTCAGTAAGGATACATTTTTACACCATGTTTTGTGTAAATGCCTGTAGTTCCTTGATGATTGCTGTACAACCCTAGACAACTGAAGTAAAAAAGAAATGTCTGATCCAGGGCACTCCACACAAGAGAAGTTGGGCATGTTCCCTGGGTGCCTGGCTCTAGAAACTCCCATGTTTAACAACCTTCAAGCAGCATTTTAGAATCCTTTAAGGCACCCTTAAGCCTCAATTTCTGGATATTATACACATATCTTAATAAAAGTCATGGCTTTTACTTTCAATAAGCCGCTGGCAGTAATTAGCAGGGTTTCAGAAAGCTTTAGCATTACTTGAAACATGTTGAAAGCCTGAGAGCAGCTAAAAACATTCCCAAATTAGAGCTGAAAGCTCTTTAAAAGCTTCCAGAAAACTGCATGAAGTTTGATAAAAGCTTTACAAGTGCTTTTAAATGCTTGCTGCACTGAGATATTTAGTTATACCTGTACACTTCTACAAAAAAAAGAAAAAAACATCTGAATCACTAGTTGCTTCGTAAATGCATACCTCAGATGTTTACATGAGGCATAAATACTAAGATCATCACAAAAGGGAATAACTTGAAATTGCCCCTGTAGCCCAAGGTGTACAGAAATCCTGTAAAGGGTGGAGAAAAAAATGAATTATTGTTATTAATATCCACTATTATCATGGTGGATGTGTACTCCAATGTGGAGCACATGCTGTACAGAGTGGGAAGGCAATGCCTTCCCACTCTGTACAGCATGTGCTCCACATTGAAGCACACATCCACCATGATAATAGTGGATAATAATAATTCAGTTTTGGAATTGGGAGAGGGAGGTAAAACAGGGTATGAGGCATTTTGCCTGGCTTACTTGGATTTGGCATAGGAGGAAGGGGGGATTGGTTTTCTCATCTTGTGACAGAACCACTTTGAGTCCTGGTAAGTACTTTGTCCCATGACCTTGTAAGCCATTGGAGCCCTATGTTTCTGCCTTGAAGTAAAGCATTGCATTTTCCCATCTCTTGATTAGGGATGAGCTTCGTGTTCGAGTCGAACCCATGTTCGACTCGAACATCGGCTGCTCGACTGTCCGTCGAATTGCGAACGATATGGGCCGTTCGCGCCAAATTCGTGTGGCGCGTCACGGCCCATAATTCACTGCGGCATCGCAGTGCATTGCTGGCTGATGATTGGCCAAGCATGCACTATGACCCGCATGCTTGGCCAATCACAGCGCCGTCAGTAGAGAGAGCTGTAATTGGCCAAAGCCAGGGTGGCTTTGGCCAATTATGGCTCAGGGGATTTAGTACACGCCCCACACTATATAAGGCCGCCTGCACGGCGGCCCTGTGTAGTGTGTGTTCCGGTGTGCTGAGAGATAGAGAGAGAGAGAGACAGTGTCATTTGATTTGAGTTAGATAGATTAGGCAGAACAGTCAGTCAGTTAGCTGCACTTACAGTGTATTGTGTATATATATATATGCATCCCAGGTGTTGCATATATATATATACACTGTATTCAGTTTAGCTAGATCCGTTCCTGTTATCTTCTATCTAGACTATTTACATTTAGTGCAGTGCGTCCTGCTCACAGTGTTCAGCTAGATCCGTTCCTGTTATTTACATTTAGTGCAGTGCGTCCTGCTCACAGTGTTCAGCTAGATCCGTTCCTGCTATTTACATTTAGTGCAGTGCGTCCTGCTCACAGTGTTCAGCTAGATCCGTTCCTGCTATTTACATTTAGCGCAGTGCGTCCTGCTCACAGTGTTCAGCTAGATCCGTTCCTGCTATTTACATTTAGTGCAGTGCGTCCTGCTCACAGTGTTCAGCTAGATCCGTTCCTGCTATTTACATTTAGTGCAGTGCGTCCTGCTCACAGTGTTCAGCTAGATCCGTTCCTGCTTTTTACATTTAGTGCAGTGCGTCCTGCTCACAGTGTTCAACTAGATCCGTTCCTGCTATTTACATTTTGTGCAGTGCGTCCTGCTCACAGTGTTCAGCTAGATCCGTTCCTGCTATTTACATTTAGTGCAGTGCGTCCTGCTCACAGTGTTCAGCTAGATCCGTTCCTGTTATCTTCTAGACTATTTACATTTAGTGCAGTGCGTCCTGCTTACAGTGTTCAGCTAGATCCGTTCCTGCTATTTACATTTAGTGCAGTGCGTCCTGCTCACAGTGTTCAGCTAGATCCGTTCCTGCTATTTACATTTAGTGCAGTGCGTCCTGCTCACAGTGTTCAGCTAGACCCGTTCCTGTTATCTTCTAGACTATTTACATTTAGTGCAGTGCGTCCTGCTCACAGTGTTCAGCTAGATCCGTTCCTGCTATTTACATTTAGTGCAGTGCGTCCTGCTCACAGTGTTCAGCTAGATCCGTTCCTGCCATTTACATTTAGTGCAGTGCGTCCTGCTCACAGTGTTCAGCTAGATCCGTTCCTGCTATTTACATTTAGTGCAGTGCGTCCTGCTCACAGTGTTCAGCTAGATCCGTTCCTGCTATTTACATTTAGTGCAGTGCGTCCTGCTCACAGTGTTCAGCTAGATCCATTCCTGCTATTTACATTTAGTGCAGTGCGTCCTGCTCACAGTGTTCAGCTAGATCCGTTCCTGTTATCTTCTAGACTATTTACATTAAGTGCAGTGCGTCCTGCTCACAGTGTTCAGCTAGATCCGTTCCTGTTATTTACATTTAGTGCAGTGCGTCCTGCTCACAGTGTTCAGCTAGATCCGTTCCTGCTATTTACATTTAGTGCAGTGCGTCCTGCTCACAGTGTTCAGCTAGATCCGTTCCTGTTATCTTCTAGACTATTTACATTTAGTGCAGTGCGTCCTGCTCACAGTGTTCAGCTAGATCTGTTCCTGATATTTACATTTAGTGCAGTGCGTCCTGCTCACAGTGTTCAGCTAGATCCGTTCCTGCTATTTACATTTAGTGCAGTGCGTCCTGCTCACAGTGTTCAGCTAGATCCGTTCCTGCTATTTACATTTAGTGCAGTGCGTCCTGCTCACAGTGTTCAGCTAGATCCGTTCCTGCTATTTACATTTAGTGCAGTGCGTCCTGCTCACAGTGTTCAGCTAGATCCGTTCCTGTTATCTTCTAGACTATTTACATTTAGTGCAGTGCGTCCTGCTCACAGTGTTAAGCTAGATCCGTTCCTGTTATCTTCCTACTGACAGGCAGGCTTGTCTGGTTACAGTATATAAAGCTACCTGAAGAAAATTACAGGTGTTCTATTTGATCCTATTAGTACCACGGTCAGGCAGCTAGACTATTTACATTTAGTACAGTGCGTCCTGCTCACAGTGTTCAGCTAGATCCGTTCCTGTTATCTTCCTACTGACAGGCAGGCTTGTCTGGTTACAGTATATAAAGCTACCTGAAGAAAATTACAGGTGTTCTATTTGATCCTATTAGTACCACGGTCAGGCAGCTAGACTATTTACATTTAGTACAGTGCGTCCTGCTCACAGTGTTCAGCTAGATCCGTTCCTGTTATCTTCCTACTGACAGGCAGGCTTGTCTGGTTACAGTATATAAAGCTACCTGAAGAAAATTACAGGTGTTCTATCCCAGCTTAGTGCAGCTACAGGCCATTAGTATGTCTGGAAGGCCAAGAAGGAGAGGCAGACAGTCACAAGCCAATAAGAGAGGGCAAGCAGGCTCTGTGTCTAGTGCTGGTCGTGGAGACGGTGCATCCTCATCAGCACGTGGCCATGGGACACGCTTGGCCTTTTTTTCGGCAGCTGGCCGTGTTGAGCCGCAACATGCGGAAGACTTGGTCGAGTGGATGACCAAGCCGTCCTCATCCTCCTCATCCTCTCTCACCCATGCCCAGGGTGCTTTGTCTGGCAAAGCAGCGGCCTCTTCCCTCAGCTCAATGTCATCAGTGACTCCTTCCCTAGCTCCACCATGTCCTCATGAGGATTCCCTCGAACTGTTTGACCACAGTGTTGGGTACATGCTCCAGGAGGATGCCCAGCGTTTGGAAGGCTCTGATGATGGTACTGAGCTCGATGAAGGCAGTAACATGAGCACGGACAGAGGGGGTGCCCAAGAAGGACAGCAATCTGGCAGTCATGCTCCCCCTGCTGCAGCATACTGCCAGGTTTGCTCCAGTGATGAGGAGGGAGGGGATGATGAGGTCACTGACTCAACGTGGGTGCCTGATAGGAGAGAGGAGGAGGAGGAGGAGGAGGAGGAGGAGGAGGAGGCGGCACATCACCAACGAGGCAGGATGCCCTCCAGGGGCCAGCCTAAGGGCAGCACATTGACTGCATCACACCCCAAAGCTCCACATGTGCAGGGCGCTGCAGTCTCTGCGCGTTATTCAAAAAGTTCTTTGGTGTGGGCCTTTTTTGAGACGAGTGCATCAGATCGCACCGCTGCTATTTGCAACATATGTCTCAAGCGTATCTCGCGTGGCCAAAACATCTCCCGCTTGGGTACCACATGCTTGACCAGACATATGTTGACCTGCCATGCAGTCCGTTGGCAAGCGTATCTAAAAGACCCACACCAAAGAACAAAGAGGATCTCTCCTTGCTCCTCATCAGCTGAGATTTCCAACCCCACTAGACCTTCAGTCCTCTCTGAGACCTGCAGTGAGAGGAATGAAGGTGTAGAATTAGGTGTGTCACAGCCAAGTACTTGTGGGCAATCTGTTTTTGGTACACCGACGTCAGATTGTACCAGGCAAATTTCCCTGCCCCAGCTGCTGCACCGCCGAAAGAAGTTTGCTCCCAGCCATCCACATGCCCAGCGGTTGAATGCTAGCTTGGCAAAATTGCTAGCACTTCAACTGCTGCCTTTTCAGTTGGTAGACTCTGCCCCCTTCCGTGAGTTTGTGGAATGTGCGGTTCCTCAGTGGCAGGTACCCAAACGCCACTTTTTCTCACGGAAGGCGATTCCGGCTCTCTACCGGCATGTGGAAGGCAATTTCCATGCCTCGCTGGTGGTGCAGCGGTTCTTGGGCAGGTACCCGGGCTTACAGGATGTCCTGAGGCAGGCCAGGAAAGTCTGTGTGCATTTCCGCCGGTCATATAATGCCAGTGCTCGGCTGACGGACCTCCAAAAGGAGTTTAACCTGCCCAAGAACCGCCTAATCTGTGACATGCCCACCAGGTGGAACTCAACGTTGGCCATGCTGCAGCGGCTGCACACGCAGCAGAGGGCCATCAATGAGTACCTGTGCGACTATGGCACCAGGACAGGGTCAGGGGAGCTTGGTTTTTTTTCCCCACGCCAGTGGGCCATGATCAGGGATGCATGCACTGTCCTGTCACCATTCGAGGAGGCCACGAGGATGGTGAGCACTGACAGTGCATGCATCAGTGACACTGTCCCCCTTGTCCACCTGTTGGAGCACACGCTGCGTGTAATAATGGACAGGGCACTTGAGGCAGAACAGAGGCAGGAAGAGGAGGACTTCCTTAGCTCTCAAGGCCCCCTTTATCCAGACAGTGTTCCTGCGTGCCCGCCGATCACACAGGAAGAGGACGAGGAGGAGGAGGAGGAAGATTGTGTCAGTATGGAGGTGGAGCCTGGCACTCAGCATCAGCAGCAGTCTTTAAGGGATCAGTCCCAAGGAACACATGGACTTGTACGTGGCTGGGAGGAGGTGGCTGCGGACGTTGTTGTCCTTAGTGACCCAGAGGACTCCGGACCGAATGCCTCAGCAAACCTACGCTGCATGGCCTCCCTGATCCTGCAAAGCCTGCGTAAGGATCCTCGTATTCGTGGTATCAAGGAGAAGGACCAATACTGGCTGGCAACCCTCCTTGATCCACGTTACAAGGGTAAGGTTGCGGACCTTATCTTGCCATCGCAGAGGGAGCAGAGGATGAAACATCTTCGGGAGGCCTTGCAGAAAGGTCTGTGCAACGTGTTCCCAGAGACTGGGAGGTTACAAACTCCTGTTTCTGGACAACGTGTTGCTGAGGCTTCGGTCAGTCAAAGAAGGAGCGGTGGAGAAGGTGGCCGTCTGACCGATGCGTTCAGACAATTTTTTGGTCCGCAGCCCCAAGGTATGATCGGTTCCAGCAACCATCGCCAGCGTCTGTTTTACATGGTGCAGGAATACCTAGGGGCAAGATCAGACTTGGACACCTTTCCTACCGAAAATCCTCTGGGTTACTGGGTCTTGAGGATGGATCACTGGCCAGAGCTTGCACAGTATGCAATTGAGCTACTGGCCTGTCCTGCATCCAGCGTTCTTTCGGAATGCACATTCAGTGCTGCTGGAGGCGTGGTAACCGATCACAGGGTGCATCTGTCCACCGACTCAGTCGATCGGCTGACCTTCATAAAAATGAATCAGTCTTGGATCACCACCAGCTACCAAGCACCTGATGCTGATGTAACCGAATAATTTTTTATTGAAATCTCAGATCCCTTCAAAGACTGCCTATGCTGATGCTGAGTGACTATCCCTGAGTAATTATCCTCTTCCTCCTCAATCATCATGCTGATAGCTTGTAAGAACATTTTTGGTTCTGGGCGCCACCACCAGTGCCTAAGGCACAATTTTTCAGCCCCTGTTTAACAGGGGCGTGTAATTACAATTTTTGATGTAATACTTTGCAGCAGGGCTCGTTCCTGCGTTCCAACTAGAGTGTCTGTGAGGGGTTGCAGTGTTGTGGCACCAGCACCAGTGCCTAAGGCCCAATTTTTCTGCCCCTGTCTAACAGGGGCGTGTAATTACAATTTTTGATGCAATACTTTGCAGCAGGGCTCGTTCCTGCGTTCCAACTAGAGTGTCTGTGAGGGGTTGCAGTGTTGTGGCACCAGCACCAGTGCCTAAGGCCCAATTTTTCTGCCCCTGTCTAACAGGGGCGTGTAATTACAATTTTTGAAGCAATACTTTGCAGCAGGGCTCGTTCCTGCGTTCCAACTAGAGTGTCTGTGAGGGGTTGCAGTGTTGTGGCACCAGCACCAGTGCCTAAGGCCTAATTTTTCAGCTCCTGTTCAACAGGGGCATGTAATTACAATTCTTGATCTAATATTTCACAGCAGGGCCCTGTGAGGGCTTACAGTGTTGTGGCCACAGCAACACCTAAGGCCCAAATTTCTGCTGAGTATATAGGGCAGGACCCTACTTTCAAACATCTAACTTACAAACGACTCCTACTTGCAAACGGAAGGAGACAACAGGAAGTGAGATGAAATCTACCCCTAGGAAGGGAAATTCTCTTCTGTAAGAGTTAATATGGGAAAACAATTTCTCCTTTCCACTGATGCTTTCCAATCCTTGTTCCACAAAAAAACCCAAATTTTCAAAAAACATTTTTCATTGGGACAAAAAAGTGAGGTGAAATCTTCTGAAGAGGAGGAAAGACAGCAAAACAAATGTCACAGGGGTGATAACCCTTCCCTATGTTTTCCAAAAAGCTTAAAAAAGATTTTTTGGCTGGAGCTAAACACGTTAAAAATGTACCCGTTCAAAATTACAAACAGATTCTACTTAACAACAAACCTACAGTCCCTGTCTTGTTTGCACCGCCTGTATACTGCTGTTCCGAGTATATAGGGCCTGGTGGCCCCACACCTTTCCTTATTTTAATTTGGGTGCGGGGTTCCCCTTAATATCCATACAAGACCCAAAGGGCCTGGTAATGGACTGGGGGGTACCCATGCCATTTGTCTCACTGATTTTCATCCATATTGCCATGACCCGACATGACATTAAACCCGCAAGCAGTTTTAAATGAGATTTTTTCCTTTAAAAATGACATTTGGTGCAGGGACTGTTCTAAACATGGGAAACACGCGTCACTTTACAGGCATACTATAGACACCCCCCAGGTACAATATTTAAAGGAATATTTCACTTTTTTTTTTTTACTTTAAGCATCATTAAAATCACTGCTCCCGAAAAAACGGCCGTTTTTAAAAGTTTTTTTTGCATTGATACATGTCCCCTGGGGTAGGACCCGGGTCCCCAAACCCTTTTTAGGACAATACCATGCAAATTAGCCTTTAAAATGAGCACTTTTGATTTCGAACGTTCGAACCCATAGACGTCAATGGGGTTCTAACGTTCGTGCGAACTTTCGGTCCATTCGCGGGTTCTGGTGCGAACCGAACCGGGGGGTGTTCGGCTCATCCCTACTCTTGATTTGCTTTCATTTTCTTTCTTTTGCACCTCAGGCTCCATATAAAAGTCAGTTCCAGCTTATTCCCTTTTGGAAACTATTTCATTTACTATGAGATCTTAGCTAATTTATGATTTATGTAAATATCCTAGGAGTGTGTGTATGGGAACTTTTGACCATGGGTCATTTGTTTGGGGTTGAAAAGCATGGCATTTATCATTTTAATTTTTATTTATTATATTATAGATTAGGTGAAATCACTATTGTAAACGCTATGGAAATTTATGGATGCTACGTAACCTTCTTCACTCCTGATGAAGTGGATTTATCTATGAAAAATGTTGACAGCAATTGGCTGCTGGTGAAATAAGATGTTTACAATGTTTAATCCATATGAGTGATCATTTGTAATATGTGTATAACAAGTACATAACTGGAGCAGTATGATGGTTGTTTTTTTTTAATTTCAATTGAGATGTGATCAGTAAAATAGTATATTTCATATATGTAGTTGTTGTGTATTGTATATTGGAGGCTACATTTAAAGTCCCTTTACCCTAACAATATCACAAATATGTATAAACAAAAACTCTCACCCTCTATAATAATACTATAATGCAGTGCTTATAATGTTCTAAAAAGGATACTGTTGCTTATATTGCAGTAGAAGCAGATTTAAGCCAATGGAAAGTGATTTTCAGTATGTAAACATACAAGTCTGAACAAGGCCTTGCAAAAATGGAGAGGCATTGCATTTTGGTAGGAATATTATGTATCGCTAGATTAATTTTCAGGTGGGAGCTGACTGTTGCTGAAGAACATATCTTATTTTTCAAATCTAATACAATTGACATTAAAATTGTTTTAAAGTATTTCTTATATTTATGATCAGTCATTGCAGCTTAGTTAAACCTTAAAAGTGTGTATCTCAAGCTCCAGAGCATAAATGCAAAATGTTTCACCTTACAAGTCTATAGATGAGGTGACTACATTATTTTTTTTCCAGGCTTTTTTCTATTTTAACTTGGTGACCCTTTCAATAGACATGTGCAGTTTGTTTTATTCAGAATTACTATTCAGACAAATTTTTCATTATTTGGAGATTCGGATATATCCGAATACCCAAATTATAATGTAAACAAATTTTACCAGATGCTCCGTATAACAAAACAACATATATATATGAAGTTTTCGATTAGACGATTCAAAATTTATCGATTTGAACGTTTTGAATTTAAAAAAAAAAGTAAATGCAAAGAAAATTTGAAAAAGACATAAAACAAATTCCAAATCCCAAATACAAATTGAACGAATCAACCAAATTTAACAAAACTAAATAACTAGATTAATGAATTGAAATAAAACACATTTTTTCACCAAGCTCAAGTCTACCTTTCAACATGCTTCCTGTCCTAGGTTGCCAATTCTCACTCATTTCACTGCACTGTATCTATGCAGGAACAGTGTCTTTTACCCTAGGGCAGGACCATGGAACACCTTCCCCTTCACTGTACATCTAACTATATACCAATAGTTATGCCCGAATACACGATAGGATTTTCAGATGGAAAATGTGTGATAGGACCTTGTTTAACATCACCGCGTTCAGAACGATCGGATTTTCCGACAACTTTGTATGACCATGTGTATGCAAGACAAGTTTGAGCCAACATCCGTCGGAAAAAATCCATGGATTTTGTTGTCGGAATGTCCGATCAATGTCCGACCATGTGTACAGGGCATAAGACTTGTATCACATTGTTTCCTTAGTCATATACAGTATACTGCAATAGGTAGGGATGGGCGAAAGGTTCGGGCCGAGCATAAGTTCGGCCCGAACATCGCCCGTTGGGGTGTTTACGGAACACCCAAACTTTCTGTGCACAGTCAATAGGGGAAGCCGGCGACCGCACCCTTAACAATGGATGAGTCATTGGCTGTAAGCGGACTTTCCTGCTGACAGCTGAATAAACAAAGAACATTGCCAAATAGCTGGAAATAGAAATTTTTTAAAAAATGGCATGGGGGTGCCCCAATCCATACTAGGTCCTTATCCGAGCACTCAGCCTGGCAGGCCAGGAAAGGGGGGGGACAAGTGAACTTTCCCCCTTCCTGAACAATATCAGGCCACAACATGGGGGGTGCTTAGGGGTAGGAGGGCTCTATCACACCAGGCCAAAGGGCCGGGTATGGATTGGAGGGGGACCCCACATCATTTTTTGGAACCTTTTTTGTGTTGCCAGCAATGACTTGCAGCCGGGAAAATCGATTTAAATATCAATTTTTTCTTTATATGTCAGTTTAGCTGCAGCAGGTTCTTTACATGGTACACATGCGCTACTTTACAGGCAGATGAAGGGAACCCCCCTGGCACTATATTTAATAGACGTGCAATTTGTTTAGTTCCAAATTAGTTATTTAACTAATTTAGACAATTTCATTAATTTGGAAATTTTTCTGAATATTCGGAAATTTGAAAATTCAGAAATTTGGAATTTCGGATATTCAGAAATCAGAGATTAAGAACGAAAATCCAAAAATTCAAAAACCCAAAAACTCAAAAATCTGAAATAATAACTAACTAATAATAACTTAACTATTACTATTAAATTATAGGTATTAGAATTTCCTTTCAAATTTGGCTGTTAGTGAACGTAACAAATACAAATTTATCCGACGTTACGAATTATTCGTAATAACTAATGCCATATCTAAATGAATGGAATGTAAAAAATTAATAATAATAAATAACAATAATAATAAAAACAAGTTATTATTATTGATTTTTTAGTTTTGTTCCATTTGTTTAGATGCGGCATTCTTTACTTTGGATAATTCGGAACTTCAGATAAATTCGTATTCATTACGTTCTCTAACAGCCAAATTTCAAAGGAAATACCTATAAATATAAATAGTTATTATTCGTTCGGTATTTTTTCAAATTTTTTGATTTTCCTTTCTTATTTTCGGATTTTTCAAATTTTCGGACGTTCGGATTTCCGAATTGTCGAATTTTCAAATTTTCAAATTCCGAATTTTTCGAATTTACGAATTTTCGAATTTACGAATTTATGAATTGTCGAATTTCTGAATTCCATATTCTGAATTTCCGAATTTCCGAATTCCGAATTTCCGAATTACAAATTTCCAAATTTCGAATTTATGAATTACAAATTTACGAATTTTAGAACTTACAAAAAAAAAACTAACAACGAATTAAATGAAAGCAAAAACAAACTATTTTTTTTGGCAGTGCATATGTCTAATATTTAACCACTTAACCACCTCAATACAGTGCACTTTCTGCCCAGACCAATTTTCAGCTTTCAGCGCGCTCACTGTTTGAATGACAATTACCAGGGCTGTCTTTAATATTGATTGGACCCCCGGCAAAAATTTTCTTGCCCTCTGAGACATACAATAAATAGCAGCTAGACTTAAAATCGGTTTACTGTATCAGATCAGGCAGCAAATGCCGCCACTATTTACATATGAATCCCGGTTATTTACATGTAAACACAGGGTCTGTAGGTGAGTCATGTGTACACAACAATAAGGCAGAGCTGGGCAGCATTAGTACCAGCACTTCACACTGAGATATTGGGACACAGCACAGGACTAAAACTTCAAAGAACAAGGGAATTTAAACTGGGATAGTTGAGGCAGCTGCTTTGGGCCCCACAACAATGACAGGCCCCAGGGCAGCTGCCCCTTTTGCCCTGCCTTAAAGACGGCCCTGACAATTACTCAGTAATGCAACACTGTACCCATATGAAACTTGAGTCCTTTTTTCACACAAATAGAGCTTTCTTTTGGTGGTATTTAATCACTAGTGGGTTTTTTATTTTTTGTGCTATAAATAAAAAAGACTGTCAAATGCCCTTTTCTTTGTTTCTGTCATAAAATTTTGCTAATTAGTCATCTTTCTTCATACATTTTGGCCAAAATTTATACTGCTACATATCTTTGGTAAAAATAACCCAAATTAGTGTATATTATTTGGTCTTTGTGAAAGTTATAGAGTCTACAAACTATGGTGCCAATCACTGAAAATTGATCACATCTGATCATCTGATCAGGCCTTCAGTACATCAGGTGAATCTCATTTCTTGAGACACTAACAAGTCAGGAAAGTACAAATAACCCCAAATGACCCCTTTTTAGAAAGTAGACGTTCCAAGGTATTAAGTAAGTAGCATGGTGAGTTTTTTTAAGTTGTCATTCTTTCCCACAATTCTTTGCAAAATGAAGATTTTTTTTTACAAAATTGTCATCTTATTAGGTTATTTCTCACACACAGCATATGCATATAACAAATTATACCCCAAAATATATTCTGCTACTCTTCCCGAGTATGGCAATACCACATGTGTGAGACTTTTACACAGCCTGGCCACATACAAAGGACCAACATTGAAGTAGCACCTTCAGGCGTTCTACGAGCATAAATGACATATCTCATTTCACAACCACCTATTACACTTTTGAAGGCCCTGGAGCACCAGGACAATGGAATTGCCCACAAAATGACCCCATTTTGGAAAGCAAACACCCCAACATATAATCTATGAGGCACGATGAGTCTTTTGAACGGTTCATTTTTTTTTCAGAAGTTTTTGGAAAATGTGGAAAAAAATGAGAACGCAATTTTTTTTTTACACAAAGTTGTCAATTTATAAGATATTTCTACACATAGCATGTATCTAGCAAAAATTACACCCCAAAATACATTCCGTTACTCTTCCCGAGTATGGCGATACCACATGTGTGACTTTTACGCAGCGTGGCCACATAGAGAGGTCCAACATTGAAGTAGTACCTTCAGGCATTCTAGGAGCATAAATTACACATCCCATTTCATTCCTACCTATCACATTTTTGAAGGTCCTTGAGCACCAGGACAGTGGAATTACCCACAAAATGACCCCATTTTGGAAAGCAAACACCCCAACGTATATTCTATGAGGCATGGGCTGCAAATAGGTACTTGGGTACCCTGATGGGCTGCAGATAGGTACTCGGTTACTCTGATGGGCTGGAGACAGGTACTCGGGTAACCTGATAAGCTGCAGACCGGTACTCGGGTACTCTGATGGGCTGGTGACAGGTACTCGGGTACTCTGAAGGGTGGTGACTAGGGATGAGCCGAACACCCCCCGGTTCGGTTCGCACCAGAACCTGCGAACGGACCGAAAGTTCGTACGAACGTTAGAACCCCATTGACGTCTATGGGACTCGAACGTTCGAAATCAAAAGTGCTCATTTTAAAGGCTAATTTGCATGGTATTGTCCTAAAAAGGGTTTGGGGATCCGGGTCCTACCCCAGGGGACATGTATCAATGCAAAAAAAACTTTTAAAAACGGACGTTTTTTCGGGAGCAGTGATTTTAACGATGCTTAAAGTAAAAAAAAAAAAAGTGAAATATTCCTTTAAATATCGTACCTGGGGGGTGTCTATAGTATGCCTGTAAAGTGACGCGTGTTTCCTGTGTTTAGAACAGTCCCTGCACCAAATGTCATTTTTAAAGGAAAAAATCTCATTTAAAACTGCTTGCGGGTTTAATGTAATGTCGGGTCATGGCAATATGGATGAAAATCAGTGAGACAAATGGCATGGGTACCCCCCAGTCCATTACCAGGCCCTTTGGGTCTTGTATGGATATTAAGGGGAACCCCGCACCCAAATTAAAATAAGGAAAGGTGTGGGGCCACCAGGCCCTATATACTCTGAACAGCAGTATACAGGCGGTGCAAACAAGACAGGGACTGTAGGTTTGTTGTTAAGTAGAATCTGTTTGTAATTTTGAACGGGTACATTTTTAACGTGCTTAGCTCCAGCCAAAAAATCTTTTTTAAGCTTTTTGGAAAACATAGGGAAGGGTTATCACCCCTGTGACATTTGTTGTGCTGTCTTTCCTCCTCTTCAGAAGATTTCACCTCATTTTTTGTCCCAATGAAAAATGTTTTTTGAAAATTTGGGTTTTTTTGTGGAACAAGGATTGGAAAGCATCAGTGGAAAGGAGAATTTTTTTCCCATATTAACTCTTACAGGAGAGAATTTCCCTTCCTAGGGGTAGATTTCATCTCACTTCCTGTTGTCTCCTTCCGTTTGCAAGTAGGAGTCATTTGTAAGTTAGATGTTTGAAAGTAGGGTCCTGCCCTATACACTCAGCAGAAATTTGGGCCTTAGGTGTTGCTGTGGCCACAACACTGTAAGCCCTCACAGGGCCCTGCTGTGAAATATTAGATCAAGAATTGTAATTACATGCCCCTTTTGAACAGGAGCTGAAAAATTAGGCCTTAGGCACTGGTGCTGGTGCCACAACACTGCAACCCCTCACAGACACTCTAGTTGGAACGCAGGAACGAGCCCTGCTGAAAAGTATTGCATCAAAAATTGTAATTACACGCCCCTGTTAGACAGGGGCAGAAAAATTGGGCCTTAGGCACTGGTGCTGGTGCCACAACACTGCAACCCCTCACAGACACTCTAGTTGGAACGCAGGAATGAGCCCTGCTGCAAAGTATTGCATCAAAAATTGTAATTACACACCCCTGTTAGACAGGAGCAGAAAAATTGGGCCTTGGGCACTGGTGCTGGTGCCACAACACTGCAACCCCTCACAGACACTCTAGTTGGAATGCAGGAACGAGCCCTGCTGCAAAGTATTACATCAAAAATTGTAATTACACGCCCCTGTTAAACAGGGGCTGAAACATTGTGCCTTAGGCACTGGTGGTGGCGCCCAGAACCAAAAATGTTCTTACAAGCTATCAGCATGATGATTGAGGAGAAAGAGGATAATTACTCAGGGATAGTCACTCAGCATCAGCATAGGCAGTCTTTGAAAGGATCTGAGATTTCAAAAAAAATTATTCGGTTACATCAGCATCAGGTGCTTGGTAGCTGGTGGTGATCCAAGACTGATTCATTTTTATGAAGGTCAGTCGATCGACCGAGTCGGTGGACAGACGCACCCTGTGATCGGTTACCATGCCTCCAGCAGCACTGAATGTGCGTTCCGAAAGAACGCTGGATGCAGGACAGGCCAGTAGCTCAATTGCATACTGTGCAAGCTCTGGCCAGTGATCCATCCTCAAGACCCAGTAACCCAGAGGATTTTCGGTGGGAAAGGTGTCCAAGTCTGATCTTGCCCCTAGGTATTCCTGCACCATGTAAAACAGACGCTGGCGATGGTTGCTGGAACCGATCATACCTTGGGGCTGCGGACCAAAAAATTGCCTGAACGCATCGGTCAGACGGCCACCTTCTCCACCGCTCCTTCTTTGACTGACCGAAGCCTCAGCAACACGTTGTCCAGAAACAGGAGTTTGTAACCTCCCAGTCTCTGGGAACGCGTTGCACAGACCTTTCTGCAAGGCCTCCCGAAGATGTTTCATCCTCTGCTCCCTCTGCGATGGCAAGATAAGGTCCGCAACCTTACCCTTGTAACGTGGATCAAGGAGGGTTGCCAGCCAGTATTGGTCCTTCTCCTTGATACCACGAATACGAGGATCCTTCCGCAGGCTTTGCAGGATCAGGAAGGCCATGCAGTGTAGGTTTGCTAAGGCATTCGGTCCGGAGTCCTCTGGGTCACTAAGGACGACATGGTCCGCAGCCACCTCCTCCCAGCCACGTACAAGTCCATGTGTTTCTTGGGGCTGATCCCTTAAAGACTGCTGCTGATGCTGAGTGCCAGACTCCACCTCCATACTGACACATTCTTCCTCCTCCTCCTCCTCCTCGTCCTCTTCCTGTGTGATCGGCGGGCACGCAGGAACACTGTCTGGATAAAGGGGGCCTTGAGAGCTAAGGAAGTCCTCCTCTTCCTGCCTCTGTTCTGCCTCAAGTGCCCTGTCCATTTTTCCACGCAGCGTGTGCTCCAACAGGTGGACAAGAGGGACAGTGTCACTGATGCATGCACTGTCACTGCTCACCATCCTCGTGGCCTCCTCAAATGGTGACAGGACAGTGCATGCATCCCTGATCATGGCCCACTGGCGTGGGGAAAAAAACCAAGCTCCCCTGACCCTGTCCTGGTGCCATAGTCGCACAGGTACTCATTGATGGCCCTCTGCTGCGTGTGCAGCCGCTGCAGCATGGCCAACGTTGAGTTCCACCTGGTGGGCATGTCACAGATTAGGCGGTTCTTGGGCAGGTTAAACTCCTTTTGGAGGTCCGTCAGCCGAGCACTGGCATTATATGACCGGCGGAAATGCACACAGACTTTCCTGGCCTGCCTCAGGACATCCTGTAAGCCCGGGTACCTGCCCAAGAACCGCTGCACCACCAAGTTAAGGACTTGAGCCAAACAGGGCACATGGGTCATTTGTCCCTGTCGGAGGGCAGAGAGAAGGTTGGTGCCATTGTCGCAAACCACCATTCCTGCCTTAAGTTGGCATGGCGTCAACCACCTCTGAACCTGCCCCTGCAGAGCTGACAGAACCTCTGCCCCAGTGTGGCTCCTGTCCCCCAAGCACACCAGCTCAAGCACCGCATGGCATCTTTTGGCCTGCGTACTTGCGTAGCCCCTTGAACGACTACGGAGCACCGCTGGTTCCGAGGAAGAGGCCATGGAGGAAGAAGAAGAGGAGGGGGTGGAGGAGAGAGGTGTGTCACAATCATTAGCATTTTGGAGGCGTTGTGGCAGAACAACCTCCAACACTACTGCACCTTGTCCTGCATCCTTCCCAGCTGCCAGCAGAGTCACCCAATGCGCCGTGAAACTTAGGTAACGTCCCTGTCCATGCCTGCTGGACCATGAGTCAGCAGTAATATGCACCTTACCGCTGACCGCCCTGTCCAGCGAGGCATGGACATTGCCTTCCACATGCCGGTAGAGAGCCGGAATCGCCTTCCGTGAGAAAAAGTGGCGTTTGGGTACCTGCCACTGAGGAACCGCACATTCCACAAACTCACGGAAGGGGGCAGAGTCTACCAACTAAAAAGGCAGCAGTTGAAGTGCTAGCAATTTTGCCAAGCTAGCATTCAACCGCTGGGCATGTGGATGGCTGGGAGCAAACTTCTTTCGGCGGTGCAGCAGCTGGGGCAGGGAAATTTGCCTGGTACAATCTGACGTCGGTGTACCAAAAGCAGATTGCCCACAAGTACTTGGCTGTGACAAACCTAATTCTACACCTTCATTCCTCTCAGTGCAGGTCTCAGAGAGGACTGAAGGTCTAGTGGGGTTGGAAATCTCAGCTGATGAGGAGCAAGGAGAGGTCCTCTTTGTTCTTTGGTGTGGGTCTTTTAGATGCGCTTGCCAACGAACTGCATGGCAGGTCAACATATGTCTGGTCAAGCATGTGGTACCCAAGCGGGAGATGTTTTGGCCACGTGAGATACGCTTGAGACATATGTTGCAAATAGCAGCGGTGCGATCTGATGCACTCGTCTCAAAAAAGGCCCACACCAAAGAACTTTTTGAATAACGCGCAGAGACTGCAGCGCCCTGCACATGTGATGCAGTCAATGTGCTGCCCTTAGGCTGGCCCCTGGAGGGCATCCTGCCTCGTTGGTGATGTGCCACCTCCTCCTCCTCCTCCTCTCTCCTATCAGGCACCCACGTTGAGTCAGTGACCTCATCATCCCCTCCCTCCTCATCACTGGAGCAAACCTGGCAGTATGCTGCAGCAGGGGGAGCATGACTGCCAGATTGCTGTCCTTCTTGGGCACCCCCTCTGTCCGTGCTCATGTTACTGCCTTCATCGAGCTCATTATCATCATCAGAGCCTTCCAAATGCTGGGCATCCTCCTGGAGCATGTACCCAACACTGTGGTCAAACAGTTCGAGGGACTCCTCAGGAGGACATGGTGGAGCTAGGGAAGGAGTCACTGATGACATTGAGCCAAGGGAAGAGGCCGCTGCTTTGCCAGACAAAGCACCCTGGGCATGGGTGAGAGAGGATGAGGAGGATGAGGATGGCTTGGTCATCCACTCGACCAAGTCTTCCGCATGTTGCGGCTCGACACGGCCAGCTGCCGAAAAAAAGGCCAAGCGTGTCCCATGGCCACGTGCTGATGAGGATGCACCGTCTCCATGACCAGCACTAGACACAGAGCCTGCTTGCCCTCTCTTATTGGCTTGTGACTGTCTGCCTCTCCTTCTTGGCCTTCCAGACATACTAATGGCCTGTAGCTGCACTAAGCTGGGATATATATATATATATATATATATATATATATATATATATATATATACTGCAGCTAGCAAAATCAACTGCCTGCCTGTAGTATGAGAACACCACCAACCTTTTACAGGTAGCTTTAGCTGAACACTGTGAGGTGGACGCACCCCACTAATTTGTAGGTTTAGCTGAACACTGTGAGCAGGACGCACTGCACTAAATGTAAATAGTCTAGCTGCCTGACCGTGGTACTAATAGGATCAAAAGAACACCAGTAATTTTCTTCAGGTAGCTTTATATACTGTAACAAGACAAGCCTGCCTGTCAGTAGGAAGATAACAGGAACGGATCTAGCTGAACACTGTGAGCAGGACGCACTGCACTAAATGTAAATAGTCTAGCTGCCTGACCGTGGTACTAATTGGATCAAAAGAACACCAGTAATTTTCTTCAGGTAGCTTTATATACTGTAACAAGACAAGCCTGCCTGTCAGTAGGAAGATAACAGGAACGGATCTAGCTCAACACTGTGAGCAGGACGCACTGCACTAAATGTAAATAGTCTAGCTGCCTGACCGTGGTACTAATAGGATAAAAGGACACCAGTAATTTTCTTCAGGTAGCTTTATATACTGTAACAAGACAAGCCTGCCTGTCAGTAGGAAGATAACAGGAACAGATCTAGCTGAACACTGTGAGCAGGACGCACTGCACTAACTGTGAATATTCTAGCTGCCTGACCGTGATACTTATAGGATCAAAAGAACACCAGTAATTTTCTTCAGGTAGCTTTATATACTGTAACAAGACAAGCCTGCCTGTCAGTAGGAAGATAACAGGAACGGATCTAGCTGAACACTGTGAGCAGGACGCACTGTACTAAATGTAAATAGTCTAGCTGCCTGACCGTGGTACTAATAGGATCAAAAGAACACCAGTAATTTTCTTTAGGTAGCTGTAAATACTTTAACAAGACAAGCCTGCCTGTCAGTAGGAAGATAACAGGAACGGATCTAGCTGAACACTGTGAGCAGGACGCACTGCACTAAATGTAAATAGTCTAGCTGCCTGACCGTGGTACTAATAGGATCAAAAGAACACCAGTAATTTTCTTCAGGTAGCTTTATATACTGTAACAAGACAAGCCTGCCTGTCAGTAGGAAGATAACAGGAACGGATCTAGCTGAACACTGTGAGCAGGACGCACTGTACTAAATGTAAATAGTCTAGCTGCCTGACTGTGGTACTAATAGGATCAAAAGAACACCAGTAATTTTCTTTAGGTAGCTGCAAATACTTTAACAAGACAAGCCTGCCTGTCAGTAGGAAGATAACAGGAACGGATCTAGCTGAACACTGTGAGCAGGACGCACTGCACTAAATGTAAATAGTCTAGCTGCCTGACCGTGTTACTAATAGGATCAAAAGAACACCAGTAATTTTCTTCAGGTAGCTTTATATACTGTAACAAGACAAGCCTGCCTGTCAGTAGGAAGATAACAGGAACGGATCTAGCTGAACACTGTGAGCAGGACGCACTGCACTAACTGTAAATAGTTTAGCTGCCTGACCGTGGTACTAATAGGATAAAAAGAACAACAGTAATTTTCTTCAGGTAGCTTTATATACTGTAACAAGACAAGCCTGCCTGTCAGTAGGAAGATAACAGGAACGGATCTAGCTGAACACTGTGAGCAGGACGGACTGCACTAACTGTAAATATTCTAGCTGCCTGACCGTGATACTAATAGGATCAAAAGAACACCAGTAATTTTCTTCAGGTAGCTTTATATACTGTAACAAGACAAACCTGCCTGTCAGTAGGAAGATAACAGGAACGGATCTAGCTGAACACTGTGAGCAAGACGCACTGTACTAAATGTAAATAGTCTAGCTGTCTGACCGTGGTACTAATAGGATCAAAAGAACACCAGTAATTTTCTTTAGGTAGCTGTAAATACTTTAACAAGACAAGCCTGCCTGTCAGTAGGAAGATAACAGGAACGGATCTAGCTGAACACTGTGAGCAGGACGCACTGCACTAACTGTAAATAGTTTAGCTGCCTGACCGTGGTACTAATAGGATCAAAAAAACACCAGTAATTTTCTTTAGGTAGCTAAATACTGTAACAAGACAAGCCTGCCTGTCAGTAGGAAGATAACAGGAACAGATCTAGCTGAACACTGTGAGCAGGACGCACTGCACTAAATGTAAATAGTCTAGAGGATAACAGGAACGGATCTAGCTAAACTGAATACAGTGTATATATATATATATGCAACACCTGGGATGCATATATATACACAATACACTTTAAGTGCAGCTAACTGACTGACTGTCCTTTCTAATCTAGCTAACTCAAATGAAATGACACTGTCTCTCTCTCTCTCTAAGCACACCGGAACACACTGCACAGGGCCGCCGTGCAGGCGGCCTTATATAGTGTGGGGCATGTACTAAATCCTGTGAGCCATAATTGGCCAAAGCCTCCTTGGCTTTGGCCAATTACGGTTCTCTGTTCAGGCAGCGCTGTGATTGGCCAAGCATGCGGGTCATAGTGCATGCTTGGCCAATCATCAGAAAGCAATGCACTGCGATGCTGCAGTGAATTATGGGCCGTGACCCGCCACACGAATTGCGAACGACCGAACAGCCGATGTTCGAGTCGAACATGGGTTCGGCTCAAACATGAAGCTCATCCCTAGTGGTGACAGGTACTCAGGTATTGGGTACTCATATGTACTGTGACAGGTACTCAGGTACTCGGGTACTCATATGGACTGTGACAGGTACTCAGGTACTCTGGTACTCAGATGAACTTTGACAGGTACCCGGGTACTCTGATGGACTGTGACAGGTACTCGGGTACTCTGATGGACTATGACAGGTACTCATATGGACTGACAGTTACTCAGATGAACTGTGACAGGTACTTTGATGAGTGGTGACAGGTCCTCATTATTGGGGGGGCAATTGGTGTGATTGGTGTACACTGTAAGCAGTAACGAGATTTTACCGCAATCTCCTTCTCACACACGATCAGTATGTGAGGAGGAGAACCCGGTAACATCTTGTTACCGCTCTGTATTTACATTTAGTGATCGGCTGTGAAAGGATCACAGCTGATCACGTGGTAAACAGCCGCCGACCAATGGCGCATGCGCCGTACAAAGTGGGGGGTGGTACCATCTGTGATCGGTCGTAACTTCATCACAGCTGATCACGTGGTAAACAGTCATGCCCAATGGCTGTTCACCCCCCTCGGTGGCGAGCGGTGTCTCCGTGACACGCCGCCACCGAAGGAACAGGGATGTGCGCACATGATCGCACGCATTCCCTGTTTAAATGGAGGGAAGTCATATGATGCCCTCCTAGAATGAGAGCCCCCCCCTGGCCGTCATATGATGGCCGGCGGGCGGCAAGCGGTTAAGGACCAGGCCTATTTTTTACACAAGTTAAAAACAGTTATTTTTGCTAGAAAATTTCTTAGAACCCCAAACATTATATATTTTTTAAGACACTCTATTTGCGTAGCGGTCTTACAAATGCAATTTTTTGGGAAAAAACACACTTTTTTAAATTAAAAAGTAATAAAACAGTAAAGTTAGCCCAATTTTTTTATATTGTGAAAGATAATGTTACTCAACATGTTACCCAAAATTGATACCCAACATGTCATGCTTCAAAATTGCACCCGCTCGTGGAATGGCGACAAACGTTGACACTTAAAAATCTCCATAGGCGACATTTAAAAATTTTCTACAGTTTACCAGTTTTGAGTTACAGAGGAGGAAAGGAGCACTTTAATTATTTTTTTTCTTAATTAAAGTTTTTTTATATTTACGCTATTATTGTCCCTCCTGTCCTAACAATCCTGGTCTTTGCATTGGTGAATGTTTTGAGCGCTACCATACACTAGTTGAGTTTTAGCATAGGGTACAGCATTGCACAGACTAGGCACACTTTCACAGGGTCTCCCAAGATACCATCGTATTTTGAGACACCCGAACCGTTACAGTAACAGTTACAAATAAAAGTGTAAAAAAAAAATAAATAAATAAAAAATACACAAAAAAATATAAACTAAAAAAACAAAAATAGTTGTTGTTTTATTGTTATCCCTCTCTCTCTATTCTCTCTCTATTGTTCTGTTCTTTTTTACTGTATTCTATTCTGCAATGTTTTATTGTTATTATGTTTTATCATGTTTGCTTTTCAGGTATGTAATTTTTTTATACTTTACCATTTACTGTGTTTTATTGTTAACCATTTTTTTGTTTTCAGGTACACCATTCAGCTGCAGCGCGGATTTATTTATCTTGACAGCAACTGCGTTTGCTCCCATGATACATAAAGCCATGACTCCAGCGGTGTCGGAGGTGATTTCACCACCACAGTTAAACAAAAGAGCATATATGCCGAAGCGTGGGAGCAGCAGGGGTGGAGGAGTGATTTGCTCCTAACTTTTGGGGCGGATGCCCCCATGCTTCGGCATATATATATTTTAGGCACAGGTTGCGTTAAATGTTTGATTTTTTACTTTTTTTTTGTATTTGCTTTGCAAGTATAGGAAGTTTTACTGTTATACTGTAATGTTACTTTGTTTTTTTGTTAACCATTGTTTGCTTAGCAGGTACGCCATTCGGCTGCAGTGCGGATTTATTTATCTTGACAGCAACAGCGTTTTCTCCCACGATACGTGACTCCAGTGCTGTCGGAGGTGATTTCACCACCACAGTAAAAAAAGAGCATATATGCCGAAGCATGGGGGCAGCAGGGGTGGATGCCCCCATGCTTCAGCATATATAAATGGTGCATGTACGCCCATCATTAGAAGTGGGTGGATGAAATGCCCACCGATCAATCTCTTTTTTTCGTTAAGCCCACAGACTGCATGAAAAAAAAAGATTACAATATATGCCCAACAAGGACCAGCAACCTACTGGTATGTTGCTGGGACTTTGAGTGGTTATACCAGAATGATGCCTGCAGGTTTAGGTATCATCTTGGTATCATTCTTTTCAGCCAGCAGTCAGCTTTCATTTAAAAGCAATGCTAGCAGCTAATTAGCCTCTAGACTGCTTTTACAAGCAGTGGGAGGGAATGTCCCCCTCCCATCGTCTTCCAAGGTTTTTCTCTGGCTCTCCTGTCCCAACAGGGAACCTGAGAATGCAGCCAGTGGTTTCACCAGCTGACCATAGAGCAGATCAGAGACCAGAATGACTCCAATCATCTCTATGACCTAAGAAACAGGAAGCAACGAGCATTTCATGACTTCGATTTTGCCGAATAAAAAACAGCGCCCTTGGGAAATTGGGAAAGCATTTTATCACACCGATATTGGTGTGGTCAGATGCTTTGAGGGCAGAGGAGAGATCTAGGGTCTAATAGTCCCCAATTTTTTTCAAAAAAGAGTACCTGTCACTACCTATTGCTATCATAGGGCATATTGACATTCCCTGAGATAACAATAAAAATGATAAAAAAAATATATAAATGAAAGGAACAGTTTAGAAATAAAATAGAAAAGCAAAATAAATAATAATAAAAAAAAGAGCACCCCTGTCCCCCCCTGCTCTCGTGCAAAGGCGAACGGAAGCGTCGGTCTGGCGTCATATGTAAACAGCAATTGCACCATGCATGTGAGGCATCACCGCGAAGGTTAGATCGAGGGCAGTCATTTTAGCAGGAGACTTCCTCCGTAAATCTAAAGTGGTAACCTGTAAAGGCGTTTAAAGGCTTTTAAAATGTATGTAGTTTAATTTTAAAGCGTGTCGTGTTTGCCATCCATGTACTTGGTCTAAGATCATCTTTTTTATTTCATCAAACATTTGGGCAATATAGTGTTTTTTAGTGCATTGAAATTAAAAAAAGTGTGTTTTTTTTAAAAAAAATGCGTTTGAAAAATCGCTGCGCAAATACTGTGTGAAAAAAAATGAAACACCCACCATGTTAATCTGTAGGGCCTTTGCTTTAAAAAAATATATAATGTTTGGGGGTTCAAAGTAAATTTCTTGCAAAAAATTATATATTTTTTTTGAACAAAGTTGTCACTAAATGATATATTGCTCAAACATGCCATGGGCATATGTGAAATTACACCCCAAAATACATTCTGTTGCTTCTCCTGAGTACGGGAATACCACATGTGTGAGACATTTTGGGAGCCTAGCCACGTACAAGACCCCAAAAACCAAGCACCGCCTTCAGGCTTTCTAAGGGTGTAAATTTTTGATTTCACTCCTCATTACCTATCACAGTTTTGGAGGCCATAGAATGCCCAGATGGCACAAAACCCCCACAAATTACCCCATTTTGGAACGTAGACACCCCAAGCTATTTGCTGAGAGGTATGGTGAGTATTTTGCAGATCTCACTTTTTGTCACAAAGTCAAAATGCATTTTTATTTTCTTTCTTCATATTCGAAATCAAATGAGAGCTGAAAAATACTCACCGTGCCTCTCAGCAAATAGCTTTGGGTGTCTACTTTCCAAAATGGGGTCATTTGGGGGGGGGTTGTGCTATCTTGGCATTTTATGGCTTTCGAAACTGTGATAGGTAGTGAGGAGTGAAATCAAAAATTTACGACCCTAGAAATCCTGAAGGTGGTGCTTGGTTTTCTGGGCCCCATACGCGGCTAGGCTCCCAAAAAGTCCCACACATGTGGTATCCTCATACTCAGGAGAAGCAGCAGAATGTATTTTGGGGTGTAATTCCACATATTCCCATAGCATGTGTGAGCAATATATCATTTAGTGATAACTTTGTGCAAAAAAAAAAAGTTTGTCATTTTCCCGCAACTTGTGGCAAAATATAAAATAGGCCATGGACTCAACATGTCTCTCAGCAAATAGCTTGGGGTGTCTACTTTCCAAAATGGGGTCATTTGTGGGGGTTTTGTGCCATCTGGGCATTCCATGGCCTCCAAAACTGTGATAGGTAGTGAGGAGTGAAATCAAAAATTTACACCCTTAGGGGGCGTGGCGACCGAGCTCCAGCATGGATGCCTAACTAGAGAGCTCCGCTCAGCCGCTGGAGAGAATCCACATTCATCCACTTCCACCGACCCCATCCGAACCGCAAAGAGCATCCACGGACTCACTGAGAGCCGCTGTGCACGGCGAGATGCCCAGGAAAAACCCGCAGAACCTACAGAAAATGCAGGACTTTTTCAAAGGGCGCGAGCTCCAACAAAATGGCGCCGGCGCCTCAGGCAGACGAACGGAGCCGCAGGCCGTGACTAACAACGGTCGCTCCGGTTCAGCAAAACCACATCAAAGCTCCCACCTGAACAGTGGATCTTCCTCTGGCACCTCGAGCCCCTCCACTAGGAGCCCAGCCAAACAAAAGCAGCGGATAACATCCCCAGACCGGCCGCTGGCGGACCCTGAGATGGAGGTAAGCCGGCCTCAAAATGCCACAGACACAGCGGTGCATATTTCACAGGACCCCATAGCAGCATTCCCTACCTCTGACAGGCCAGTGTCAGACACAGTCCTTAAAGAGATGCTGCTCTCCCTAAAAGCATCCCTGCATGCTGATATGACTGCTGGCATTAACCACTGCCAGAGAGAAGTCCAGGCCTTAGGCAGCAGAGTGGATCACATAGAACAGCGAATGGGAGAATTCACTTCCTCATTTAACACAATGGTAGATGCCCATGGTAACCATGATGAAGAAATCGCATGGCTAAAAAATAAGGTCGCAGATTTGGAAGACCGTTCCAGAAGGAACAACCTAAAAATCAGGGGGATCCCAGAAACCATATCTGCCGCACAGCTACTGCCATACACACAGGCACTTTTCTCAACTCTGCTACCATCCCCATCAGCACAAGACCTAATAGTGGATCGCATACACCATTTACCCAAACCTGCATTCCTTCCTGAAAACACTCCTAGGGATGTTTTGCTCCGGGTGCATTACTACCATATCAAAGAACAAATTCTCACCACATCCAGAAAAGCTGATGAGAAGCACCCACAGTATGCAGAAATACAAATCCTCCCAGACCTGTCCAGACATACGCTCCAACAGCGTTGCAACCTCGCGACCATAAATAAGGCCTTGAGGAACCACCACATACTACATAAGTGGAAATACCCCACCAAGCTCTCAATTACCCACAATGGAGTATCAGTTATGGTATCCACACTGGAAGAAGGTGTAGCAGCACTACGCAAGTGGGGTATCTTAACTGACCCAGACAACTCGCCTTCCCAAAACCCTACACCTAGCCCATTACAAGAGGACTGGCAAGTGGTCTCCCGCAAACGCTCCTCAAGGAAAGCTACTGGTGGAAGTGGCTAAAGAACAAACGTAAAGCAAACTCAATTCTCTCCGGATAACAGGGGTCACATGATTGATCACCCTGTTCACCTCCAGTTATTTGAAGCAGATTCATCTGCCTTTGGATCAGTTTATGGATCCCTTTCTTATTGAATTCAAATACAGTTTAATAACATTCTTTTTTTTTCTCAATGCTTTTATTTTTCACTATATGTTTGAAGCACGCTATCCAGCAGCGCACATCCATCCAAATCCAGAAGAAGACGGCACAATCATCTCCTACTTGATCTACTACAGCCACAATGAGTACCCACTCCTCATAATACAACACACACCACAACCACCCTCAAATGCCCATTAATTGCTTATCCATAAATGCTAGGGGTCTCAACCACCCCGCAAAGAGACTCTCCATGTGGAAGGAGGCAACAACACACAAAGCAGACGTCTTATGTGTACAGGAGACCCACTTCCAAGACACAAAAGCTCCTAACTGCTCACACAAAGATTACCCACATGTACATATGGCATGTACACCAGAGAAGAAAAACGCTGGAGTATTGATAGCACTAAGGAACACTGTCTCATTTCAACAAAAGGACATTATCCTTGATCCCAACGGCCGATACATCATCCTGACAGGAGACATCAACTCAAAACCGTATACTTTAGTCTCCCTATACGCACCGAATACACACCAAACCCACTTCATCAACAGACTTTTCAAGAAACTGCAGAACCATATCTACGGAAATCTTATTGTCTGTGGTGACTTTAACCTCATTATAGATCCCAAAATGGATACGTCTGCTCCAAAACCACACAGCCCCTCCTACCTGAGCAAAATAATACACCAAGCGGAACTATACGATGTATGGCGATGTATGAACGCGAACGCAAGAGACTATACCTTTTTCTCCCACAGGCATTGCTCATACTCTCGCATTGACCTATTCTTGACAGACAAGTGGCTGTTACAGAATACCTCATGTGCGAAGATACATGACATAACATGGTCTGACCATGCTGCTATTACTATCACCATCAATGACCAGGTTGTCTCCTCCTCCTCACCCATCTGGCGTAGCAATGTAAGATTATTACAAGATCCCCGAACCTCCACAAAGATCTCCCAACATATCAGAGAATTCTTTCTAAACAATGTAGATTCTGTTGAAAACCCCTTCACCCTATGGAACGCCCATAAGGCGCACATGAGAGGCATTCTCATACAAATAGGAGCAAGGGAAAAAAAAAGGCATAATGCCCATATTGACTCAATCTTAAAAAATATCCACACCTTAAAAGAACAAAATAAACAAAAACCTAATGTAAATCTTACCCAAAAAATATCAGCTCTCAGAGATGACCTCAGAAATAGCCTATCTCAACAATATGACTATCACCTTAGACGTCTGAAACTACAGTCCTATGCCAATGCCAATAGAGCAGGCAAATACTTAGCCAATAGACTGAAAGCAGTAAAAACCAAAACGAGAATAGCTCATCTACTACACCCTACCCTCAAACATAAAGTCACAAACCCGCAATACATAGCTAATCAGTTCGCTGACTACTACAGCAACCTATACAACATGCCAACCCACCCACGACAACATCCAAAACTTCCTCCAAAAATTAAAACTACCAACATTAACGGAATCCCAACTCCTTACCTTAAACTCTCCATTCACTACAGCTGAAATTGCCGCTACTATAGGAACACTGCCAAATGGCAAATCACCCGGACCTGACGGGTTTTCCAACGAATACTTCAAAACATTCAAACCACACCTCACACCGCACCTACAAACAGTCTTTACTAAAGCAGCAACTACAGCAACATTTCCCCGAGAGATGCTACAAGCGTATATAGTTACCTTACCCAAACCAGGTAAAGACCCTACTACGCCATCCAATTTCCGCCCAATATCTCTTTTAAATTCCGACATTAAAATCTATGCCAAATTAATTACCAAAAGAATAACCACTTATATTCCATCATTAATCCAAAAAGACCAGATGGGCTTCGTGAGGGGGAGACAAACCTCAGATGCTACGAGGAGAATATTTAACATCATCCATAATGCCGAAATGACAAAAACGCCTTCTCTGCTGCTCTCCATAGACGCAGAGAAGGCGTTTGATAGAGTGAACTGGAAATATATGTCAATGACTTTATCTAAATATGGTTTTAGCGGTCATATACAGAATGCGATTCTGGCCTTGTATTCCTGTCCCTCGGGCCGGGTGTACACGTCCAGTATGCTTTCCACTCCTTTCCAAATAACAAACGGAACTCGCCAGGGATGTCCCCTATCCCCGACGATTTTTAACCTCATGATCGAACCCTTGGCGGAGGCCATTAGATCACGTGCAGGTGTAACTGGTTTTCAATTTGGAGCTACCACACACCTTATCAACTTATTCGCTGATGACGTGATATTATTCTTGACAAATCCGTGTACATCACTCCCCACAGCACATGAGATACTAACTTCATTTGGGAATGTATCATACTATAGGGTGAACTGCTCCAAATCTCTCATTCTGGACCTTGGTGTGACCCCCAAAGACCGTAACACGTTACAACAATCACTTCCGTACACTTGGAGCTCCAAAGGAATACCATACCTAGGCATTACACTCACTAACCATACCAGATCCCTAATTGATGCTAATTTGAAACCCCTTTTAACCAAATTAACGACTCAAATCAACAACATAGCAAAACACAAGATATCTTGGTTGGGTAGGCTAGCAGCATTTAAAATGTTAATCCTCCCCAAATCCTGTACACCTTTAGGGTACTCCCGATCACCATCCCAGAACACTATCTCAAATCCCTTTCTAGTCTCCAATGGAAACTCCTGTGGGGCACAAAGAAAGCAAGATGCTCACAAACCACTCTAATTCCTCACAAACGAGCAGGAGGGGCGGGACTAATAGATGTTCATGATTACATGTGGGCAACTAGGTTAGACCAACTCAAATATTGGTTTTCTCCCAATGAAGTACCACTGTGGGTAGAGATTGAAAAAACCTTAGCCCCTATATCAGACCTACCGTCGATCCTAATAGGCGATAGTTGGATACCCTGGAACCTCAAGAATATGCCCCCCACTATCAGCATATCAATTAAAGCCTGGAGATTCCTTTTATCTCGGCATAGCATTGATCATAGAGAAATAGACTATAAACTCCCATTAAGTGTGGTTGAAGCTATTATACCAATGATATCCCTGAAAAGCTTCCCTTCTCAACAGATTAACAATGTACAAGACTTATACCACAACAACATACCAAAATCTGCAGCTTGCTTAATGAAGGACCACAACATGCCACATAATATGCTCTTTACCTGCTTACGTGTAGCTCATCTAACACACAAACACCCATGGAACAATATTCACCTGCCAACCCCTGCATGGCAACACCTAACCCGAGGATCACTCCATAACAAAGGAATATCCCTATACTATAATTTGCTTCAGGGGAAAACAAAATTCCAAAAATCCAAAACACACTTTAGGTGGGATATGGACATGAAAACTTCAATATCCGACAAACAATGGCAATTTGCGTTTAAGACCATACAAACTGTATCACACTGCACCACACACTGGGAAACATCCCGCAAGATAATCCACCGCTGGCAATGCACCCCTTCTAGACTCTCAAAAATGTTTCACAATACCTCACTTTTATGCTGGAGAGAATGTGGACATAAAGGACATCTTCTCCACATGTTTTGGGAATGCCCTAGCATCACCAGCTTCTGAAACAATATCTTTAAACTTTTAGGGGAAATTAGAGGTGTTATAACACCCCCAGACCCCAAACTAGCTATACTACTAATTGGACTAGAAAGATTCCCTTACTCTGTGAGACATGTAGTAACACACATATTATTGGTTGCTAGGTCCCTAATACTCAGTAACTGGAAAAACGCTCCAACACTTAACGTAACGGATGTGACTAGGAAGGTCCAACAAAACTATACTTTTGAACGACTTATAGCAATTAATTCGCTAGGATGTGAAACATTTGACAAATTATGGGAAACATGGACTGACAAATATTATTATACCTAAACAACTGTATACATAACCTGAAGATACAATATATGGCTGCTCTGGATAAGTGCTTCTCTTATGCTTCTTTATACTTCTTTATGCTTATTATTATTATTGTTTTATGCTATTTTTTTTTTCCCTTATTATCATTTGTGTATTATTATTCTAACCTTTTTGTTCAACTCTCAAAATCAATAAAAATCTTTAAATGAAAAAAAATAAATAAAATTTACGCCCTTAGAAATCCTGAAGGCGGTGCTTGGTTTTCGGCTAAGCTCCCAAAAAGTCCCACACGTGTGGTATCCCTGTACTCAGGAGAAGCAGCAAAATGTATTTTGGGGTGCAATTCCACATATAACCATGGCATGTGTGGGCAATATATCATTTAGTGACAACTTTTTGTAAAAACTTTTTTTTTGTCATTATTCAATCACTTGGGACAAAAAAATAAAATATTCAATGGGCTCAGCATGCCTCTTAGCAATTTCCTTAGGGTGTCTACTTTCCAAAATGGTGTCATTTGGGGGGGTTTGTACTGCCCTACTATTTTAGCATCTCAAGAAATGAGATAGGCAGTCATAAACTAAAAGCTGTGTAAATTCCAGAAAATGTACCCTAATTTGTAGACGCTTAAACTTTTGCGCAAACCAATAAATATACACTTATTGACATTTTTTTTTACCAAAGACATTTGGCTGAATACATTTTGGCCTAAATGTATGACTAAAATTTGTAGAGTTTTTAGAGTTTTTGGATTTTTCTTATAACAAAAAGTAGAAAATATAAATTTTTTTCAAAATTTGCTGTCTTTTTCCGTTTATATCGCAAAAAATAAAAATCGGAGAGGCAATCAAATACCATCAAAAGAAAGCTCTATTTGTGGGAAAAAAAGGATGCAAAACGGAAAATTGTATACTCACCTTTGCGTAATTTTCCTTCCTGTCGCATCTTCATGGCAGCATACACTTTAGAGTTGTGACTCCGCCCCCCCCACAACCTGATAGGACCACATAACTATAAGTTGCAGAGAAGGCCCCCACCCCAGTATTCTCTGTATATATACACATCACCTCAGAAGGATGGGTGATTGTATGCTGCCATAAAGATGTGACAGGAAAGGAAAATTACGGTTAGGTGAGTATACAATTTTCCGTTTTCCTGTCACATCATGGCAGCATACACTTTGGGGAATAACTTGCAACTGGGTGGGAATGCAAATTAAGTTTATTAACAAAGAATAGAAGAGTTGGCCTGGATAACGGTTCTTCCGAAATCCACTGTGGATAAGCGAGTGGAATCCACCTTATAATAATAAGGTGTTCCTGGAAGACCATGTGGCCGCTCTGCAAATGGTTTCCGCCGAGACTCTACAGTAGGCCGCCCAGGAAGTTGCCACTGCCCTGGTGGAATATGCCTTTAAGCCCTCAGGTATCTGATGGTTACTTAGCGAATAAGTCTTCTTGATGGCCTTTACTAGCCATGATGCAATGGTGTGTGAGGATGCCGCCTGATCTCTCTTGAATCCATGCGGGATAATTAGAAGGCTCTCCATTTTCCTGATGGATCTGGTTGCCGAGAGGTACTCCAAGATGTTGCCCTTGACGTCTAATGGATGAGGGTCACCCTGATCCGTGACAAGTGCTGGGAGATTAATCTCTTGGTTGAAATGGAAGGATGAGGAAACCTTGGGGATGAAGCAATCTGAAGGCCTCTGGACTAATCTGTCTGGGTAAACGATCAGGTACGGTTCATTAGCCAGTAAAGCTTGCATCTCTGACACCTTTTTAGCCGATGTTATGGCTATCAGGAATAAAACCTTTAGTGTTAGGTCCCAGAGGGAGATGTTCCCGAGCGGGAAGAAAGGTTCCTGAGATAGGGCTTCCAGAACAACTGAGAGGTCCCAGACTGGGAAGGAGGGATTTCTAGGGGTCCTTAATTTTAGGCAGGCCCTTTGAAACTGGATAATAAGGGGATATTGTGCCCATTTAACTCCTGTCAAGGCGGATAGGGCCGACACTTGGACCTTCAGGGTGCTTGACCTAAGGCCTTTTTCTAGGCCTGACTGTAGAAAGTTTAGAATTTGTGATACCGAAGGGGAGGATGAGTCCCAGCCCTGCTGCTGAGTGAAGGTGACAAATCTTTCCCAGACTCTTCTGTAGGTGTTTTTAGTGGTAGATCTTCTGGCCTGGAGTAAGGTATGTACCACCTTTTGGGAACATCCTTGATCTAAATACCTAGTCCTTTCAGCCTCCAAGCCATCAAATGTAGCTCCGGGTCCGGATGAAGTAGATGGTCCTGGGAAAGCATTTCCGCCGATAACGGGAGAAGGAGCGGGTCTGTCGTGTTCAGTTGCAGGAGAGTGGTGAACCATGGCCTCCTCGGCCAAAAAGGTATCACTGCTATTACTAATGCCATTGATCTCTTGAGCCTTAGAAGGAACCTCGCTATGAGGGGAGTCGGGTGAAAGATGTAGCGCAGGCGTAAACTCCAGGGGTGTTGGAGGCAATCCGTTCCCTCTGCTGTAAGAAAGGGAATTCTTGACAAGAATCTCTGGCATTTCGTGTTTGCTGGTGTTGCTGCAAGATCTATATCTGGAGATCCCCAGGTCCAAGATATGAGAGTGAATGCCTGGGGACTCAGGGACCACTCATTGTTAGAGATGAAGCTCCTGCTTAGTGAGTCGGCCAAGAGGTTCTGGGCTCCCGGGACGTAAACCACCCTCAAGTCTGATAGGTTCAGCTGTGCCCATTCTATAACAGGACGGACCTCCTACATCATGGAGCTGCTTCTGGTGCCCCCCTGCCTGTTGATGTAGGCAACAGCCACTCTGTTGTCCATTCTCAAAAGAGCCTGCTTCCCCCTCAAGTGAGGGCTGAAGGTCAGGAGAGCTTGAAATGCTGCCTTCATTGCCAGAACATTTGAAACTGAATCCTGTGACCTGAATGGCCAGCGGCCCTGAGCCGCATAATTCTGATAGTGTGCCCCCCACCCCTCCATGCTAGCATCTGAGGTCACTGTCTCCTGAAGAGGTGTGACTATGTGCTTGCATCTCTTCAAGTTGTGTGGCCGTGTCGACCATCGCAGTGATTGCTTGACCTCCTCTGAGATGGAGATTGGCTGGGACATAGACGTGCCGTCCCACAGGCACAGAAAAAGGGGAGGTGTCGTCCCAGTAGGCGTTGTAATATTTTAGAGGTGAACCCCCATCCCAATTTATTGCAAAACACAAGCACCCCCTATCGGAGTGCGATTCCTCTAACGGGACTTTTATCATAGGGTCACCTCCAATGAAAGTAGAAAATAGTAGAATTTTGTATAAAAGTATTGAAATGTATTAATTTACCATCTAAAAATCATTAACATGACCTAACAGAACATACATTAAAATGGATGCATGTACATGAGGAGAAAATAAGTCTATGAGACAATGACCAATTGCAATGATACAGGTAGATAGAGCACCAATAATCATAGAAACCCGACGTTTCGAGGTAAGCAAAGGGTTGACCTCTTCTTCAGGATATTTGGAGGATATTTGGATAATACCCAGAGTCAGAGTGGGCAGGAATACAAGAAAGCATACAGGTTCCCTGGTTGGGTGCAAGCCCGCATTGGTCTGCAAATTATAAAGCACATCAGGGAAGTATTATAAATAAGTGACAGGTAAGAATCTGAATAGTTACCAAAAAGCATCCCAACCAGAAGAGGTCCATAAGTTTACCTGCCTGTCTTCCTTCCTCCAAACACGTCTGTGTGGTGTCAGTAACAGCTAATGAGTGCAGCGCCTGGGGAGTTTAAATGTGTATTTACTGCAGTGGGCGGGGGTGTCCAATCAGTGACCTGATTGGATGTGCACAGTAAGGGGCGGTCTAAGGAAGGGAGAACGTGAGGTATCTGTAATAGATATCCCCCGGGCAGAGCGACGCACAGCGTCATCTCCACTGCACACTCCCTGGTGCAAAGCCGTCCACAACAAGGCAGAGGTGGGCGTGTGCGACAGCGCAGAGCTCGGCGGGGGGCGGAGCCAGCGCGACATGGAGGATTCCCCCATGCATCTGGAAGTCCCGCAGCACAGAGCTGGCGTGTCCGTTGTCATGGAAATCCATGACACAGACTGCCAGAGAGAGGGGGGGCCGAGCGCGCTCTGATGAGAGAGCTCCTCGGTCTCCCCCGTGTGCGCCGAGTGAGCTGACACACAGCCCAGACCTGGAGGAGATAAGGAAAGAAAGAAGTGACAGTGAATAGCTAGATAGTAACAGAGGATAAAGAGAGATGAACAGAAAAGTGGCACAGTCATGCAGGAGGAGATAAGGGAAGAAAGAAGTGACAGTAAATGGGTAGATAATCGCAGAGGATAAGGGGAGATAAACGGGGAAGAGACATAGTCATACAGGAAGGGGGAGAGATCCTCCTGAGAAGGGGGAGGGAAGAGGCAAAGGGAGGAAAGGAGAAGAAAAGAGAGAGGTAAAAAGTGATGATTGGATGAATGTTAGGAATCAATGTGAGAGCACAGGTACTTGAAGGATTTCTGTGTGGTTGGGAGAGATCAGTCCCACTGGATCAGACAAGATCCTGGAATGATAAGACATAGTTGTTAAATTATACAATGTATTACATCATAGACTAATCAGAATTAACATCTTCAACTTAAGCTATTGTCTTGTTTGTTTCTATATCCTGTAAGTTCTATAAGACATCCCAGGGACCAGGGGCATGTTATCAAGATATAAGAATTTTCACTACCCCGTAATGATAAGAGATTGCTGTGTTATTGATAAAAAGTACAGATGGTCCAAACTGAAAGTTGAACCACCACAGTTTGATCCAAGAGATGATTTTATTTAGAAGATTCCCATTCAGATCCTCCTGAGGAGAAACCCTCCAGGAAGGGTCTGAAGGAGGTAGTTCCATTGAGGCCCGGTGGCATAGTCGCATTCAAGCGAAAAATCCACCTTTGTTCGGCCTGCATTAATATTTTGTTCGTGTCACCCCCTCTTATACCAGGGTGCACTCTGTCTAGGATCAAGAAGGAGATCTTCGGGGTGATTCCTTCATGTAAATCTCTCACATGTCTCCCCAATGGATTACTGGTCTGCATGGATAAAATGTGTCGATAGGCGCGTCGCCAAAAAGGCTGAATGGTTTTGCCCACATAGAAGCAGAAACAGTTGCATAGAAGGAGGCAGACTACATTGGTTGTTTGGCAGTTTGCATAGTGTTTTGGACGATAACGTTCGCCATTAGGAAGTGTTATATTGTGTGTGGTGTTCATAAAGCGGCAGTAGTTACACCCCCCACAGGTAAATGTACCTGGGTATTTGCAAGGATCCTGATGTCCAGAATCATGGTATTCACTGGACACCAGGTAGTCTTTGAGGGATCTAGCTCTTCTGAAAGTAAAGACCGGGTGTTTACTTACATATGGACCTATAGTAGGGTCCATTGAAAGAAGGTGCCAGTATTTATTGGCAATTTTTTTGAAAGTTTCGTGTTGGTTGTAATATTTTGTTATAATCGAAATCGGATTTTTCTTAGTAAAACTCATACCTCTTTTGTCCAACTGGACAATGATTTGAATGCACATCTGGAACAGTTCAATAGAATTATACTGATAAAAAGGAAAGTAAATTCCTGCGAGATCGAACAGCTTTTTCTGAACACAAAGCATACAATTGGAAGACCAATCAAGCTAGACCTAAATCTAATTTTAAAACCAAATCGCGCTTCAACGAGTCTGACCTATCAGATGCTTCCTCAGTATCTTCATACTCAGTGGGAGGGCAAAGTGGATCCTATAGATCCAAAAAATCTAAACGTGGCTCAAACGGAAGCGGGTCCAATGGAAAACATCCCAAAAAACGCATTACGGAAACCCAAAATACTTATTCCCAATATCAGGGCCCTCCGGGAACCCACAATAGGAATCCAGTAATTAGAAATGTGGCACCTTCAACCTCTCAACAAGAGATCACCTCCTTTTTCCTAAATTAATGACTACAGGTGCCACTGCAACACTGCCAAGTACAACACATGAGCGCAGTGGAGCAATGGGCGGTAACAATACCGACCCACTATGATACGGGAATGGAGATGATAGGCCCTCGGAGACGCCTGATTAAGATTTAAATGTGGTAAATTTATCCACATATGAACTTTCTCATTTTGAACTACAAGTCCTCTCACGGGGACTAAGTTTTTGTCCCAATCAAAACATCAACAAATTCGAAGCTATAAAAGACCTCCAATTGTTTGCACGCAAATTGATCCTTAAACAGATGTACTCCAAGTCAATACCGGTTCAACCTAACTTTGAGTCACAGGAATTGAAAGCCTTATAGGGCGTACACACGGTCGGACTTTGTTCGGACATTCTGACAACAAAATCCTAGGATTTTTTTCGACGGATGTTGGCTCAAACTTATTTTGTCTACACACGGTCGCACAAAGTTGTCGGAATTTCCAATCGCCAACCACGCGGTCACGTACACCACGTACGACGAGACTAGAAAAGGCCAGTTCAGAACCAAGCACGGCACCCTTTGGGCTCCTTTTGCTAATCTCGTGTTAGTAAAAGTTTGGTGAGAGACGATTCGCGCTTTTTCAGACTCGTGGCTTTCAGATCGTTTTCTGCCGTTCAGTTTGTGCTTGTGGGTTTGTATCTGCTCTTCAGTGCATGCAAGCAAGTTCCACGTGACTTAGTCATTGTATTCTTGTTCGTTCGTTACTGTTTTTCAGGTCGATCTTCACAGGCCTTGCTGTTCTTCAGTGCGTTCTGTTACTTCGTTCTGAGCAGCCGACCGTTTTCTAGCCATGTTTCGTATGCGTACTCCTCGTAGAGTTCGTGCTGTGCGGGGGCTTGGTGTTGGGGTCCTGACCTTGACACAAGTCCAGTCCATGAACAGGGTGGGGAGGAGTTCATGGACCAAGAACTGGTTGCTTCAGCGTGACCAGTTCTCTCATATGCCTTTGCTCCGTGAGATCCGTGAGAATAATCCTGATGATTTCAGGAACTTTCTCCGGATGACGGACCCCCTGTTTCCTGTTTCACCATTTGTTGGCTTCTCTGACCCCCTATATCAGCAGGCAGGATACCTGCATGAGGCAAGCCATCACTCCGGAGCAGAGGTTGGTCGCTACCCTGCGGTATTTGGCCACAGGGAGAAGTCTGCAGGACTTGAAGTTCTCGACAGGCATCTCCCCCCAGGCTCTGGGGATCATTATCCCAGAGACCTGTTCTGCCATCATCCAGGTCCTGCAGAAGGAGTATATGAAGGTAAGATTTTTATCCTTTAATGTCACATTTTATTGTATTGAATGTTTGGTATTATATTGTATTTCTTTCCTCATTCCCTAATTACCATGATTGTAATATGCTGTGAATGTCCCCTTTGTCCTCATGCATGCTGGATTTTTATGTAATTATTATTTTAGGTCCTTCATACATATTTGCCCTTCAATAACCTCCGCAGCATGGTGTCTCCTGGCCTATATTCACCTCATGTAGTCACTTAACAATGTATTTTATCAGCTCCATAGTAGTGCTTTACCCCAAACACCCCCTAAAATGTTTTGAAATGTTATTTTTTATTTAAATTCAGGCAGAGTGCCAGATGTTTTTTTTTTGGTGGTGTCCCCAAATAATTTTCAGTAACCCTCCCTCCCCCAACTGCTAAGTCAGCTGGTACCAATTCTCTATCTATCCTCAATCATCTATCTGCTGACTTTGCCAAACCCATACACGCTATACCCATCTCTTTAGTGCTCAGATTTATGGATGAATTCCCCAAAGCATGTAGTGCAAGGGCCTGCCTGTATGCTTTCCAATGGTACTGTTTAAAGTTTTTGTATCCTATTATTATCTTGATAGGTAATAGCAGAATGTCCAAATGTCCTCAAATGTGTGCAATGTGAATTTATATCTTTGTTATTATGACACTTCTTACCTGTCCAGTGGTCTGCCAATAGTGTAACTAAGGAGGGTCTGTTCAAAGTAATACCCATTATTTAGGCATTCATCTCTCAATGAAGTGAAGAGGGTTACCTGTCCAAGATTTCCACACACCCCCTATAATGTTAGAAATGGCCCATGAGAGGGGGGGGGGGATATGATAGGTGTACCTTATACTTTGGCCTTGTTGAATTCCCCTTAGTAAATGCTATCTGGAGGTTGCCCCATAATGTTTGTGTATAATCTGCTTGCCATGTTTCAGAGTAAAAATAGTAATGTTTATTGTTTTTTCCTCAACAGTTTACTTCCACGCCACAGGAATGGCAGACTGTGGCCTCCCACTTTGCCGAGCGGTGGGACTTTCCTAACTGCGGAGGGGCAATTGATGGGAAACACGTTCACATCGTCCCACCACCCAACTCGGGGTCGTACTATTATAATTACAAGGGGTTTAATAGTATAGTGATGTTGGCGGTGGTGTCGGCTAATTACGACTTCTTGTATGAGGACGTGGGGAAGAATGGCCGGATGTCCGATGGTGGAGTCATCGCCCAGACGGAGTTCTACAGGCGTCTCCAGAATGGCAGCTTGGACTTGCCAGCTCCAGAGGACAATGTGGACGGACTCCCATTTGTGTTCGTTGCTGATGAAGCGTTTGCGCTGGGGGACCACCTGATGTGGCCATTCCCAATGAGGACCCTCACCCCGGAACAGAGGGTTTTTAATTACCGGCTGGACAGAGCCCGAAGAGTGGTGGAGAACACATTTGGAATCCTGGCCAGCCGGTTCCGACTATTTCTGACACCCATCCATATGGCGGAGTATAAACTGAACCATATTATACTGGCGTGCTGTGTTCTCCATAACTTTTTAAGGAAACATTCGGCCAACTATGCTGGCTCAGTTGGGCCTGAGGCCGGAATCCTTCATCAAACCACACTGACGGCGCTTGAAAGTGGCCGTCCTGGCTTGCCCTCCCTGAGTGCCCGTGAGGTCTGGTTACGCTACCTGGAGTTCTTTGTGGTTAGGGGGGCTATCAATATGCCAGACAATCTGTGAAGCCTTTTTATAATAAAAAAAAAGAAATTCTTGGTGGACATTTACTGCTTGTGTTTGTTTTCGCTGACCCTGACAGAAATGTGTTGAGTCCAGAAAATGTCGTGATTGTGTAACCTTATACAAAGCACTGTTGGCTGTTATTTCCTAAATGCAAAAACACATTTCACTACAAGTGCACTTGCAACTGCACTGAAACTGCACTTGTAGTGCAAAGAGGATTTGCCCTTAGGAAATAACCCACATTTTTGCTGAAAACAGCAATTACATCACCCCAGAAGTGTTGTATTGTAGTGTTGAGACAATAATCCACACATTCTTGAGTAAGCAACTTTTTTATACCTGCACAATCACATGTGCATTTACCAAAGGTTTTTTAAAACAAACCAACATGTTTGTTGTATAACAATTTTTGCAGTAGCATTATCAAAAATAGAAATGTCCATTTAAGATAAAACAGGCCTGTGTAAAACCAACAAGAAAGACAAAAAACTTGAACTTACAAAGTTCACATATGGTAAAACCTGAAGGCTATATCAGACATCAGTATTTAGGAACTGGGTTTGATATAGCGTTCAGATGGGGGGAAATCACCCCTGGAAAAGCCAAATTTGGAAGATGCACACCAATTTACGAATGTCAACATGTGCTATCTGCCATCAGGGGGGATCAAGGGACGTGTTTTGGGGGAGCCAGCCCTTCCTCAACTCTACTTTATAATTGAGGAAGGGGTTGCACCCCCAAAGCGCGTCCATTGATCTCCCGTGATGGCAGATAGCACATGTTGACACACTGTGTGCATCCTCCAAATTTGGCTTTTCAAAACATTGCAAAAAGTTTTAAAAGATTGGACCACAATCCAAAAAGTGATTTTGTGGGGTTTTAAATTCACCCCAAAACATCAATGATGTTATTATTTTTTTTAATCACATCATTGATTTTTTGCTGTATGTTTTGCAGTTCTACATTACACCCCATGATCTCCCCGATCAGGATCTGGGCACTTTCTGATGTGAAACGTTCTGGATCCCTCACATCACGATCACCTAAAAAGAGAGAAACAAAACAAAAACAGGTATCAAAAATCTGCCGCCATCCATCTCTTTTACCTGAGTCTGTGGTCGCAGACACTCACCTGTTGTGGTGCCAATCTCCACCACATCTTCTTCTTCCTCCTGCTCTTCTTGGGTTGGGGGTATTTCACCTTCTTCCATAGGTGGGGGGTCTGTGGTCTTCTCGGATGAGGGGTGTCTTCCGAGTCTTTTCTCCCCTATGTAAAACAAAAATGGTATAATTAGCACACAGATATTTGATGGCAGAACTAGAAATAGGAAACATTGCTTGGAAGTGGGGTACAATTGTCTATTTTAGCCGAGTTCCAAGATGTCTTTTTTTAATGCCCTTTGTCAAGCTGCAATACTTTACCTGTTTGGTACAAGCTTCACAGATGGAGACCCCCCTATAGTATACACTGGAGCACCTGTGTGGCCCCCTAATAAAAATGGTGTTCTGGGGTCCCACACTAGTGCTCCAGTGTCCAGATGTAAAAACAGTGTCCTCTCCTTACACAGAATCTAGTTTGCATTTCATTCTAGTAGCAAACCCATCTACACAAACAAATTTTTGGCATCCAAGTAGGCCCAAAAAAATGTGGGAAAATGCATATGGCCTAAACAATGGTGTTTTAGAGGCCGAAAGAAAAATGTTTGATACGAACAAATAATGGGCCCATGAACATTAAAGTTGCCCTTTTAAACGTTACAAATAATAAAAGCATATGGAGCAGCACGAACGGAATAAAGACAGAAAGAATAGGAACACAGCACAACTACTTACTTTTTTGCAGCACTCTCCGGATCTTTCGGTACTGCTCTGGCTCTCTCAATTTCAGGTCCGACCACCGCTTCCTGCACTGATCTTTCGATCGTCGTACCCCGAAATTCTTCTGCAGACTTTTGATCACTTTCGCCATGATCTTGGCCTTTCTGATATTGGGGTTGGGGTAATGCCCATACTTTCCGTCATAGTCAGACTTCTTCATGATGTCGACCATCTCCAACATCTCCCCAAAGGACATATGTGTGGCCTTAAAACGTCTCCTTCTGGATCGGGACGTGTCCGGATCCGGGCTTTCCTCCTCCTCCTCGTTCCTGCAATTATCACGCACCTGCTGTGACTCCGCCATGTGCTCTTCCCCCACTGCGCCAAACGAAAAGGGGCGGGGAATAGACTAGAAAGATCGTCAGGGGCGGGCGGAGTTACACGCATGCGCAGTGTATATAAAGCGTAACACGCGTGTGTATTACGTACGATCTGTGAGCAGAGGAAGGAGCATTGGACGCGCCGATAGTAAGAACGAAGGTAAGAGACAAACTTGTGCCTATACTGCTTCTACATTGAGGCCTATATTGTAACAAGATTAGGAGAGTTTTGTCTGACATTAGGCTTTGTCTTGTGTTGTGTCTTGCAGTGAACATGGATATGCTAATGAAAGATAATGACTTCATGTCAGTATTCCTAGATATGTTAAGGGAGCTGGCCTGTCTGTGGGAGATTAAACACCCCCATTTCGAGAACCAAGCAAAGAGGAAGGCAGCACTGGTGCAATTGTGTGAAATTGTGAAGCAGGTGATCCCCACGGCAGACATCACCTATTTAAAGATCTTCATTGGTGGCCTGAGGAGCACATATCTAAGGGAGCGCAAGAAAGTCCTGGATTCACAGAGATCCGGAGCAGCAGATGAAATCTTTGTCCCCAGGATGTTGTACTACGACAGGCTGCATTTTCTGGCAGGTCAGACTGAACCCAGGCCATCCCTCTCCAGTCTTCCTTCCACGCTTCCTTCCCCCCCCGGCTGAGGCTTCTGACGCCCAACCTGGGCCTTCCAGGCCACATGTGGAGGAGCCCAGATTGAGCCAGGTATAGCATTCCTCTAAATATTTCTGCTTGTCCAATCAATGATGTTAACTAGATGTTAGTTGGGAGTACTAATTTATGATTGTGATTGATGATGCAAAACATTACAACCATGTCCCTTTTTCATACACAGGGAAGTGGCCGGGCCGAGCCGGCTGCCTGATATGCCGGTCCCTTCCCTCCCCCTGGAAAGAGAAAGTGGCAGTAGGAGAAGTGCCGTAGAGGAGGCTACCAGAGGACTCTTTTGGAGGGCTACAGAGGTCCTGGGAGCACCACAGACCGTGGAGGAGGACATTGCTGCCGTCATTGCATATAAAATGCAGAGGATGGAGGAGGGCCAACAAGCCATGTGTGAGGCGCTCATATTGGAGGCTCTTAACAAAAAGTATGAGGGGCCAAATGACAGCTCAGACACACCTTTGCGATGGTCCTCCTCCTCCTCCTGCAGGTCCTCCTCCTCCCTCTCCTCCAGGTCCTCCCAGTCCTCCTCCTCCAGGTCCTACTCCTCCTCCTGCCACATCTCCAACAGCACAGCCACAGCCGGGAAGGAAGCGTGAAAGGAAGACCAGAAAGTGAGGACCCTGGATCCAGTCTGGTCGGCCAAAAAATGCAGCCTCTTGTGGTACCACAGCCTGGGGACACACATGTCATCTGCTGCTATCCGGATCTCTGCGAATTCTGGACCAGACTGCCCTCCCTTACATATGGACTCCTCAGGCCACCAATTTTGATGTTCAAAAATTGATGTCTGCCCTGGAGGTCCCAGGCTTTGCTAATTTCTCCTGTTGATCCAGTGTTGCCTTCCTCTTTGTTTGGTTCTGATCCCTTAATAAAGGATTTTTGTTTTGAATTATACTCTCCTATGTGTTTTACTTCAAAAATGACAGTTGGTTTGTGAGGATTCGGGTACATTTCAAATATACAATGTGAAATGAACAAGGGACACCAACACCAAACAATCTCCTCGAGATTAAATAATAAAAGATATCAATGGTGTTGGGGTAACTTGACACACAAAACACACACAAAAATATTCTGGAGTAAAAATAAAAATAACATTGAACAAAGATCAGCCTTTGAAAAAATCCAAACATTAAATAAAAAAAAGGCTTAAAATCCCAAAAAAATGTAAATAAAAAAAAAAAATTCTGTCAGATGTGACAACTAATAACAATATATTCAGGGAATCCCAATAAAAAAAACAAAAATAAAACTTTGTGAGAAGTGTGTATGAATATGAGCAGCAAAACTACTTAATTCTTGTCACATTATAAAGAAGAAGAGAGTGCGCTGTATTAAACCATTTTTAACATTGCAGCGTGACAAAAGTGCTGTATCCATTGCGAACGCTAAGTTTACCAGAACGAGCTGTTCCGTCTTGGAATTTCTTCTGAGCATGCGTGGCACTTTGTGAGTCGGAACAGGCCACACACGGCCGGAATTGACGCGATCGGATTTTGTTGTCGGAAAATTTTATCTCCTGCTCTCCAACTTTGTGTGTCGGAAAATCCGATGAAAAATGTCCGATGGAGCCCACACACGGTCGGAATTTCCGACAACACGCTCCGATCGGACATTTTCCATCGGAGAATCCGACCATGTGTATGGAGCATTAGACACTCTGGTCAGCCTACTGGAAGAGAACGAAATCCCTGACTTGATCGACCGACTGCTGGGTCGTTTTGACCATACGGAACTTCCCCCCACGCCAAAATTTAAAAAGAAATCCGATAAATTTCCTTCTTTGAATACCAATTCCAACGTTCTAGCATTTGTTAAATTGGTAGGCAAGGAAATCTGTAAGATCAGAACCAATATTTCTGATGGTGATAATTTATCGAACGATGAAAGGGCTGCTCTCAAAACACTACACGATCATCCACATATAACAATAAAGCCCTCTGATAAGGGGGGCAATATTATTATGGATAATACACAATACGTGGAGATGTGTATGAAAATCCTTGAAAATAAAAAATAGTATTGTAAAATCCAAGCCAACAAGATCATTAAATTTAACCAGGAATTCCATTCCCTAGTAGATCTAGACTTTGAACAACAGGTGATTAGCAAATCAGAATGGGAATTTATTAGAATCAAACAACCCAAGACCCCAACATTTTACACTCTACCGAAATTGCATAAATGTGTCAAACGACCAACGGGCAGACCCATAGTGTCTGGGAATGGCTCAATAACAGAGAATCTCAGTTCCTTCAATGATGGGCATCTCCGCCTATTTGTGATTAACCTTCCCAGTTACCTCCGTGATACTCTCCACTTACTTCAGATCTTGGACGGAATGACCATCCCCCCCACGTCGACCTTGGTGGCAATCGACGTGGAGGCTTTATACAGCTCGATCCCCCACAGCAAGGGCTTAAGCTGTATTTGACAGATTATTTTACAAGACAGTAGATTTAATCCCAAAATGGGTGAGTTCTTGCTGGACTCATTGGATTACATTCTCCAGCATAACCACTTCACTTTCAATGGCTCCCACTTCCTCCAGGTGCAGGGGGTAGCGATGGGGACCTCTTGTGCCCCATCGTATGCCAACCTGTACCTGGGGGAGTGGGAGCGCATGATTAATCAATCTGAGGACCTGGCCCCTTTCATGACGAATGTGAACCTATGGCTCAGATTCATTGATGACGTCTTCCTTGTATGGGACGGTCCACAAGACCAACTGGAACTTTTTCTAAAATGTTTAAACACAAATAACTTCAATCTGAGTTTTACAATGACTTTTGACAATTCTTCCATAACCTTCTTGGATGTAACTATCCATAAGGATGACAGGGGGCGCATCAGCAGTAGTTTATACAGGAAGCAAACAGCAGGCAATACTATACTACATGCAAGCAGTTTTCATCCCACACCCTTAATTGCATCTATTCCTTTTAGTCAGTATTTGAGGACACGCAGAAATTGCACAGATGATACAACTTTCAGGAAAGAGGCAGATCTCCTGAGAAAGAGATTATTACTGCGGGGTTACTCTAAATCATGTCTTAAAAAGGCCTATAACTTGGCAGTATTGAAACCTAGGAAAGAATTTCTTTATAATCCATCTTCAAAAAATACTAAGAAAAATCCAATTTCGATTATAACAAAATATTGCAACCAACACGAAACTTTCAAAAAAATCGCCAATAAATACTGGCACCTTCTTTCAATGGACCCTACTATAGGTCCATATGTAAGTAAACACCCGGTCTTTACGTTCAGAAGAGCTAGATCCCTCAAAGACTACCTGGTGTCCAGTGAATACCATGATTCTGGACATCAGGATCCTTGCAAATACCCAGGTACCTTTACCTGTGGGAGGTGTAACTACTGCCGCTTTATGAACACCACACGCAATATAACACTTCCTAATGGCGAACGTTATCGTCCAAAACACTATGCAAACTGCCAAACAACCAATGTAGTCTGCCTCCTTCTATGCAACTGTTTCTGCTTCTATGTGGGCAAAACCATTCAGCCTTTTTGGCGACGCGCCTATCGACACATTTTATCCATCCAGACCAGTAATCCAAGCTTCCCATTGGGGAGACATGTGAGAGATTTACATGAAGGAATCACCCCGAAGATCTCCTTCCTGATCCTAGACAGAGTGCACCCTGGTATAAGAGGGGGTGACACGAACAAAATATTAATGCAGGCCAAACAAAGGTGGATTTTTCGCTTGAATGCGACTATGCCACCGGGCCTCAATGGAACTACCTCCTTCAGACCCTTCCTGGAGGGTTTCTCCTCAGGAGGATCTGAATGGGAATCTTCTAAATAAAATCATCTCTTGGATCAAACTGTGGTGGTTCAACTTTCAGTTTGGACCATCTGTACTTTTTATCAATAACACAGCAATCTCTTATCATTACGGGGCAGTGAAAATTCTTATATCTTGATAACATGTCCCTGGTCCCTGGGATGTCTTATAGAACTTACAGGATATAGAAACAAACAAGACAATAGCTTAAGTTGAAGATGTTAATTCTGATTAGTCTATGATGTAATACATTGTATAATTTAACAATTTTTCCTTATCTCCTCCAGGTCTGGGCTGTGTGTCAGCTCACTCGGCGCACCTGGGGGAGACCGAGGAGCGCTCTCATCAGAGCGCGCTCGGCCCCCCTATCTCTGGAAGTCTGTGTCATGGATTTCCATGACAACGGACACGCCAGCTCTGCGCTGCGGGACTTCCAGACGCATGGGGGAATCCTCCACATCGCGCTGGCTCCGCCCCCCCGCCGAGCTCTGCGCTGTCACACACGCCCACCTCTGCCTTGTTGTGGACGGCTTTACACCAGGGAGTGTGCAGTGGAGATGACACTGTCAGGTCACTGATTGGACACCCACTGCAGTAAATACACATTTAAACTCCCCAGGCGCTGCACTCATCAGCTGTTACTGACACCACACAGATGTGTTTGGAGGAAGGAAGACAGGCAGGTAAACTTATGGACCCCTTCTGGTTGGGATGCTTTTTGGGAACTATTCAGATGGTTACCTGTCACTTATTTATAATACTTCCTTGATGTGCTTTATAATTTGCAGACCAATGCGGGCTTGCACCCAACCAGGGAACCTGTATGCTTTCTTGGATTCCTGCCCACTCTGACTCTGGGTATTATCCAAATATCCTCCTTCCTCTTGGGCGCTTTGCTGCAGGAACTGGGATCTAGGATTTGATTCCACTCATTCTCACTTTTTTAGGTACGTGTCTGAGATCCTTTATACTTACTATCCCTGGTGGGTCATATCTGCTAAACCTAAAATACCCCCCACCTCCTTCAGAATAGTATTGCATTTATATGAGGTTTTTCCTTTAAGATTCTCATTAAATGCTTTGTATCATTTATATTCCAGCGGGATTGTACCCCCTAACCTCTAACCCCACCAAGCAGGCTTTGACAAGCCTCTTATTGAAGGGGTGATGGTATCTGTTCCTTTTGGGGATATCCTTTGTGAAGCAACCATAGCCCACCCTGGCTTCTTATTTCTGTGATCTACTTGGCCTTCTCTCTCTCTCCTTGGACCTTGGGTCTGTGATCCCTGTGTGGCCGTGACGGACGGCAACCCCCTGTTTTGCACTGGATGCTGAAAATGTCCATGGGAATTCTCATATGAAATCTAAGGGGTCAGTATGAAATTCCCGTATGTATACCTAGAACCAACAAATGATGTAATCAATGTCAATTGACCTATGCAATGTAAACCATAGACTCTGTTACTCTCTTGCTGTGAATATTTGAGATGCCTGTCCATTCATTTTTGCTCTGCTTTTGTTAACTTTTTAGATGAAATATTCACCCTGACCAATTGTCGTTACCCCTGAAGAAGAGGTCAACCCTTTGCTTACCTCGAAACGTCAAATTTCTATGATTATTGGTGCTCTATCTACCTGTATCATTGCAATTGGTCATTGTCTCATAGACTTATTTTCTCCTCATGTACATGCATCCATTTTAATGTATGTTCTGTTAGGTCATGTTAATGATTTTTAGATGGTAAATTAATACATTTCAATACTTTTATACAAAATTCTACTATTTTCTACTTTCATTGGAGGTGACCCTATGATAAAAGTCCCGTTAGAGGAATCGCACTCCGATAGGGGGTGCTTGTGTTTCACAGGCACAGAAAGGAGATTTGGAGGGGTCTTGAGTTCCATTGTGCCCATTGGGCCATCGGAATGGTCGCTGACAATGAGCCTAAGATACTGAGGCATGCTCTGGCTGGTAATGATGTGGTTGAGATTGACTTCCTCACTCTCTGGATTAGGAGAGGGATTTTTTCTGGAGGGAGCTCCACTGTATTCGCCCTGGTGTAAAGTTGTGCTCCCAGGAAGACCATTCTCTGGGTGGGCTGGATATTGCTTTTCTTCCAATTTATCAGCCACCCTAGACCCTGCAGTGTGGAGACTAGAATTTCCCGATGTTGGATGAGAGACACCTGACCGTCTGAGAGAAGCAAGATATCGTCCAGGTAATGGTGGACCCTTAGTCCTTTTTCTCTCAAGTAAGCTATTATGGGTAATAGGACCTTCATAAATGTCCTGGGTGCAGTAGAAATCCCGAACAGGAGGCTTCGGAATTGGAAGTGACGATGGTTTAAGGTGAAACGAAGGAATTTCTGGAATGCGGCGTGGATAGGGATATGCAGATATGCGTCCTGAAGGTCGATTGAAAGCATTCAATCTCAAAGGTTTATTGCTTTGAGGATCGACTGTAGGCTTTCCATTTTGAACGACTTTATCCGGATTGATCGGTTGAGGTTTTTCAGGTTCAAGACCGAACGCAAATAAAAGCCTTTGCCTCTTTGTGTTAGCGGGACCTCCACTTTTGCCTGTTTTTGAAGAAGATCCTGGATGTATTGGATTAATGACAGCTTTTTTTCCCAGGATGTTGGTAGTTTGAGCAGAACTGATCCCTTGGGGGGAGTCTTTTAAACGACCATCTGTGCCCAAATCAGATGGCGGCCACCGTCCATGCCTCTTTTATTGTTTCCACCCAAAGCAGCCTCAACTTTGTGAGTCTGGCACCCACTACCGCTGGCTGGGCGGGCACACCTTCAAAAGGACTTCTGGTCACCGGAGGCTGGGGTTTTGGGTTTCTGGAATTAAAGGAAGGACGTCTGAGGGTTCTTCCAGCTCCTTCTATATTCCTTCCCAGGCCTATAGGATTATGCATCCCTGTATCTCTCCAGGAGATTGCGTCTGAAGGGAGGCGGTCTCTGCTGTTTCGGTCTTTTGTCCGATGGGATAAGGCCTGACTTTCCGCCAGTCACTTTTGAAATTGCTGTATCTAACTTCGTCCCGAAGAGGTTTTCCCCATCATATGGTATTCGGCACCAGTTGGACTTAGAGACGGGGTCTGCTGACCAGGGCTTTAGCCATAGCACCCTTCTGGCCATTACAGAGGCCAGCAAGGACCTTGATGCGGATCTAATAGTGTCCACAGAAGCCTCTGCTACGAAATCCCCTGCAAGGCTAAGTTCTTGCAAGGCCTTGACTATCTGCTCTTGGTCCGCGCCCTCAGCAACGAGTTTTGCAGTGCTTGAGGACCAACTGGAGATAGCTCTTCCCACCGCAGCCAGTGCCACAGCTGGTCTGCAAATGCCTGCCGCAAATAGGTAAGGTCTTTTGAGGTCAGTGTCAACTTTTCTATCAAGCACGTCTCTAAATGTCACCGTGTCTTCGATAGGGTGCTTCACATGCCTAGCTAGATGCATGAAGGATTCGTCTACTACTGGAGGGGAAACTAAAGGGGACACCTTGGGCTCCTTGAGCGGGTACAATTTGGCAAGTCTGTTAGTTAGACTAGTCTTCTTTTCAGGATTCTGACATTCCTCCCTAATCAGCTCATCTAACTCGTCGATGAATGGGAAAGCCTCTGGAACTCTTTTGAGATTTGGGAAATATTTCCTCTGTTTCTGTTGGGTTTCCTTGGGCTCCTCCCAGTTTATCGCTCTCTTGACCGATCTAACAAAGGGTTCTATTAGCGAAAAATCGAATCCAGCTGATTTTTCCAGCTCTTTGATGTCAGATGGTAGTTCTTGCTCCCTTGATGTACTGGAATGAGTGGGTGAGGCACTTTGGGCTGTAAACTCCACATCAGGAGTTGAGACTTGTGAAGTTGAGACTCCGGAGGGTTCTATGGTGTCCGGCTCTTTCCCTTTAGTGGCTTTGTCGATGCATCTGCGACAAGCCAGTTTATCTGGTAGGGCGGTGGCCCCGCATACCCAGCAAGCGTTCCCGACATAACGGGAGGGGTGAACTGGTGACTGGTGTCTGCGTGCAGGGGATCTTCTGCGATAAGAGCGGCTATGCCTTGAGTAGGATCTGGATTGACTCCTTCTGCAAATTCCCCTGTGGCCTGAGTGACTTCTTCCGTGTGAGCGGCTTCGTCTGTGGCCGGAGCGGCTTCTCCTGTGCAAGGTCTCTCTTTGTCTTTATTTAGACGATCTTGAGGACCTGATAGGGCTGACCAATTTAGGCAGCGTTAGTGGAATCCTGCTCTCTTTTTCAATCTTCACTACTTACCAAAAGGATTCCTCCCCCTTTACCTATTAGGCTGATGGTGATCTGCTGGGGCAGCGGCCTCCATAGGGAGAAAGAGTGATTCACCTAAGAGGGACAGGAAGGTAAGAACCTGCAGAGTAAGGCAAGAAAGAGTGTACATGCGATAAGACAGCCACTTACCCAGAAGGGGGGAACACCAGGATCGCAGACAGAGCACACACAGTGAACAGGCAAGAGCAGAGAAAAACAGCTTCAGGAGGTTTTTAAAGCTGCCGCCCTGGCCGCCGAGGTCATGTCCCGCTTGCGCATGCGCAGTAGTGCCGTGCTACGCCCGGCGCCATCTTGTAGCCTGGCAAAACAAAGAGAATGCCCTGAAGCCATGCACTGCGCATGCGCGGAGGCATCGAGGCGCTTGGCGCCATCCAGGGAGCCTCACTGAGGGACTACAAGGCACAGGAATCCCAGTGAAGGAAACAGAATCTCAGAGACCGCTGCAAAACAACTAAGCCTGTTTAAGCCGCTGACACACCCCTGTGATCACCAGAGTGGGGATCCTTCCATCTAGCTTGTTTAGAGGCTGTACAGGTAAAGACTTCCATCCAGGAGAGGCTAAAACCTGGCTGGGGCGAAGCAATAAGGGGGTGCTTCTTAATCCATTCGGTCCTGACAGGTGAGGAAAAAAAAGGGAATACTGGGGCGGGGGCCCTCTCTGCAACTTATAGTTATGTGGTTCTATCAGGTTGTTGGGCAGAGTCAAAACACCAAAGTGTATGCTACCATGATGCGACAGGAAATTTCGTTTGGGTACAACATTGCATGACCATGCAGTTACCAGTTGAAGCAGCGCAGTGCCAAATTGTAATAAGTCCTCTGGTCTTTGGCCAGCCAAATGGTCCGGGGCTTAAGTGGTTAATGTGAGATTTGGGGTCAAAAAGATCTCAGATCTCACATTTACATTTAAATGCTATCTGCTACCATAGCCCCAGTATTTAACGTCAAAGTACCAATATATAAAGACGGCGGGCGGTCTGGAAGTGGTTAAAGGAATTTTTATTGTTTCTATTTAAGCATCATTAAAATCACTGTTAAAAACAATATTTAAAAAAAATGTTTGCATTGATACATGTCCCACAAAGCAATACCCAGGCCCCCATACCTTGTTTATGGCCAATAACTTGCATATAAGCCTTCAAAATGGGGACTTTTGATTTTTCAATTTCAGTTCTCTCCGATTTTAATCTGCAGCTCAGGTCCAAACTTTTTACATGTTTGAAAGTTTTGCTGCGAACGGACCTGAGGGGTGTTCGGCCCATCACTAGTAATGAGATGCCAATTATATATGTACTGTTTCCCCAATCAATGTTAAGTGATTACCTCACACTGAAGTGCAAATATAAATCACAATATTACAAAAATAAATATGAATAACCAATTAGTAAAAAAAAAAAAATAAACATAAAAGGTTCCGTAAACAGAGCAAGACAAACATGAAATCCACCAAAGTCCTAGATATAAATATCCAAGAAAATGAAAAAAAATGTCCCTATAATTAAAGAGACCAGGAGTCACCACCACAAGGGAAAAAGAGGCTTCTTTTTTTTGTCGTGGTGGAGCGGCTCTGAAGCACGGCTTCCTCACTGGGTAACTCCTGGTCGCCTCTTCACTTATATGGACATTTCTTTTTCATTTACTTGGATATTGATATCTGGGAGTTTGTCAGAAACCATGAAATCAGGCTGAGACAGAAGTACAGTTAAATTACACTTGTTTAATAATAAAAGTAAAAAGAACAGACGTATTCAAAACATAGCCAAAGTTCAGTACCCGGAAAGGAAAGTCAGCCAAGCCAGAAGTCAGGGATCAATGTAGTGGAACAGCAAGCAGGATCTGGAGCCAGAAGGGATGTCAGCAAAGCAAGTCTTGAAGAGGATCACACAAGATTCTTTTGATGTTGACCAAGGTGAAGGCAGAGAACCTCTGGACTGGACGGCTTACGTAGGCAGAACTGACGAGCAGGTTATCATCAACAGCTGAGTAACTGTGGAGAAATAGGAGCTGGCAATTAGCCAACAGCTGAGCAGCCGACTCAGAGAAGGAAGGGCTGAACCCAGCCCTGACAGAGTTTAGGGGTTTTCATATTTTTACTTGCTCTGTTGACAGAACCTTTTGCCCTGGCTCCCACCAGTGCGGCTGTGAAATCTTGCTACTACAGAGCTATTTCAAAGCCTCAGATCAGTGGGATTGAAAACTCCAATTACATTGTGGCTTGCGACTTCATTTAACAGAAGTTTATGCAAGTCGCAATGAATTTTCAAAAATGTAGTTCAAGAACCTTTTTCAAAGTCGCTGCAACTTGAGTCACAATGATTTGAACGGTTCCATTGCCGGCAATGGGGTGCAACTTGTCATGCGGTTTTTAAATATCAAATTGCATGGCAAATCGCACCGATGTGAACCAAGGCTTTATGTTTATTTTTTTCATGGAATTGTTTGTTTATATTTATTTTTGTAAAATTGTGATTTAGGTTTGCACTTTAGTGTAAGGTAATCACCTAAAATTAGAACGGTCTGCCCAGCTGGTGCTTAAGTGCATCAGTTCCCTTTTTTTGGGTTTGTGCTTTTGATATACTGAGCGCAGGATAATATTTTTGTTTACTATAGCTAGTGTAATATGTAGCTATAACTACTAGAGTTGTAACTAGCTGTAACTAGAAAAAGCTGTGCTGCCTTCAGGTGTATTTTTTTTCTATTAAAAGAAAGGTTTTGTTAATAACTCTGTTGACATTCTGTATTGATATTTGACAGTAAATAATGTATTTGATATTTATCAAGCAGCTCTGTAAAATATCTAATTAACTATGTCTACATTTTCTAGACAAAAATTAATAATGGCTTTGCACTTGAGACACTGAGTTTATTTGGCTCTCAACATTTTGACACAGAAAGCAAGAAAATAACAACGGCCTAGTTAAATCATTCATAATTTTATTCCATGCAAAATTACAGCATAAATGAATTTCTACTTCTTTAATTACTGCATATACACCAACGTCACTGATTTTTTTCCTACTGCTAAAATAGATTATAAAGGTGCCAACAGATGGGTTGACTAGCATGGCTGGATGGTTTCATACCTAAACTGCACATACATTGTGCATAGATGAAAATGACTTCTGACGGTAATAACCTTGTAGACAAACACCGCTTGTCCATGACTCAGGCAGGAAGTTTGGCAGATATTTTAGATTTGGCCAATTGCTTAAAGGCTAATATCGTTTAAAATTGGCTATGCAGTTGAGCGGCCTCATTCAGTAAAACAAGAACACTATGCAGCTAAGGAAAATACTGCTTCATTTAAATACCCTTACCTGTTAGTCATGACCGGCGCCCCTAAAGCCTGGTCATAAAATTTTAATTGTAAGTGATGAGCCCTGTCCTGACAAGAAGAGCTTGGCAAGATTCACCATACATTCAGTGTGATCGTTCTCCCTGGTTCAAAACCCTTACATGTGCAGTTCACTTTGCTCTCCCCCTGTAGCAGCAGAAAGTAAAGGGTAATATCCTTAACAAGAGAGAGGCAATGAAAAACAACCTGATAGGGGTTTTACTCATTAAAACATTTGTAAAGGATTTTTTAAAATAATTAAAATAACAAAAACGTTATAATTACCTGCTCTGTGCAATTGTTTTGAACAGAGCACTCTGGGACCTCCTCTTATGGTGACACACCTGCAGGCTCGATCCAGAGCTGGGCTGTGTGTGCCTGAGCACAGCTCAGGCTCAGCCCCACCCCCACGCTAACAAGATTTAATTGACAGCAACATGAGCCAATGGCTCCCTCTGTTGCCTCTGAGCAGAAAGAAGAGAGACGCTGCAGATGGGCACTGGATTAAGATAGGATTCAGATACATTGTAAGTATAAAGGGGGTGAGTGGGGGGGGGCAGTGCAAACACTGGGACATTTTTTTACCTTAATGCAGGGAATGCATTAAGGTATAAATATTGCCAGGCTTTAGAACCACTTTAACCAAGTGTGTTCAAAACTATACATGTATTTTGAAGTAGAACACCCCTTCATTAAAATGTTAGTTGGGGCGTGGTTTGGTGCCGGAGCTGAATGGCCGCTTAGCTCCCGAGCTCCCGTCCATGGGGGGTTTCTTAATAAGCACAGCAGAGCCATGCTAGCCCTACCATGGGGAAAACATCCAGGGAACCATCCCCAGCCAGGTCCCGCTCTCCCAGAGGGTCCGGTTCACAAATCGACCGCAATATTACGGACATCTTGCGGACCCAGGCACGCGAGGCCCCGGCTTAAAATCAGGCCTACTCAAATGCCGCATGCTCCTCCAGCCTCAGCCCTTCAGGAAGAAACCACACGCAATCCCAGCCTTCAGCAGTGGCAGCATGTACCCCACAGCCCCTTTCTATGCAAGATCTGCGATCTGTGGCAGAAGACATTAAAGCCAAACTCTCTGCAGCCATCACGGATCTCAGGAGAGATGTCCGGGTAATGACAGTGCGCCTAGATGATTTGGAGGAAACAGCTACCCGCCATGACACCTCCATTCAGCATTTACAGACCTCTTCTCATGCCCAATCTTCACAGCTCAGGGATATCCAGAGGCATATGGAAGATTTAGACAACCGTGGCCGTCGCCACAACATACGGGTAAGAGGTATCCCTGAATCCGTTGAAAATGCGCAAATCACGAAAGCTACTGTCGCCATATTTAATGACCTCTTAGGCAGACCTCCTAAACCCCCATTGAATTTGAACGTTTGCATAGAGCCTTGAGGCCCAGAGGCAGAGAATCTGACCCTCCCAGGGACGTGATATGCTGTCTCATTAACTTTAAACTGAAGTAGGAAATTCTTCATAGGGCTATTGATCGCCACACCTTTACTCTACTAAGGAGCCGATATAAAGTTGTTCCAAGACCTCTCGCCCATCACCCTTCAAAATAGGAGAGACTTACGCCCTCTTTTTGATCTCCTGTGCACCAAAGGAATCCAATACCGGTGTAAATTTCCCTTCTGCCTCTCTGCTTCATTCCAAGGTCGCACTGCAAACCTACGCTACCAGAAGATCTGCCCGGTTTCTGTGAAGCACTAAATCTTCCATGCATCGACATCCCGGATTGGTACACCACCCTTCGTCCGCCGCGCATGAGAAGGTCAGCCTCCACTGATGCTATTCCAGTCCGTGATGACTTCCATATAAGACAACGCAGACACACCCCACCGAGGGAACCTACCATGTCAGACACTCGGAATGCCCCACTCAACAGCCCTACGGCCTCCCCGGCCCACAGAAGAGCCTGCCATGACAGATCCAACTGAACAATCTCAACCCTTCCATGTTGTATTTCTCAAGACTGAATACGCCTTCTCAAGACAGGAACCTGCCTGCAACACCCACCAATAACACCCAAGACGGCAAGCGTTTCCCGAAGTCGGCTACTTTACAGATAACTTTTCTTTTTTCCTTCCAGTAACATTTATCCTTAATTGCTCCTGATCGCCCACCGTGAAAACTGGTCCCCGAGCAAGTGGAAACACCCCCAGCTAAACTGTGAGTCTGACTTTTTCCTTGGGAGACCCCTGCGCAATGTCTGATCCTTCTAGAAGATCTGGTGGTCTCTAAGGTAAAAGACGCTTTCTTAGGGGCAATCCTATACGTTCCACTACTTTGCCTATTTCCCTGTACCAAGAGACTAATTGACTCCTTTAAATATACATTTGCAGCTTTACAAATGAGGCTTTCACTTGAAATACCATCCAGCTCCTCTCCCTATGCCCTTCCCTCACCCTCCTATGTCCTTTCCTATATACCTTTCCCTACCCAACTCCCCCCCCACCTCTCCACCCTCCCCCCAATCCTATTTACCCTAGAAGGTGTGCTGCACGCGAGCCTCCTTGTCCGTTTTGCTCGCAATAATATCCGGTTCCGAAGCTCAATATTTCTTATGAATGTATTTTCAGATACTCTGCTCGGGTGACTTACGGGGGGTGACGTTACACAGATGCCAGCCTCCCTTCCATGACAAGCAACGGATTTACTCCGCTTTGCTATCCTTCACCTCTCTTATAATTAGGAGAATCTAACTCTTCAACCGCCCTCTAAGTATTTGAGAGCTTTAGTCACTCTAATTAACCTCCAAAATGTGGCATCTGTGGAGGCCTCACCCTTCCTTCTGGCACCTTAGGTTGGTAAGATGTTATTGGCGGTACTTGGTCACGCAATTACATCACTTCCGGCCTCCGTGGTTCGTCTGTCCGTCGAGGGTGGAACGCACGCCGCTGCCGTGATTATCCGGAAAACCTCTCCCATAGATCGGATTTTCCGTCCCCAGTTACGCTTTCCAGCCTCAGTGCCGGGCGATGGCACCTTCTATGTGAGTAGCCATTTGGCTATGTTCTGTTTTTACTTTTATTCCTAATAAATGGTATTACACTATGTTTGGTTCCTCTCCATCTATTTTATATCCCATGCGTGAGACCCTGTGATGTGAGGACAAGAGTCTGGTATATTTCTCTTCATTTGCAGCAAGCAATATCTTGCTAAAGCCTATTTGACCTTTTTTTAATTAAATTGGTCAACTTCATCTGGTAAGCGGACATCCATTTCCATGAGCACATTGGTGTATTTTGTTCAGTGATGGTGAAGGGATTTTGCTGCTCACGTTTTTGTTATCAAGATTTACATCAGGATTTTACACCAATTTTGGATGGACTTTGTTATTGATGCTAATTTATATTCGATATATAATTATTCTATAAATTTTTTTTGACATCACATGTCACGATTGCACAATTATTATTGCTCACTGGTATTCAGGTTTATGAATTTTGTTCACTCAAGTTTATATACATGGGCAGGCTGGTATTTTTTTCATTTGAATTTATCCACTTTTTAAGGATTCCTTTGTTATATATGTATTAATTTTAATTTTTATTTTTTTGTCAATTACTTAGCGCTCCCCAACCCCCCCTTGTTTCACAAGATGTTATATGTTGGTTTAAAAATTACAATATGTTAGAAAGACCCTTCTCTCTTGTTCGGCGATATCCTTAAATCCTAGGTGTCCAATCGTCTGGAATATTCCCAAAATGAATCATACTTGTTGCGAACACCTAACTAACACCATCTCAAAGAGGTAATGGGCTGTCTCACCTTGTATCCTCTAAGATATTAAATACATATTAAGGTTAGAGATGTCTACTTCCCAACTCAACTTAGAGTGTAATATGCAAAACTACAGACCATAACCTGACTACTGCCCGAGCACACACACACACAAGCGAGAAGGATTCCTTTCCGATATAGATTCAGTGATAGCCCGATGGTGTTGAATACTTCGGAAGAATATTATTAACAGTGTTGATATGTATAACTGTTAGAGTCCCTTCCCATCTCCATTTCCTTGGTGCCTTGGTGATACAATGGGGCTTACTTTTACTTTTACCTTTAAGTTAAGAGGACCTCCGTTAAGGTTCTGGTTTCGATACCAATTTACTTTGTTTTACAATTTAGCACTATTATTGTTTATTCAATGTTGATTCAATATATCTGCTAAATGACCTGTCTGGAATGTCTCATACTTGGCCCCCATGAGCTTAGACCCAAGGTTATTATGTCTAGCTCTTAAAACAACGTTGGCCCCCTCATGTACTCATAGGCACGAACCTCAGTGGACGGGGGATACTGAATCTCAACTGTTTCGATCCAACACTTTTCACCCCCCCACAAGACAGGAACGTAGGTATTCCTGTCAAACCGTACCGGATACGTTTCAAACCTTAGGGTAGGTTATACATAACCTCCCTCACTTCGGAATACCATACATCCCACTTCTTTCTAAATCCCAGTTCACTTACCACATACTCCTTCTCCCCCTCTTCCCCCTATTTCCCTCCCCCCTCTCCTCTCCTCTCCTCTCCTCCTCCTTTCTCCAAACCCATCCAGCTCCCGCGGGAAAGATTAGCTACCTTCTGTTTCTCGCTCAATTACTAGCACTCTGACTGAACAATAGTCCACTATGGCATACATACGCTCCACCACAAAACCCTCTTTACTCAAAATAGTCTCGCTAAACGTAAAGGGACTAAACATCCCAGAGAAGCGTAGTCAAGTTCTTGATATGATGTCTAAACTGAAGGCAAACATAGTGTTCTTACAAGAGACACATTTTCACACAAACAAAATACCCAAGCTCATGAACCGCATGTTTCCAACGGTATACCATGCCACCAATTCTCTTGCGAAGTCCAAAGGGGTCTCAATTCTTATTTCCAAAAACCTAGACTGGCAATTCGAGGATTTACTCATAGACACAGAAGGCAGATATCTTTTTCTGAAAGGCAGACTCCAGGGACGCCCTGTGACCCTGGCCTACATGTATAGCCCCAATTCTGCACAAGCAAGCTTCTTTAGATCAATCTCACGACTACTTTCAGATTTCCACTCAGGACTGACCATCCTAGGGGGAGACTTCAATGTCGCCCTTTCCCCAATCTTAGACACCTCCACAGGCACGACCTCTCTACCATACAAAGCTATCCGACAAATTAATCTACAAATCCAAGACCTTCTTTTACACGATACGTGGCGCGCCCTTCACCCTGACGAGAAAGACTTTACTTTCTTTTCAGCCCCACATAACAAATATTCGAGAATCGACTATCTGTTCCTGTCCCAGAAAGATATTCCCTTTCTTTCTTCTGCCACCATTGAACCATGGTTGCTGTTGGGCCACCACCCAATTACAATGACCCTGACGTTCCCTGAAATATTTGGCGCCTAGATTCGTCTCTGCTTACTTCCGAAGAAGTAGTCAACGATATCAATAGTTGCATACACACCTTTTTCTTAGAAAACGACACGCCGGACACAGCCCCTCTCACACAATGGGAAGCCCACAAGTGCGTAATCAGAGGTAAACTCATTGCTCTTAAAGCTTTGCGTCAAAAAGCCCAACAACAGAAAATTACAGATCTCCTTGACAAGATTAAAAGGCTTGAACTTGCCCACAAACAAATACAAGCACAGCAAACTTATCAGGAACTCACCCTAATCAGGAAAATGTTACGTGAAGAACTGAACCGTAAGACGCAACGCAAATTTATGTTGCACCTAAAGATTTTCTATGAATTTGGCAATAAATGCGGTAAATACCTTGCTAAAGCCCTCCAGACCAGGAAAGCACATGCAACCATTCATACTATTAAAGATCATCAGGGGAAATCCCACATCACCTCGACAGACATAGCAGCCCAATTTGAGACCTACTACTCTAAATTATATAATCTCCCGAAACAAGACACAAGCCATTATGGATCTGAAAATAAACGTAAGATAATCAAGTCTTTTCTCAACAAATTTTCCCCCAAACCCATAGATTAAGAAGACGCCGCACACCTTGAAAATCCTATATCGGAAGAAGAAGAACTCAAAGCAGCTATCAAGCAACTTAAAAATGGCAAAAGTCCTGGTCCAGATGGACTTACAGCCACTTACTTTAAAACCTTTACAGATACGCTGGCCCCACATTTGGTTAGGACCTTTAACTCCTTAACATCATCCACTCTCCCCTTCCATAGGTTCCTAGAAGCGCACAACACAGTGATCCCAAAAGATGAAAAAGACCCTACCTCAGTGAGTAATTATAGGCCGATATCCTTATTAAACGTTGATGTAAAACTTTATGCCAAGATTCTAACCTCCCGTCTTTTACCTCTCCTACCTTCCCTAATAGGGAAGGATCAAGTGGGGTTTATACCTGGAAGAGAGGCTAGAGACAACACAATCAAGGCGCTGAATATACACCATTGGATTACGAATCAAAAACATAAGGGATTCTTTCTGTTCCTAGATGCAGAGAAGGCATTCGACAGGTTGGCATGGGACTATCTAGGAGCAGTCCTGAGACGTATTGGTCTCCAAGATCGGATGTTCAATGCTATCATGTCCCTCTATACCACTCCAACCGCTGGGGTACGTGTTAATGTGTCGAACGCCTTCTCTATTAGTAATGGAACAAGACAGGGATGTCCACTTTCCCCAATATTATTCGTCTTAACCCTAGAACCCTTCCTCCAATGTCTCAGATCCAACAACAACATCAAGGGCTTCCACATCGCCGATCGCACCTACAAGATCGCTGCTTTCGCCGATGACATATTACTATTCCTACTATTCCTGAGGGAGCCACACATATCGATCCCAAACCTCTTAAAAGAAGCAAATATCTTTCACACCATTTCCAATTTTAAGATCAATTTCACAAAATCCCAGGCCCTAAAAATCTCCCTCCCACAGGAACTGGTAACACAATGCAAAAGCAACTTCTCCTTTCAATGAAGGCATGATCAGATTAAATATCTCGGGATACAAATACTGGCAAAGCTTTCAGACCTATACTCCAAAAATTATCAACCCATCCTCAAAGCCATTACGAACAACCTAAGCAAATGGAATAATCCCCATTTTTCCTTGTTTGGTAGGGCAGCAATTCTAAAGATGAATATCCTTCCCCGCATCCTCTATATCTTACAAACCATACCCATTAAACTCCCCCCAACTTTCTTCCAACTCTACAAACGATTGTGCACTAGATTTCTATGGAGACAGAAAAGACCTAGAATAGCATACGATCAACTAACACACCCTGAGACAAAAGGGGGAATCGGCCTCCCGGATCTCAAGAAATATTATTGGGCTTGTCACCTCTCTAGAATTATAGATTGGTCAGTGCACGACAAATGTAAAGACTGGGTCACCCTTGAACATACATTCTCCCCACTACAACTACGATCCTTGCCTTAGACTTTGTCCAAATACACCCCGAGAATGCTAAATAGTCATCCTCTCATTGCCCCGACACTCCAATGCTTTAAGGAAGCTTGCCGGAAGCTACACATTTCCTCCAATCCAGGACCCCTCACTCCGGTAAAACACAACCCAGCATTCCCACCCGGTATGTCCACTAATTTTCTGATGGGTACCTGGCAACACTTAAGGGTCCTATCCCATCACTTCTTCCGATTTGGTACATTTCTGGAGCGTTCCTCCCTACCAATTAATGCAAACGGTAATGCCTTCCCACTCTGGACATACTTCCAGATCAGATATTTCTTAAAAGAAGTTGACAGTGTTTCCTCAGTCTCTCGTCCACTCACGACATTTGAACAACTCTGCGCTCACTCTACACCCCAGCAGTATATGATCTCAAACGTTTACAACCTGCTGTCCTCTGGAAGCTCAATGAAAACTAACAAAGCTTGCATAAGCTGGGAAAGAGACTTACAAACAGAATTAACAGAGGCACAATGGGAACACATTTCTATGATAACCCTTAAAGGCTTCCTTAATGTCTCGATGCAAGAGAAAAATTATAAAATTTGAATGCGTTGGTACAGAACCCCTGTAGTCATTCACAAATATTATCCTACCCTATCTGACAAATGCTGGAGATGTACCAATGAAGTGGGTACACTAGAACACATATGGTGGTCCTGTCCCTTGATCCAGCCTTTTTGGATCCAAGTTAGGGAACTGACCTCACAAATCTCCACATACACTCTAGAGCACACCCCAGCACAATGCCTCCTTCATCACTCAGACATTCCGTCACATCGATATCCCTCTTTATTGCGGAACAACCCATGTGCCCACTATCCCGGAATGGCTCAAACGAGTAGAAAAAATTGCGGAGGGGGGCGTGGCCTGAACTGACACGAAGATGGCTGCTTAATTCCTCTGCTCCCGCCATCGCACGACCTGAGCATAACTTACAGGAGGCTCTGCCGATCCAAATCCGCCATAAAACATGGGGACCGCGTCCAGGAACACCTCAGCCTCCCGTTCCCGTTCCCCGAGGGGAAACCCGGAACACACGGAACACAATATCCCCGAAATGTTCCGGATGGGCCGAGGCAACATGGCGTCATCCCGCCATAGGAGCTCACAGGCCGCAATCTCCTCTCAGCAGGGAACACCGTCCCCCGCTCCACCGGTCAGCTACCAGGGGGAACTTTTGCCGGAGGAACAACCCCACCACCAACTGAACTTGAATGACCTGCGGATGGTAGCCAATGACATAAAGGACACACTGTCGGCGGCCATATCAGAACTCCGTTTGGAATTCCGTACCTTGTCTGACAGAGTCACTACGGCTGAACACACGGCTGAACAACAAAGCCTTCAACTGCGCAAAACCACCCACCATGTAGATGCACATACCCTACAGATGAGGGATATGCAGAGACACCTCGAGGATCTCGACAATCGGGGCAGAAGACGTAACCTGAGGGTCCGGGGGCTCCCGGAGTCAATTGAAGGAGATCGTCTGACCCCATCAGTCATCAGCCTATTCAATGGCATTTTACACAGGCCCTTGCAGACACCTGTGGAGTTTGAAAGAATCCATCGCGCACTACGACCCAAAGGAAGGGACACTGACCCACCCAGGGATATAATATGCTGCCTGACCGATTACAAAGTCAAAGAGGATATTCTCAGACAGGCAAGAGGAATCCCACAGCTAATACATGAAGGAAAACCTATCCAGATATTCCAAGATCTGTCTGGCATCACTCTTCAGCACAGAAGGGATCTAAAACCCCTATTAGATACCCTTCGCGCCAAAGGTATTAATTATAAATGGAAGTTCCCCTTCTGCCTGGCTGCCACTTCGCAAGGTCGCACTGCCTTACTCAAAGTGCCTGAGGATCTCCCTTATTTCTACGAGACCCTCAATATCCCCGCGGTAGAAGTACCTAACTGGTACGCGGACTTTCGCCGCTCAGCTGTACGGAGAGAAAAGCACCATGACACACCTATGGACACCGTGACTACAGGACAAAGAAGGAGAAGATCACCCTCCGCCTCAGCGTATCATGGCAACCGCCACTCTCAGCACCGTGATCTCGGAACTGCCGACTCCCCCACATCCAGGAGAGCAAGAAGAGATCGCTAAGGCCTCAAGGCAGTGCTCCATCTCACTTTACAGTTTAATTCTTTGTTTATGGGGCCGCGTTAGGCTCTCTCTGTTTTCCACTACAGTTAACTGATGTTAATTCTCGGAAGATAAACAGTGAGTACACATGCCCTGTGTTAAACATGTTTATTGTTGGGTTTCAAAAGAAACTCGAGCTAATGTGCCGCGTTCGCGAGCATCTCATAGAGCGAGTGACAGACTACAACTACCACAATGCAATGCAAACCGGAAGTGTGAGGAGATCCTCATCCCGGATACGGAACCTTCCATGCCCGCGCACAGCTGAAAATGAGCACTAGCCCGCTCACCAACACAGCGTCAGAAGCAATCACGCGCTATGGCCATGGTCTCAGCTCATCCCACCTACCTGACACACGAACTCGCAACCGCTGACATACTCCGGGTACAAAAGGACGACAGACGGAACCATATCACCGATCCTCATGACCTACGTCATCATCAGTCGCCTGGCAACACATCACGTCACCCGGATTCTACGGTTGATTTGCTCTTCATGACAGACTGCCCCAGAGATACCGCCCGCAGAGACGCTCACCATACAGCAAAGGGCCTCATTGTTACAACGGTACCTTACTGTTCAGCGGCCTGCTTAGTAACTGATGGGACACCCCAATCACTCCGGTAGACCATCAGGACCCACTTCTATCCACCTTAACCATTAGGCCCTAAGTAGGAGTGAGCCCCTGCCTACAAGAGGTAATTGGTCATCCCTCATACACTCCCCAAAAAGGCTCACAGGTCACGTCTAAGGGCTTTAGATATGAAACTCTTAAGTGTAAGCACTGTGTCCTAGATTCTCCCATCCCAAGGGATACAGGGAGGGTAGGGATATGCTACTATGTACCGGGTGTCACTCTGCAGTACCCTCGGACCCGAGCACCTTTAAGCTACGGAGCTTGACCTACAGGTATACCCGGAGTTTAATTTTTTGTGTGCCTATGTGCTCGTCATCCTAAGCAATTGTAGGTTATTCCACGCTTGATCTGCAATATTTGCTGTTCAAACAGTGGAATCCTCGTAACTTCCTCAGTAATGGCAACCCTGCATGGTATGCAGTAGCGCGCTCCTGTATTTACCCAGGACATCTTCCCACCGATGCGGGCGCGACCCCAGTATTCTGACTAGCATTCCGCAGAGGTTGCTACTGACGAACTTGCACGTACTGTACCTCCTTCTGGAGCAATTATTGAAGTTATAACTAACTGTTCAATATATTGATTGTTGTTTGTATGCACATTTACGTTGGCAGCAGTCAGACACTCATTCCATAAAGGTTCTTCTCACACCTCCCCATTTACCCTCAATCTGCCCAATGGTCGTACGGTGGCGGGACACCCATTCCTTCCTATCCCTTACCAGCTCTCTCGTGTCGGGTATACTCCAACCCCCACACAGCTTCGGAGTTGTGTGCCGACCTGTGCACAACGGGCTGTGCATGACCCCGGGGCTGTACACTACCGATCCCTTACTGTACAGTGAGGACACGGGATATTTTAATATCCCTGTGAACTCATCGGTTAATCTACAAAGTTCCCAAAAACCAAACATAACCTGAGCGCGTCTAAAAGCATACAAGAAACTCTTCGCAGACCTCACCTCCCCCCCTCCGCTCATCTTCCCTTTTAAATTAGTTTTTTCCCTTTTTTTTTTTTTTTCCTATCGGTCCTTTGTCTCTAATCACGACGGCAATAATGGACACCACTCATGCAACAAACGCTACGACGATATCACACCCACCCCTGAATCTCCAATCCATCAATATTCGGGGCCTAAATACGCCCGAAAAACGCTCCCTCCTACTTGCCTCACTACGTAAGTCTAAAACACATATAGCCTTAATTCAGGAAACACACTTCCGAACTGACGCTATCCCCAAATTACACAACAAACAATTTCCCACAATCTACCACGCCACAAACGACGAAGCAAAGTCAAAAGGTGTCTGTGTGCTCATTGCAAAAGACTGCCCATTTATTGTCTCAGACACACACAACGACCCAAAGGGACGCTTTCTCTTCCTAAAGGGTACCCTATACGGGAAAAAAATTACAATTGCCAATCTATACACCCCAAATGCACACCAAGTTCCCTTTTTCCGAGACACATTGCAGCTTCTCACGACCTTTAGCTCAGGCATGCTAATAATCGGAGGCGATTTCAATGTACCCCTCAACCCAGCCCTCGACACCTCTAATGGTCACTCCTCCATCACATATAGAGCCCTCCGTGCCATAAAACAACAACTTAACGACCTAGTAGTGCATGACACCTGGCGCACTATGAACCCTAATGAAAAGGATTATACGTTCTTCTCTGCGCCACACTCTAAATACTCTCGAATCGACTATTTCTTTATATCACAAGACGATCTCCCACTGCTGAAACACACCACTATCGAGCCGATGGTTCTATCAGATCATAACCCAATTACACTGACCCTTCACCTTCTCGAAAAGCCGAGGCGCTCCCACATATGGAGACTAGACAACTCCTTACTTGCGGATCTGGATACTACAAGTAAGGTTTCCCAACACCTCACAGATTATTTCACAAACAACGAACCGGGTGATACCTCGCCAGACGTGGTATGGGCCGCACATAAATGCGTCATAAGAGGCACACTGATTTCGATAGCAGCACACCGAAATAGGCTCAGGAAAGCTAAACTGGAAGAACTGACTACACGCATTTCTCAACTTGAACAAAAACATAAAAAATCTCTGGCGGCTGAAGCACTCACAGCGCTAACACATGCTAGAACTGAACTACTGAATGAATTACACACCAGGCTTAAACGAAAATATACGTTGCAACAAAAATGCTTCTATGAATACGGCAACAAATCGGGGAAGCTCCTAGCGAGGGCCCTACAAGCTAAACGTGCGGCCCACACCATACACACGATCAAAGACCCTACAGGCAAACCATTTGTGACTTCGGGAGACATAGCGAAACAATTCGTGAACTACTTCACAGACCTCTATAATCTACGTTCCACCCCACACGCCGACACCCCAGAAGATAGACAGACAACAATCCAAACATTCCTTTCCCAATACGCTCCCACGCCCCTCACATCAGAAGAATCCAACGCACTAGACTCCCCATTGACGCCAGAAGAAATCACTCTAGCACTAAAGCAGATGAAACCAGGTAAAAGCCCGGGTCCTGACGGGCTTACTGTAGCGTACTATAAATCTTTCTCTGACATACTCATACCCCCCTTAGTTAAAGCGCTCAACAACCTCTCACCCCGTAGTATAGCATCTAAGGAAATATTAGAAGCTCATATAACACTTATTCCCAAACCAGGTAAGGACGCTACCATGGTCTCCAACTACCGACCAATTTCCCTTTTGAATGTCGATATTAAAGTTTATGCCAAAGCTATTGCCAACCGTCTGTTACCAATAATTCCCAAACTAATATCCACAGATCAAGTTGGCTTTGTCCCGGGTAGGGAGGCCCGGGACAACACCACTAAAGCCCTAGACATACATTACTGGATGACCACCAATAATATCAAAGGTTTTTTCCTATCGTTGGATGCGGAGAAGGCGTTCGACAGGGTTGCATGGGACTATATGGAAGCCACTCTCCACTCTATAGGCCTCCCACTCCAACTGATTCATATGATTATGGCTTTGTATTCCTCGCCCACTGCGAAAATAAGAGTGAATGGGCACCTGTCGGACGCCTTCTCCGTCTCCAATGGAACGCGACAGGGCTGCCCCCTGTCCCCCTTAATCTTTATCCTCACGATGGAACCACTCCTTCGCAAACTCAAAGAAAACCCTAACATCAAAGGGGTGGAAATAGACCATAAACAATTTAAACTTGCGGCCTACGCAGACGATGTCCTGTTATTCTTAACGGACCCAATCACCACTTTGCCTAACCTTCTTAAAGACCTTGCTATATTTAAATCTCTATCCAACTTGCAAATTAATCTAGCTAAGTCCAAAGCCCTTAACATCACCTTATCCACCGACGTAGTCACCCTATGCACGCAGAATTTCCCTTTCAGTTGGGAAACCCAGGCCCTCACGTATCTAGGCATTAAAATACCCACCACACTGACAGAGATCTATAAATTGAATTTCCTACCTATCCTAAATACTATACGTACAGACCTACAAAAATGGACCTCGGGGCCGTTTTCATGGTTTGGTAGGGCAGCTGTCCTAAAAATGAACGTGCTCCCCAGACTGCTATACCTATTTCAGACTGTACCCATACAAATTCCCACGGCCTTCTTCTCCACCCTCAAAAGGCTCTGTAGAAATTTTATTTGGTCCTCCAAACAGCCCAGGTTAAACTGGAAAAGATTAACAAACCCCAAGCCACAAGGGGGATTAAACGTTCCAGATATGCAAAAATACTACTGGGTGTGTCACCTAGCCAGAATTGTAGACTGGCACGCCAACAATACAAGCAAAGATTGGGTCTACATTGAGAACGCTTCCACCCCGCTACCGATCTGCATGTTACCATGGATCAACCACAAAATAGTACCATCACAAGCCAAACTAAATCCATTCATCAACTCCACGTTAACAAATTTTACAGCAGCTTGCAAACCACTCAAATTGAAACCTTTCCCCGGCCCCATGACACCTCTGGAAAACAACCCAGAGTTTACCCCAGGAGTACACACTCTCTACCCGGCGACAGATCCCAACAGATCACGACTAAAGATACACCAAATGTTCCACAATGGACATTTCCTGACGTTTCATGCCCTTACCTCCAAGTTTTCAGACTACTACATCCCCTTCCACAAATACTTGCAAATACGTCACTTTATCTATAGCCTCAAACCCACAGCAGCCCTGCACAGAGATCTTACGCATTTTGAACTATTGTGTAACAATCCTGAACCCCAAAGACACCTCATCTCATCAATATATAAACTCCTATTCCCAACTGATGAACTTAAAACTGATGACTCAATTAGAAGATGGGAACAGGACTTGAATATAGACCTCTCCGTAGAGGAGTGGCAGCGAGCTCTTTCTCATATGCACAAAGGTTCATGCAACATATCAACTTAAGAAAATCGATACAAAATCTTTACAAAATGGTACAGGACCCCAGATAGGATTCACAGATATCAACCTGACTTCCCTCCCCTATGTTGGCGTTGCAAAGCATCGAGAGGCACACTACTCCACATATGGTGGGACTGCCCTCTTATCCAGAACTACTGGATTGACATCCACCGGTTGATTACTCAGATAACGACATTCACCCCTGACTTCACCCCGGCACAATATCTGCTCCACCATACCTCTCTCCCACAACGCACATATAGGAAATCACTGGTTCTACACCTTATCAACGCGGCAAACTTATGTGTCCCAGTACACTGGAGAACCACATCTCCCCCCACCATAACAGAATGGATTCAGCGGGTTGACAAGGTGGCTGAAATGGAAAGCCTTATTCACCAAACAGCAGATACACCAACTAAATACATGAACATCTGGGCTTGTTGGACCCACTTTAAATCGTCCCAAATACAGGTTAGTCCAACAACCCCCCACCCCACAGACTTAAGGGGTTCCACAAACACGCAAACACCTGCATAAGTCCATAACCTAATACTTAACTACCATTACTCTCTGTCTCCCTCCCCTTCTCCCCAATCCCCCCCCCCACATCACTACATCACCTACACACTAAAAACTTTTAATCTTCTGAGGTAATACAAACGCGACCCCATACGTTGGGGAGATACCACTACATCAGAACCAGTTCCCTGGCCTGAGGTATTACACCACTGACTAACATTCTCAGGTACTCCCCCACCCGGGCACAGCTAGTGCCCATATGGGGGTGCTCGGGTGGGAATGGAGATATTTCGGCTGGGAAAAATCTCACTTAGACATGGTATCTTACACCATAGGGATACCTTAGATATAACGCAACTTTCACTCACGATTCTGATTCTCATTCTATATGCATTGGGTTTATTTTATTTTTATTATTAACATTTTTCAATTTTATTTTTATTCCGACGCCTATATACGGACCATAACAGGTTCAGCATATGCCGATTCCTGCTGCATTTAATGTCATGCCAAGTGATATATACAATAGCCAAATATGATGTAACTATCAACTTTACTCATTGCCAACATGTAACATGTGCATATACCCGTTTTACTTGTTATACTTTTGTGAAAACTTAATAAAATACTTTAAAAAAAAAAAGAAAAAATTGCGGAAATGGAGGAACTGATCGCCATAGCCAAAGATTGCCCAACCAAATTTTCATACACATGGGCATGTTGGTCCCACTTCTGTACCACTGATCAATATAAACAGCTGACCAACCAAATTCACACAGATCGCGATCCCTAGGACGCTGGCAACTCTCAATAACTACATTCAGAAGCTAAATCTATCAAAGTATGTGGTGGCCGACCTCCCCCACCTAAACAAGGGAAGAATGGGGGAGGTCGCCTGTCACGTTTTACACGTACCCACCTAAAGACCCACCAGTTGGGCAACCCTACCCGCGGGAATGCAAACCTTCAGATATGGTGGCGGAGACTGCGAGATATTTCTGACACCTTCCTCACCCCCCCACTCCCCACTCCCTTCCTCCCCTCCGTTCTCCTTCTTCTCTTCTCCCCTCCTTCCCCACCCCTCTTCATCTTTCCTTTCCTATAAATTTAGGTTTACATCATAAGCTAGTCTCCCCTTCGGACAGAATCCCTTCTTTGTAAACACTGATGTTCAACCATCCTTAGCTGTTCAAATGTTGAACGGATATTCAACATTAGCCACTATGATAGAGCAAAGTTTCGATTCTATTTAGGAAATACACCCAAACATCCGTAAATGTCAGATAGAACTAATAGCATTGGGACAAATGCATTTGTTCAAGTGACCTTTCACAACTATATCTCATTGTTTTCTATAAGTGTCCACCTTACGACAGTCAGCGGAAGAAAGGTCCCCTTTTATTTTTGTTTTTCTCTATGTTACAAGATTTACTGCTTGCTAGCTTTGAAGTGTTGTCAGTGTTGTCGAATACCTTGTTATGCCTCATTTTCAGTATCTAAAGGCAATGTAAACCCTATTTTTATTTTACCAATAAAATATTATGGAAAAAGAAAAAATGTTATTTACCGTACCACAATGTATTTTGTGTAAAATAGCTACACAAGCCATGTTGTAATCAAAGTGATACTAAAGGATCTTTTTTTATTTTTTTAAAATAACAAACATGTCATACTTACCTCCACTGTGCAGCTCGCTTTGCACAGGGTGGCCCTAAACATCCATTTCTGGGTTCCCTAGGTGGCTCTTGCGGCTCCTCCCCGCCTTAGTTTACCCCCTTGGAGAAGCGCTCTCCCGATGGGGTTATCTTGCGGTTACTCCCGAGTCCAGCATTCGGCGTCCATAGAGGCCGAATGCAGGACTCAGCCCTGGCACCACATCATTGGATTTGATTGACAGCAGCAGGAGCCAATGGCTGTGCTGCTATCAATCTATCCAATCAAGAGCTGGGAACCTGTGGAGAGAGGGAAGGTAGGGACATGCCAACAGAAATTCGGGGCTCAGGTACATAAAACAGGGGGGCGAGGGAAGGCAGGGATGTGCCAATGGAAATTCGGGGCTCAGGTACATAAAACGGGGGGGGGGGGGCTGGGGGGCCAGTGACTGCAAGGTGTTTTTTCACCTTAGGGTGAAAAAACACAAGCCTTTACAATGCCTTTAATTTTTATAAAATGTACCTTTCCTATTCAATATTTAGGCAATGTATTTTTCAAAATCTGTTAATAAAATTCAATGAAATATGGCAGCCTGGGGCATTTATACAAAATGCACCCAGAAAACGGAAAATTGTATACTCACCTTTCCGTAATTTTCCTTTCCTGTCGCATCTTCATGGCAGCATACACGTTGGGTTGTGACTCCGCCTCCACAACCTGATAGGACCACATAGCTATAAATTAGAGAGTAGGCACCTGCCCCAGTATTCTCTGTAAATCTATACACATGTCACCTCAGAGGGTGGGTGATTGTATGCTGCCATGAAGATGCGACAGGAAAGGAAAATTACGGAAAGGTGAGTATACAATTTTCCGTTTTCCTGTCGCATCATGGCAGCATACACGTTGGGGAGTAACTAGCCAAACTGGGTGGGAGTGCAAAAAAAATCTAATTTATTGACAAGGAACAGAAGAATTGGCCTGTATGATGGCCCTCCCAAATTCCACTGCTGCTAAGCGTGCAGCGTCTATTTTGTAATGGGAAATGAAGGTGTTTCTTGAAGACCAAGTGGCCGCTCTACAAATGGTTTCCGCTGAAACTTTACAGTAAGCTGCCCATGAAGTAGCCATTGCCCTGGTGGAATGCGCTCTAAGGTCTTCCGGGATTTGCAAGGTGCTTAAGGAGTAGGTCTTTTTGATAGTTTTCACGAGCCATGAGGCGAAGGTACGGGCAGAGGCTGCCTGGCCCTTCCTGAACCCATGTGGGATGACTAAAAGGTTCTCGCATCTCCTGAAAGACTTGGTCACCGAGAGGTAATGCAGAACTTTGCCCCTAACATCCAGGGGATGAGGAACGCCCTGATCTGTGTTCAAAGCCGGGAGGTCAATCTCCTGGTTAAAGTGAAATGCAGAGGAGACCTTTGGGATAAATTTGTCTGAAGGTTTCAGGGTTAGCCTGTCTGGGTAAACCATCAGGTATGGTTCCTTGATCAGTAAAGCTTGCATTTCCGAGACCCTTTTCGCTGAAGTGATGGCAATTAGGAATGAGACTTTTAGAGTCAGGTCCCAGAGGGAGGTATCTTCAAGAGGGGAGAATGGTTCTCCGGATAGAATTTGTAGGACAGTTGATAGGTCCCATGTTGGGAATGAAGGCTTTCTGGGAGGCCTTAGCTTCAGGCATGCTTTCTGGAACTGAACTACAAGAGAGTTGAGTGCCCATCTAACCCCTGTCAGAGCAGAGATGGCAGAGACTTGGACCTTTAGGGTGCTAGATCTAAGGCCTTTGTCTAGGCCTGACTGTAGAAACTCAAGCACTTGTATTGCTGATGGGGAAGACGGATCCCAACCTTGTTCCTGAGCAAAGGAAGAGAACTTCCCCCAGACTCTCTCGTAGGTGTAATTCGTGGAAGATTTCCTGGCTAAAAGCAGGGTTTCGACTACCTTCTGCGAACAGCCTTGATCTAGGAACCTAGACCTTTCAGTCTCCAGGCCGCTAGGTGCAATCTCTCTGGATTCGGATGTAACAGCTGGGCCTGGGTTAGTAGATCCGTTGTCACCGGAAGAGGAATTGGATCCGCTGTGCTCAGTTGCAGGAGGGTGGTGAACCAAGGCCTCCGTGGCCAGAAGGGAATCACAGCCAGTACTAGAGCTGCTGAGTGTTTGAGCCTCAGAAGGAACTTGGCAATCAGTGGCGTTGGTGGAAAAATGTAACCTAGGCGAAAGTTCCAGGTATGCTGGAGACAATCCGTTCCCTCCGCTGAGGGGAAGGGGTTCCTCGACAGAAACCTTTGACATTTCCTGTTCTCTGGTGTTGCTGCGAGGTCTATGTCTGGATGACCCCATGTCTGGCATATGAGGGCGAAGGCCTGCGGGCTTAGACACCACTCGTTGTTGGAAACGAATGTTCTGCTGAGAGAGTCCGCCAGTTCGTTCTGAATTCCCGGAATATATGCCGCCTTCAGGTCCTGCAGGTTCAGTTGAGCCCACCGTATCACCGGACCAACTTCCCGCATCATGGAGATGCTCTTGGTACCCCCCTGCCTGTTGATGTAGGCCACAGCCACTCAGTTGTCCATTTGGATCAGGACCTGTTTCCCTCTCAGAAGAGAGCTGAATGCCAAGAGGGCTTGGAAGGCTGCCTTCATCTCTAGGACGTTTGACACAACATCTCTGGTTCTGAAGTGCCAGCGGCCCTGAGCTGCATAATGTAGGTAGTGTGCCCCCCATCCCTCCAGACTGGCGTCCGAAGTCACTACCTCCTGATGGAGAGTGACTATCTGTTTGCATCTGCTGAGGTTGCCGGGGTGGATCCACCACCGTAGAGATAGTCTGGCTTCTTCCGAGATGCGAATCGATTGGGACATGGACCATCCGTCCCACTGGCACAGGAAGGAGGCTTGCAGAGGTCTGGTATTCCATTGCGCCCACCTGACCATTGGAATGGTTGCTGATAAGGACCCCAGCAGGCTGAGGTATGCTCTGGCCGGTAAGTATGATGCTGGAACCACATCTTTCACCTTCTGAACTAGTAGGGACAACTTCTCCCTCGGCAGTTCTACCGTGTTGGCCCGGGTGTCCAGCTCGGCTCCCAGGAAGACCATCCTTTGGGTAGGCTGAATGTTGCTCTTCTGCCAGTTGATTATCCAACCCAGACTCGCGATGTTGCACGAGTGATTCCTGGCTGTTTGAGAGGAGAAGAATGTCGTCCAGGTAATGGTGGACCCTTAGTCCCTTCTCCCTCAAAGAGGCTATTACTGGAAGCAGAACCTTTGTAAATGTTCTAGGTGCCGTAGAGATCCCGAAAGGGAGGCTTCGAAATTGAAAGTGTTCCTGGCCCACCGAGAACCGCAGGAACTTTTGGAATGCCACGTGAATTGGAATGTGTAGATAGGCATCCTGGAGATCTATGGAGAGCATCCAGTCTCCCAAGTTTATGGCCTGGAGGATAGACTGCAGGCTTTCCATCCTGAACGACTCCTCTTTGATGGACCTGTTGAGTTTCTTCAGGTCTAGAACCGGCCGAAGGTCCCCTGACTTCTTCTTGACGAGGAATAGTGGAGAATAGAATCCTCTGCCTCGTTGTGTTGGCGGAACCTCTGTTATCGCTTGCTTTTGAAGCAGCTCTAGGATATAGGTTAGAAGGGATAACCTTTTCTCCCCGGGAGGAGGAATACGGGTTGGGTAGAAATGATCTCTTGGGGGTCGATTTTTGAAGGCCCATCTGTGGCCGAAACTGACGGTGGCCAGGGTCCAGGTATCGTGTATGGTTTCCATCCAAACCAGCCTGAAACTGAAAAGCCTTGCTCCTACTACTGCTGGCCGGACGGGCGCACCTTCAAAAAGGCTTCTGGTCACTGGGAGCGGAGGTCTTAGGTTTTTGGAATTTCATAAAGGAAGTTTGAGGGTTCTTCCAGTTCCTTCTATACTCCTTCCCTGGTCTGTACGCTTTCGCGTCTCTATACCTTTCTGGGAGATTCCGCTTAAAAGGAGGGGGTCTCTGTTTGGGCCTCCTATCTGAGGGAATGAGCCCGGATTTTCCACCAGTTACCTTGGAGATGGCCGTATCTAATTTTGTCCCGAAAAGGTGCTCACCGTCAAACGGAATACGGCACCAGTTGGACTTGGATGCCGGATCCGCCGTCCAGGGCTTCAGCCACAAAGCTCTTCTGGCCATCACTGAGGCCAACATAGACTTTGAAGCAGACCTGATAGTGTCAACTGAGGCCTCAGCCACGAAATCACCAGCCAGGCTTAACTCTTGTAATGCCTTCACAATTTTCTCTTGGTCTGCCCCCTCTAATACCAGCTTTTCCGTGTTTGAAGACCAACTCGAGATGGCCCTTCCTACTGCCGCGAGTGCTATCGCAGGCCTGCATGCACCTCCGGCCGAAAGGTAAGCCCGTTTGAGATCCGTGTCGATCTTCCGGTCAAGAACGTCTCTAAACGTAACCGCATCCTCTAGCGGGAGGGTAACATGACTGGCAAGGCGCATTAAGGATGCGTCCACTACCGGAGGGGATACCAGAGGGTTCACTTTAGGCTCCTTGAGTGGGTACAGCTTCTGGAGTCTGTTGTTCAGACTAGATTTTTTCTCTGGCCTCTGCCACTCTTCTTTGATTAAATCCTCCAGCTCATCGATGAACGGAAAGGTTTCAGGCTCCTTTTTAAGCTGAGGAAAATATTTTTTCTGCTTTGGCTGGACTTCCTGGGGTTCCTCCCATCCTATTGCCTCCTTGACCGATTTAACAAACGGTTCTATGAGGCCAAAGTCGAATCCTGCCGACACCTCCAGGCCTTCATTATCAGATAGGGAGTCTTGCTCCTTTGATGTGCTGGCCCGGGCTGGAGAGGTAATGGTGGAAAGATCCACATCCGGTATTGAGGCCTGAGGGGCTGAGTCCCCAACTTCTGAGGCTCTCTCTCTCGTGGCCTCTTCTAGGCATCTCTGACAGACCAGTTTATCCGGAAGAGCCGCTGCACCACAGATCCAGCATGCGTTCCCGGCGGGATGGGAATGGCGTGCAGGGGAGCGGTGCCTACGTGAGGACGACCTTCTGTGGCGGGATCGACCATGCCGAGAACGTGATCTGGAGCGGCTTCTTCTGCGACTTCCTCTTGAGCGACTTCTCCTATGGTAGGAGCGGCTCCGTCTGTGTCTAGAGCGACTTCTCCTGCGTGAGGATTCTCTATGTCTTGACGCAGACGTTCCTGAGGACCTGGTAGGGCTGACCAATTTAGGTAGCGTTAGAAGTGCTCTCTTTTTCAATCTTCTTACTTACCCACTTCTTCCCCCCCTTACCTAGTCGGCTGGCGGTGATCTGCTGGGGCAGCGGTCTCCATGGTGAGTAGGTTGGAAACCTGCAAGGAAAAGATAAGCAGCAATGTAGAAGCTGACCCAGCCTGGACGGGGGGGGGGGACCCACCTTTGTAGAGCGTTTTGTCTTGCTGTGGATCGCGGGGCAGGCTTCTGTAGCGTGCAGCAACCATCAGCAGCCTCCACAGCAATGCTGTGGTTTTTAAATCTGCCGCCATTAGCGTCGGACGCCCGCGCATGCGCAGTAGCGCCGCGAGGCGCCTGGCGCCATCTTGGAGACTGGAAAACAGCTTAGCAGCGCCCAGAGAGCCGTACTGCGCATGCGCGAGGACGCCGAGAACGCTCGGCGGTCCGCCACAGCACTGCATGGACCACAGAGCCCAGCAGGACACCCACGGTATGCCGGAGAGGGAGAGGGGGAGAGGGGGGGGGACATGGAGACCGCTGCACACAATGAAGCCTGTTTAAGGCTTACTTTCTTGAGGCCATATAGATGGTTCCCTGGCCAATCCTCCAGCAAGCCTGTTTAAGGCTTTTGCGGGCTGTTTGCACTTGAAGCCTGTTTAAGGCTTGTCTTCTGGCAACAGTTTAAGATGAGATGAGTGCCCCTGAGACCACCAGAGTGGGGCTCCTTCCATTTAGCTCGTTTAGAGGCTGTACAAAAAGGACTTCCACCCAGGAGAGGCTAGAACCTGGCTGGGGCGAAGCGGTAAGGGGGTGCTGATCTGTGCGTCCTGACAGGTGAGGAAAAATAAGAGAATACTGGGGCAGGTGCCTACTCTCTAATTTATAGCTATGTGGTCCTATCAGGTTGTGGAGGCGGAGTCACAACCCAACGTGTATGCTGCCATGATGCGACAGGAAATGTAATTTACTGCTTCTCTGTTTGGTTCCCTGATTTTCTCAGATGTCTGAACTAAGATACAAGTCAGATGAAATACTCCTTAAAGCTGGCCATACACTAGTACAATTTCATTTGAACTTTTTCATTTTAAGAAGGTTTGTTTGACCTTATAATTATTGATGGCAAGTGATTAGAAAAATTTGAAAGAGCAGGATAGAACATCTTTTGCAAACACAATTCTAACAGCGTATATGTTTTTTATTCTGGTAAGTCTATTAGTTCCAATATCAAATGTTCAAAGCAAAAAAAGTTTTTATTTCAATCTTTGTTCAAAGCCATCCTAAAGTGTTACTAAACCCACAACAGTAAAATCAGTGTGCATATGCAGTAAATCATGCTTGTTATACTCACTGTGGAAACTAAGGGCTTAATACTCTGTGTATTGTGTATAAAGGCTGTGTGATCCTGGCTTCTCTGATCCTCCTCTTCTTCGCATTAGGAGTCAGACTGCACATACTCAGTTTGGTGTGTATTGCTAGAAAGTTTTTTTTTTTTTTTTTTTTTTTCGGAAGAGTGCATATGATCAGCACAGGGCCAATCAGCACTGTCCAGACAGAGGATCAGAGGAGAATGAAAACTTCTCTTACAAGCTTTAAAGTGGTGTTCCACCCACAAAAATAAAAATAAAAGCCAGCAGCTGCACATACTGCAGCTGCTGGCTTTTAACAATAGGACACTTACCTATCCTGGAGTCCAGCAATGTCGGCACATCAGCTGTTGGGTGCTGCCGCCGCCATTGCAGGTAAGTGTACCTGGCAGTGTAGCCTTACAGTTTCACACCGGGAACCCTACTGAGCATGCGCAAGGCCCCACTCCTCTCTCCTACTGGCCTGGCGACAGCAAGAGGAGGAGGGAGCTCTGCGGTGATGTCAAGGCCGCGGCCCGGACTCCCGGAAGTGGGAACAGGATACCTGTCAAAGACAGGTATCCTGTCCACCCTCCCCCCGAAAGGTGCCAATTGTGGCACCGGAGGGGGAGAGGAGACAAATGAGCGGAAGTTCCACTTTTGCACTATAGCATTTGCATGTTCTGGTACTGTGAGAGACCAGATATCGTGAATGCAGGGTCCTGGGTTTAGTAACACTTTAAGGGCTTGTTCACATTATGTGTAGTGACCTGTGTAGTGACCTGTGTTTTTCCACACTTCATAAACACAGGTCAACACTAGGGCACATAGAAAACAATTGTTTTCTATGTGATCTGTCCACACCACAATGCTAGTGTGATGTGTGCAAGGTAAAGTGCAGCGCAGAGAAATACAGCATATCTGTATTTTCCCACAGTGCACTGGATGACACCTCATGTCACTACACTGTGGAGCAACACACCATGCTGAAGTGTGAATACTTGATAAAGTTGTTACTATGTAATACTTCAAATAGTAAAGTAAAAGTAAAGTAAAAGAAAAGCGCTAAAATGCACATCACACTGTTCTCTGCTAGAGCTCACACTGCCAGTACAGTAAAACACTGCAATTTATCGTGCAGTGAAAGACATAGGTCTTTCATAGTGTGAAAGACCTAAGGGTTAACTATTTGTAAAGAGATGCTGACCCTGCATCTTTCCTCACCAGAACACTGAAAGTTTACCAGGTTGTTATACATAGACTTTCCTCTTCAGGAATTTGCCTAGAACAAATTTGGTGAAACAGCTTTTTTTTTTTTTTCAAAACAGAAAAAAATAGGAATCTGGAACAAAGTTTGTTAGATCCTATCAGTTTGTACATCTTAAAATGTATACTAATCACCCAGAGGGGATTTGTTTTGTTCTCAACAAAAGTAGAGTTACATTTTAAATGGTAACTTCACCTTTATGGAGAAAAAAAATAGCAAATAAAAAAAAATATATATAGTATAGCTAGTATAGCATATACAATTGCGACACAAGTCATATTGTAATTGAATGGTACTAAAAATTACCTTTCCTTTTTAATCTGCAGTGCTGTCATTTTCGGTAAAATGCAATATGGCTAACACCCCCCAAAAACATCAATTCCTGCTTGTGTAATTGGCTCACTGTTTTTCCCAGAAGTCTGCACTAAGATACAATTCAGATTTCAGGCATCCCCTGCAACAAAAATGTAATTGGTAAGATACCCCCAATAGGAAATCACGTCTAAAGGGATGCAGACCCTGAAATTCTCCTCATTAGAGCTCTACAACTGCAGTAGCTCGTTGATAAATATGAAACCACTCCCATTAGATTTATCACATGGGCACAGACAAACATACAGGGATTTCTTAAGAATAACAAAAGGTAGGAATCTGCAACACAGTTTAACATCCTTGCAATGTACAGAGATCACCCAGAGGGGAATGATTTTTTCTTAACAAAAGTGGAGTTACACTTTAAAGTATATGTAAAGGCACAACTTTTTGTGTATGCTTTGGATAGAGTGCTAAGGGGTTATACTGTCTGCCAAGTAGTTTCAAAAACCCTGTGGGGATATTAATCCCTCTCTTTGTCTTTGTGACGAATGTTACCAAGACAGAAAGAGGGAAAATCCTACATTTTAGAGGAGTTGTGAGAGCATGAGGTGAGGGGAAATCTTCTAGTGGGAACAAATAATATGATGACAACCAGAGTCAGGCAGAAGGAACACAGGCCCCAGGTACTGTGTTGAGGGTGAGGGGTGCATTGGAAATTTGCCTGCTTGTCCTCACTGATAGAAAAAACTGCAGTTATCCTATCTGTTTTTATTTCTATAATGTTATACATGAGATAGAAGTTAGGTCTTCTATAATATGGCGCCTGTCTTATTGTTTGTTATTATCATAAGAGCGTTGTCCAGTTATTTTTATTTTTAAAAAATAAGTTGCCTGTTAAATTAATTTACAATTAATACCTGGTATTCCTTTTTTGTTTTTATATTCTGTTTTAGAGAAGTTTTTGTATGTATGAGGTGGTTTTGTCCTCTGTTTAATAAAGCCCATGTTATTACTGCATTTTTTTATCTGAGTGATCTTTGGGAATATGGCCACCTTTTATTCTTTTAACATGAGCCTTACAAATATGGCCTTCCCACCTATTTCTGGGCAATTAGAAATAATGGAGCAGGCTATTTATACAGCAAGGTGTCATACGTCATCACGCTCTAATCCCCTGAGGATGAACCTTCACACGAAACGCATTGGGGCAGAGCTACGTGCTGATGTCATGCCGCTGTTTTCAATTTTCATTTTCCTATTCTACTGATGGTAATCGACCAGGAATCTGAACTGCCTAGGCATATTTAAAGAATCAGAATGCTCTTGTGTGAGTAGTACAAAGTACTGTTTTGTTATATAATCCTTTACATTACGTTTGCATTATGTTTAATACCATGCACCTGGTCTGTTGATGTAACTATATACAGTTATTATATGTGCAATACATCCTATACTCTGTACAGATTAGTTCCTATTATAACATAGTTACAGTAAAAGCCTACACATGCATTATAGATGCTGGAACTCAATAAAGCCCTCTATAGCTACTCTGCTTCTCAGCCTACAGGACACAGTGCTTATAGCAAAGGATTCCTGCTAAATGCCAAATTTTGACCCCCACCAATGGCATGCTAAAGCATAAATTGAGATTTTTTTAGACCAAGCCATGTTCCCAAGTTTTAAGTCCTTCGTTCTATCCTTGAAACTTTCTTATTTGCTCTATAATTCAAGATTCCCCTTGGTCATTAACATACCTACAAACCAAGCAGTGTGGGAACTAAGCAAATGCACTGATTTTTGTTGTTAATGATGTAATGGTGCAGAAAGCATAATGCACTGTAATTTTGACTAATAGCGAGGTAGTAGTGTACAAAAAGAGAGAATCAAGCAACAGTGTTAAGATTGCTATTGGGCTCCAGTAAAGCTTTTGGTGGGAGTTTTATCTTGTGACATAACTGTTTTTGCTTGGAAAAAGGAAGTGCACTTAGTAGACATGTGCAGAATAGAAAAATGTTGTTTTGTTTCAGAACTTGTTTAGTGTGGTTTTGGAATTTGTTAAATTTTTAGTTTTTGTTAAATTTCATTTCATTTATTAATCTTCGAATAAATTTCAAATTTTTAGAACAATTCAAATTCGTATCGGTCGAAAAATGATCGACCAATTCGAATTCTGTGTGAAGAATAGCTGGCTGTTAAGCAGCGGGCCGGGAAGCTGGCTGCCGCATTCTTTACAACCAATGAGTCGTCAGCTGTCAGCTGGCTTCCACACTGACAGCTGAAATATAAAGAAACAATGCCAGCAATAGAAAATTCCAGAAAAAAAACAGCCTGGGGTCCCCCAGTCCATACCAGGCCCTTTGCCCCCCCTCCTGAACCATACCAGGCTGCATGCCCTCAACTTGGGGAAGTGGGTGCTTTGGGGTGGGGAGGGGGCTGTGCTCCCCACCCCAAAGCACCTTGTCCCCATGTCCTCAAAACCCTGGCCGGTGGTTGTGGGGGTCTACGGGCAGGGGGCTTATCAGAATCTGGAAGCCCCCTTTAACAAGGGGGCCCCAGATTCCACCCCCCCATGTGAATGAGTATGAGGTAAATAGTACCCCTACCCATTCACCAAAATATTGTAAAAAGTGAATAAAGACAATTCCTTTATTAACCACTTAAGGACAAAGCCTCTTTCTGAGATGAGTTGTTTAAAAACTGTTTTTTTTGCTTACTTAGAACCACCAAACATTATACATCTTTATTCTAACACCCTAGTGAATATAATGGCGCCCGTTGCAATACTTTCTGTCACACCATATTTGTGCAGCGGTCTTACAAGCGCACTTTGTTAGCCCAATTTTTTTATATTGTGAAAGATAATGTTACGCCGAGTAAATTGATACCCAACATGTCACGCTTCAAAATTGCGCCCGCTCATGGAACCCTTAAAAATCTCTATAGGCGACATTTAAAAAATTCTACAGGTTGCATGTTTTGAGTTACAGCTGATGTCTAGGGCTAGAATTATTGCTCTTGCTCTACCAAACATGGCAATACCTCACGTGTGTGGTTTGAACACCATTTTCATATGTGGGCACTACACACGTATGCGTTTGCTTCTGCACGCGAGCTCGGCGGGATGGGGCGCGTTTAAAAAATTTTTTTTCTTATTTATTTAACCTTTTTTTTTTTTTTTTTTTCACTGTTATTTTTTTTTTTTAAATTGTGTCACTTTTATTCCTAATACAAGGAATGTAAACATCCCTTGTAATAGAAAAAAAGCATGACAGGACCTCTTAAATATGAGATCTGGGGTCAAAAGGACCTCAGGTCTCATATTTACACTAAAATGCAATAATAAAAAAAGAATAATCAACAAATGGTGTCATTTGAAAAAAATCCGCCACAGAGACCACTATTATCGGAAACTGGACCGTCTGCTGAAGAAGAGGATACCAGGGTTATGGCAGCTAGCTGCTTCCATAACAAAGATATCCCTCTTCAAACAGCTGATGTATATCGGTGTACGGCGGTCCGGAAGTGGTTACAAAAAAAATGTTCCCCATGATTCCATCTCATGCTGCCCGCCGAACCCGGAAAAAAACAAAAACCTCCGGCCTTATCAAATGTTTCCCACAGACTGCATGCTCCTACAAAAAGTGATTTCATCTAGTTATTAAACCACTCTAAAGAAATAATGGAATAACTGAAGAGAAGAACACCACAACTCATGCCCAGTACAAAACAGAGATCATCACGCACAGCCCATATCACCTACCAACCCATGCAGTTGAGACAGTAAAAGTTTTGCAAGCTGATGTTCTGTGGCATGGGGCATCCTCCCCCTGTGCGGTTTGGAGGTTCCCTCTCTAGAGCAATTTCAGTAAACATACAGATAAGCTACTACAAGAGAAGTAATCTTTTCTGTATATAAAAAGTTTCACTCCTGTCCTTTTTATGGAGATATCATACAGCGCAATAGAGACTTTAAAAGAGGAGGGTGATGGAGTGAACCAGTGTTGTTTTGCTTCATTATTGAGAAGACCCATGCCACATGTCAATTGAAACCAATTTAATTGGGGGCGCATGCGCGGCTACCTGAGAGGACAGTGTAACCAGCCCCTAGCTTGCTCGGTTCCACTCTCCCGACACTCCTCTGCAGCTATAGAATCAGATTGCAGATCGCAACATCTGATGGTTCGGCCATCCGATGCTCTGGGACCAGAACTACAGCTATGTGCCGTTCTAATCCAGTTGTGTAGCTCAAAACAAACACCAGGCAAGCTGTATGTAAGTTCAACCAGGAATCTCTTTTATTGAAATATACAGGCTCTTTTATACAATAAAAGAGGAGGTGCGTACCTCCGGCTCATATTACTCTGGACATACACCTGTGACCAGAAACCTAATTAACATGGGCTAATTAACTAATCCCTTTAGACAGCCTAGATGACTCAGACATGACCTTTAGGCCAGACTGGCCGTCTTGTAGCTCAGAAAACCAAATCAACATTATCACAATAGTAGAGTTAATTAACACAAACAACAATAGGGATCTAATGACTCTTAGATCCCATATTAGAGACTTATTTACAATACACATTCTAGCAGGCAACAGACAGACAGGTGGCTGGAATTGACACCAGCCTCTCCTAACAGCATTTGTCCCAGCACTAGGGATGAGCTTCGAGTTCGAGTCGAACTCATGTTCGACTCGAACATTGGCTGTTCGCAAGTTCGCCGAACACCGAACAATTTGGGGTGTTCGCGGCAAATTCGAATGCCGCGGAACACCCTTTAAAAGTCTATGGGAGAAATCAAAAGTGCTAATTTTAAAGGGTTATTTGCAAGTTATTGTCATAAAAAGTGTTTGGGGACCCGGGTCCTGCCCCAGGGGACATGTATCAATGCAATAAAAAGTTTTAAAAACGGACATTTTTTCAGGAGCAGTGATTTTAATAATGCTTAAAGTCAAACAATAAAAGTGTAATATCCCTTTAAATTTCGTACCTGGGGGGTGTCTATAGTATGCCTGTAAAGGGGCGCATGTTTCCCGTGTTTAGAACAGTCTGACAGCAAAATGACATTTTGAAGGAAAAAACTCATTTAAAACTACCCGCGGCTATTAATGAATTGCCGGTCCGACAATACACATAAAAGTTCATTGATAAAAACGGCATGGGAATTCCCCACAGGAAAACCCCGAACCTAAATTTAAAAAAAAAAAAATGACGTGGGGGGGTCCCCCTAAATTCCATACCAGGCCCTTCAGGTCTGGTATGGATATTAAGGGGAACCCCGGCCAAAATTTAAAAAAAAAATGACATGAGGTTCCCCATAAATTCCATACCAGACCCTTCAGGTCTGGTATGGATTTTAAGGGGAACCCCGCGCAAAAAAAAAAAAAAAAACGGCGTGGGGTTCCCCCAAAAATCCATACCAGACCCTTATCCGAGCACGCAACCTGGCAGGCCGCAGGAAAAGAGGGGGGGACGAGAGTGCGCCCCCCCCCTCCTGAACCGTACCAGGCCACATGCCCTCAACATTGGGAGGGTGCTTTGGGGTAGCCCCCCAAAACACCTTGTCCCCATGTTGATGAGGACAAGGGCCTCATCCCCACAACCGTGGCCGGTGGTTGTGGGGGTCTGCGGGCGGGGGGCTTATCGGAATCTGGAAGCCCCCTTTAACAAGGGGACCCCCAGATCCCGGCCCCCCCCTGTGTGAAATGGTAAGGGGGTACTTACCCCTACCATTTCACTAAAAAAGTGTCAAAATAGTTAAAAATGACAAGAGACAGTTTTTGACAATTCCTTTATTTAAATGCTTCTTCTATCTTCCTTCATCTTCTTCTTCTTCTGGTTCTTCTGGCTCTTCTGGTTCTTCCTCTGGCGTTCTCGTCCAGCATCTCCTCCGCGGCGTCTTCTATCTTCTTCTCCTCGGGCCGCTCCGCACCCATGGCATGAGGGGAGGCTCCCGCTCTTCTCTTCATCTTCTTCTTCATCCTCTTCTCTTCTTCATCTTCTTCATCTTCTTCATCTTCATGTTCTCTTCTTAATTTTCTTCTGCGGGCCGCTCCGCATCCATGCATGGAGGGAGGCTCCCGCTGTGTGACGGCGTCTCCTCGTCTGACGGTTCTTAAATAATGGGGGGTGGGGCCACCCGGTGACCCCGCCCCCCTCTGGCGCACGGTGACTTAACGGGACTTCCCTGTGACGTCATGGGGAATGCCACAGGGAAGTCCCGTCATATCCCGTGCGTCAGAGGGGGGCGGGGTCACCGGGTGGCCCCGCCCCCCGTTATTTAAGAACCGTCAGACGAGGAGACGCCGTCACACAGCGGGAGCCTCCCTCCATGCATGGATGCGGAGCGGCCCGCAGAAGAAAATTAAGAAGAGAAGATGAAGATGAAGAAGATGAAGAAGATGAAGAAGAGAAGAGGATGAAGAAGAAGATGAAGAGAAGAGCGGGAGCCTCCCCTCATGCCATGGGTGCGGAGCGGCCCGAGGAGAAGAAGATAGAAGACGCCGCGGAGGAGATGCTGGACGAGAACGCCGGAGGAAGAACCAGAAGAGCCAGAAGAACTAGAAGAAGAAGAAGATGAAGGAAGATAGAAGAAGCATTTAAATAAAGGAATTGTCAAAAACTGTCTCTTGTCATTTTTAACTATTTTGACACTTTTTTAGTGAAATGGTAGGGGTAAGTACCCCCTTACCATTTCACACAGGGGGGGGGGCCGGGATCTGGGGGTCCCCTTGTTAAAGGGGGCTTCCAGATTCCGATAAGCCCCCCGCCCGCAGACCCCCACAACCACCGGCCACAGTTGTGGGGATGAGGCCCTTGTCCTCATCAACATGGGGACAAGGTGTTTTGGGGGGCTACCCCAAAGCACCCTCCCAATGTTGAGGGCATGTGGCCTGGTACGGTTCAGGAGGGGGGGGCGCACTCTCGTCCCCCCCTCTTTTCCTGCGGCCTGCCAGGTTGCGTGCTCGGATAAGGGTCTGGTATGGATTTTTGGGGGAACCTCACGTCGTTTTTTTTTTTTTTTTTTTGGCGCGGGGTTCCCCTTAAAATCCATACCAGACCTGAAGGGTCTGGTATGGAATTTAGGGGGAACCCCACGTCATTTTTTTTTTTAATTTTGGCCGGGGTTCCCCTTAATATCCATACCAGACCTGAAGGGCCTGGTATGGAATTTAGGGGGACCCCCCCACGTCATTTTTTTTTTTTAATTTTGGTTCGGGGTTTCCCTGTGGGGAATTCCCATGCCGTTTTTATCAATGAACTTCTATGTGTATTGTCGGCAATGCAATAGCCGCGGGTAGTTTTAAATGGCTTTTTTTCCTTCGAAATGTCATTTTGCTGTCAGGCTGTTCTAAACACAGGAAACATGCGCCCCTTTACAGGCATACTATAGACACCCCCCAGGTACGAAATTTAAAGGGATATTACACTTTTATTGTTTGACTTTAAGCATTATTAAAATCACTGCTCCTGAAAAAACGGCCGTTTTTAAAACTTTTTTTTGCATTGATCCATGTCCCCTGGGGCAGGACCCAGGTCCCCAAACACTTTTTATGACAATAACTTGCATATAAGCCTTTAAAATTAGCACTTTTGATTATTCATGTTCGTGTCCCATAGACTTTAACGGTGTTCGCGTGTTCGAGCGAACTTTTTTCCTGTTCTCATGTTCTGGTGCGAACCGAACAGGGGGGTGTTCGGCTCATCCCTACCCAGCACCATGAATCAGCCACTATTTCCAATATGGCAAATCCAGGGTCCCCAGAGTCTGTGTGTCCTGGGGGACCAGGACCCGAATCCACAGTAATACCACCTCAAGGGTCCCCAGGCATACAGCTCCCAAATGCCAAGACCCATGATCGATCGGCAAGAGGCTAGCATTCAGTCCCCTCCAAAAGTCTCTCTCCTACTGTCACTACGTGACAGAACTACGTGCTGCCCCCTTTGCCACCCTCAGACCCTTGCTCTTATTATGCAGGATTCTGATGATGGCTTTGGAGCCCCTGGGGGTCCTTTTATTACTCCTAGGAGTTGCTCCCACACCCTAATGATTTTTCATTACTTACTATCTGAATACTATTATACTAGGGTTATTCGATTAAACATTATTTATCCTCACTCCATCTTTTCCTCTCTTCTTCTTGCTCTCGAGGTGATGACTATTATGCTAATTGTAGGCCATATCTCTTGTCTCATGATAGTCAATTTTATATTGCTATGGCTCCCATAAACATTTTATCCCTAAATGTGCAAGGATTTAATATCCCACAAAAGCGAACAAAAGCAATGCGATCATTTTCAGCTAAGAAAGCACACATAATCTGCTTACAGGAAACACACTTCATTGATAAATCTTCCCCTAAATTCCTCTCTACCTCTTATCCACAATTTTACACTGCTTCTACTACAGTTAAGCAACGTGGAACTCTTATAGGTTTTCATCGCTCCATGCCATTTACTTTATCGACACAACTTAAAGATCCAGAGGGAAGATATATACTTCTCACTGGTTACTTATCGGAAATTCCCATTACAATAGTATCATACTATGGCCAGAATACAAAACCAGAAGCTTTCTTATCACATCTTTTCCAAGTGGTTGAAGCACACAAAATTGGTACCGTAATCATATGTGGAGATTCGAATACAACAATATTTCCTTTTTTAGATAAGTCTCCCTCTTCTCCTATCATCAACTCCAACAAATTAAACCTCCAACATTTACTTACTAAACATGGTTTGGTGGACACGTGGCATGAAATTAACCCTACTAGCAGACGTTTTACACATTACTCTTATCCGCATAAATTTTTTTCTTGTATCGATCAAATTCTAGTCCCTTCAAGTATGCTTCCTGAAATTTTATCATCCAACATTCTCCCGTTTACTTGGTCAAACCATTGTGCAATTTATACCACATTGCTTCCGCTGTTTCCAGGTCACACGATACAACTTGGTATGTAAATGACTCTACATTAGCTAACCCAGTTCATCGTCTTGAGATCGAAGGAGCACTAAATGATTATCTATACTCTAATGATACAGGTGATGTTTCGGACCTTACATTATGGGAAGCTCATAAAGCTGTCATTCAGGGCAAATTGATACAGCAAGCCACAAAACTCAAAAGAGAACGTAAACTTATGTTTGCTAAGTTGGAAGCTAATTTTAACTCATGTCATAATGCATTTCAATTATCCCCGAATCCCACTACTAATGCTAAACTAGATAAAGCCCGCCTAGATTTAGATTTATTTTTAATGGATTCAGCAGATAAACTTTTCCGTAAACGACAACATATACAATACATCAAAACAAATAAACCTGACTCCCTCATGGCCAGGAGTTTAAAATCAATAAATCACATAAGGACTTCCATAAGGCTGAAAACGTCTCGTGACGCATATACTAGTAATCCGATTAAAATTTTAGAAGTGTTCCGTTCTAATCTAGCTAAATTATACTTCCCCACAACTGATTTTAACCGGACCAACGCTAATAAACTATTTTCTAATATTAAACTTCCCACTCGTAATACTGAGCAAGGAGAGAGACTTGAGCGCCCTATCTCAACTAATTAAATTCAGATTGCTATAAAAGAATTGAAATTACATAAAAGACCAGGTCCTGATGGGTTCTCGGCATCATATTACAAAAATTTTGAGCACATTTTAACTCCAATCTTAACCAGAAAGCTTAATCCTCTCTTGGCTGGTCACTCGTTTACTCCTGAATCATTAACATCTATCATAGTTATGCTACCCAAACCAAACTCTGACAATACTTCTTGGTCTAGCTATCGCCCCATTTCCCTCCTTAATTTAGATATTAAATTACTAGCCAGGATTCTTGCTTCTTGTCTGAATAATTTCATAGGCCACCTAATACATCCAGATCAATCTGGTTTTATAACTGTAGCGCTGGTAGATAAGAGTAGACAACGTCTATTGTAGTGGGGGGAGTATGTAGCGCTGGTATATTTGCACTCTACCGCATGTTAGGTAAATTTAGTAAATTGTGCGTTAGGAAGGTTAACGTTTGCCTCTGTTCCAGCTTGGCGGACGTTGTGTGTGTTTCCATGCTGATTGGTGGGTGTCGCTGTTGCCACTGGTCAGGGTTGGAAAGGCAACGTGTTGAAGCATATGGATGCTCCTCTGTCCCGGAGGCACGCTCGGCGGAGGTGTTCCTCCGAGTTGCATTCTGTGCGAGGGTATTTATGGGACAGACGCCATATTTTGGGGTTCGTTTTACAGCCACCTGCTGGCCCTCCTGGCCGACAGGTTTGCGTTAAGGAGCTACCTCGTGGTCCTCCGTTCGGGAGGCCCACAATACAGCGGCGCAGGGGTGAGTCCAGAGGCTTGTCTGGAGCCTATCACCGTGGCCGAGGAATGGTCCGGAGCTGTCGGTCCTGTGTGACGAAGCTGGACAACCGAGGAGATCCCAGGTGAGGATCCATCTTGGAGAGATAACGCAGCGTGCTGGTCTATAGAGGGGCCTGGTGACTCGGTTGGAGGACGTATCCAAAAGTAACTATACAGCATAGTGTTGCCGGCTTAGCTTAAAGGTTCAAGCACTGTGACTGACTTTCACTACAGAAAAACCTATACATCCTGTGGCAGAGGATCGTACGGATTTTGTTCCCAAACAAGTCTGTGGCAGAGAATTTGATTTGTGCTGCGTGCTGGGTGCTAGACCGGTGATAGAGGCCTATCCAGACAAGAAAGGAGTGTGTCCCACGAGGGGAGCGCATTTCAAATAGTATTTGAATTCTACCAGGACATTTTGTCAAGAGAACCCTACCAGAGAATATTTGCGTTTCTTCTGCAAGTTTCCTTTCTACCTCTTTCCTGCTACTTCCTAAGTCATTTGTTTTAATAAAGCATTAAAAACGTACTCAAGTGTTTGTGCGTGAGTTGTCCAGGAGTAAACTCAATGGAACCCTAGACCCGGTGCCAGTGAAACAGAGGGAAGCAGAGTGAAGGTAACAGACCCGCTTAAACCAGCAGCTCCACCGTGAGTTAGTGCTACATGTGGGGGCTCGTACGGGACTTGTTGACCATCAATTTTTGCAACCCAGTGGAGTGTTTTACCGGGAGTTTACAGAGAGAGCTGGACTTTGAAAAAAAATCTTTTCAGGAAGAGGAAAGGTTACACTGCAGGATTTTGCTTCTAAGTGCGTAGACGCTGGGCGCCAGAAAAAGGCCCGGGAGTTACGTGATTGGAAGAACAAGTGGGAGGAGTTACCCTACTTGCTACTGTGTGGGACGCGTGTATGTGTTTGGCGCCAAAGGAAAAGATAGGCCTCGTGATCGTGCTGAGAAGATCAGAGTGTGGCCATGTCTTTTTCGGCGTTGCAATCGGTTGTGGGACCCAGAGTGTTCCCTGCAAGCATCGTGATGAATATTGTGCAATCTGGGACTCTGCTCACGGATACTGGAGTTTGATTGAAGCCGCAGGGGATGTTTGTCCTGTATACCTCGGGAGATGTTGAGGGACTGGGCATGACCTGCCATTGATGCGAAGGATTTGCCGTGCATCTTCGTCCATTCGGCCGATGTCCACAGTGTGGAGAATACCTGTTTGTGGTGGAGCAACCTACCATGTTGCCCCGTGCCTATCGGATGGATTGGGTGACAGGTATCGCTACAGTGGAAGCTGCTATCGCTACAGAGAGGGAGCGACAGGCCACCACTTTGCCTGTTGTTACTGACAATGTTCCAGAAAGAGACATTGTTACTGTTGTCTCGCCCGGAGACATTACTTTAGTTCCTGAGTCCACTATGCCTACTCCTATGGTGCATACTCAGAAGAAGGTGGGCTATGTAAAGGCTTCCCGTGGCCGTGGTCGTTCCTAGCCCAGAGGATACCTGAGCCGGAGCTACCAGAGTCTACATCCGAAACGGGTAAGCCACTGTTGGGGACTGTAAATAAATATTTGCCAGCGGAATAATTGAGAGACTCGGAAATAGAATCCATGCCAGATCTTTCCGGTGATGATGACTTATTTGAAACCATGTCGCAAGAGCTATTGTGGTCACAAGGCGAAGATGTTGCCTCCACAATGATTTTTCCTGAATGGACTGGCCTGAGTTCTGGGAAGACGTCACCCTGTGTGGAAACACACAGTACTGTTGCTGAGACTTTGCCAAAGGCTACTAGTTCACTACAGACACCGGCTGGGTCTATGGTGAGAAAGTCACTAAATTCCTGTGTACTGCCTGGTATGGGGAGAGACAGATCTTTGCCAAAACTTGCTTGCTTGCAACAGATGTTAAACAAGCATGTGGCCGCACAGTATGGATTGGAGTTTCCCTATGTGCCCCAGGATATTATGCAGGAGATTGAAGCTAATCGGGAACTTTGGTACATTGAAGTTGTTTGGGACCACTTGTCTGTGCCTAAGCCCTTCAGAAAGACTGGATGTTCCGTCCAGATGGATGAACGTTTCAGCGGATGCTTTGTACATTGGAATGTCGACACATCTATGCCGATAAAGTGGTAATTTGCAGACCGAGAAAGGACAATGTTGTGTACTTTATTACCACTGTGGATAAAGAAGGGAAATCGTTGACCTTGCCAGATCCCCAGTTTTACTGGTAATTATGGACAATAGAACTTTAAAATTACCTAGCTAGATAGTGTCAGGGTAAAGAGATCTGTGTGGTCAAGATCTACAGATTCTGTTGAGTGTTTAAATCAAAGGACTTCTTTTTGCTAGCCGGATTTCTTTTATATAAAAAAAAAAAGTTCTTATGCAGGGATGGATTCCTAAAGTATATATTTTTTTCTAGTATAAGTTGTGGGAAGAGAGTTTCATTTTTAATGAGGCTTTGCTCCTACTGTTGTATAGGATGTATATGTGTGTGTCTAACTATGTTTCCTTTTCAGGGATTATCGGATCATATATAGAGCTGGGAGGCTTTTCAGCTAGTTAGTTAGTGAGGTTGTGTACCATTATACTGTGGTTTTGTTTGCGGCTGTGAACATAATGTTTTATAGATATAAGTCTCATAGTGTCTTTAAACTATCCTTTCTCTCCCTTTGCCTATCCAAAGTTATAAGAAACTCAAATGCTTACTCTCAGGCTTGAGAGTTACTGTTACTGTGTCGGGACAGACGTTGGGGACAACGTCTATTGTAGTGGGGGGAGTATGTAGCGCTGGTATATTTGCAATCTACCCCATGTTAGGTAAATTTAGTAAATTGTGCGTTAGGAAGGTTAACGTTTGCCTCTGTTCCAGCTTGGCGGACGTTGTGTGTGTTTCCGTGCTGACCGGTGGGTGTCGCTGTTGCCACTGGTCAGGGTTGGAAAGGCAGCGTGTTGAAGCGTATGGATGCTCCCCTGTCCTGGAGGCACGCTCAGTGGAAGTGGTCCTCCGAGTTGCATTCTGGGCGAGGGTATTTATGGGACAGATGCCATATTTTGGGGTTCATTTTACAGCCACCTGCTGGCCCTCCTGGCCGACAGGTATGTGTTAAGGAGCTACCTCATGGTCCTCCATTCGGGAGGCCCACGATACAGCGGTGCAGGGGTGGGTCCAGAGGCTTGTCTGGAGCCTACCACCGCGGCCGAGGAATGGTCCTGAGCTGTCGGTCCTGTGTGACGAAGCTGGACAACCGAGGAGATCCCAGGGGAGGACCCGTCTTGGAGAGATCATGCAGTGTGCTGGTCTATAGAGGGGCCTGGTGACTCGGTTGGAGGACGTATTGTAAAGTAACTATACAGCATAGTGTTGCTGGCTCGGCTTAAAGGTTCAAGCACTGTGACTGACTTTCACTACAAAAAAACCTATACATCCTGTGGCAGAGGATCGTTACGGATTTTGTTCCCAAACAAGTCTGTGGCAGAGACTTTGATTTGTGTTGCGTGCTGGCTGCTAGACCGGTAAGAGAGGCCTATCCAGACGAGCAAGTAGTGTGTCCCACGAGGGGAGCGCATTTCAAATAGTATTTGAATTCTACCAGGACATTTTGTCAAGAGAACCCTACCAGAGAATATTTGAGTTTCTTCTGCAAGTTTCCTTTCTACCTCTTTCCTGCTACTTCCTAAGTCGTTTGTTTTAATAAAGCATTGAAAACGTACTCAAGTGTTGGTGCGTGAGTTGTCCAGGAGTAAACTCAATGGAACCCTAGACCCGGTGCCGGTGAAACGGAGGGTAGCAGAGTGAAGGTAACAGATCCACTTAAACCAGCAGCTCCACCGTGGGTTAGTGCTACATAACCAAGAGACAAGCAGGAGATAATATTAGACAAGCTCTTTTACTCATTCAAGCAGCTAAATCCAGACGTATCCCAACTTGTCTTCTATCATTGGATATTCGAAAGGCATTTGACTCAGTCACATGGCCTTATATGCAATATACGCTCCAACAGTGGGGTTTTGGTGAACATTTCTTGACTTGAATCTCCTCTCTCTATAACAATCCCAAAGCATATATGAAATATGCTGGTTACAAGTCAGCAATGCTGGATATTAGAGGAGGCACAAGACAGGGCTGTCCCTTATCCCCATTACTATTCGTCCTACTTATAGAACCCTTGGCACAACTAATTAGATCCAACCCAGACATTAAAGGTATTGAATTAGGTGAAAAAAACAGAATCTGTTGCGCTTAATAAAACATATAATGGAAGCTGCTGACACAAAAATTGCTGGATACAATTGAAGAGATGTCAATAGGAATGGTGCAGCGCTAAAAATATTAATGTAAAAATGTCCCAATAAGAACCAAAATAAATATGGTCAAACAAAAGTCCTCTCCGTCAGGAAGAAATAATACTCTAATCAGCGAGATCCATATTGAAAGGAGACACAGAAGAGAGATAAAAACACTGTCACCAACACCCAAACAAACTGACCCTTACCAGCAGTATATGGGTTATACACGTGTGTAGAAAAAAGGCAGTCTTCATAGAATAAACCAACGATCTTCTAATGGAGTAGCACCAACATATTCCCCTCTGAACTAAATGGAAGGCTGTAGATCTCCTTTTGGTAGCTGGATATTAAACCAAGTATACTCCAGTATGCATATGCACCTCAAGATCGTGGTACGTAGGGAATAAAAAGAAAACGCTCATTGTGCAATCTCCATAAACAAGGATGATTTATTGAAAAGATAAACACCACTCACATTTAGTAAAAAGGTATACAGCAGTGTGAAGCGTACTTGGTTTAATATCCAGCTACCAAAAGGAGATCTACAGCCTTCCATTTAGTCCAGAGGGGGATATGTTGGTGCTACTCCATTAGAAGATCGTTGGTTTATTCTGTGAAGACTGCCTTTTTTCTACACGTGTATAACCCATACACTGCTGGTAAGGGTCAGTTTGTTTGAGTGTTGATGACGGTGTTTACATCTCTCTTCTGTGTCTCCTTTCAATATAGATCTCGCTGATCAGAGTATTATTTCTTCCTGACGGAGAGGACTTTTGTTTGACCATATTTATTTTGGTTCTTATTGGGACATTTTTACATTAATATTTTTAGCGCTGCACCATTCCTATTGATATTGAATTAGATGGCCACCATCACAAACTTTGTCTTTTTTTACGGATGATATACTTATTTTCTTATCTTATCCCCACATTTCTGCTCCAAATCTACTCAATATATTAGATACATTTTCTCATATATCCGGACTCATAATAAACCACACCAAATCGAATGCACTGAATGTCTCTGTAAAACAATCTGACCTTCTTCAGGCTCAATCCTCTTTACCTTTCAATTGGGTTAATCGTCATTTACCATATTTAGGAGTACACCTCACTTCTTCATTATCTGATCTTTTTGCAGCCAATTACCTACCTTTGTTAAAACAAACTACATTAATGAAACAATGGTCCTCGTTACCATTATCATGGTTGGGACGGATAAATGCTGTAAAAATGTCAATACTGCCAAAGTTCTTATATTTATGTAGGGTGCTTCATTGCTTCCTGTTCCTTTACCGTCATACTTCTCACATCTCACACAACGTAGGGTTATGTCTTTTATTTGGGATAGGATCAAACCACGTGTTCCAAAATCGACTTTATATCTTAGCAAATCTTGTGGGGGGTTGGGACTACCAAACTTCTCCTCTTATTACTATTCAGCCCAATTATCAGTACTAACTAAATATCATTCAACTGAGGACATACCCTTGTGGTTATCTATTGAATCCATTGACTGTGATACCATCTCAATTGCCAACCTTCTATGGATTCTACCAAAAGATAGATTTCATCTTAACAACCCCATCACAAAACATTCATTGGCTATTTGGGATAGGTTCAACAACTCATATGGTCTAAGATCAAAACATAATCCTCTCCTCTCTTTTCTTGGGAATCAAGCCTTTTACCCTGCATGGAAATTTCCAAAATCCTTTTCTGCATGGTCTTCTAGAAATTTGACAAGACTTTATAAATTATTATCTACTGATACTCTTCAAACGTTTCCGATGTTATGTAAGAATCACAGACTCTCAAACAATGAGATATACCGTTATTTACAAATTAAGAATTTTTATATGCCTCTACTTAGCTTAAGCACATCACTTAACCAAATGTCTACATTCGAACATATTTGTATAAGTGACCCACATGCAAGAGGGTTGATTTCTTGTGTGTACCAGACTCTCATTACTAACTCTAATGAGAAACTTCCTTCTTATACTGTCAAATGGGCACAGGATATGGGACGAACATTCAATAACAATGACTGGTCTAATATTTGGTTAGCTACCAAATCATCATCTCCTAATTGTTTTGCCTTGGAAACCAACTTCAAATTTCTAGCAAGATGGTACTTAGTACCAGCGAGAATAGCAAAATTATCCCCTTCTTATCCCAATACTTGTTTTAGAGGTTGCTCTTCACCAGGTACACATTACCACATCTGGTGGGATTGTCCAATGGTCCAAGAATTCTGGAAAGATATTTTTGCAATGGCTTATAAGGCTCTAGACTTCCCTATTACTCCAGACCCAGCCATTGCACTTCTGAATCTTCAATCAGCTTCACTCAACAGGACATAATTCAAACTACTTATTCTCATTAATACTGCAGCCAAGAAAACTATAGCCAAGGCATGGAAGAACAAGAATTTAATTGTGGCAGAGGTCAAGCATAGAATGAACAAAGCTCTAATTTTTGCTAAAATTACAGCTATTGAAGAAAATAATATCAACAAATTCTGATTAATTTGGCAACCATGGGTAAAACACTTCTTTACCTCTGATTTCGACCAGTCATTGTTGTCACCATGCTAAAATCCTTGTGTTATTGTTATTATATAACTTGTTCATGTCATGGTCCAAGTCATCACCTCGGGAGAGACTCCTTTCTTTTCTTTCCTTCTCTTCTCTTTCCCCTTTTTTTCTCTCCTCCTTCCACCTTTTATCTTCTACTCTCAGCTTATATATTAAGCTAATGATGAATTTGGGATATCTTATTATTTCAAATACTAATCTATTCCTCATCAACTTGGAGATTTACTTATACTGTGTAGATTCAATTTTTTTCTCTACAATTTTTCTTTACACACTAGGTTATGATTATCTAATGTTTCTCTATGAGATAGTTATATCTTCATATTAAATTTCACTTAGATATAATATTTATAAATAATATCGTTTTCAACTTTGATTATAAATGACCCCACCCGTTCACAGTTAGTGCCCATATGGGGTGGACGGGTGGTCAGGAGGCATAGTTTAAATTTAAAATTTTGATCTTATATTGGATTTCCACATATGTCTTCAATCTATAAAGTCTCTAAGTTACATAACCTTCTGCTATCAGCAAGATCAATTTGAACTTTATATACATATCAATAATCATATTGTTTTTTTATTTGTATCCCATGCTTTATTATTTATTACTTGTTATAATTTGTATTTTATTTATACACATTTCAATAAAAATATTGAACAAGAAACCAATTTAATTAACACTGCTCAGTATTACAAGCACCATTTAGGGTCTGCAACAGTTACTCACCTGCTTGCTGCTAATATACTTTAATACTTTATGTATGATTCACTGACTGATGGGAAGTAAGACAGCATAACAGTACAACATTTCCCATTAAAGTGTTGATCTAAGGCCTGTTTCACACAGGCTTCAGAAGAGTAGAAAAGGAAGCGCCACCTAAGTGCAGTATTAGAGGATACTTTAATGACACAAAGTAAGATTACACTTACAGGATAGATAGATTAAAAAGACTCATCTGTATACTAGTGGTCCATGGTGAGTTCCTCAGGTTCTGATCCGGATGATGCTGCAAAGGTGCAGGGCTGCAGATTGTTGATTACAGGCCAGGGGCTCGTCCTGTGGCCGTCAGGAAGAGGCTGGGACCGGCGTGGAATGCAAATGGAGTGCGCGTGACGTCACAGGTCATCCAATAACGTCCGGGAGCACTTCTTGGGGACAGCTTTAGATGCTGTAGATTGGCTATGCGCTTGGAGCTGCTGCTCCTTCAATAGGCCTTAATGGGAGGTGTCAGCAGTGTGCTATTTAAATGCCAGCGCCGTGGGACAACAAGTCCCAGCGCTGGTTTAAAAGGCACAATGCTGACTGTGGCCAGCAAAACAGAATACAATATACAGTATGCCATAAAACGGGGGAAAAAATGAACTAGTTAAATAATAGATATAAGTGTGGAAAAGAATAATAAGTAGGTAATTGATCAGTAATAGTCTATAATAGATAATAGACTAATATTAAGGCCGCACTAATATATAAGAACACTTAGTTGGCATAAAATTAATTGAATTTTAAATCATATATTACAAAATGTACATTAAAATATATATACACACACATGTATAAATATATATATATATATATATATATATATATATATATATATATATATATATATATATATATATATATATATATATATATATATATATATTAATTAAGGATGGTGCGTATTCATAATTAAAAATAAAAATAATAATAATAATAAATACATATATACATATTATATGCATATATTATTCAAAGGAAGAGGTTGGGCATGCGTATTAGGAGGACACAAGGAGGCATGTAGGTCGTAAATATGCGTACCCGCGCATGGTCGTGCACAGCACGCATATTGGTACGTTTGGTTATACCAACAAGAGAAGACTCATCATATAGTGGTTGGTTGAATGGGTATATGCACGTAAATGAAATATGTATGCATAATGAGTATACAAATAAGCATGGGCGGATGGGTGGCAAACGTACATTCCCAAAAATGCATTTACTAACACATGAGAACAAAAAATGAAAGGAAATGAAACTGTACACAGCAAGGTTACATCTGTTGGAGTAGTCTTATGAGGAGACGAGGTGACTCATAACAGTGTGCGCACCTCGATTTCCTCATTTAACCCCCCAGGTGTTAAAGTACCCAAGGAATAAATCCAATATGTTTCTTGTTGGCAAGTGTTTATAACGTTTGGCCGCTGGGTATGTAGCTGGAATAGATTCAATAACCCACACACCAAGACCGACCGTAGATTGGCCGTGGTGTGTTAGGAAATGTTTAGGGACGCTGTGGTGGTCACAGCCTTTTGTATACTGTATATGTATGTATTTTTTTGTAGGTATAGAAGTATGTATGTATATATATATATATATATATATATATATATATATATATATATATATTTTAATGTACATTTTTTAATATATGATTTAAAACTCGAATAATTTTATGCCAACTAACTGTTCTTATATATTATTGTGGCCTTAATATTAGTCTATTATCTATTATGGACCATTACTGACCAATTACCTACTTATTATTCTTTTCCACATTTATATTTATTATTTAACTAGTTCGTTTTTTCCCCTGTTTTATGGCATAATGTATATTGTATTCTGTTTTGCTGGCTACAGTCAACATTGTGCCTTTTTAGCAGGACTTGTTGTCCCACAGCGCTGGCATATAAATAGCACACTGCTGACACTTCCCATCCAGACCTATTGAAGGAGCAGCAGCTCTGAGGGCGTAGCCAATCTACAGCCTCTCTCCTTTGTGAAAGCCCTCCGCCAGAAGTGATCGGATGACCCGTGACGTCACGCGCGCTCCACGTGCGTTCCACGCCAGTCCCAGCCTCTTCCTGACGGCCACAGGATGAGCCTCTGGCCTGTAATCAACAATCTGCAGTGCATAGTTCAGGGGTGCACTATGTACAGGATTGAGGAGTATACTACATACAACATGCAATGTTTAGGGGTGTGCTTTGCACAGTGTGCAGGGTTTATTTCTCTTTCACACGCTGTCCACATATCACTTCCACCCCACCTTGGCTCTGACTTCTGCACCAGTCTCTCACATTCCCCACCTCTGCACACATCTCCCTCCACAGCTCCCATCTCATCCACTAAACCAAAACCTTTTTCCAGACACGATTCGACTTAAAAAAAAGCCCTGTATGAGAGGGCCACATGAAATGGCCTGATGGGCCTAATTCGGCCTGGGGGCCTTGTGTTTGAGATGTGATCTAAGCCTTTATTTATTTTTTTTTATATTTTTTTTGGAAATTTTTACAATTTACAAGCCACAGTCATTTACCATGCAAACTGTACATGAACATATAGTACAAACATGTAAGTTCCATAAAGTATATCCTCAGAATCACATGAAGCTGTGGAATACAAATTGTGCATAATCACACGAAGAATGCTTATTTTAATAATAATAATAAACTGCGATGTTGGAACAGAAATTGAAAAGCATATGTCTAAAGTGTAAGAACACACAGAAACATTAACATAGAATTAGGTACTCTGGCTCATAATCAGAAAGGATACAGAACATGCAGGAATTTGTGAATGTTTATTCTTTCATTTTAAAGGCCTCATCAACTTTATTAACAACTACCCTAATATTCGGTGATGTGTTGGAATTCCATTGTGTAGTGACTACCAGTCTTGTTGCCATCAGGATCTGTATTACCATTGGTCTAAAGTTTGGTGGATAGAGATCTACATGGATGCTTAATATAGCCATTTCAACGCTGCCTGATTTAATGAAGCCTGTAGTTTTGGATATTAAACGGAATACTGCTCCCCAGAAACTCCTCAGATTAGGACAGTCCCAAAGCATATGTAGTAATGTGCCTGTTTTACCACACCCACGCCAACATTCATTGGAGCTGCCTTGAGAGAATTTTGCTGTAATGAAGGGGGTGTAGTACCTTCGAAGGAGTATTTTTTGGGCTGTTTCCCAATATGTTGTGGACCTTGTGTAACCGTGATTGTATTTAACCGCCTTTTTCCATTGTTCCTCTGGGAAGGAAGTATTGATATCGGTTTCCCATTTTTGAGGTGGTGGTAATTTAGTAGGTTTTTTCTGTTTCAGCAGGTTATAAAATAGGGAAATCCCCTTTTGTGGTATTGTTTGCATCATTCCAAAAATACCAAGCTCCATGTGATATTTTCATGGATGTCAATGGGTGAACTCGTAAAAATGTTGCAATCCTCACATACATGTAGTGATCTGATTTGGGAAGTGAGTACTTTTGGGTTAACATCTCAAAGTGGATAATCTTTCCGTGGTTTAAAAGGTCTGTGACTAGGATAATTTTTTTTCCCAATTGGTTGTCATGAGGTCTCCTATGTGGGTTTGAACCGAAGACAAGGGAGTAGTGATTTCGGTCAGGTCTGTGTTATGTTCCATAGAATTACAAAACTTTTTCCATGTATCCATTACTAATTGTATATTGGCTTGAAATGGAGTGGACTTACAAGATCCGCTCTCTTAGGCCTTTGGGTTTAAATGTGGATATTGAATTAAACGCATTCATTGATAATTCCTAAGATAACCTTTTTGCTTTCCCCTTCCCCCTCCATCCATTCACAATATCTATATTAATTGAGAATAATGGGTGATAATGGGATTTTGTGCTTATTATTCATTTTATTTATTTCTATTCATTTTTATTTTTATCCCTATATTGGTTGAGTACCTAATATTTCGATTGTTCGGAAGCATTTGGGTGACTTGCTATGTTGGTAAGATCTATTGTTCCATTTATTTTAAACATGTATGATTTGATATTAAACATGGTCACATTTTGTGATACTGGGTGCTCTTTACGCCAATGAATGGGCCTCTTTGTTTAGATTTAAACAGATAGATTTCTTATAAACATTTATAGGGCATAATTTTTGTTGTTTATTATTTTTAATTTTTCTTGTTAAATAGAACATTAATTATAATTATTTTTATAATTAAAATACATTTCCCTCCGGTGACATGTATAGTCTCCTTTTAATTATCCAGATAAACCACCTTGACTGCCTTTCAGAGGAGTTAATAATAACATCAGAAAGCAATGCTTGTGAGATCTTCTGAGCGGTGGTTCCATTATCACTCTCTGATGGACTAATTGTTTCCGCTCAGTTTTTTGTATCAGTGAGTAACTATGGCAACATTCATTTGGTGGAGCGCACCAGGTAGAGGCTTGATTTCTCCACTTGGATCCCTTCTCAGTAAGGTTTACATTGCATTAGAGCTGAGTTGAAAACGAGGCTTGGTGCACGTCTAAGACTATTTAGGTGATGGCTCAATACGTCGCCCGTGCCCCTTTGAAGACGTCAGCTTGTGACGAAACATGTAGGGCGTGGCTACGTTTTGTAAGCCGTCACACTGTTCGCCCCATGTATTGCACAGGTGTTCGTTTATTTTAATGCCGGCATAATTTTACTATTTTTACTTGTGCTCCCACGGAGTGTGTTCTCTCCGTTTTTGTTATATTCATTTTTATATTAAACCCCAAACTTATTTACACTATTGAAGCCTTTTTTGCCTTTTTCCTTTTACCACCTTGGAAGCAAGAGAGCGTTTCTCCCCCCTCCAGGTTCAAGACTTGGATCAGCCTGGACCGGAGATGCTGGATGTATCATCTGTTGCGGATGCTATCTCTACATGGTCCCTGCAGAGGGCGAAATCTGCGTGCTCATTAGACCTCGCTAATAGGGGGTCCACCATCGAGGGTAAGGGTCCATCTTTAATATTTACCTTTTGGATTCACCGCAAGTGGAGTCACATCTATTTATCCCTCTCTCCTTTCCTCAATCATACGGATGATGGTCTTATGGAAGGTGGATGGTGTTTCTCCATGCTGATGAACTTTTCCTTTATCGTTTCACTTTGTGGACTTTAGTCACAATTTATATATATTATTTTTATATTTATTATTCACTCTTTTTAATTATTGCACTCATTTCTGATTTACTGGTTGATATTTCACATTTGTGCCTCTCATATGGGTGCTTGATATATCAGTATATATTTCACAGGTCATATCATTTATGATTAGAGATATTTTTTATTTCACCTTTATGTAATTTATTCAGTTTTTGTTCCATGCATGTGTATTTGTTCACTTTATTTTTTCTTGTTTCATGCAAGTCTATTTTATCCATCACTTGTTATACAGATTGTAAGCGCACTTTTTTACATAGTTTTGAATTTTGTACATGGATATTGGTGTTTTATTAGTGCAGCTATCATACTGTTTTCTATTTTAGCGCGGTTTTTCCAATTAGTTATAATCTAATTGTATAATGGGATGGGTGGATTTAAAATGAGTATTTGAGAAGGAATTAGCTAGAAGTGTAGATCTTAAGGGGTTAGGCGATACCCAATTATTCTCTATAGATGCCCAATGTTTTGATGGGTTTGAGTGGAACCAAAACTTTGGTCTAAAATGCTGGCTGTGAAGTAGTCTTGTAATATGGGAAGCCCCATACCTCAGCTTTTTTATGTTTTAGTAGGGAAGACTGGAAGCATCTCAGTTTTTTATCCGCCCACACAATCTTATGCAGTTGAGATTGTACCTTTTTGAAGAATGATGCTGGTATAAAGATTGTTGGAGCTCTAAAGTAGTACAGAATTCTCGGTAGAATTAGCATTTTGTACGCAGCCAGTCTTCCCGACCAGGACAAATAAAAGGATCTTAGTCTTTTTAATTCAGGCTGGATAGAGGAAAAAAATTTACCTTAAATAATTTTGAACTTGGAGTTGTCAAATGTATGCCCAGATATTGAATAGATTGGTCAGTCCATAGATATGGGTAATGTGAAGAAAGGGTCTGTTTAAGATCTTCATCTATATTTATAGCAAGTATATTAGATTTTGTTGCATTACCTTTATAGTATGAAATTTGGTTGAAGTGTTTTAGTGTGTTGTGTATGGCTGGAAGAGAGGTTTTTGGCTCTGAAAGGGACAGGATCACATTGTCTGCAAATAAGGAGATGGAGTGTGCTTGTTGTGTGACATAAATGCCAGATATGTATTGGTGGGATCTAATTTTTTAGGCAAGGGGCTCCAATAGAAGGGCAAATATCAAGGGGGATAATGGACACCCTGGTCTTGTCCCGTTAGTGATGTTGAAGCTGTCAGAAAACATGCCTTTTGTGAAGACCATTGCGGAGGGACTAGTGTATAGTGCTAAGATGGCTGAACTAATTGTGCCTGATAGACCAAATTTGCATAATACTTGTCTTAAGTATCTCCAATGAATCCTGTCAAAGGCCTTCTCTGCATCTAATGAAAGAAGCAGAGAAGGCATCCCAGATGACTCCGCATTATGAAGAAGATTGATGATTCTACTCGTGGCGTCCGGTGCCTGATGACCCGGGACAAAACCAACCTGGTCTTGTTTTACCAGGGTGGGCAGGAACCATGCTAGTCTATTTGCTATAATCTTGCCATATATCTTCAAATCAACATTTAGTAATGATATGGGCCTGAAATTCTGTGGAGTGTCCTGTGTTTTACCAGGTCTGGGTAAAGTTACAATTGTGGCCATTTCTGGAGGGAATGAAGCTTTGGAAGCAGCAGTCTCATAATCTTTTAATAGATGTGGGCTTAGAATAGAATGGAACGTGCGGTAATATACAGATGGGAATATATCTGGGCCTGGAGATTTGTTATTGGGAAGAGACATGATTGTTTTTTGGAGTTCATCTATAGAGATTGGTTCGTTTAGAGATTTTAGCTGGTCTGCATCTAGTTTGGGCATGGAGATTGAGTCCAGGAATTCCTGAATCAACTCAGGAGAACTTTGTGGTGTGGATTTGTCATCTTTAAGTTATAGAGAATATAATAATAGTCTCTAAAAGCGTTAGCAATTTCTTTTGGGTTAAAGAGTTTATTTCCTGTAGTTGGATGGAAAATAAATGGTATTTTTTGTTTAACAGTTTTTTATTTTACCTGGTTAGCTAATAGCTTACCTGCTTTATTATCTTGGCTGTAAAAGTGAGCTTTCTATTTCCGTGTAGTGTGGTTATGTTGAGAAATAAGAAGTAATCTAAGCTCATGCCTGGTTTTACCCAGTTTTGAGCAAATTTTAGGATCAGGAGCTTTTTTATTTGCCAATTTCAAATTTTCGATTTGGGAAAGTAGATCATTAAACTCCTGGTTCCGCTGCTTTTTATTAACACTGCTTAATTTTATGAGGATTCCTCTCATGTACGCTTTATGACAGTTCCATGTCATGAAGGGATCCATCACCGATGGGGCATTAGTAAGGAAGGAATCTCGGAGCTGTTTAGTAATTTTGAGTTTATGGTCTGGGTGTTCAAATAAAAAAACATAATTTTTCCCTCTATTTGCCCGTGTTTTGGTGCGGGACCCCTCAAACTCCATGGAAACTGGAGCGTGGTCTGACCATGAGATGTTATGTATGGTAGACCCACTAACATTTTGCAGGAGAAATTTGTGAACCAAAAAGTGATCAATTCTCAAGTATGAGTGATGCACACTCGAGAAGTAGTAGTCCCACTCAGTCGATTGTTGGCATCGCCACATGTCATACAAGTCTTCTGAGGACATGAAGTACGAGAGGGTAGCTCTGTTACTTTGTTTTTGCATCCCAGCCGAGATGTCCAAAGATTTATTGGGTATGGCATTAAAATGGCCGTATACTATGGTATGGCCCTTTCACACCTCACGTACCAATTTCCAAATCTTATGCAAAAAGGATTTTTGTTTCACGTTTGGTAGGTACACGTTTACTATGGTGTAGATCACATTATTTACCTCACATACGAGTACAATATATCTACCCATTTGTTGATGAGAATAGCAACCCCTCTTTTCTTTTTAGGAGCATTAGAACAGATTATCGTTGGGAAGCATCGATGTTGACATTTTGGAGGTTTTTGAGAAGAAAAGCGAGTTTCTTGCAGACCTAAAAAATCACTTTGTAGAATTCTCGCTTCCTTCCATAACATGCTTCTTTTCTGTGGGCTGTTTAGTCCCTAACCTTGAATGAAGAGATTTTAAACCCAATGGTATTGTCTATATGTGGAAAGAGTCATTGGAGACCTTAGATCTTCAATCGGTGTAGGTGTGTAATCACTCGTCAGAAGAGACTTAAAGTATATGGTGCTAACAATGAGCCAGAGGTCAGAGTGCTGCAAAACGAGTTCAAAAGTATAATGCACCACAGATTAAAACAAAATTCATAATCTCCGATGTAAATACAAAATTGAGTGCAAAAAAGAAATGATTCAACTGAATCTGTAGAGATATTATCCCGTAACTCACAAGGGGACAAAAAAAAGAACTAGGTGTATGACCACAGATTCACCGGAGCTAAAGTTATATAGTAGTGACACTGTGTTACCTGAACCATCAGTCATTTTTGTCGGGTGGCCAGTTAGGTGATCGAGGAAGCGGTGAGGAGGATGCTGATGGATGATTTGTCTGTTTCCAGGATATTCCACTCTCTTAAAAGCTGTATGCCTTCTTCTACCGAGTTAATGTAAAAGGCTTTCCCCTCTTTTGTGATGAGAAGTTTCGCTGGGTATGCCCATCTATAGGTGATATGATGGTTTCTCAGAGTTTTTGTGATAGTGGCCATATTCCTCCTCCTTTGCATTGTATAAGCTGATAAATCGGGATAGAAGGAAAGGCCTTGGGTACAAGATGGTGCGTTTTCAGGGTTCCTCAAGAGCTGGAGGAATTATTCTTTGGTTTGATAAAAATGAATCCGAGCGATCGTATCTCTTGGTAGATGATCTAGTAGATGTCTGGGTTTTGGTAGCCTGTGGATCCTATCTATAGATAGGTCTGTCAAGAAGCATCAGGTAGAAGTTTCTGGAGAATATTCTGGAAGTATGCATGCAATTCGGGTGGTTTGACCGACTCAGGCATGCCACGTTTTTTAATGTTGTTTCTCCTTGAGCGGTCTTCAAGGTCGGACATTTTTTTAAAAAAAATTGTTTATTAAATATTTTCAAGTATACAGAAACAGAGTATACATTCACATAGAAAAGTCATTGAAAGCAGTATAATCCTAATGAAACAAAAATGTTGTAGCTTATTATGCATAAATAAAAATAACATAAAGTGTCAGATGATTCTCAGACAATACATACACATCATGGTAAAGAATAGGAGGATCAGTTAGTGGGATAAAGCAATGTTGTGGTCATTGGCAATATTTTACTCATACAATAGAGGAATCTGTCATTTCACCTCATTAACTCAGGACTACCTGGGGATTCTCTATGTTGTATTCAGAGGAGTCCCAGTTTCCCCATATAACATCAAATCTGGGGAGGGAATCATCAATTATGGCTGTGATAAGTTCCATCTTGCGAATATCTGTGATGACTGACAAAAATTGTGCAAAAGTAGGGGGGATACTGGCTAACCAACATTGGGGTATAACCCGTTTAGCCGCTAGTAAAATGAAACCCATCAGTTTTCTGAGGGTTCTTGGCATTTTTGGGAGGGGCAGGCCTAGTAAGAGATGTATAGGTTGGTGGGGTACAGAGATATCTAGGACCTTCTCCAGAAGGGCATGAATCTGTGACCGGTATGGCACGATCAGAGGACATTCCCAAAATATATGGAAATGGGTACCTAAAGATGAACTACATCTCCAGCACTGCCCAGAGGTAGTCAGTTTCTGTCTTAGTAGAAATTCTGGGGTCCTGTACCAAAACATCGGTATTTTATAGGTTGTTTCTTTCTAGGTCACACATCTAGATATCTTAGATGCACTTTCCCAAATAGTAATACTTACTTATGTTGGGTGCTCCCAAACCTCCACCAGCTCAGGTTGCAAAAAGTACCGAGCTAGCTATCCTATGTGATTTATGATTCCATATAAAGTTTAGGAAATTTCGTTGGATTAGCATTAGTTGGGACATTGGAATCTTAACTGGAAGAGTCTCAAAGAGATAGAGGAGCTTAGGAAGCACCGACATTTTGAGGACATTTATCCTTCCAAGAAGGAATAAGGGAAGTGTTGTCCATGTCTTCAAAAATTTGTTAGTCTCTATAAACATAGGGAGAAAATTGCCCTGAAAAAGAGTGAAATATGAGGAAGTCAGGTGGACACCTATTTTAAGGAGTGGGGGCACCATCAATTCTTGAAATTTTCCTGTAAAGTCGAGAGCATATCTGTTGAAAGGTTAATAGGGAGAGCTTCAGTTTTGGTCGGATTTATTTTAAAACCTGAAATATTACCAAATTTAGTTAGGATTTCATGGAGAGAAGGAAGTGATATATGGGGATGGGTCACTGTTAATAGCATATCATCAGTGAATAAGGACAACTTGTACTCCCGATGTCTCAGCGCCACTCCCCCTATATCTGGGTGGGAATGAATAGCTTCAACCAGAGGTTCCAGACTTATGCCCCGTACACACGGTTGGATTTTCCGACACAAAATGTGTGATAGGACCTTGTTGTCGGAAATTCCGACCGTTTGTAGGCTCCATCACACATTTTCCATCGGAATTTCCGACACACAATTTGAGAGCTTGCTATAAAATTTTCCGACAACAAAATCCATTGTCGGAAATTCCGATCGTGTGTACACAAATCCGACGGACAAAGTGCCACACATGCTCAGAATAAATTAAGAGATGAAAGCTATTGGCCACTGCCCCGTTTATAGTCCCGACGTATGTGTTTTACGTCACCACGTTCAGAATGATCGGATTTTACGACAACTTTGTGTGACCGTGTGTATGCAAAAGAAGTTTGAGCCAACATCCGTCAGAAAAAATCCATGGATTTTGTTATCCGAATGTCCGATCAATGTCCGACCGTGTGTACAGGGCATTAGAATGAAAAGTAAAGGGGATAAGGGGCATCCCTGTCTGGTACCGTTACTTAGGGAGAATGGCGAAGAGACATGGGAAGACAGCTGTAACTGGGAAGTGGGTGTGGAGTAAAGCGCTTTCAAAGCGTGTATAAAGGGGCCTGAAAATCCATATCTAGCCAAAATAGCGAACATAAATGACCAGTTTAGGCGATCAAATGCCTTCTGGGCATCTAAACTAAGGACTACTGCAGGTTTCTTAGTTTTAGTCAGTAGGTCAATAAGATCGATATTTCTTCTAGTGTTATCTCCTGCGTGTCTAGTGGGAATAAAACCAACCTGGTCTTTATGTATGAGTGAGGGGAGAAGTAGGGATAGTCTGTTAGCTAGGATTTTATTGAAAATTTTATAATCAGAGTTCAGGAGGGCAATGGGGCGATAATTGTCTGGTAATGATAAATTCTTATCGGGATAACTGTAATAAAGGCGTGGAGGAATTGAGAGTGTGGGACAATCCCTGACATCAGAGAGGTAAACAGACTTATCATATGGGGCATTAGAACTGATAGGAAGCTTTTAAAGTATGAGTAAGGAAGTTCGTCGGGTCCAGGAGATCTGTGGGTCGGAAGTTGGTTAATAACCGCAGTAACCTCTGCAGCAGATATAGGTGCATTGAGTCCCGAGCGTTTCTCAGGGGAGAGTGTAGGGAGATTTAGAGACTTAACGAAGGCATCAAATTTTTCTTGAGTGAATTTCGGAATTTTGGTCTGTGGCCAAGCAGTTATAGAGTTTTTGGTAATAATCACCAAAGACCTTGGGCATGTGTTGGGGGCAATAGTTGGGTTTACCATTGGGTTGCAGTATTAAATCAGGGATTGAGGCTGCGGGTCTTGGCTTTAATTTATTGACTAACATTCTGTGGGGCTTATTAGCAAATTCGTAAAATTTTTGTTTGGACCAAAGCAAGGATTTAGCAAATGTATTCAGGTCTAGAGATTTGATGCGGTTACGTAATGATACCACAGATATAAGGCGCTCCACCGTGGAAAGGCTGACAAGGGACTCCTCTGCTTTAGATAGATCATGTAAAAGTGACAATCTTTGGAGAGCTTGGTCTTGCTTGAGACGGGAGCTTGAGGAGATGCATTCTCCCCTGAAAAAGGCCTTATGAGTCTCCCACAGAGAAGACGCCCCAGAAACCGAACCCTCGTTGAGTTCAAAGAATTCTGTCAGTTTTTTCTGAAGATGGATGTAAATATCAGGTATTTTAAGAAGGGTCTCATTAAGATGCCAATGACATGTCCTAGATGTAGGTTTGGTTAGGAGAAGGTCAAGGACTATGGGGGCATGGACCGACCATGTAATTGTATTAATTTCTGAGTGAACTACATATGATAATAAGGGCGCAGAGACAAAGAAGTGGTCCAATCTTGTATATAACTTGTGGGGGGTGAATAAAATGTAAATTGTTCGGCCCTAGGGTGTTTTACCCTCCAAGTATCAAAGAGGTTGTGAGCTCTGATAAGTTTTCTAAAAGATGTAGCCAGTTTTTGAACCTGGGGGGGTGGGGTATGTGCAAAAAGAGCAAATCTGTCTTTAGTCTGGGACATGCACAATTTAAAATCACCCCCAATGACCATGAAAGGTTGAGAAAAAGATTGCAGTTTTTCAAAAAATATCTCAAGAAATCCAATCTGTCCTGTGTTGGGTGCATACACATTGGCTAGGGTAAATGAAACATTTTCGTGATCACAGCTCAGGAGAACAAAGCGACCTTGAGGGTCTAAATATGTCGATCTGACACGTGAGTTACGTTTCAGTAATATGGCCACTCCAGCCTTTCCAGAGGGATCGGATGCTATATAGGGAAATGTTTGGAGGCAAATTTAAAAGAGCCCTCCGCCTTGAAATGTGTCTCCTGAACCATGATCACTTCTGCTTTAGATGTCCTAAACTCTTTCAACGCCAGCCAACATTTGCGGATGGAACCTAGACCTTTAACATTGCATGACAATATACTTACAGCCATAACTCAGGTATGTGAGTAAAGCATATATTACATTTAAAGAGTGGTGGAGAAACGTGTACCATGATGTATAAAACATAGCAACAAAAACATCATTAATAACCATATGACAGTATTGTATAATTTTTGAAACATAACTGTATTTTGAATATGGGTCAGAAAAAAAACCCATGTGTAGAGAAAAATCGATTGAAACAAGGGACTGGGAAATAGAAATAAAACCAAGAAAAAAAAAAAAAAAGGGGGGATCCAAGATAGGACCAAAAAGGAAAAAGAAAAAAAGAAAAAAAATATACCAATTAGGTATTAGGCCTGAGGAACGTGAATGCCTCAGGAAATCACGGTCTCGATTCAAGACCATGGTAAGGGGGGCATGTCAGCCTACAAAATCAGTCGTGTAGACCTCCGCCCAATCCGAACAGCTTATAAAAAGAAAGAGGAAAAAACAGGGAACCACCAACATGGAGGTTTTTCGTGCAGGAATGTAGCAAACAGGCAAATGTGTAAGGCACTTCAGGTGTGGAAGTTTGACTCTGAGCCCAGAGTCTTAGAACACATAAGTCAAAAATAGGACCTACGTGTAAAGAGGGAATAAAAGGATATGTCATAGGTCATTTTCAGGTAGGGCCTTTGAATGATGCAGCTCTTTTGAGGAGTAGCTGGTGTCTTCCTTGACCTCTGGCGCACCGGGGTCCAGATTTTCCCAGGCGTGGACATCTGTCGAGATGGCGGAATTTGTATCTGCGGATCTTCATCTGGTATGGGAGGGAGACCTAGGTTTTTGATAAAAGTCTGACATTCTTGCAGGTCTCGCATGGAGTGTTGTGAGCCGTCTTTAATGACCGACAGTCGGAACGGGAAGCCCCAGTGATAAGGGACTTTGTTTTGCTGCAAGTGAGAGGTAACTGGGCGTAAGGCACAGAATTTAGCCAAGGTGATGGGCCATAAGTCATTAAAAATTTGAAGTTTTGTGTGTTTAAATTCAACCCTTGATCTATTTCGAGTAGCAATGGTCAAGGCCTCCTTGCTCTCATAAAAATGGAAACGAGCGATGATGTCCCTAGGATTAGCACCTTGAGGAGGTTTAGGTGCCAGTGATCTATGTGCTCTATTTAGGCACCATTCTATGTCAGGAATATGAGGTACCAACATTACAAAGAGAGCAAGGAGGTAGGGTTGAATTTCTTTATCTGGTATGGATTCCGGGACTCCACAAATGCGTAGGTTCTGGCGGCGTTCTCGATTTTTGAAGTCCTCTTGCTGCATCTGTAGTTTTGAGACTGTATTTTTCAGGCCTGCATTTTCTTCCTCTAGGACATGGATATATTGAACCATGTCGTCAAATTTAGTTTCCAGATGATCTGTACGTTCACCTAGCTAATCTATTTCGCCCCCAAGCTCATGGGCTAGCTTATTTACTTCTTTGGTGATGTTATGGGTGATGCTGTGGAGTAGAACTTGCAGCTTGGTATCTAAAACATCTACTGTCACAGGTAGTGATGTTGCGGGGGAGGCAGGTGGTTGTGGGCGCTGTGAAGAGTCTTCAGTAAATAGAAAGGGGTCGACCAATGGGAAATTGTCCGTTTTGTTTCATGGCTGCCTCCGGAATACTTGAGGCCAGGGAGTGAGGCCTATGTAGGTATTTCTCCATTGAGTGGGCTTGCCGGAGTGCGGCCTGTGAAGCTTGTTTTGAGTATATGGTGCGTTGGTCTCCAATTTTACCCATACACCGTTCGGAGGATAGCTATGGGGTTCCCTGGAAGGTTAGCGTGTCTCCCGGATCTTGAAAAAACTAGCGTTGCGGAGTGGGAGATTCCGATGTGCAGGCGGAGGCCAGAACTTAAATCTCAGACGTCTTCCATTTTTGCAAGCTGCATATGCGTCTTACATTTGGCGGTTGTAAGGGTAATTATTTGAGTAGCTGTTGAAGAGCATAGTATTCCCAGTGGTGAGTACCGTTGAGGGAGTGTAAAAGTGGACTGTAATGGATAGGGACAAAAGGAGCCTGGGTGTATCTGGAGTCCCAAGATGGCTGGCGACCTTCGTGTGTAGGCCGAAGCCGCGGACTTTCCTATGGGCCGGCCGTGTAAGCTCTGCTTCGTTTGGGGCCTAAGGAATCTTCACTGATCACAGATGATGGGGCAGTGGGTAGACATTTTCAGGGGTATTAATTGTGAGAGCATAGAGACAGATAGACCACTACTCACTGTGCCCACGGGAGAAGGATGTGGCCGGATCAATAGGCTGCAGGCTGTGAACTGATGCCAGGCCGCGGTATGTCGGGGCTCACGACTGGAGATCCACAGGCAGCTCGACTCTGCTGTAGGCCTGTCCAGTGTCCTCCGGAGGTATGCTGCTGGAGAGCTGAGATAGGATGCTCGCTCAACCTCCGAATCTCGATGTTTAGGAGCAAGGGAGCCGACAGGCCTCAAGATGATGGCGGGCCTCGAGCCCAGAGATCAGGGAGCCGGGCCGGGGTGTACACAGCCGTGTAGAGTCCGCAGTGAAAAAATAATTAGCTGCAGTTGTGGTAGAGAATGTCCTGGGGAGTATGCTGGAGGTTTAAAGGATCTCCGGGGTGGGAGAGAGGGAGGATGGCAATGGATTATCACTGGCTGTGCAGAGCTTAACACAAGCACGTCTTCCTTGCTCTGTGTCCGGACACGCCCCCCCAAGGTCGGCCATTTTAGCCTTCATGTTTTGTAATTCGTCCTCCCTCTCATTGTGGGCATCAATTACTTCATTAATGGTGCCAGAAAATTCTCCCATCTTGCGTTCTATGTGGGTAATTCTGGTATCAACAGCTTTTATTTCCGCCTTGAAATGATTTGTATGGGATAGGATGTCCGCATGTATAGTACTGCGTAGCGATACCAGCATATCTTTCAGAGTTGTATCAATCACTGGCTGTTTTTTAGTGGGGAATTCTAAGATGGAGCCCTGGAGTTCCCTGGTGTCCATAAGAGATGTATCTATCTCCTCCTTCTCCATGTCCTTTCTCTGTATGTGCTGCTGCTTTGCCTTAACAGGGCTAGATGAGGAGGAGGATGATTGAGATTTACTATTTTGCCCCTTTTTTTTGTGGCTGGTAAGAGTGAAGCTGAACTGTGTTGTAGTGACCATAGAGCCTGCCACGCTCCCTGTTACTGTGCTTATCGGCGCCATCTTGAATCTGTGCACCATGGAGCTGCTGGAGAAAGTCCGTCATCTTGCTAATTCACCAGGTCTCTTTCCGTTTCCTTGATATGTTCTCTACGTGTGCCCGACCTTCTGGGAAGATAAACCGCCGCAATCCGAGGCTCAGGAATGGAGATATTCACTCCGGTAGGTCAGTGATTGATGGAGCTCTCTTACACCGCAGCCATACTCCTCAGTAGCCGGCTACCCTTCCCGATCTAAGCCTTTAAAGTACCCTTCAGCTTCTTTTTGGAAATGTTATACACAGATCTTAGTGAGAGTACTGATTGTCACTTTAACCACCTCAATACAAGGCATTTACACCCCCTTCCTGCCCAGACCAATTTTCAGCTTTCAGCGCTCTCACGCTTTGAATGGAAATTACTCATGCAACACTGTTCCCATATGAAATTTATGTCCTTTTTTCACACAAATTGAGCTTTCTTTTGGTGGTATTTAATCACTAGTGGGTTTTTAATTTTTTGTGCTATGAATAAAAAAAGAACATATATTTTTTGAAAAAAAAGCCTCTTTCTTTTTTTCTGTCATAAAATTTTGCAAATTAGTAATTTTTCTTCATAAATTTTGGCCAAAATTTATACTGCTATATAGCTTTGGTAAAAATAAGCCAAATTAGTGCATATTGTTTGGTCTTTGTGAAAGTTACAGAATTCAAACTATGGTGCCCAACACTGAAAATTGATCACATCTGATCAGGCCTTCAGTACATCACCTGTATCTCATTTCTTGAGACACTAACAAGTCAGGAAAGTACAAATACCCCCCAAAAGAACCCCTTTTTAGAAAGTAGACATTCCAAGGTATTAAGTAGCATGGTGAGTTTTTTAAGTTGTATTTTTTCCCACAATTCTTTGCAAAATGAAGTTTTTTTTTTTTTTTTTTACAAATTGTCATATTATCAGGTTATTTCTCTCACACAACATATGCATACAACAAATTACACCCCAAAATACATTCTGCTACTCTTCCCGAGTATGGAGATACCGCATGTGTGAGACTTTTACACAGCCCAGCCACATACAGAGGCCCAACATTGAAGTAGCACCTTCAGGCGTTCTACGAGCATAAATGACACATCTTATTTCTCAACCACCTATTACAATTTTGAAGGCCCTGGAGCAGCAGGACAATGGAATTGCCCAGAAAATGACCCCATTTTGGAAAGCAAACACCCCAACATATAATCTATGAGGCATAATGAGTCTTTTGAATGGTTCATTTTTTTCCAGAAGTTTTTGAAAAATGTGTAAAAAAATTAAAACACAAAGTTATCAATTTATAAGATATTTCTAACACATAGCATGTATATAAAAAAAATTACACCCCAAAATACATTCTGTACTCTTCCCGAGTATGACGATACCACATGTGTGAGACTTTTACACAGCCTGGCCACATACTGAAGCCCAACATTGAAGCAGTACTGTGACAGACCTAGCCAGAAAAGAGGCTTTTGGAGGGGACTGATGGCTAGCCTCCTGCAAACCGATTATGGTCCCTGGCATTTGGGGGGACGGTGCTCTTTGTGAGCTGTATGCCTGGGGACCCTGGAGGTGGCGTTACTTTAGATTCAGGTCCATGTCCCCCAAGACACACAGACTCTGGGGACCCTGGATATGCCATTGTGATGGGAGTCACTAATAGGGGCACAAGGTGAATGAGAACCCCACTATGATCTGTGCTAGTCAGAAACTCAATGCTGTATATATGTGTATATAGAATGTGTACTGTTTGCTGTGCTACTTTGGGGTGGGGCTGTATTCCAATGTTCTATTGTGTTTGTCTGCCTTGGATCACAGGATGTGTATTGCTGTGAGGAAAGGGGGAGGGGGGATTCCTGCAGCAGTCCCCCTGTTAAGACTGGTTACTGATGAGAAGTTAAGCACACCTGACCTGTGTGTCCATTGTTATTGGACAGTTTAACCCGCCCTGTTTTCCAAGGGTGGGGGGGAAATGTTTTGAAGTGGGGTCTGTATAACATGTGTTTTTTGAATAAAGTTTCATTCCTGCTTGGAACCTGAAGACAGAGCTGTGTCTCGTTTTTGGGGTGGATTATTTGTATGGGTTCCTTGCTTGGCTGATTGGAGTGTTCGGTAGCTGCCTTTGTGTTTGGGTTTGAAATGTCCTAAACGACTTTAACCCCTTTCATACTCAGGGTGTCGTTACAAGTACCTTCAGGCGTTCTCATTTCATTCCTACCTATCACACTTTTGAAGGTCCTTGAGCACCAGGACAGTGGAATTACCCACAAAATTACCACATTTTGGAAAGCAAAAACCCAACGTATATTCTATGAGGCATAGGCTGCAGATAGGGGCTTGAGTACTCTGATGGGCTGCAGATAGGTACTCGGGTAACTTGATGAGCTGCAGACAGGTACTCAGGTACTCTGATGGCCTGGTGACAGGTGCTCGGTTACTCTGATGGGCTACAGATAGGTACTCAAGGACTCTGATGGGCTGGTGACTGGTATTCAGGTACTCTGAAGGGCAGTGACAGGTACTCAGGTACTCGGTACTCATATGAACTGTGACAGGTACTCAGATGGACTGTGAGAGGAACTTGGGTACTCAGATGAACTGTGACAGTTACTCGGGTTCTCAGATGGACTGTGACAGGTACTCAGGTACTCTGATACTCATATGGACCGTGACAGGTACTCAGGTACTCTGGTACTCATATGGACTGTGACAGGTACTCAGGTACTCTGGTACTCATATAGACTGTGACAGGTACTCAGGTACTCGGGTACTCAGATGAACTGTGACAGGTACTCGGATGAACTGTGACAGGTACTCAGATGAACTGCGACAGGTACTTTGATGGGTGGTGACAGGTCCTCTTTATTGGGGGGGCAATAAGTGTGTGTTGGTGTACACTGTAAGTGGTAATTAGATGTTACTGTTATCTTCTTTTCACACATGATCGGTGTGTGAGGAGGAGAAGATGGTAACATCTCGTTACCACTCTGTATTTACATTTAGTGATCGGCTGTGAAAGGATCACAGCTGATCATATGGTAAACAGCCGCCGGCCAATGGCTGTTTACCAGCATTGGTGACGAGTAGTGTTCCTGAGAACATGCCACCACCGACGTGCGCAGCACGCTCACAATCGCGCGTATGCGCCGTGCAAAATGGGGCGGCACCACCTGTGATCGGCGGTGACTTTGTCACCGCCAATCACGTGGTAAACAGCCATGCCCAATGGCTGTTCACCCCCCTCGGTGGCGAGCAGTGTCTCCGTGACATGCCGACACCAAAGGTACAGGGCTGCGTGCACACGATCGTGCGCATGCCCTGTTTAAATCATATCATATGACGCCCGCCCAGAACAAGAGCCGCCTGGCCGTCATATGATGGCCGGTGGGCGGCAAGCGGTTCAACATGTTTCCGCAGGCTTTTAACAAATGCACAAAGTATGTAAGCTTGACACCATAGCACTGAGGTATTCCGGAGAAATTTAAGAGACTGTCACAAGTAGTCACTCTTCCTGCATAATCAGAACTGGATGGTGTAGACAATGCAGCCCTCTTCTGACCGGAGAATCTTGCAATTATACAAACAAAATAAAACAAAGGGTACAAACTCCTAGTACGTTATCTACAGAACTTTATTATAGGATATAAATATAGGATAGAATATAAATATAAAATGCTAGCTACCATAAATATATACCATCTAGTTAATCTAGGCAGCTGCTAGCACTGATCATGCCCCAAGTGACCATGCAAATCAAACTAAAATACAGAGGAGAGTGTTGCGCTATCTTAATCTAAATTTTTGATAACCACAAAAATATTATACTTCCATTAGTACTTACACCAAATCAAAATCAAATAATTAGGATCATTTGATATTAGTGCCTTATCCAATTCTTAAAGTGTCCAAAATGACAAAATAGTGATTATGTGCAACAATATAATACAGTGTATACACTTATAACATCTTATTAACAAAATCCCTGTAAAGTGCTCCAATAATATAATATAATGCTCCAGTGCACTAAAGTGCTACGTTCAAAATTCTTCATGCGATAACATGCGTTGATGTACATATAAAGTCCATTCCAATTTAATCAGATCCACAGACTATATTAGTAATTACTAATGACCAAACGTGTACTTGTGCCCACTCGCGTGCACCCCCCTTCAGTGTGTGTGCTCACCTTAGAGCGTGTAACCTTGCAATTAAGCTTGGTCAAAACATGCATATGAACCTCCTCAGTACAGTCCTTGAACTCAGAGGAGGTTCATATGCCTGTTTTGAACATAAGCAAGAAGTAGATATATCAGGCAGGGGTGATCCAGGAGAGTTGTCAGACGCAGCCGGGTCAGGAACAAGGTCAGCAGACATGGATAGGAATCAGGAGCACAGGAAACAAAGCTGAAGACAATCCAGCACTGAAGCCAGGCAGACTCTCAGTTTAACCACTTGCCGCCCGCCATATAGCAAAATGACAGCGGCAAAGTGGTTTCAATATCCTGACTGGATGTCATATGACAGTGATGGCGAACCTTTTTGAGCCCGAGTGCCCAAACAGTGACACAAAACCAACGTATTTATTTCAAAGTGCCAACATGGAATTACACCTACCAGTGGCTCTGTACAGAGGAAGGGACTGATCATCCCTCTGAATGAGCCCTAAGGAACCAAAAACGTATGATTCTGCCCAGAAAAAACCTTTTGTGCTTTTTCAAAGGAGTGTGTTATGCTCAGCATACAGGGATCAGATGGTGCATTGTGCTCAGAATACAGGGATCAGATGGATGCATTGTGCTCAGAATACAGGGATAATATGAATGCATTGTGCTCAGAATAAAGGGATAATATGGGTACATTGTGTTCAGAATACAGGGATCAGATGGATGCATTGTGCTCAGAATACAGGGATTAGATGGATGCATTGTGCTCAGAATACAGGGATAAGATGGATGCATTGTGTTAAGAATACAGGGATCAGATGGATGCATTGTGCTCAGAATACTGGGATCAGGTGGATGCATTGTGCTCAAAATACTGGGATCAGGTGGATACATTGTGCTCAGAATACAGGGATAATATGGATGCATTGTTCTCAGAATACAGGGATAATATGGATGCATTGTGTTCAGAATACAGGGATCAGATGAATGCATTGTGCTCAGAATACAGGGATCAGATGGATGCATTGTGCTCAGAATACAGGGATCAGATGGATGCATTGTGCTCAGAATACAGGGATCAGATGGATGCATTGTGCTCAGAATACAGGGATCAGATGGATGCATTGTGTTCAGAATACAGGGATCAGATGGATGCATTGTGCTCAGAATACAGGGATAATATGGATACATTGCGCTCAGAATACAGGGATAATATGGATGCATTGTGCTCAGAATACAGGGATAATATGGATGCACTGTGCTCAGAATACAAGAATAATATGGATGCATTGTACTCAGAATACAGGGATAATATGGATGCATTGTGCTCAGAATACAGGATAATATGGATGCATTGTGCTCAGAATACAGGGATAATATAGATACATTGTGCTCAGAATACAGGGATAATATGGATGCACTGTGCTCAGAATAAAGGGATAATATGGATGCATTGTGCTCAGAATACAGGGATAATATGGATGCACTGTGCTCAGAATAAAGGGATAATATGGATGCATTGTGCTCAGAATACAGGGATAATATGGACGCATTGTGCTCAGAATACAGGGATCAGGTGGATGCATTGTGCTCAGAATACAGGGATCAGGTGGATGGATTGTGCTCAGTGCAAGTGACTGCATTGCTGGGGGATACCCTCCCCTATCCTGGTGGCGCACTATGTGCTCACAGAGAGGGCTCGGCATGCCAGCTGTGGTACGTATGCCATAGGTTCGCCATCACTGTCATATGACATCTTCAGGATATTAATCCACTGCGTGCCCCCTGGGGCGCGCATCGCGGCGATCGTTTTTGCGGTGTGTTGGTCTGACACACCGCAACTCCGATCTAGGTAAAGAGTCTCTGGTGGAGACTCTTTACCAAGTGATCAGCTGTATCCAATCACGGCTGATCACAATGTAAACAGGAAGAGCCGTTGATGGGCTTTTCCTCACTCGTGTCTGTCAGAGGCGAGTATAGGAGAGCCGATCTGCTGCTCCTCTGACAGGGGGGTCTGTGCTGATTGATTATCAGCGCAGCCCCCCCACGGATGCCCACACTGGATCACCTGACCACCAGGGATTCCCACCACCAGGTATGCCACCCTAGACCACCAGGGATGCCAATCAGTGCCCACAATGGATGTCAATCAGTGCTCACAATGGGCATCACTGATTGGAAGGCATTATTGTTAGGCACTGATTGCATCCATCAGTACCATACATTACAGTACATCAGTGCCACCTATCAGTGCCCATCCATGCCCATCCGTGCCGCCTATCAGTGCCCATTCGTGCCGCCTATCCATGCTGCCTATCAGTGCCCATCCATGCCGCCTATCAGTGCCCATCCGTACCGCATATCAGTGCTGCCTATCAGTGCCCCATCAGTGCCACATATTAGTGCCCATCATAAGTGCCCATCAATGCCACCTCATCAGTGCCACCTCATTGGTGCCACCTCATCAGTGCCCATCAGTGCTTCTTTATCAGTGCCCATCAGTGCAGCCTCATCAGTGCCCATCAGTGAACGAGAGAACTTACTTATTTACAAAGTTTTGCAACTGAAACAAAAAAAAGCGTTTTTTTTCAAAATTTACGGTCTTTTTTTTTTTTTTTTTTTTTTACAAAATAGATTTTTATTGAAAGAGAAAAAAATAAAACAATATAATAGTGTAACAGTATCATCATACAGTTGTACAAGAGTTGGGGAACAGACATAGATTCTTACAATTAATACAAGAATAACAATGAATCGGCTATAACAGAAAATCTCTTGTTGATGCTTTATAGTATATGTATGGCGGGGTGGTTTGGGCTAATCCATTATCACACTGAAGTGACTGTCGAGAGGTTGGTGTTAATTATGGTGGCATAAAATATATCCTCTTATTTTTCCCCCTCTTTCTCTCCCTCCCCTCCTTCCAAGTTGCAGTTATAATTTTGGGGGAGGATTCCCACTCGTTGGGTGAAGGCGTAAGGGTTTGTATGACAATTCAATCCACATATACAGATGAGGTATTGGTCGGGATCTCTGTTAGGAGATCCGTACCGTACAGGGGTTTAAGAGGGGTTGTGTGTGGATATTGAGAAATAAATGAAGAGAGAAGAAGAAGTAAAGGAGAGAAGAAAAGAGAGAAAAGAAAAAAAAAGGGGGGGGGAGATCTATGGGAAGTGAGGGGGGAGGAGAGGGAACTAGAAGGGGGGGAGCGGGGAGATCGAGGGAGATAGAGGGGTGAATGTCTCCTCGGTCTCCGCCATTTGTGGTGTAGATTAGGATTGGTATTATTTTTTGGTGAAGTAGGTCATGTTTGTCCGATCTCTACTCTCGGAGAGTAGTACTGGGCTAATTTCGACGTGCGACCCCCCATACTCGTCCCTTGTTTAGGGGTGGGGGGTCTACGCCATCTGGGGAGGAAGAAGAGGTATATGAGAGGTGAAGCTGAGAGGGTTAAATAGTGTAGAAGTCGGGTGGTGGGTGGTGGTCTCAGGTGGGCAGTTTCAAGTCGGGAATTATTTCATCAGTGTTAGGTATCTGTCGGTAGACCGAAAGTGAGTCCAGCATGCCCACGTCTTGGAGAAGCTAGCTGGGGAGTCTCGTGAGATGGAAATTAGTTCTTCCATGTCAGCTATTTTATTAATTTGTGAGAACCATTCTTGGATGGTAGGAGCATGAGACATACCCCAGTGTCTAGGGATGCACATTTTCGCTGCATTCAGTAGGGGTAAGATCAGTGTCTTACGGTAGTATGGCGTAGATAAATCTGAGTGGTGAAACAGGCATCGGGTTGGGGAATGGTCTAAGTTGTAGGTCGATATTGATTCCGTGAGTTCTCGGACTTGCGTCCAGAATGATTGAATAGCTGGGCATGACCACAGGATATGTAACAGTGTGCCCGGTTCATCCCCACATCTCCAGCATTTGTTGGGGAATGAAGGGTTGATTTTGTTCAAGATGGCTGGGGTTCTGTACCATCGTGTCAGGGTCTTATAATTATTTTCCTGAATGGACACATTTAGGGAGCCTTTATGGGCAATCGTGAATATGTGTTCCCACTGGTCTTCTTCTAGTTCTGTTTGTAATTCTCTTTCCCATGATTTTCAAGCTTTCCTTTCTTTGGGGGAAGTTCCAGTAAATAGTATAGCATATATACTGGAGATTATATGTTGTTGGGGGTTAGATTGAGAGCATAAATGCTCAAATGGAGTGAGTGGTCGTGATATAGAAGAGTCACGATTGACTTCCCTTAAAAAATGTCTAATTTGGAAGTATGTCCAACATGGTAAAGGGTCGCTGGTGATGGCGGGTGTTAGTGTGAGGCGGTCTAGAAAAGAGCCGTCGCGGAAAAACTGATGTGCTTGTATGTTAGGTAGTTGCCATTGTTGTGCTAGAAATTGTGCGGACATGCCCGGAGGGAAGGCAGGGTTCTGTCTTATAGGAGTTAAAGGGCCCGGGGAGGAAGATATGTGTAATTTTCGGCAGGCATCCCTGAAGCATCCCAGGGTCGGTCCAATAAGAGGGTGATCTTTGAGAGTGGAGGGAATATGTGTCGACGCCAGCCAGGGTGCGGATTTAAACGGGAATGGGGACAGAGATCCCTCCAGTCTTACCCAATCTTTGTGTTGGGTGTGTAATGACCAGTCCACAATACGGGTAAGGTGACAGGCCCAGTAATATTTTTTCAGATCTGGAAGGCCAATGCCCCCCTTCGTCTTAGGTTGTGTTAGGAGATCGTAAGCGATTCTCGGATGTTTTTGTTTCCACAAAAATTCTGTACAAATCCTTCTATAGGATAAGAAAAATGACGGGGGGAGTTTAATGGGGATAGCTTGTAGAATATATAGAATGCGGGGAAGAATGTTCATTTTAATAATGGCTGCACGTCCGAACCAGGAAAACTGGGGTTTGTTCCAATTTTTGAGATCAGCAGAGATCATTTTGAGGATGGGAAGGTAATTTTTTGCAAAGAGATCTGATAGGTTCGTTGTAAGGTGAATGCCAAGGTATTTAATTGCGTTGCGTCGCCAATGGAATGGGAAGTTAGTTTCACACTGTGCAACTGTTTCTTTTGGGATGGTGACATTGAGAGCGTGTGATTTGGTGAAGTTTATTTTAAAATTAGAGATGCGCTGGAAGAGGTGGAAGTCTTTTAGTAAGTTCGGAATAGAGGTGTGGGGCTCGCTAAGGGAAAGTAGGATGTCGTCAGCAAAAGCTGCCAACTTATAAGTGTGGCCTGATATGGGTATTCCTTTGATATTTTCATTCCGCCTGAGGCAGTTCAGGAGAGGTTCAAGGGTCAATACAAAGAGGATAGGGGAAAGTGGGCAACCTTGCCTCGTTCCGTTGGTTATGGAGAAGGCGTTTGACAGATGTCCGTTAATCCGAACTCTGGCCGTGGGTGTCGTGTATAGAGACATGATTGAGTTAAACATGCGATTTAGGAGGCCTAGGTGTCGCAACACTGCCCCCATGTAGTCCCATGCCAGTCTGTCAAACGCCTTCTCCGCATCCAATGATAGGAAAAAACCCTTATGTTTATTAGTTGTCATCCAATGATGGAGATTTATGGCTTTAATGGTGTTGTCCCTTGCCTCTCGGCCTGGGACAAAACCAACTTGGTCTCCATCTATCAGTGATGGTAACAGAGGAAGCAAGCGGTTGGCTAGGATTTTTGCAAAGAGTTTTATGTCAACATTTAGTAGGGAAATCGGCCTATAGTTGTTTACCAGGGTCACGTCTTTTCCTTCCTTTGGTATAACTGTAATGTGGGCTTCAAGGAGTCTGTGGAAGGGTAGTGTGGAAGATGACAGGGAGTTGAGGGCTTTGAGAAAGGGGCCAGTAAGTGTCTCTATAAAGGTTTTAAAATATACGGCTGTGAAGCCGTCTGGGCCAGGACTCTTTCCGGCTTTTTATTGTTTGATTGCATTTTTAAGTTCAGCTTCCGAAATGGGGAGTTCTAATTGGCGAGCATCTTCTCTGTCAATCGGTTTAGGGCAATTGTCTTTTAAAAATTTTTTAATAAGGGATCGCCTATCCATATTATTAGATGAGCTGTCAGTTGGTGTGCCGAGATTGTATAGTGTAGAATAGTACGTTTCGGATTGGGAGGCTATGTCAGGGGCTGTGACTTTTGATCTGCCTTGGGAGTCGTTGATCGTATGGATATTGGAACGGGCTTTGTTCTTCTGGATGGCTCGGGCCAGATATTTTCCGCTCCTATTTCCAAATTCATAGAACAATTTCTGTTGTAGGATGAATTTACGTTTTGTTTTTTGTGATAACTCTGTGAGTAGATGTTCTCTTGTTTGTGTGAGTTCTTGATATGTCTGTTGGGCCTGAGTCTGTTTGTGAGCTAGCTCTAGGGTTTTGATCTTCTGGATCAGGTTTGAAATACTGGCTTGGTGGGCTTTTTTCCGCAACGTTTTAAGGGCAATAAGTTTACCCCTTAAGACGCATTTGTGGGCCTCCCATTGTGTTAGCGGAGATGTGTCTCCGTTGTCATTATCGATAAAGAAATTGTGTATGGCTTGTCTAATGTCTGCGATATCTCCTTCTGAGGTCAATAGGGTAGAATCTAGGCGCCAGATTTTAGAAACATTCTGATGCTCAGGGAAGGTCAGTGTCATTGTAATGGGGTGGTGGTCAGATAGGATCATTGGTTCAATTGTCGCATGGGAAAGGAATGGAAGGTCTGGTTGGGAGAGGAAGAGATAGTCAATTCTGGAGTATCTGTCATGAGGGGCGGAGAAGAAAGTGTAGTCCTTGACATTTGGATGGAGAGTACGCCAGGTATCATGTAAAAGCAAGTCGGTCAGTTGTAGTTTTATTTGGCGCAGAGTTCTGTATGGCAGCGATGTGGAGCCTGAAGAAGTGTCTAAAATTGGGTATAGGGCTACATTAAAGTCTCCCCCGAGTACGGTTAGACCAACGGAGAAGCCTGATAAAAGTTGAGAGATCTGTCTAAAGAAGCTAGATTGTGCAGAATTAGGGCTGTAGATATTAGCCAAGGTTACAGGCCGGCCCTGCAACTTGCCTTTTAAAAAGATGTACCTGCCATCTTTGTCAATGAGTGAATCAGTGAGTTCCCAGGATAAGTTTTTAGAGATCAGTATTGAGACTCCCTTAATCTTTGCCAGAGGGTTGGTAGAATGGTAGGAATGAGGGAACCAGTGATTTGTAAGCTTAGGAACCTTATCTGCACGGAAATGGGTTTCTTGGAGGAAAACTATGTTGGATTTTAGTTTGTGCATCATAGACAAAACTTGGCTGCGTTTTTCTGGGATATTGAGCCCTTTTACATTTAGGGATGTCACTTTTAGCGTATTGTGTTTGGTGGTAGGTGGTACGTGCGGCATACTTTAAAAGGATGTGGTCTTTTGTCGGCTTGGTCTATACACTTCTTCGAGTGTGTTAGGGGTGGTTCGTGGGGTTGTTGTTGGATCAGGATGGGGTAGTGGTGGTGAAGTGGAGGTGGCGGAGACCGAGGGGACAGTGGAAGGGGGGGTAAGGGCGATAGAGATGGGCTCGAAAAAACTGAATGCGAATATGGGGTGAGGAGGGGGAATCCGAAGTGGAAAAGGGGTCTCTAGGGGGTAGAGGAAGGGGAGAGGAAAGGGAGAAGAGGAAGAAAAGGGGTGAGAAGGGAGAAAAAGAAAGAAGAGGAAATAGAAGAAAAAAAGGAGAAAGGGTCTAGATATATATGTAGGGTCTAGGTGTACCGGAGGTAAAGAAGGGTTCAGGGACCCTTCTTATGGGATAGTACGTTGTCCGGTGTAGGTCAACGGGAGCGATAGGTTCCCGTTGTGTGGGGAGGTGAAAGGAGCCGGTATTAACGGGTTGGAAATACAGTGTAATCCTCTGGTCCTCAGAGGGGTATGGATGGTCTAGATAGAGGAGTGAGCCTATAAGTTGTGGTATTAGTCATGGGGATTGTGGACTGCACAAGGGAGATCTTAAATTTAAAGTAGAGTCATTGCCCGAGGCAGAATATCAAGTGAGGTCTCTTGAGGCAGGAGAATGAATCCGCCTGATTTAGGGGAGATGGCCTTGGCTGTTGTGGGGATGCGTAGTGGACGTCTAGTTGTGAGTCATTCACTTGTTTAGAGAGATATGTAAGGAATCAACTGTACAATTAACCTTATAACATTAACCAAACTCTATATATTTAGTATGTATCTCTTGCGTTAATTTTGCTCGCCTCGTTCTCAGAGTAGGCCTCCAGCCTGTGCGACCGAACCCCACATGGTATAAGAATAGGTAGCCCACAAGTTTACCAAAAAGGTAGGCCGGCCCGACCCACCCATGTGTTTATTCGTCTGAATGTCATAACATAGAAACCGTTAACCAGGCGGGATATGGGGATCTGTCACACATGCCGGAGGTCCATCCGGGTTCTTTTGCTTGGTTGCCAAAAACAAACATTGTATGTTGAGTTAAACTATTAATAGAGAAAACAAGAATATAAAGAAGTAAAATTACATATCCTTACATGTTAAGTACCTGGGTCTCAGGTCTGCCCCAAACGGGGTCGGCCATTTAGTTGGCGAGGTGTCTATCAAGATTCAACATATACTTTTTAGGTCATTCTGTAACGGGTATTCAGGTAATAACAGGAATAATAATGGTACCGATACCTTCTAGCAGGAATGTTAGCTTCCTCCGAGTTGAAACTCAACTTAGGATAACATGATAATATTTTATGTCAATATACATATCGGGTGAGCGACTCCACACAGATTGATGCTTTTACTAGGGTCATTGGGGTGTGCAGATTATAGCTTGTTTGCCATCTTAGTGGCTGTCAGGGTTTAGAAACCCGTTAACTAGTAATCGCTTGATTAGGTGAAAAGGGGGGTCTGATTATATGGAAATCAGCTCTTAGTATTAGGGGGACATCCATAGGGGTTGAATATGTGGAGATTGGGTGAAGATAAGGGTGTGATTGAGGTTCTGTGTGGAATCGCCCCTCTGGAGAGAAATCAACATCATTAACAAACAATCTTGAGTCCCGGTCTGTTTTCAAAAGGGAGTCAGTTAGAATAAGGGGATTTTGGCCAGGGGATGTGACTTGTGTCTGACACAGCAGGAACTGACACTTGCTTAGGGAGGTTCATAAAGGCCTAATTGAGGGTTAAGTAAGGGGGGGTGACAGGATGGGGAGGTGGAGGTGAAATAAAGAAAGGGACTATTATTATTGGGGGAGGCTATAATGCGTTCCCAAACATTAGTTATCTTCGTGCATGTTCATGTTATACTTGCGTGACCCATGTTCCGTTGCTTGAAGTCTGTGTTGAAATTGCTGTGAGATCAGACGGGTACGAGGGGGAGAGGTGGCGGGGTGGGGGATGTTTTCATAGGTTAGGCCAGTCTGTGGAACTGGGTGATAAGCGTCCGTCATGGACTAGGTGGGGGGGAGGCGAGGAATTGTGTTGGTCCTTTGAGTCAAATCATCTTGCTTCTGGCTTGAAGAAGAATCATTTGCAGGCATTCGGATGGTCATATTTTGGATTGACGTCTGTCTTGCATAGGCCTTTGCAGTGTCGAGGGTGAAAGGGTTTCAAGTGAGCGACAGGAGATAGTGTTGGGTTACCCCGTTATTCGGCACCCCCGTGACGGGGTCGCCTGTGAGCAGGAGAAGCTGTGGGGCTGTTGTCTGCAGGATTCCTGGGTCCTGGGGGCGTGTTGATCCTGGGAGAGTTGGATCTGCGCCTTCTTATGTGGAACTCATCGCGGACTGGGATGGCATCCATGGAGCTGGACCTTCTGAGTTGGGGAGGTCTGAGAGAGCGGTACCAGTCAGGCAGTTCAATAAACGGGATGTTCAGAATTTCACAGAATGAAGTGAGGTCTTCAAGCACTCTGAGATTAGCTGTTCGTCCTTGTGTTGATGCTGAGAGGCAAAAAGGGAATTTCCAGCGGTGTTGGATTCCGTTTGTGCGTAGTAGATCGAGGAGAGGGCGTAGGTCTCTCCTATTTTGTAGAGTGATAGGCGATAAATCTTGAAAGATTTTTATTTCTGAGCCTTGGCAAGAGAGATTGCGATGATCTCTGGCCCTGCGAAGGATTTCCTCTTTCAGCTTAAAGTTAACTAGGCAGCATACCACATCTCTGGGAGGGTCGGTCTCTCTACCCCGGGGTCTGAGAGCCCTGTGTAAACGTTCACATTCAATGGAGGTCTCAGGAGGTCTGCCTAGGAGATTGTTGAATACAGCTATGGTAGCCTGGGCAAGTTGGGTATGATCGATCGATTCTGGCATGCCTCTTACCTGTAGGTTGTGTCGTCTGCCACGATTGTCCAGGTCTTCCATGTATCTGTACAGGTCTCTGAGCTGAACGGAGTGTGCTTGTGATGAGTTCTGGAGCCTGTGGATGGCATTCTCACTGTGTGCTGTTGTTTCTTCAATGTTGTCCATGCGGACCGTCATGGACTGGATATCTCTCCTCAGGTCAGAGATGACCATTGCGAAGGTGGCTTTGATGTCCTCTGCCACTGTTCTGAGGTCCCCTATGTTCAGGGGGTGTTCTGTCGGCACATGCTGTGAGGGCGTTTGTGTCCGGTGTCTGCCAGAGGGGCTGAGGCTGGAGGAGCGCGCTGTGGCCGAGTAGGCCTGAGATGAAGCCGGGGCCTCACGTGGCTGCGTCCGGAAGATTTCCGGGATGCTGCGGCCCGCTTGTGAGTCCGGTCTCCGCGGAGATCGGGAACGGGATGGGGATGAGTTCCCCTTAGATTTCCCCATGTTTTTGGCTCTCGGATGGCTCTGTAAAGCTGCTGTTAGACCCTCTGAGAACCGGAGCGCAGGGATCAGGCGTCCATTAGAGTCCGGCGCCAAACCACGCCCCTCCGTCTTTTTTTTATTTGTTTAGCAGAAAATAAAAATCCCAGAGGTGATCAAATACCACCAAAAGAAAGCTCTATTTGTGGGAACAAAATTATAAAAATTTAGTTTGGGTACAGTGTAGCATGACCGCGCAATTGTCATTCAAAGTGCGACAGCACTGAAAGCTGAAAATTGGTCTGAGCAGGAAGGTGTATAAGTGCCCAGTAGAAGTGGTTAAATAGGCTGCTGGGCTCTAGAATCTGTGTGGCGCATTCCAGTCCTTGCTCATCTTGGTCTGTGACTCTGCACATGCGCATTAGAATTAGCACTTGCTGAACTGGAATTAGCAGCTGTTATATGAGAATGAGCACTTACTGCATAAGTTCTCTGACAGATATGTACATTGTTTGGTCCCAGTTTTCTTGGTGTACATATATCTGGTCTCCCAGCTGCTGATTCCTGACACACATATACTACAGGCCAGGAATGGGTAGGAAGGAAAGAAAATGTCATACCTTTCCAGGAAATGGCACATAATAGTCTTGAACATGTTCTAGACCAAATATAGAATTATAAATACTTTGGCAAGAAAGGAAAGTCATATGCGTGTGTTGTAACTCTTTGTTTAGCTGTTTGACTGGAGTTCAGTTTAAATGACTCCAACAGCTTCTAAATACATTTTGTTTTAAGTGGATAAAACAGGAAAAATAAAGTATTTTCTGAATTTCAAAATGTTCTGACTTCATGACTCCCCTATGATTCATGGTTCAAACAGTTCTTCAAATCCTATTGGTATTCCATTACTCTTCAATTTGCATTCAGACAAAAATCACATTCTTAACAATTTGTTGCATAGTTAAATTCAGTACTTTGTCTGTTCAATGAATAATCAATGAGGATAAATTTCATAGGACTAGCGACATTGGCAGTTTTTGTTTAAGGATAATTAAGCTTCGCAGATTCAAAAAATGCTTTCATTTGACAGCTCTTTTTTATTGTGTTCAACTCTAGAGAGTAACAGATTAGGTTACGTTTTTAGATCTGACATGTCACAATGCATTTTCAGCTATGCATTTTTCTGCTTCCCTCCATTATTTACTTTACAAATAATAAAAAAACCCTCCTCTGTGGGCATCTCAAGTTGCTCATAGCTACTTTTCAACAATAAACCACTATGTCTGGACTAGAATAGGATGCCTTTGCATGTAGCTTATTTATTTATCCCCATAGTTTGGGTTACCTCTAGCACCATCCCAAATTTCAAAAGGAACATATAATTTAGGTTACAGAGATAATGGAATTGAATAAAGGCAAAATAAACCTCCTTGGCAATTCTGTGTCGTGAATTAACTTCTTTGGATTAATCCCTTCCAATTTGCAATCTGTAGATTGTTTTTGCCCTGCACAATGCCCAATGCTGAGGGTACAATTGTCTATGTTCCCCATTCGCCAGGTATCAGCTGCCACTGTGCTTGGCTACTACTTGTCATAACGGACTGTTACTGACAAATACAGTCCCACTAATGATCAGAAACCAACTAGCACAGTGATCTCATGCAGACTGGATGATTTCATGAAATAAGCCTTTGCCTGCAAATGGCACTGCAGTTTTTTCTCAATAATTTTTAATTGAAAGTTTTCATACAATACAAAGTTATACAATTTGCGTTCCAAAGATATGCATCTAACATATGTTGCGGATAAAATTAGTCTATTGTTTTAAGTAACAACACATATAACTATACTGCATTATTTAGTACAATATATTTCCGTAGGTGTTACAATTCAATGGTGGTCAGCCGACCATATGAAGTGTATTGAAGGTAGGAGGAAAGCATACCCACCCGGGCACCCTGATCGGTGCTATACTGTACCCGTGTAGGCCAACCCCCCTCTAATACAATGTACACACGGTCAGATTTTCCGGTGGAAAATGTGCGATTGGAGCTTGTTGTCGGAAATTCCGACCATGTGTGGGCTCCATCTGACTTTTTCCATCGGATTTTCCGACACACAAAGTTTGAGAGCAGGCTATAAAATTTTCCGACAACAAAATCTGATCGCGTCAATTCCGACCGTGTGTGGACAATTCCGACGCACAAAGTGCCACGCATGCTCAGAATAAATTCTGAGACGGAACTGCTCAGTCTGGTAAAATTAGCGTTCGGAATGGACATAGCACTTTCATCATGCTGCAATGTTTTAAATAGCTTAATGCAGCGCACTCTGTTTGTCACGACTAATACTCACCGAGGCCAAGATGCCGAGAGGGCTCACCCTTACGACCACGTGCACCCAGACCCCCAAAGTTGATACAGGGAGCTGGGGGCACACGGAGGCACGGGCTTCCGGTATGCAGTAGATCCGTAGGTGGGAACTGAGACACTGGGAGTCCGTATATCAGGCAAAAAGGTCAGATCCGGGTATCAGGCAGGAGCAAGTCCGTTAGGCAGGCAAAAAGGTCAGAACCGGGTATCAGGCAGGAGCAAGTCCGTTAGGCAGGCAAAAGGTCAGAACCGGGTATCAGGCAGGAGCAAGTCCGTTAAGCAGGCAAAAGGTCAGAACCGGGTATCAGGCATGAGCAAGTCTGTTTAACAGGCAGAGGTCAGATGGGTATCAGGCAATCAGGCAGAGACAAGTCCGTTATAGGCAAGCAGAGGTCAGATGGGTATCAGGCAATCAGCGGTATAGGTGTTTAACAAGCCAGGGGTTTCGGTACACAGAGCAGCAGACAGGTTTACACAGGAACACTAAGGCACAGGGAACAGGAGGAGCTGACGACGAACCAGCAACCCGACTGGGTGCTGGAATCATCAGAAATAGTCTCCCCCCGGCTAACGCGTCAGCGTGACTCGCTACCGGGTACCCGCACGGGCAACGGCGCGCGCACGGGGACCGCCGTGCACCCGCACGCGCCGCACCATCAGGCCGTGGACGGGTGTGCGGCGAAGCGCCAGTCCACTGTGCATGCGCCCCGGAGCCGGCGAGCGGAGATGCTCTCAGTCTCCTGACAGTGCCCCCCTCCTAAGGGCGGACAGTGGACGCCCAGGCTAGCCATCAATTCCGGGTGATCTTGGTGGAAGGCTTGGATTAGCCGTGGAGCATGCAGGTTCCTAGCGGGTTCCCAAGAATTGTCTTCAGGTGGGTAACCCTTCCACTGGATCAGGTACTGTAGCTGCCTGCCCTTCTTCCTGCAGTTCAGGATGGACTCCACCTCAAACTCATTTTCCCCATCCACCCTGATTGGCGGAGGAGGAGGCTCTCCTCTTCCTGGAAAAGGGCTAGGCACAACAGGCTTCAACAATGATACATGGAAGTCAGGATGAATCCAGTATGTCTTGGGTAGTGCTAGCTCAACAGCCACAGAGTTAATGATTCTCTAGACTTGGAAAGGACCGATGAACTTGGGTCCAAGTTTTCGAGATGGCAGAGGTAATTTAAGGTTAGTGGTGGATAGCCAGACCTCCTCTCCTAAGTCAAACTTTGGGTTCACCTTCCTGCCCCGATCGTACTGTTTGCGCTTTGTGTAACATGTCTTGAATTTTCTGAAAGTTGGACTGCAACAAGGTTATCCTGTCCTGGACTGTAGGAACTGTCATTTCAGGGATGTCGTTAGAAAAGAAAGTGGGATGGAACCCACAATTTGCCCAGAAGGGTGTTTGGTTGGTAGAGGCATGAACTGAATTATTATAAGCGAATTCAGCATATGAGAGAAGACTTGCCCAATCGTCCTGGGAACCTGAGCAGAAGCAACGGAGGTATTGTTCCAACATTTGATTTGTCCTCTCCGTTTGGTCGTTGCTTTGAGGGTGATACGCTGAGGAGAGACAGACTTTGATGCCAAGGGTCCTGCAGTTCCCTCCAGAATTTGGACGTAAATTGCACGCCCCTATCCGACACAATACTCTTTGGTACACCATGGAGCCTAACGACCTCTTTCAAAAAGATATTGGCTGTGTCTGCGGCAGAAGGAGTGCCCCTCATAGGTAAAAAATGGGCCATCTTGGAGAGACGGTCGATAACGACAAAAATGGTGGAAAAATTTTCTGAGGTTGGTAAATCAACAATAAAATCCATGGACACATCGGTCCATAGCTGTTCCGGGATGGGCAAAGGTTTGAGCAAGTCCCAGGACTTAGCGTTTTGGCCCTTGTTCTGTTGGCACAGAGGGCAGGACGCCACGTACTCCTTACTAGGGATGAGCCGAACACCCCCCTGTTCGGTTCGCACCAGAACATGCGAACAGGAAAAAAGTTCGTTCGAACACCGTTAAAGTCTATGGGACACGAACATGAATAATCAAAAGTGCTAATTTTAAAGGCTAATATGCAAGTTATTGTCATAAAAAGTGTTTGGGGACCTGGGTCCTGCCCCAGGGGACATGGATCAATGCAAAAAAAAGTTTTAAAAACGGTAATTTTTTTCAGGAGCAGTGATTTTAATAATGCTTAAAGTCAAACAAAAAAAGTGTAATATCCCTTTAAATTTCATACCTGGGGGGTGTCTATAGTATGCCTGTAAAGGGGCGCATGTTTCCTGTGTTTAGAACAGTCTGACAGCAAAATGACATTTTGAAGAAAAAAACCCATTTAAAACTACCCGCGGCTATTGCATTGCCGACAATACACATAAAAGTTCATTGATAAAAACGGCATGGGAATTCCCCAAAGGGGAACCCCGAACCAAAATTAAAAAAAAAAAATGACGTGGGAGTCCCCCTAAATTCCATACCAGGCCCTTCAGGTCTGGTATGGATTTTAAGGGGAACCCCGGCCAAAATTTAAAAAAAAAATGACGTGGGGTTCCCCCTAAATTCCATACCAGACCCTTCAGGTCTGGTATGGATTTTAAGGGGAACCCCGCGCCAAAAAAAAAAAAACGGCGTGGGGTCCCCCCAAAAATCCATACCAGACCCTTATCCGAGCACGCAACCTGGCAGGCTGCAGGAAAAGAGGGGGGATGAGAGTGCGCCCCCCCTCCTGAACCGTACCAGGCCACATGCCCTCAACATTGGGAGGGTGCTTTGGGGTAGCCCCCAAAACACCTTGTCCCCATGTTGATGAGGACAAGGGCCTCATCCCCACAACCCTGGCCGGTGGTTGTGGGGGTCTGCGGGCGGGGGGCTTATCGGAACCTGGAAGCCCCCTTTAACAAGGGGACCTCCAGATCCCGCCCCCCCCATGTGAAATGGTAAGGGGGTACTTACCCCTACCATTTCACAAAAAAACTGTCAAAAATGTTAAAAATGACAAGAGACAGTTTTTGACAATTCCTTTATTTAAATGCTTCTTCTTTGTTCTATCTTCCTTCATCTTCTGGTTCTTCTGGTTCTTCTGGTTCTCCCTCCAACGTTCTCGTCCAGCATCTCCTCCGCGGCGTCTTCTATCTTCTTCTCCACGGGCCGCTCCGCACCCATGCTGGCATGCGGGGAGGCTCCCGCTCTTCTCTTCTTCTTTTCTTCTCTTCTTCTCTTCTTCTCTTCTTCATTTTCTTCTTCGGGCCGCTCCGCACCCATGCTGGCATGGAGGGAGGCTCCCGCTGTGTGACGGCGCTCCTCATCTGACAGTTCTTAAATAATGGGGGGCGGGGTCACCCGGTGACCCAGCCCCCCTCTGACGCACGGTGACTTGACGGCACTTCCCTGTGACGTCACCGGGAATGCCACAGGGAAGTCCCATCAAGACACCGTGCGTCAGAGGGGGCGGGGTCACCGGGTGGCCCCGCACCCCGTTATTTAAGCACTGTCAGACGAGGAGCGCCGCCACACAGCGGGAGCCTCCCTCCATGCCAGCATGGGTGCGGAGCGGCCCGGAGAAGAAAATGAAGAAGAGAAGAAGAGAAGAAAAGAAGAAGAGCGGGAGCCTCCCCCCATGCCATGGGTGCGGAGCAGCCAGAGGAGAAGAAGATAGAAGACGCCGCGGAGGAGATGCTGGACAAGAACGCCGGAGGAAGAACCAGAAGAACCAGAAGATGAAGGAAGATAGAAGAAAGAAGAAGCATTTAAATAAAGGAATTGTCAAAAACTGTCTCTTGTCATTTTTAACATTTTTGACAGTTTTTTAGTGAAATGGTAGGGGTAAATACCCCCTTACCATTTTACACGGGGGGCGCACTCTCGTCCCCCCTCTTTTCCTGCGGCCTGCCAGGTTGCGTGCTCGTATAAGGGTCTGGTATGAATTTTTGGGGGGACCCCACGTCGGTTTTTTTTTTTTTGGCGCGGGGTTCCCCTTAAAATCCATACCAGACCCTTCAGTCTGGTATGGAATTTAGGGGGAACCCCACGTCATTTTTTAAAAAAATTTTGGCCGGGGTTCCCCTTAATATCCATAGCAGACCTGAAGGGCCTGGTATGGAATTTAGGGGGACTCCAACGTCATTTTTTTTTTTTAATTTTGGTTCGGGGTTCCCCTTTGGGGAATTCCCATGCCGTTTTTATCAATGAACTTCTATGTGTATTGTCAGCAATGCAATAGCCGCGGGTAGTTTTAAATGGGTTTTTTCCTTCAAAATGTCATTTTGCTGTCAGACTGTTCTAAATACAGGAAACATGCGCCCCTTTACAGGCATACTATAGACACCCCCCAGGTACGAAATTTAAAGGGATATTACACTTTTATTGTTTGACTTTAAGCATTATTAAAATCACTGCTCCTGAAAAAACGGGCGTTTTTAAAACTTATTTTTGCATTGATCCATGTCCCCTGGGGCAGGACCCAGGTCCCCAAACACTTTTTATGACAATAACTTGCATATTAGCCTTTAAAATTAGCACTTTTGATTTCTCCCATAGAGTTTTAAAGGGTTGCGAAAAGCCAATGTTCGAGTCGAACATGAGTTTGACTCGAACTCGAAGCTCATCCCTACTCCTTACAGTCCCGTCTCCATCCAGGCCACCAGAAGGAGCGAGAAACCAGCTCAGACGTCTTCCTTACCCTGAAATGTCCTGCCATTTTATGGTCATGACACATTTTAGGGTTAAAGGCCGTGTTTCTTGCGGTATAAAAATTTTTCCTCGAATCCAAAAAAGATCCTCATATTTCTTCAAGGAATGCACTTCTGATTCAGTGCACGAGCTAGATGAGGATCTGATGGATGACATTAGGTCCGCCTGAGTCAATCCAAGAAAGTTTTGTGGAGAGAGGATAGTGCTTGGTGTTGATGTTTGAAGATCTGCGGAGAACATCCGAGAGAGTGCGTCTGCCTTTCCGTTCTTTGCCCCAGGTCTGTAGAATATATGGAAGTTGAAACGGGAAAAGAAGAGAGCCCAATGGGCTTGTCGGGGTTTTAATCGTTTTGCTGTTCGGAGGTATTCTAGATTCTTGTGATCCGTAAAGATCATGACCGAGTGTACTGCACCTTCCAGCAACTACCTCCATTCCTCCAAAGCGAATTTTATGGCCAGCAGCTCCCTGTCACCCACATCATAATTGAGTTCCAGTGGACTGAGTCTCCTGGAGGCGAAGGCTACAGGATGTAGAATGGCTTTAGGTCCCTGTCTCTGGGAGAAAATTGCTCCAGTTGCGATTTACGATGCATCTACCTCCAGCACGAATGGTTGAGTCGGGTCAGGATGACGAAGAATCGGGGCGGAATTGAAAAACCTCTTCAATTTCAGAAAAGCTTCTTGAGCAGCTGGGGACCACTGAAAAGAACCATGCTGACGCGTTAGTTGGGTGATAGGTGCCACAATAGCGGAGAATCCAACAATAAATTTTCTATAGAAGTTGGCGAGCCCTATAAACCGCTGTACCCCTTTTTTGTCAGATGGGGCTGGCCACTCTTGAATTGCCTGAATCTTCTGTGGGTCCATTGCAACCCCATTGTATGGTCGATTTTTCGAATTCACATTTTTCAGCTTTCAGGTATAGCTTGTGTTGTCTTAGTATGGTAAGGACCTTTTTTACGTGTCCCTTGTGCATTTCCAGAGTGGAGGAGAAAATAAGAATATCATCCAGGTATACAACAAGGAAGTCATCCAGGTATTCTCGGAATATATCATTCACCAAGTGTTGGAAGGTGGCCGGGGCATTACAGAGTCTGAATGGCATCACTAGGTAATCGAAATGCCCGAACCTGGACCTAAAAACCGTCTTCCACTTGTCCCCAGCCCTGATGCTGACCAGGTTGTAGGCCCCCCCGGAGGTCGAGTTTAGAGAATACTTTAGCTGATCGGAACCGTTGAAATAGCTCGGGAATGAGTGGTAGTGGATACCGGTTTTTAATAGTGATGTTGTTGAGGTGCCGATAATCTACACAAGGTCTCAAAGTACCATCCTTCTTCCCAACAAAAAAGATACCGGCTCCGGCAGGTGAGGACGAGGGACGGATGAAGCCTTTTTTGAGATTTTCATCGATATATTGTTTAAGAGCTTCTAGCTCAGTTTCCGAGAGAGGAAATATACTGCCGAACGGGATCTCGGATCCGGGCAGGAGGTCGATCGGACAGTCGTAAGACCGATGAGGTGGTAGGCGGTCAGCCATTTGTTTACTGAAGACTTCTTGAAACTCAAGGTACTCGGAGGGGACATGTTGGAGGTTGCCTGATGGAGCAGCAATCGTAGCACAAACTTTAGGAGCCGTGAGGAGACAATGTTGAGAGCAATACTGAGAGGAGAAGGATACCGTCTTGGTGCTCCATTTAATTTGTGGGTCATGAGCCTGTAACCAGGGCAAGCCCAGTATAACAGGGAAGATGGGCGAATGAATGAGGTCGAGCCATAGAAACTCCTGGTGGCCGGAATCAGTGGTTACCAGAATGGGTTGGGTTTCCTGGGTGATGGGTCCTGAGCGAGGAAGAGATCCGTCGGCCAGATGTACCCATAGACCTTGAGTTTTGGTTTGCAGAGGAATATTCAGACTGTGGGCCAATGCAACTGCATGCTCCAGAATCAATGATGGCCTGCAAGCGGGTCTCCCCTTCCGGAAGCTGTAGGGAAACAAACAACAATACGTAAGTCTTTGGGATACTGTTGTTTGGACAGTTCAACACATTTGGTTGAGGGGACTTACTAGGCCTGATCGGACAGTTGCGCAGGAAGTGTCCGGCTCCTCTGCATCAGAGGCACAGGTTGGACTGCCGTCTGCGTTGCTTCTCTTCAGAGGTCAGCGGGGTCCGGACCAGGCCGAGCTGCATGGGTTCGACCTCCGGAGCTGGTGTAGCAGCAGCTGTCGTTGAGGTCGGGGTCTGAGCTGAATGGGGTCTTGATAGCGCCCAGGTGGGGCGCGGGCCTTGGAAGTGCTCTGAGCGTCGCTCCCACAGTCGCCTATCCAATTTCGTGGCTGCTTGGATTAATTCTTCCAAGGAAGCAGGGGTTTCCACCCTAGCTAATTCATCCTTGAGTAACTCGGACAAGCCTTGGCGGTACTGATAGTGTAGGGCCGGCTCGTTCCAATTTGTATCGGCCGCCCATTTACGAAATTCTACCGTATAGTCCTCGATAGGCCTTCTTCATTGGGACAGGTGGTGCAAGATGGCCTCAGCTGTAGCCATACGCTGCGGGTCGTCATAGAGCTGGGACATACTCTCAAAGAAGGCATCAATTGTATTTAGAACTGGACTGCTCTGTTCCATCAAGCCGTGGGCCCAGGCTTGAGATTCCTCAGACAATAAAGAAATCGCAAATCCCACCTTAACGATTTCTGAGGAAAAGGTTCTAGGCTGGAGGGCAAAATAGAGGGAGCATGCGTTTTTGAAAGCCCTGAACTTCTTTCGGTCCCCTGAGAACCGTTCCGGTGTAGGGACCCTAGGTTCCGGGAGTGCCATGACGACTGTGGGATTGGCGGAAGCCTGGGGGAGCGAGCCCCCACTGTTGGGCGCGGGAGCTGTGGCTTCAGAGGGTAGTGACCCTGTGATTTGCTGAAGGCGGTTGTCAATTTGGGTATAGCCTTCCTGTAGCTTTTGTACTGAGTCAGCGAGAGTGGATACCTGTTGACACAGGATCTCCAAAGGAGAACGCGCTCTGTCAGCCTTGGACATCTGGCTGGTTCGTACTGTCACGACTAATACTCACCGAGGCCAAGATGCCGAGAGCGGCTCGCCCTTACGACCACGCGCACCCAGACCCCCGAAGTTGATACAGGGAGCTGGGGGCACGCGGAGGCACGGGATTCCGGTAAGCAGTAGATCCATAGGTGGGAACTGAGGCACTGGGAGTCCGTATATCAGGCAAAAAGGTCAGAACCGGGTATCAGGCAGGAGCAAGTCTGTTAGGCAGGCAAAAGGTCAGAACCGGGTATCAGGCAGGCGCAAGTCCGTTAAGCAGGCAAAAGGTCAGAACCGGGTATCAGGCAGGAGCAAATCCGTTTAACAGGCAGAGGTCAGATGGGTATCAGGCAATCAGGCAGAGACAAGTCCGTTATAGGCAGGCAGAGGTCAGATGGGTATCAGGCAATCAGCGGTACAGGTGTTTAACAAGCCAGGGGTTCGGTACACAGAGCAGCAGACAGGTTTACACAGGAACACTAAGGCACAGGGAACAGGAGGGGCTGACGACGAACCAGCAACCTGACTGGGTGCTGGAGTCATCAGAAATAGTCTCCCCCCGGCGAGCGCGTCAGCGTGACGCGCTACCGGGTACCCACACGGGCGACGGCGCACACACGGGGACCGCCATGCACCCGCACGCGCCGCACCATCAGGCCACGGACGGGTGTGCGGCGAAGTGCCAGTCCACCGCGCATGCGCCCCGGAGCCCGGCGAGCGGAGACGCTCTCAGTCTCCTGACACTGTTCTTCTTTACAATGCTAGAAGAATGAAGTAGTGTTGCTGCTCATATTCACACAGACTTCTCACAAACTTCTTTCTTTATTCTTTATCGTGATTTCATCACTATATTTTGATTTGCCACATCTGACTAAAAAATTTTAATTTTTTTTTTTGGTTTGTATTTTTTTCAAGCCTGATCTTGTTTTTTTTTTATTTTTTTTAACTCCAGAATAGTTTTGGGTGTGTTTTGTGTGTCAAGTTACCACAACACCATTATTATCTTGTATTTTTTAATCTCAATGAGATTGTTTGGTGTTGGTGTCTCTTGTTAACTTCACATTGTATTTTTGAAATTTACCTGCCTCCTCACAAACAAACTGTCTTTTTTGAAGGAAAACACACATAGGCAAGTATAATTGAAACAAAAATTCCTTTATTAAGGGGTCATTACCAAACAAAGAGGGAGGCAACACTGAATAAACAGCAGAAATTGGCGAAGCCTTTGGCCCCCAGGGCACACATCAATTATTTTTCTGCAAAATTGGTGGCCTGAGGAGTCCATATATAAGGGAGTACAATCTGGTCCAGAAGTCCAAGAGATCATGAAAGCAGCAGATGGCATGTATGTCCCCAGGCTGTGGTCATACAAGAGCCTGCATCTTTTGCCAGACCAGACTGAACCCAGGTCATCACTCTCTGGTCTTTCTTACATGCTTCCTTCCCGTCTGTGGCTCTGGTGTTGGAGGTGTGGCAGGAGGAAGAGTAGGACCTGGAGGAGGAGGACCATGGGTGAGCTGACAAATGTGGCTTTCGCATGTGAGTTGGCCCTTCCACCCCTTATGTAGAGCTTCTAAAATGACAAACTCACATAAGAGTCGTTGGCCCTCCTCTATTTGCAGCATTTTGCAGGCTGTTAGGTCTCAGAAAAATCCTCTTCCACACTGTGGGGTTTTCTGAGGGCCTCAGTAGCCTTCCAAAATAGGCCTATTGCAGCCTCCTCCAGGTTACTCCTCTTCCTGCCACTTTTTCTTTGAAGGCGGAGGGGAGGGACCTGGGTATCGGGCAGCCTGCTAGGCCCGCCCACCTCCTGGCTGAGACTTCCCTGTGTATGAAAAAGGGACATCGTTTTAGTTTTTGGTTCCTCAATCACAATCAGAAATTAGCTTCCTTTCATAGTACCACAGCCTGGGTACATTAATGTCATCTGCAGCTCCTGATCTCTGGGAATCCTGGACCATCTTGCGCTCCCTTATATAAGTGCTCCTCAGGCCACCAATTAGGGCCTTCAAATAGGTGATGTCTGCTGTGGGGATCATCGGCTTCACAAATTGCAGCAAATTATCCAGCGCTGCCTTCCTCTTTGTTTGGTTCTTATAATCAGGGTGGTTCACCTGCCACAGACAGGGCAGCTCCCTGAATATATCTATGAATATGCTGATAAATAGGGATGAGCTTCGAGTTCGAGTCGAACTCATGTTTGACTCGAACATCGGCTGTTTGCCAGTTCGCCGAACAGCGAACAATTTGGGGTGTTCGCGGCAAATTCGAAAGCCGCAGAACACCCTTTAAAAGTCTATGGGAGAAATCAAAAGTGCTAATTTTAAAGGCTTATATGCATGGTATTGTCATAAAAATTGTTTGGGGACCTGGGTCCTGCCCCAGGGGACATGGATCAATGCAAAAAAAGTTTTAAAAACGGCCGTTTTTTCAGGAGCAGTGATTTTAATAATGCTTAAAGTGAAACAATAAAAGTGTAATATTCCTTTAAATTTCGTACCTGGGGGGTGTCTATAGTATTCCTGTAAAGGGGTGCATGTTTCCCATGTTTAGAACAGTCTGACAGCAAAATGACATTTCAAATGAAAAAAAGTCTTTTAAAACTACTGGCGGCTATTAATGAATTGCCGGTCTGACAATACACATAAAAGTTCATTGATAAAAACGGCATGGGAATTCCCCACAGGGGAAACCCAAACCAAAATTTAAAAAAAAAATGACGTGGGGGTCCCCCGAAATTCCATACCAGGCTCTTCAGGTCTAGTATGGATATTAAGGGGAACCCCTGCCAAAATTTAAAAAAAAATGGCGTGGGGTCCCCCTCAAAATCTATACGAGACCCTTATCCGAGCATGCAGGAAAAGGGGGGGGGATGAGAGAGCGCCCCCCTCCTGAACCGTACCAGGCCACATGCCCTCAACATTGGGAGGGTGCTTTGGGGTAGCCCCCTAAAACACCTTGTCCCCATGTTGATGAGGACAAGGGCCTCATCCCCACAACCCTTGCCTGGTGGTTGTGGGGGTCTGCGGGCGGGGGGCTTATCGGAATCTGGAAGCCCCCTTTAACAAGGGGACCCCCAGATCCCGGCCCTCCCCCTGTGTGAAATGGTAAGGTGGTACAAAAGTACCCCTACCATTTCACAAAAAAAGTGTCAAAAATGTTAAAAATGACAAGACAGATTTTGACAATTCCTTTATTTAAATGCTTCTTCTTTCTTCTATCTTCTATCTTCTTTCTTCTTTCTTCTTCCTTCGGTTTCTTCCTCCATCTTCTTCTTCTTCTTCTGGTTCTTCCTCCGGTGTTCTCGTCCAGCATCTTCCTCTGCGGCGTCTTCTTCCCTTTTTTTTCTCGGGCCGCTCCACATCCACCATGATGGGAGGCTCCCGCTGTGTGACGCTTCTCGTCTTTTGACGGTTATAAAATAACAGAGGGCGGGGCCACCCAGTGACCCCGCGCCCCTCTGAGGCATGGGGACTTGACTGGGACTTCCCTATGGCATTCCCCGTGATGTCAGAGGGGGCAGGGTCACTGGGTGGCCCCACCCTCCATTATTTAAAAACCGTCAGAAGAACGAGATTCCTGGAGGAAGAACCAGAAGAACCAGAAGAAGAAGAAGATGGAGGAAGAAACCGAAGGAGGATAGAAGAAAAAAGATAGAAGAATGAAGATAGAAGATAGAGGAAAGAAGAAGCATTTAAATAAAGGAATTGTCAAAAACTGTCTCTTGTCATTTTTAACATTTTTGACACTTTTTTTGTGAAATGGTAGGGGTAGTACCCCCTTACCATTTCACACAGGGGGGAGCCGGGATCTGGGGGTCCCTTGTTAAAGGGGGCTTCCAGATTCCGATAAGCCCCCCGTCCGCAGACCCCCACTACCACCGGGCAAGGGTTGTGGGGATGAGGCCCTTGTCCCCATCAAAATGGGGACAAGGTGTTTTAGGGGCTACCCCAAAGCACAATCCCAATGTTGAGAGCATGTGGCCTGGTACGGTTCATGAGGGGGGGCACTCCCCCCTTCTTTCCTGCGGCCTGCTAGGTTGCGTGCTAGGATAAGCGTCTGGTATGGATTTTTGGGGGACCCCACGCTATTTTTTTTAAATTTTGGCATGGTGTTCCCCTTAAAATCCATACCAGATCCGAAGGGTCTGGTATGGATTTTGAGGGGGACCCCAAGCCATTTTTTTTTAAATTTTGGCAGGGGTTCCCCTTAATATCCATACGAGACCTGAAGGGCCTGGTGTGGAATTTAGGGGGACCCCCCACGTCATTTTTTTTTTTAAATTTTGGTTCGGGGTTCCCCTGCGGGAAATTCCCATGTCATTTTTATCAATGAACTTTTATGTGTATTGTCGGACCGGCAATTCATTAATAGCCGCCAGTAGTTTTAAATGACTTTTTTTCCCTTGAAATGTCATTTTGCTGTCAGACTGTTCTAAACATGGAAACATGCGCCCCTTTACAGGCATACTATAGCCACCCCCCAGGTATGAAATTTAAAGGAATATTACACTTTTATTGTTTCACTTTAAGCATTATTAAAATTACTGCTCCCGAAAAAACTGCCTTTTTTAAAACTTATTTTTTGCATTGATCCATGACCCCTGGGGCAGGTCCCAGGTCCCCAAACACTTTTGAAGACAATAACTTGCATATAAGCCTTCAAAGCTACAGGCCGATTGCACTACTGAACGTAGACACAAAACTTTATTCTAAAATTTTGGCTACTAGAATAAAAAAATGAATCCCACTCTGGATCAACCCTGACCAGACCGGATTTGTTCCTGGGAGAGAGGGACGGGACAACAGACTAAAAAACACTATTGATGCTACACAAGAGTGCGCAAAGTGAGTCCCCAGTTCTATTCCTGTCATTGGATGCAGAAAAAGGATTCAACAGGGTAGACTGGGGATCCATGATGGACACGTTGCGTTACCTGGGATTAGGGACAAAAATGATGAAGTGGATAACAAAATTTATAACGGCCCGACAGCAATGGTAAAGGTGAATGGTAGACTCTCTCCATTAATCAAGATGCAGAATGGAACACGGCAAGGTTGCCCGCTCTCTCCATTACTATACGTATTGGCATTGGAACCACAGTTAGCGACACTCCGTAACAATCAAGATGTGAAAGGAGGGAGAATTGGAGGAAAAGAACACAAGATTGCGGCATACGCGGACGATCTCTTGATGTATGTATCCAACCCAAGAGTGTCACTTCCAAACATATTAAAAGAAATAAAAATATATGGAGAATTGTCAAACTTCAAAATTAATCCAATAAAAACAGAGGTATTAAACATAGGATTAGGGGAAAAAGAAGCCCAGTTTCTACAAAAAGAATTCCCATTTACTTGGGTAAAAGAATTAAAATACCTTGGAATCAAAATAACTCCAATGCCGCGTACACACGAGCGGACTTTACGGCAGACTTTGCCCAGCGGACGGGATTTCGTCGGACAATTCGATGTGTGTGGGCTCCAGCGGACTTTGTTTTCTCAAAAGTTGGACGGACTTAGATTTGAAACGTGTTTGAAATCAATCCGTCGAAATCGAGTCCAGTCGAAAAGTCCGCTCGTCTGTATGCTAGTTCGACGGACAAAAAGCCACGCTAGGGCAGCTATTGGCTACTGGCTATGAACTTCCTTGTTTTAGTCCGGTCGTACGTCATCACGTACAAATTCGACGGACTTTGGTGGATTGTGTGTAGGCAAGTCCGTTCATTCAGAAAGTCCGTCGTAAAGTCTGTCGAAAAGTCCGCCGCGCAAAGTCTGCTGTAAAGTCCGCTCGTGTGTACGCGGCACAAGAGTTGAAAAGATCTATCAGGAAAACTATATCCCATTGATCAACGAGGTTAAAGAAGAAACAAAAAAACTAAGAATGCAACCACTCTCATGGATAGGAAGAGTAAATATGTTCAAAATGATGGTTCTCCCAAAAATAATCTATAGAATCCAGATGCTACCAGTTATGATTCCACAGAGTTTTTTCAAAACAATCAAAACAATTTTGTGAAAATACATTTGGCTTAATAAATAACCAAAAATTAAATACACGTTTATCACAAGGAAAAGAGAGCACGGAGGATTAGCCACCCCAGACATAAGTAGGTATTACAAAGCAATTGTCCTAACACGAATGCTTGAGTGGACAAATGAGAAGAGTGAAAAAAAGTGGGTAGAAATGGAAAACACAATAAGCGGAACTATACTGCACAAGAATATTTGGATTCCACGAAAGTTTAGAATATTGGACACAGAAACTCATGAAATAACAAAAAACGTATTTAAAATTTGGGACACTGTACACTTGAAGAATGAATGGAGACACAATTCACCGTTACTAGCACTCACAATTTCTTCACTCCTGGGAAGGAAATATTTGGAGCCCAAGGAATAGAAAATCCACAATTGAAAGACATCACCATAAATGGTAGGATTAGAACATGATGGAATTAGAAGAAATTAATGGATGGAAGATGAATGAATGGAACTATTGTCAACTAAGGCATTTGGTAAGCACAATACCACATCCACTTAGAGATGAAGAGAAATTAAATACACTGGAAAAGCTCTGTTCCAACAAAACATCATTGAAAAATGGAACATCAAGAATTTACGGAATATTAGCAGACCTGGACGCACAAGAAAGACCGGAGTACATAAAACAATGCGAAAAAGAAATGAATATAAAACTAGAGGATCAAAGAGTGAAAAAAATGATAGAAATGGGATACAATAATGCTTGGGATACGAAGACTATCGAAATGAATTATAAACTAATAACAAGATGGTACATGACACCCGTAAGAACACATAAATATCAACAAGAAAAATCCTGCTGTGCTGGAGAAATTGTGGCCAAAAAGCAACGATGACTACTGGAATGAAGTATTAAAAAGCATAAGGGAAATAACCGGAGCAAAAGTAGAACAAAATATATGGACTTGCCTCTTTCATGTTTATAACAAATCAAAAAAACAATATATGAGATCAATGGTCCCGAGTCTTCTGAACGCCTCTAAGGGTTTGATCCCAAGATATTGGCTAAAAAGCAGAAAACCAGATACCAGAGAATGGTTAGAGAAAATAGATTATTACTACAAAATGGACCTGCTGAGGAGCAGGGAAAGAGGTGACAATAAGGGTAACAGTCTATGGGAAAGATGGAAAAAATACAAATCTTCGGACATATACTTAAATAAGATGAAAGAAACAACAGGTTAGGGGCCAAGATGACAAATAATGTAAAAAGGAGTAAACCAGACATAGGGGAAGGGGGGGGGGATAAGAGGGATTGAGCAGGAATAAAGGTATAGCAGTAGCTACATATTTTTAAGCGCTTGTTTGGTTTTTAAGTAACTAAACAAGATATATGATGGGAGAATAAATAAAGCTAAGACAGAAATAATCCACAATGATGTAAAAAATTAGAAGAGATACATTTTGACATATAAAGTTGATATAATGTCTCTCAGAAAATTTTTTTGCTGAAATGGAAAAAAAGAAAAAAAAAAGAAAAAAAAAAAACTTGCATATAAGCCTTTTAAATTAGCACTTTTGATTATTCATGTTCATGTCCCATAGACTTTAACGGTGTTCGCGTGTTTGAACAAATTTTTGCCTGTTCGCATGTTCTGGTGCGAACCGAACAGGGGGATGTTCGGCTCATCCCTACTGATAAACTCCTGATCCTTCAAGATATCCATTTTCTCTGCAAGACACAACACAAGACAAACCCTAATGTCAGGCTAAAATCTCAATCTCAATACAGGCCTCAATCTAGAAGCAGTATAGGCCCAATTTTACAATGAAAAACTGAGGAAGCGGTGGTCGGACCTCAAATTAAGGGAGCACGATCACTATAGAAGGATCAGGAGAGTACTGCAAAAAAGTAAGTAGTCCTGTGTTCCTATTCTTTTTTTTCTAACTTTCGTGCTGCTCCATGTGCTTTTCTTAACTGTTGTACAGTTTAAAATGGCAACTTTCATGTTCATGGGCACATTATTCGTTCGTATGAAACATTATTCATTCGGCATAGAAAACACCATGTTTTGGACATATGCATTTGAATACATTTTTGCTAGCCTACTTCTCTTAAAATAATTTTGGTGTCTAGATGGGTTGGTAACTAGAATGAAATGCAAACTAGATTCTGTGTAAGGAGAGGACACTCAACAGCTGTTTACACATCTGGATGCTGGAGCACTAGTGTGGGACACCAGAACACCCTTTTTATTTAGGGGTCCCACACAGGTGCTCCAGTGTATACTATAGGGGTGTCTCCATCTGTGAAGCTTGTACAAAACAGGTAAGTATTCAAGCTTGACAAAGGACAAAAACATTTCTTCATCTTGGAACTCTGCCAAAGCAGACAATTGTACCCCACTTCCAAGCAATGTTTCATATTCTTATTTCTGCCATCAAATATCTGTGTGCTAAGTATACTTATTTTTTTTTAACATAGGGGCTAAAAGACTCAGAGGACACCACTCATCCGAGGAGACCACAGACCCCCCACCTCAGGAAGAAGGGGAAATCCCCCAAAGCCAACAGGAGGAGGAGGAGGGAGACGTGGTGGAAATTGTCACCACAACAGGTGAGTGTCTGCGACCACAGCCTCAGGTAAGAGATGGATGCCGGCATATTTATAATACATGGTGTGTTTTTTATATATATTTTTTTAGGTGATCCTGATGTTGTGGATGAAGGTCATTTCACCAGTAAAAGTGCCCAGATCCTGATCGGGGAGATTATGGGGTGTAATAGGGACTTGGAAAACATCCAGAAAAACATCAATGATGTTAAAAACAAAATGAAGAACGTCATTGATGTTTTAGGGAGAGTTTAAAACCCCTCAAAATCCCTAATGTAGTTGGCATTTTTTCAACAAAAATTTGTTGCACCTTTTTTTACCTATTGTCGAAAAGCCAAATTTTGAAAATGCACACAGTGTGTCAACATGTGCTATCTGCCATTACGGGAGATCAATGTAGGCGTTTTGTGGGTGCAACCCCTTCCTCAATAATAAAGTAGCTGAGAGGAAGGGGTTGCACCCACAAAACACGTCCCTTGATCCCCCATGATGGCAGCTAGCACATGTTGACATTCGGCAATTTGTGTGCATCTTCAAAATTTTGCTTTTCCAGGGGTAACTTCACCCCATCTGAACGCAATATCAAACACAGTTTATAAATACTCATGTCTGATATTGCCTTCAATTTCTACCAAAGTTGAACTTTGTAAGTTCCAGATTTGTGTATTTCTTGTTGGTTTTAAACATGCCTGTTTTACCGTAATGGACATTTCTACTTTTATTAATGTGACACCAAAAATTGTTATACAACAAACATGTTGGTTTGTTTTAAAAACCTTTGATAAATGCACATGTGATTGTGCTTGTATTAAAAAGATATATAATCAACAATGTGTGGCTTCTTCTTTCAATGCTCCAAAACTTTTTTTGTGGTAAAATTGGTGGTTTCTGTGACAATGGTGGTTACTTCGTAAGGGCAAATCCACTTTGCACTACAAGTGCAGTTTCAGTGCAGGCTCAAGTGCACTTGTAGTGCAAAGTGTATTTTCCTTTAGTAAATAACACCCAACAGTGCTTTCTAATGTTACACAATCACGCCATTTTCAGGACTCCCCAAATTTATGTCAGGGTCAGCTAAAAGAAAGACAAGCAGTAAATGTCAGCAAAAATTTTAGTAGTTAAAATTCGTTTTTTATTTAAAAAAATGCCTCAGGCACTCAGGGGGGGGGGGCAAGCCAGGACGGCCAGCTTCAAGCGCCATCAGGGTTGGTTCATTTACATGAATTATGGATTTAGGCCCAACTGAGCCAGCATAGTTCACAGAATTTCTCCTTAAAAAGTTGTGGAGAACACAGCAAGCCAGGATGATATGATTGAGTTTATACTCCGCCATATGTATGGGTGTAAAAAATAGGCGGAACCGGCTGGCCATTATTCCAAACGTGTTCTCCACCACTCTTCTGGCTCTGGCCAGCCGGTAATTAATAACCCTCTGGTCCGGGGTGAGGGTCCTTATAGGGAATGGCCGCATAAGATGGTCCCCCAGCACAAATGCTTCATCCGCAATGAAGACGAATGGGAGTCCTTCCTCATTGTCTTTTGGAGGTGGCAAGTCCAAGCTGCCATTCTGGAGACACCTGTAGAACTCCATCTGGGCGATGACTCCACCATCTGACATCTGGCCATTCTTCCCCACGTCCACATACAGGAACTCGTAAGTAGCCGATACCACTGCCAACATCACAATATTAATGAACCCCTTATAGTTGTAATAGTATAACCCCGAGTTGGGTGGTGGGACAATGTGGACGTGTTTCCCATCAATTGCCCCTCTGCAGTTAGGAAAGTCCCACTGCTGGGCAAAGTGCGATGCTACAGTCTGCCATTCCTGTGGGTTGGAAGGAAACTGTGGAGTCAAACAAGAAAAAAAAATAATCATTTTGCACATAAACATGGAAAGCAGATTAGACACAAACATTCTTGGCCAATATCAGTACATCAGTATAACATTTATTTTAGGCACTATCCCCCCCCCCCTCATGGGCCATTTGTAAAATTTTATGGGGGGAGATGTTTTGGACAGGTAACTCTCTCCACTTCATTGAGAGATGAATGCATAAAAAATGTGTATTACTTTTGCCAGCCCCTCCTTACTTTACACTATTGGCAGCCCACTGGACAGGTAAGAAGTGAATAATACAAAGATATAAATACACACTGTACACATTTTAGCACATTTTTACATTCTGCTATTACCTATCAAGATAATAATAGGATATAAAAACTTTAAACAGAACAATTTGAAAGTATTCAGGCAGGCTCTTGCACTACATGCTTTTGGGAATTTATCCATGAATCTGACCAAAAAAAGAGGTGGGTATAGTGTGTGTGGGTTTGACAAAGTCAGCAGATGATTGGTATCAGCTGAGTTAGCAGTTGGGGGGAGGGAGGGTTCAAAAAGATTTTGTGAACCACCCAAAAAAAGCCTTTGGCACTCTGCCAGAATTTCAAGCACACATCACATTTTTAAACATTTTAGGGGGTATTTAGGGTAAAGCACTACTAAGGAGCTGACAAAATACATTGTTAAGTGACTACACAAGGTGGATATAGGGCCAGGAGAGCATGCTGGGGAGGTAAGTGAAGGCAAATATGTATGAAGGAAAAAAAAAATTACATAGAAATCCAGCATGCATGAGGACAAAGGGGACATTCACAGAATATTACAATCATGGTAATTGGGGAATGAGGAAAGAAATACAATATATTATCAAACATTAAATACAATAAAATGTGATGTTAAAGGATAAATCTTACCTTAATATACTCCTTCTGCAGGACATGGATGATGGCAAAACAGGTCTCTGGGATAATGATCCCCAGATCCTGGAGGGAGATGCCTGTCGAGAACTTGAGGTCCTGCAGGCTTCTCCCCATCACTAAGTACTGCAGGGTGGCGACTAGCCTCTGCTCCGGAGTGATGGCTTGCCTCATACAGGTATCCTGCCTGCTGATATAGGGGGTCAGCAAAGCCAACAAACAGTGAAATACGGGGTCCGTCATCCGGAGAAAGTTCCTGAAATCATCAGGATTATTCTCACGGATCTCACGGAGCAAAGGCATGTGACAGAACTGGTCACACTGGAGCAACCAATTCTTAGTCCATGACCTCCTCCTCGTCCTGTTCATGGACTGGGCTTGTGTCAAGGTAAGGACCCCAACACCAAGCCCCCGCACAGCACGAACTCTACGAGGAGTACGTATACGCAACATGGCTAGAAAACGGTCGGCTGCTCAGAACGCACTGAAGAACAGCAAGGCCTGTGAAAAGCAACCTGAAAAACAGTAACGAATGAACAAGAACACAATGACCGATTCAAGGGTAACTCGCTGCACGCACTGAAGACCAGATGCAAACCCACAAGCACAAACTGAACAGCAGAAATACGATCTGAAACCCACGAGTCTGAAAAAGCATGAATCGTCTCTCATCAAACTTTTATTAACATGAGATTAGCAAAAGGAGCCCAAAGGGTGCCACACTTGGTTCTGAATTGCCCTGTTATAGTCTCGTCACACGTGGTGTACGTGACCGCAATCTTGGCGATCGGAAATTCCGACAACTTTGTGCGACCGTGGGTAGACAAAACAAGTTTGAGCCAACATCCGTCGGAAAAAATCCATGGATTTTGTTGTCGGAATGTCCGATCAATGTCCGATCGTGTGTACGGGGCATTAGAGTATTCACCCTGGAAGTGTAATCCAGTACACCTCAATCGTTTTAACAGTAAGAAGCTTTAAAAAAACTTTAAAGAAGATGATGGTACCTTTAATTAAAAACACTATGTAGGATTTATCCATCAGAGTTGAGGGCCAAGGGCCTCGACAATTCCCAGGGAGCTAGTGCATGGTATTGTCCTAAAAAAGGGTTTGGGGACCCAGGTCCTGCCCCAGGGGACATGTATCAATGCAAAAAAAAGTTTAAAAACGGCAGTTTTTTCGGGAGCAGTGATTTTAATGATGCTTAAAGTAAAAAAAAAAAAAAGAAAGTGAAATATTCCTTTAAATATCATACCTGGGGGGTGTCTATAGTATGCCTGAAAAGTGGTGCGTGTTTCCCATGCTTAGAACAGTCCCTGCACAAAATGACATTTTTAAAGGAATAAAAGTCATTTAAAACTGCTTGCGGCTTTAATGTAATGTCGGTCCTGGCAATATGGATGAAAATCAGTGAGACAAACGGCATGGGTACCCCCAAGTCCATTACCAGGCCCTTTGGGTCTTGTATGGATATTAAGGGGAACCCCGCCACCAAAATTAACAAGGAAAGATGTGGGGCCCCCAGGCCCTATATACTCTGAACAGCAGTATACAGGCGGTGCAAACAAGACAGGGACTGTAGGTTTGTTGTTAAGTAGAATCTGTTTGTAATTTTGAACTGGTACATTTTTAACGTGTTTAGCTTCAGCCAAAAAATATATTTTAAGCTTTTCGGAAAACATAGGGAAGGGTTATCACCCCTATGACATTTGTTTTGCTGTCTGTGCTCCTCTTCAGAAGATTTCACCTCACTTGACAAATGTTTTTTGAAAATGTGGGGTTTTTAGTGAAGCAAGGATTGGTTATAAAGCATCAGTGTAAAGGAGAAAAGTTTTTCTCATATTAACTCTTACAGGAGAGAATTTCCCTTCCTAGGGGTAGATTTCATCTCACTTTCTGTTGTCTCTTTCCGTTTGCAAGTAGGAGTCATTTGTAAGTTGGATGTTTGAAAGTAGGGGCCTGCCCTATATACTCAGCAGAAATTTGGGCCTTAGGTGTTGCTGTGGCCACAACACTGTAAGCCCTCACAGGGCCCTTCTGTGAAATATTAGATCAAGAATTGTAATTACATGCCCCTGTTGAACAGGGGCAGAAAAATTGGGCATTTGGTGGTGGTGGTGGTGGTGCTGGTGCCACAACACTGTAAGTCCTCACAGTTACTCTTGGTGAGCGCAGAAACAGGCCCTGCTGTGAAATATTAGATCAAGAATTCTAATTACATGTCCCTGTTGAACAGGGGCTGAAAAATTGGGCCTTAGGCACTGGTGCTGGTGCCACAACACTGCAACCCCTCGTAGATACACTAGTTGGAGCGCAGGAACTAGCCCTGCTGCAAAGAATTGCATCAAAAATTGTAATTACACGCCCCTGTTAAACAGGGGCTGAAAAATTGGGCCTTAGGCACTGGTGCTGGTGCCACAACACTGCAACCCCTCACAGATACTCTAGTTGGAGCACAGGAACTAGTCCTGCTGCAAAGAATTGCATCAAAAATTGTAATTACATGCCACTGTTAAACAGGGGCTGAAAAATTGGGCCTTAGGCACTGGTGGCGGCGCCCAGAACCAAAAATGTTCTTACAAGCTATCAGCATGATCATTGAGGAGGAAGAGGATAATTACTCAGCATAACAGTAATACTCACTGAGCATCAGCATAGGCAGTCTTTGAAGGGATCTGACATTTCAAAAAAAATTATTCGGTTACATCAGCATCAGGTGCTTGGTAGCTGGTGGTGATCCAAGACTGATTAATTTTTATGAAGGTCAGTCGATCGACCGAGTCGGTGGACAGACGCACCCTGTGATCAGTTACAAAGCCTCCAGCAGCACTGAATGTGTGTTCCGAAAGAACGCTGGATGCAGCACAGGCCAGTAGCTCAATTGCATACTGTGTGACGCTGGTGATGGTTGCTGGAACGATCATACCTTGGGGCTGTGGACTAAAAAATTGTCTGAACGCATCGGTCAGACGGCCACCTTCTCCACCGCTCCTTCTTTGACTGACCGAAGCCTCAGCAACACGAGTTTGTAACCTCCCAGTCTCTGGGAACGCGTTGCACAGACCTTTCTGCAAGGCCTCCCGAAAATGTTTCATCCTCTACTCCCTCTGCGACGGCAAGATAAGGTCCGCAACCTTACCCTTGTAACGTGGATCAAGGAGGGTTGCCAGCCAGTATTGGTCCTTCTCCTTGATACCACGAATACGAGGATCCTTCCGCAGGCTTTGCAGGATCAGGGAGGCCATGCAGCATAGGTTTGCTGAGGCATTCGGTCCGGAGTCCTCTGGGTCATTAAGGACGACATGATCCGCAGCCACCTCCTCCCAGCCACGTACAAGTCCATGTGTTTCTTGGGACTGTAAATGATCCCTTAAAGACTGTTGCTGATGCTGAGTGCCAGGCACCACCTCCATACTGACACAATCCTCTTCCTCCTCCTCGTCCTCTTCCTGTGTGATCGGCGGGCACGCAGGAACACTGTCTGGATAAAGAGGGCCTTGAGAGCTAAGGAAGTCCTCCTCTTCCTGCCTCTGTTCTGCCTCATATGCCCTGTCCATTATTCCATGCAGCGTGAGCTCCAACAGGTGGACAAGGGGGACAGTGTCACTGATGCATGCACTGTCACTGCTCACCATCCTCGTGGTCAGGACAGTGCATGCATCCCTGGAGTGGGTGGCAGGACAGTGCATGCATCCCTGATCATGGCCCACTGGCGTGGGGAAAAAAAACAAGCTCCCTTGACCCTGTCCTGGTGCCATAGTTGCACAGGTACTCATTGATGGCCCCCTGCTGCGTGTGCAGCTGCTGCAGCATGGCCAACGTTGAGTTACACCTGGTGGGCATGTCACAGATTAGGCCGTTCTTGGGCAGGTTAAACTAAACTAACTAAACCAACCTCTGAAATACATCAAGATCTTTGCCCCTGGATGCCACTGGGTAAAAGTCAGATTTAGATCTGATTATTAGTTTTTTCTGTGAATCAGTGGGATCCATGGGGGTGGATCCGATTCATCTGCCAGTGTTATTAAATCTTGCAGTGCACACACTTCATTAAAAGAGATGGGTGAAGGGGGAGACTCACCTGATTCGCCAAGGTTTCCTGGAATATCCTCTTCTCTAGAACCACCAAAGTGTTTCTTAAGTGTTAATAAACGAGAAAACCTGTTAACGTCCAAAATAGTGTGAAATAAATCAAAATGTCTATTGGGGCTAAAGTTAAGGCCTTTTGATAGAAGGTTGGTCTCCTCTCTTTGAGATATTAAGTACGGTGGAACTCATTTCTTCATTTTGCCTCTCAAGCTGTAATGTGAGTTGTTTGGAGTTCTTGTGTCTCCTGCCGCCCCTTCTTGTTTTTTTATGGACGATTTCTTCCTCTTGGTGTAACCCGACCTGCGAGGGTTTTCCAGCGTTGGTGTGGTTGTTGCTTCTGTTTATTTCCACAGAACCTGTTGACCTGTCCAGAGAAGAGTCTGACATAGTGCGTGCCAGGGAATTGTCGGCTAGGTCGCTCTCTTGGTCAGAGAAGCTGACCTGTTTGCCGCGGTTTCTCCGTGACCGATTGTGGGAAAACACCGGTCTTTTCCAAGTGTAAACTTTATTGTTCTCATAATCATTTTTATCCCGGGCCATTTTGCCTCTCTTGCTGGCGATCACTGATTTTTCCATTTTGTCTAATTTGTTACTCAAGCGGCTGTCCAGGTCTGTAAAAGCTACCAGGTTTTGTGAAGAGGCAAGTTCAGACTGGATAAAAGACATATCAGATTGTAGTACCTCTATTTCTTTGGTTTTAGAGGCAATAAGAATATTTATTAGTTTGAATGAACAGGTGTCCAAGGTGTCAGTCCATTCTTTTTTGAGATCATCATTGAACAGCTCTGAGGTAGGAAATTTATTTATCCGTAAACCCCGTGGTATGTGTGCTATGGACAAATAGTCCTTCAAAAAATTGATGTCCCAAAAAGCTCTAATTTCTCTCGTCATAATATGTTCCAGTTTTCTGAAATGACGTATTAACTGTATTCCATCGTCAGCTGACACACCAGGTGTTTGTGTCTGTGACGTTTGTCTCAATGGATTATCAGATGGTGCCTTTAGAGTTCTGCTGTACGAAGTTTCTGCCATGGGTGTCGAGGTGGTATTGAGATCCATAGAGTAAAAAGGAAAAACTCTTCTCCCAATTAAATGAGCTCTTGAAAAAATAATGGTAATCAAAATAAATTGTAAAATACCTGGGAAAGCCTCCGGGCAGGTGAAGAGAAAAGCATGTATCCTTAGATGCAGACAAGCAAAGAAAGTGTTTCCACCGCTCAGGCTGACACTGACCCAGGTGTAAGTGGAAGTTTTAGAGCAGAAGAGCTCCAGGTGCTGGCTGAATGCTAGGCAAAGCAGGCTTGAATGGAGGAGAAGATTTGGATGCCGCACACCGGATGTAGTCAAAAAACTTCACTTTATTGAAAAAAATGGGATCATCAAAATAACAAGACTGTCATGCAGAAAGTACAGGTAAGCTGACGCGTTTCGCACTCAGGACTGAGTGCTTACTCATAGCTAACAAATATTAAAAAGACAAACTCTTATATAGCTCAATGGGGTGAATTAAACCTGCTTTCTATAGAGCCGGTTCACATATATGCGGTGCAGCGGCAGTGCAAATATGCTGTGAGTTTAAAGTGTGCTGTGTGTTTTCTGAGCAATGTGGAGTGGTTCAGATGTGAATTCCAGGTTCATTGCCTTTAATGGGAAGGCATCCATCTGAATCTCACCTCTGATTAGTTTTGAACACAAATTTGATCTAAAAAAACAGCGTGGGGCCCTCCCCAAATCCATACCAGGCCATTTTGGATCTGGTACAAATTTTAAGGGAAACACCCACACCAAAATGTAAAAAGAAAACGGTGTGGGGTCCCCCCACAATCCATACCAGACCCTTATCTGAGCATGAAGACTGGCAAGCCAGGAAAGGGGGGGTTAGCGAGCACCCCCCTTACAAACTATACCAGACCACATGTCCTCAACATGGGGGGTGCTTTTTTGTGCCCCCCCACCTCAAAGCACCTTGTCCTTATGTTGATGGGTACAAGGGCCTCTTCTTCACAACACTGGCTGGTGGTTGTGGGGGTCTATGAGCAGGGGGCTTATCAGAATCTGGAAGCCCCTTTAACAAGGGGGGGCCCTATATTCCACCATCTCATGTGCCCACAGACCCCACAATCACCAGCCAGGGTTGTGGGGAATAACCCCTTGTCCCCATCAATATGTGGTCTGGTATGGTTCAAGAGGGGTCTAGTATGGATTTGGGGGTCCTCATGCCATTTTTTTAAATTTTAGCATTGGGTTCCCCTTAAAATCCATACCAGACCCTAAAGGGCCTGGTATGGATTGAGGGGGGACCCCCATGCCGTTTCTTTCACAATTTTTTATTGCCGACAATGTTTTTTTTATCCCGCTGACAGATGATGCATTATCCATTGTTAGGGCTGCAGCAGCCAACTCCCCAGCCGCTCCTTAACCAGCTAATGTTAAAGAGGCCGTTGGCCACCAGCTACAAAAATTTACATCAGAATCGCATCTAAATTGCAGTTGAACCACTGAACAGCTGCTTTTGAAATATGCAGTGAAAACAAAGGGGAAACTTGCAACGGACATGTGCAAACCTAGCCTTACTGAATTTAAACTAGTTTATTTAGACCAAGCTGGTTCAAACTATTTCCTGTTCTAATTATACAGGGCTGTCAACCCTGTATAAACTGTAACCTTATCTACAATCTATATACAGTATGTAACCCTGTACTCTGGCATAGGGAACATGAACTTCTGTCCAGCTCCCTGAATAAAATCAAGTTGGCATGAGCACTTTTCAGCCATTCATAAGAAGCTTTGTTATTTTCTGAAAAAATACAAGACTTCCTCTGATAGGCTGGGCGGGTGAAGTGGGCAAATGATGTCACAATCTCTACCTCAGCCAATCATAGGAAGCTTTGTATTCATTCAGAAAATACAAAGCTTCCTTTGAAAGGCTAAGCAGTGCTCAGTCCAACTCCATTTTGTTCTGGGAGCACCAAAACACAGCCTAGTTTAGTGTATGTAGCTAAGACTACCACAGTTCATCCCATGCTGACAGCTGATACTTGTGTAAGGAAATTGCTAATTTGTACCAGATTGGTCCAAACTAACGATTTAAAGTTTACTAAAACATGGAGTTAGGCCTTAAAAAGAACCTGCCATACCAAAATAGGATTTTTGGTTTAGTTTAAAAAAAAAAGTGCACCCAAGCACTTTACCCCCCCTAAAAGAAAAGTTGACCTTGACCCAACCCCCCTCCTCCCGCACATATGAACGTAAACATGTGTCTTTTTTACTGGTGGTGAAATATTCTTTCCTCCATATTTAGCTGAATTATACATTTAATTTGAAGAGCTTCTGATTAATTCAAATATTATGCTAGTTTAAGGCTGGGTTCACACCTATGCAAATTGGATGTGGGTTTCTCCGCATCCAATTTGCATAGCAGGAGAATATGGAGCCGGTTCACATGTCTCCAGGGCAGCTGCGGAGTGCACTGCACAGAAACGCTGCGCGTCTTTGCCTCTGTTTCAGGGCCAAATTCAGGCAAAGATTCTGCCCTGATTCGTCCCTGAATTGGAGAACAGGGGAGGACAGTGTTGCTGTGTGATCCGCAGCCAGTTTAGGTGTGAACTGAGCATTAGAGTTTATGCTGACAGGTGAAAAAAGCAGTCAGATACCGGTACCTTAATTTGAATTAATATGTATATGTGTATGCAGTTCCAGTTTGAATCACCTGTGAGTCACATCTTATTTTTAGCCATACCTATGTTTTTATTATTAATGTAAGCATCTTTAATTTTAGCTACCCATTATCCTTAAATCTTATGAGTACTTTTTGTGCAGTACTCACGATTGTACCCTCTATTTAAAGTGCAGTCTTAAAGTGTATGCAAACTCTAACAATGAATCTATCTTATTCCCAACCTTTTGATTTGTTAAATATGCCATTATAGCATTTTATGATATCTGTTTAAGTACAAAATACCTGTTGATGCTGCATGAAATCTCAAAAGATAATAATCTTCATCAGTTATATTGTTTCCAGCTATCTCTGTGGACCACAAAATGCTTTTGTATATATTATATGGAGAATAGGGAGAGATGGGGTTCTGCAGTTCTTTTCTAGGGTGTATCCTCCATTGATTATTGTGAGTGAGGTGAAAAAAATTAAGAAAGAAGAAAACCAATTCAGTTATCACATCTAATGACTAGTTATCTACACTATATACAGTACATTTTTGTTCTTGGGTTTAGATACACTTAAAAGTAGATTACAGAGGGAATGTTTCATTTTTGTTTTATGTATTTTTTGAAATTCACATAATTTTATATGTTTTGTAGATGATACTTATCACAGTTAACAGTTAATGTGTGTTCCACATTAAGTTCCTTGGGTGTATTGCTTTGAAAAGAGCAAAGAAGAGATGAGAGAAAGAGCATATTCTGTCCACTCAGATATCAAAAACATATATCAGTTTGCACATCTGGGTATATCACTTTTCTTCTATAAATTACAAATTTGACAACATCCTAAATACTCACAGGAGTCTGTCAAAACATCAGTGGACAAGCTTTAATTACCTGTTCTACCTGCTTCTTGCCATATAGCATGTGCAGCACCAATTATAACTCTGACAGATCCATTTGTATTTCTTTGCATTATTACACAACCCCCTGCCAACCCTTTTAAAGTGCTACATGAGTCATGCATTTCAGTCCATATGATACATAAATAGTTTACATGCATACGACTCTACAGGAGAGTGTACATATATATTTGAAACTCTTATGTCTACTTTGCTTTCACGTTGACTTGTATGGAGGAATAAAAGCCAATCACAAACTGATCTCAAACTGTCCTTTAATGGCTGATATTACAGTCAAGAGACTCACTACTTGCTCTGTAAGGTTAGTACAATGGCAATAGCTAAATTCTAACTTCAATAGTAGCTGCATATCTTCTACATGATATACTGGAGAAGCATTGTCTATTGCCAGAGAAGGCACTTCATATATAAATAGACTTTCGCTGTTGATAAAAATCTTCAAAATGTAATCAAGCAGACAATAGTTGTAATATAGTGAAAGGTAGAGCCAGGGCCAGGACAAGGGGTGTAGCTTATATATAATATATAAAGTTGCGCTAAATTGCAAAAGAATTATGATTGTTTCAGTGAAAAATCATAAATTAGAAAAATTACACTTTATAAATCCACAAGTCAACCTAAAGTGCATGAATAGGTTTGACAAAACAATAAATAATTAAAAATAAACATGAAAAGTCCATCACCACCGAAGGTGCATCAATAAAGACAAAAACAAAAGGAATGTCCTCAGTATAGCACAGATGTAACATGAACGGATGTGTGCACAGATGAATATATATACGGGTAAGGTTCAGAGGTCCCTGTCTCCACCTCCCTGGATCGTAGATGATGGAGAGATGGATCACAACCTGGAGGCAGGACTCTGTAAATAGGAACCCTTACCAGAGATGGTGGACCCCTTCCAGCGCGGGGTCATACAGTCAGACAGATTAACCCTCTTTCGGGGACTGATGAACCATCTGGTGTCTCCGGTCTCTGGTTCGCTTCGGATAGTGAGTAGAGGCGCTTCACAGGGATGTGAAATTAAGCCAGACACCGTAACACTCTTGCTCTGAAATGAAACACACTCGGGCTCAAAGCCATGAGTGGAAGAGCAAAAAGGAAGGGGACGCTGATCGTGTAGTAAGTGGTGATGGCGTCAGCACAACACCCCGCCTTACATGTTTCGCAATACCTTGCATCTTCCTGGGGCATGGGCGATGTGCTGGAGAGGGTCTCTGGGCATTGTTGTATCATGTGAGGTGGAGGGCACTGCAAGGAGATTGAGGGGGAGGGGATTTGTGTTGGGAGTAGGAAATTGGGGGCAACAGGGGGTAAGAATTGTTCTAGGAGGGGAAATTTGTGTGTTTTCTAGGAGTGGTAAATCAGGGGTGATTTGGGGGGGGGGTTAGAAGAGGTGATTTGGTAAAAAGGGGTAGGGAATTTTTGCTAGAATTTTCTTTCTTCTGGTGGGGGAGGGGGGATTTGTGCTAGTAGAGATGATTGGGGGGGTGTTCGTGCTAGGAGGGCGGATGGGGGAGTATTTGTGCTAGGAGGGGGATTTAGAGTAGAAGGGAGAATGTAGAGATTTGAGGGGTTGAGGATTTGTGCTGGGGTGATTTTTTTGGGGGGGGGCATTTGTGCTGGGGAAATTTGAAGAATTCATCAAGAGGCTCCAGCTCAAATCCCTGCCCATCAGTCATGCCCCTTTGACATGTTTCTTCCACATTGGGCATAATTGTAGAATAATATAAAAAACAAAAAACAAAAATTACTGGAAACCTGATATTAATTGAGTCGGGGTGCCGCCCATCAGGGGGCAGGGTGTATTCACAAAGTGAACACCCGAAGGCTATCTCCCAAAACTGTTTATTGATTAAATACAAATATTACAACATCGAAGGCATGCTTGTGGAAGCAGGCAGTCTCCACTATAAAATGCATGTGCCCCCGTAATCATTTACCACCCTCTAAATTCCACATCCCTACCCTCCCATGAAACCAAACCCCCCAAAAAATTGATATGGTTATCCACCCCTAATAACTCCCTGACCCCTAATGATGTTAACTAGAGCCTCCCCTAGGAGCTGGGACAGGACGGCTGTGACCACTACCATGGATAACTCCCCAGATGCTGCCCCTGATTTGCACCTGCACCCTTTACTCCTTATAGCCACAATGGGCGAATGTAATAAGCACCCAAGCCAATGGAATTCCCTGAAAAGTTGTTTCAAATCACTAAACCACAAATTGACAGTGTATGTCCTGTCCCAACTCAATGGATAACTATGAATCTCTATGCCCTATATCAGAGCCGTGATTTAAAGCTCATATGACCATTCACTGTTGCTCAGACACAATTGATGTTATACATGTAGCATATCCACAGTTCATTACATCCGATCCGGCCAGTGCAAAAGCTGGATCCCAGCATTTCGGCTACCCTTGAAGTAGCTGCCGATGTGATCAGTCTATAATATCTTATGAATAATTACTCACTGTCCCTCTTTCTCCAATTCCACTCATATAGATTCAAAGCCTCCACTTCCAGGATCAGGTATCTGCTGGCTGTGTAAAGATGTGTGAGAGTAAAGCAGCAGAGCCATGTGTTAGGTAGCTGATACCGCACAGCTGATTCCTCTGTGAATGCCTAATCATACACGGCCCTCATGCTGAATCATAGTCTCATGGGAAGGTAGGAGGGTTATTCCAAAGATCTGTGTGGTCTGTTTAATCCAGCAGACATGCAGAGTAGCAAAGAGTGGAATGAAGTTGTAGTAAAGCGGTAGGCAGGTAATCAGCAAGGTCGCATGAAAAAGTTCCACTGGAAATAATTTGGTTCAGAGTCACTATGGAACTCTTAAATGGCTATTTAGCCAGGACATGCGGTGCTTCATGCGATGGGGAGAGAGTCCGTTCCTATGTCTGGTCTATCTACATGTTTCGTTCCGTCCCCCTGGAACTTCTTCAGGATATGTGGGCTCCATTCATGTTGCTAGTATATAAAGCGTCTAAGCGTTTCAAATAAGCGTTTCAAATATATATGTACACTCTCCTGTAGAGTCTTATGCTTGTAAACTCTAATTGACATCATTAAGGGTCAGGGAATTATTAGGGGTGGATAACCATATAAATTTTTTGGGGGGGTTTGGTTTCATGGGAGGGTAGGGATGTGGAATTTAGAGGGTGGTAAATGATTATGGGGGGCGCATGCATTTTATAGTGGAGACTGCCTGCTTCCACATGCATGCCTCCGATGTTGTAATATTTGTATCTAATCAATAAACAGTTTTGGGAGATAACCTTTGGGTTCACTTTTTTATTTTTTCATTTTTTCTAAACATAATTGTAGAATAAGCCAAGAACAAGATATTTAATGATCATACAGTTCCTACATTTTAGTGATAACTCCCCAAAATGACCCAGCATGTGATAAATATAAAAATATAAAATTCATCACTTAATTTTTTCTCAGAAAAATTTGCCCAATTACTGTATATATCCTGGACAAAAATATCTGCATGGATGCGTCACTTGTCCACTTCACTGACAGGCTGGGCTTCAAGCAGTTCATCCCCAGCAAAAGAGCCCGATATGAGGTGAAACTCTACAAGTTATGCAACAGAGCCATAGGGTTCACCTCTGCCTTTTTTGTTTATTAAGGAAAGGACACCCAGTTGCATCTCCCTGACTGCCCTGACTGCTCAGACTGCCCAGACTAAATTAAATCAAGTGGAAAAGTAATTTTTGGAGCTTGTATTCCCATTCTTTGAAGAGGGTTATCATCTCTAATTATTATATCAGCTTGCCCCTTTTCCGCAATCTAAACCAGAAGAACACTAGCATGTGGCACTGCAACAGCTAATAGGAAGGGCTCCCCACAAAGGCTAGTGAATACAAGACTACAAAGAGGGGAGTCGGTGAGAATAAAGAAATGTTGGCTTTGAAGTGGAGGGAAAAACTAAACATCTACATACTTTCTTCAGTCACAATGACACCTCCGTGCAAATCCCTGGAAGGAATGGCCCAGTCCAGAAACCAGAATGTGTGCATGAATACAATATGTTCATTGGGTGAGTCGACTTCAACGTTCAGATGATCCAGCCCTATCTTTCTACAAGAAGAACCAATCTTTGGTACAAGAAAGTCTCCATTTATTTTTTTAATTTGGCCGTTTATAATTCACATGTGATCTGCCTCAAATCCACTGTGACACCTTTATCCTTTCTTAGCTATCAGGAGGAAATTTTCACTGCAATTTTGTACCCTGAAGGCCCACCAGAAAGCATTCTATCAGATGCTGTGAGCAGACTCCCCAAACACAATTTTCTTGATAAAGTCCCTCCCAGAGAAACAGGCCAAAGAAAAATGATGGGTGTGCTCCAGAGGGGAGTTAGACAAGACACCAAGTCCCCAGTGTCTTTCCCAACCAGGCCTCTGCATAGGTGACCATTTTTGCTGTTACCATACTTATCTACAATATTAGTGAAATATGGTGAACGTAATTCTGAATTTCTGCCATTTGCATTCACACTCATGGCTCTGCCTGCTCCTGAACTGACCCTAGCCTGATATTTGACCATGCCTCTGCTTGCCGCCTGAACTATCAACAAAGTTTCTGCCTTGCACCTGAACTGACCTTGGCCTGTTAATTGACCACTTTTTTGCCTGCTTTTGTCTTGGACTGATGTACTGATCTTATGCCATGATACTGTAGTAGTGGGATTCAAGATAACACAGGATCCTCACATGTGTGAGGGGCTTGAGAATAGTTTTTCCAAGTAGGAAAAACTAATTTTTTGGTATTCTTTGGGTTTTGTAGTTCCTGAATTAGTGTCTGGAAATCAGAGGCTTTGAAGAGATTTGAATGGGAAGAAGCCTCTACCCCTGTGCCCAGGTCTTACCTGACTGAAGCCCTAAGCTTGATATTTCTGCCTGCAGCCTACTTACCCTGGCCTGTTAATTGATCATGCCTCTGCCCACCACCCGAACTGACAACACCTCTGCTTGCTACCTGTACTGACTAGGGACCATGTTCCTGCCTACTGCCAGGACCAATACTTTAGCTGTGCTAAAGTATATATATATATATATATATATATATATATATATATATATATATATATATATATATATATATATATATATATATATATATATATATGTGTGTGTTTGTGTGCGTGTGTGCGTGTGTTTTCACTTTCCACATTTTACAAACACTTATGGAAAAAAGACTTATTATGCCTCATAGAATAGAATATACCTTGGGGTGTTTGCTTCTCAAAATGTGGTCATTTTGTGGGTGTTTCAGGGCATTCAAGAGTGTAAGAGATAGAGTAACACCCTAGTGTGCTACTAGTGATAGTGTATGTAAAATATAGTTTGGCTCACGGCTAAGTCCGAGCCATGGAATCTGGGTGAGGGTTCATAAAAGTTCAGGACTGGATGACTCATCCAGGCAGCTTTCTGGTGCCTCTCCTTGGTTCTAGAGTGTTGAAAAATGTTATAGAAATTAGTGGGCAGAGGCTAGGAATGGTTGTCCTGCATATTTATGGGGACTTAACCAATCCCCAGGTGGTGGGCCTGGCAGGGGACTAAGTGAGCCCTTCAATATGATTGGGTCATGCTAGCGGGGACTGCTCACCATGCCTCTTACTAAATATTTTGGAATATCTACTTGCCAAAAAAGGGGTAATTTGGGGGGTATGTGTGTCCTGACATGTTAGGGCCTCAAGAACTGAGATTGTCAGTACATCAGGTGTGATCAATTTTCAATGATTGGTAACATAGCTTGTAGACACTCTAATACCCCGTACACACGGTCGGATTTTCCGATGGAAAATGTGTGATAGGACCTTGTTGTCGGAAATTCCGACCATGTGTAGGCTCCATCACACATTTTCCATCGGATATTCTGACACACAAAGTTTGAGAGCAGGCTATAAAATTTTCCGACAACAAAATCCATTGTCAGAAATTCCGATCCTGTGTACACAAATCCGACGGACAAAGTGCCACGCATGCTCAGAATAAATAAAGAGATGAAAGCTATTGGCCACTGGCCCGTTTATAGTCCCGACGTACGTGTTTTACGTCACCGCGTTCAGAATGATCAGATCTTCCGACAACTTTGTGTGACCGTGTGTATGCAAGACAAGTTTGAGCCAACATCCGTCGGAAAAAATCCTAGGATTTTGTTGTCGGAATGTCCGAACAAAGTCCGACCGTGTGTACGGGGCATAACTTTCACTGATTTGGGATATGTTTTCCAAAGTCATGTAGCAGTATAAATTTTGATCAAAATTTATGAAGAAAAATTACTTATTTGCTAAATTGTATGAGAGAAACATTTTTTTCATTTATAGCACACAAAAAAAACAGTGGTGATTAAATACCACCACAAGAAAGCTCTATTTGTGTGACAAAAATGATGAAAATTTCATATAGGTACATTAGAGTACTTTCAAACTGGCAGCCCCGGCCATTAACACTAAAGCGCAGCTAGTTTTTTTGGCGCTGTTTTAGCGGCATTTTTGCAACAATGTTCGACTGCTAGCGGGGCGTTTTTTACCCCTAAAACAGGGTAAAATCTGCAGTTTTGTGGAGCTTTCAATATGCTGCCTATTCACTGCAATGGGCAGGGCATTTTGGGAACACTAAATACAGTGCTCCCACACCGGCGCAAAGATGCTGCTTGCAGGACTTTTTGTAATGTCCCACAAGCACACTGCCCCAGTGTGAAAAGACGCACTGCAATGAATGGGTGGCGGTTTTCAGGCACTTTCCAGAGGCTATTTCTAGCACTAAAGCGCCTGAAAACCACCTCAGTGTGAAAGTAGCCATACTGAGTAATTGTCATTCAAAGTGTGAGAGCACTGAAAGCTGAAAATTGGCCTGGGCAGGAAGGGGGTTTAAGTGCCCAGTAGGCAAGTGGTTAAAGTGCAAAATGTTTTTCTTTATAAATATCACTTTTGTTTTAATACATCTTACAGCAAGAATGAAAAAAAAGAAACCATTTGTTTAGAGTCCCCCTCAAAATCCATAGCAAACCCTTTAATTCTGGTAAAGAGTTTAAAGAGGGTACCCCTTGCAAAAAAAAAACAAAAAGTGTGAGATCCCCCTACAAATCCATACCTTAATCCCTTAATCTGAACATAAAGCCTGGCTGGCCAAGTAAGGGGGTGAGGGATGAGTATATGTGCCTCCTTAGTCCCACAACTCTGGGATGGTGGTTTAAAAAAAAGGATCCCCCAGATACTTCCCCCCTAAGTGCATGAGCAAGGGGTACCTAGTACCCATACCCATTCACAGAAAAAAAATGTAACCTAGAAACAGGCACCCAAACCTTTCACAAGTCCTTAATAAAAAAATACCAAAAAAGTCCCTCATTGTTAATCTATCATAATGCCTGCCTCCTGCTGACATGGCCGATCTCAATAGTACTTATAAATGAATGACAGCTTGCCAAGCTTTTATCAGTTATATAAGGGAAGGGGAGGGCATTGTTGTTATGCTTGCATCTATCTAGCAAAGTTATGTTGCAGTATGAGCAAGGAAGCTGAGACCTCTTCAGTGTGTAAATGTGCTTTTACCATACAAAAAGGCTTTAAATACAAAACTATTACAATATTAGGAATACAAATCAAGACTGACAGATATATAAACCAGAATGCTTAGCAAATAAGCAGAAACTGTGGTCTGTAACAGTAGAAATATGCTTAAAAGTTACTTAACTCCGATTACTGTGTGTTTGTGATCTCCGTTGACAACTAGGACTCAGGCTTCTTAAGCAGTTGCTGGAAATCAGGCGCAAGTGTCTTTTTCTTTAATGGCTTCTGGCTGGTTACAGACTGTCCTTCGTGTTTAAGGCATGATAAGTCCTGTCTTTCAATCTCTTGACTTATTTACCTTAACAACCGACTGTTCCAACTGTCAACAGTTCCCATTGTTTGAGGACAGCCTGTGTACTTCTTACCAAGGCATTAATTTGAGAAGCATCCTCAAACAAACTAAGCAGTAACCTGATGTATGTCTCTATACTACAGACTGCTAGAAAAATCAGCAATTTATTTTATATCAAACGCAACACATTCCGCCCTTGATTTTTCTCTCAGACCTCACACAGGCTAATAATTCATACTAAACATTTGCCTTGAATGCAACCCCCTCCCATATTTCTGCCACTGAGAATGTGTTTCAGTCTTTGGCTAAAAGTTCATTAGGAAGTCCATTCTAAAGTTCTTTAGAAACAAGTCCAGGCTTGTAATACATCAAAGGCCTTGCTTTCCACAGCTCTTGCGGTCTTCCATAATTCTGTCCATCATGTAACCACTTTTCTCTGGTCTTCCTATGTATCAAATCGGAGACAGCCTGTGGAGTGGAAAACAAAGCGGATTATCTGTTCCTTCTAATAATACAGAAACAGTAGACCCCGGCTCTTCAGCTACAATCTCTCCTCTAACTAGCTTCTTGCCTGGATCTCTGACCAACACTTTGCCACCTGCCTGTATCCACTTCTGACCCTCCCAAAGAACATCGAAGGAAGGTTTGATGTGACATTGGAAGGTTTGATGTTATAGAGCCTCACTTTCCACTCCGGCTGAGAAGTATCCACTAAACAATCAGAGTCCCAGCCACTGTCCTGAAGCTCATCTGTCAATGCAAATATAACCTCAAACCTTCCTGCCAGATTCCCTCTCATTCCTAGATAGGCTTCAGCTTCAGATATGTCACTCTTGGTTTCTGAGTCATGGGAAGCAGTAACTTAGCTGTTAAGCCCTGTTCTTTCAGGAACCTTACTTAAATGCTGAACTCTGCACTCCAGCTGTGGAATCTTCACCCCAGCCCCCACTATCCTCTCATGTGGTGTGCTTTTGGCTATTGGCCTAGAATTTAACAACATGACTGCCTGTGTAAGGACCCGATCCCACCCCCCTAGTGTATGTTTGGGTGTAAGCTTGTGTATGTGGTCCTTCAATAGCCCGTTGTATATCTCAATCAAACCAGCTGCCTGTGGATGGTATGGGATGTGGCACAACCAGTCCACTGCTGTACTGTTAATTCAGTGAAGTGTGAGCTGTTATCACAACTTAGCACATGTTTGGGACAACCATAAGCAATGACAAGTTTCTGGAGCAGTTGAAGCATTGCAGCTTAATCTGTACCTTTGCAAGGATGAACAAGCAAAAGTCCTGAATAGGTGTCCACTGCAGTACAACAATATCTCAGTCCATTGTTTCCCCAGGGCAGGGGACCAATGAAGTCAATCTGCCAGATTTCTGCAGGCCTCTCACCCCTCTTAATTGACCCAGTGGAGTACTTTTGCAATGGCCATTGTCGCATTTCTCCAATCCTGTTAAGTTCCCTATTACAGTCTTTATCAAGTCCATGGATGTAGGCAATCCTCTTTGCTGTGCCCATTTATATGTCACTTTCTGCCACAAATGTCCAGATTGCTTGTGGGCCCAGTTGGCCAAGTTCATCAAGACAGGATCAATTGGCACAACTGTTTTCACTTTGGCAATTTCATCTGCTACTCTGTTATAGTTCTCAAAGTCTGGGACCAGGGTCACATGTGCTTCAACATGCCCCACTTTTATGGTGCAGGAGTGAGCTTCCATCCACATGTAGTCCCAGTTTTCATTTCCTCCCCACACCACCATTTCATGAATCATTCATTCATTGGACTTCCACATGGGCATCCAAGTTGTCAGTCCTTTAAAGACCGCCCAGCTGTCAGTGTCGATAGTGACATAGGAAGAAGGATCCTCCTGAAAAGTCATCACTACAGCTTTCAACTCTGCATACTGACTGGACCCTACAATTCCGGTCTCCTGCAGGACTGTGTCTGTACTTGGGTTGTAGGATGCTACCGTCCATTGGTGCCCAGACGAGGTAACTATGGCGGAACCATCAGTGAACCATGCTGACTCTTTCATGTCTTCAGACAGAGATTCAAAGGGTGGATTCTCTTAAATGGGGGATGACTGCAGCACAGGAATTTCTTCTGGCTGGGTGCTGGTGAAAGCAACAAGCCCTGCCAACTGTTTTGAAATGTCTGACATCCCCAGCTGAAATACCTCCTCTTTCTTGAAGGTACCACTTCCATTTCATCAGTGTCTGGTTCTGGGCTACAGCTACTCTAGTGGTCAGTCCATTATCTCTCACCCATCCTGCTATTGGCAATGCAGTTTGTATGGTGATTGTGTCCTTTTCTGTAGTGATCTCTACATGTTGAAGTGCTGTGTAGGCCCCAAACAGGTACTTCTCTAAGGGTGTGTATCTCTTCTGTGCCCCTGTCAGTTGTTTTGGACCAAAATCCAATGATTATTGCTCTCAGTCCTTTGTTTACGTTTGGCTGCTACAGACTACAAGATATGGTGCCATCCTGCTCCACTACATCCAGCTGAAATGGTATTCCTTGTCTCATGGGTCCCAATCCCTGATGCTGCAAAATGGCTTCTTTAGCAGCAAGGCATGCAGTCTGCTGCTCTGAACCCCATGAGAACTCAGTCTTTTTCCTAGTGACATTGTATTTAGGTCTCAGGATTAGTCCAAGATGTGGGATGAATGATCTCCATAATCCCACAACTCCAATGAACGCCTGTGCCTCCTTTTTGGTAGTAGGGTGAGACAGTGCCTGGATATAGACATGTGCGGTTAGTTTGGTTCCGAATTAAAATTCGGACAAATTTTAGTTTTTCGGAAATTCGGATTTCCGAATTACAATAGAATCTGAAATAACGAAAAAAAAAATTGGACGAAATTTGAATTCAAATAGTTTTCTAATCGTTTTCAAATTTGAATTAGAAAATTTTTTGAATTCTAATAGTTTTCCAATTTCCAAAAAGAATAAAATAAAATAGAGAATAAAGGAAAAGAAAATATTATAATAAAAAATAACTAGAGAAGAATATAATAGAAAATAAAAGAATAGAGGATAATAGAGTAAAACGAAACAAAATAGAACAGCTGATAAAAGAACGGAATAGACTAGAATATAATAGAGACAAATAGAATAGAATAGAATAGAATAACATAGAATATAACCATCTTCTGAAATTCAAATTTCAAATAGAATAAATTTGAATTTGAATACATAAGAAAATAATAGAATAGAAAAAATTAAGAAAAAGAGAATGTCGGGTCTTTAAATGAGGCAGTGACCTGGTAAGGTCAATTGCCTCCACCCCTATCTAAATAAGACAAACAGGAGGATTGAGGGTTGGGATTTTATTATGAAGCACACAGGTGTAGAAAATTTAAATTGATTGGAAATCAATAATATGTTACGTGAGGGTAATCATGAATAGACATAGATAACCAATGCAATTCATTCAGTAGATATACATACAGTACTTACAAATAGCCCCTTAGTAATACAAATTGCATAATACAAGTAATGATTTGGTCAGATAAAACATATAATTAGGTATAAAAATACAGCATATAATAATTGCTCTATGCATTTCGTGGATCCATCCACTCTTCAGAAGCATGCACATGGATAAATGAATACTGTAGTATAGTAATAAAAAGAATATGTATATGGTTTGACCCTGTCAAGGAAAAGAGATTAAGATGGGATAAAATTACCTAGGAAACCCCTCCTCCCAAACCACTCTCAAAAGTACTTACATTCTATGTATCTATGCAGGAGTGTACCAACATGAATCAGAGAACCCTGATATGAGTCTTGCTCCTACCCTTCATATAGCATGGGTGGACCGCCATGTACTATGCATGAATGTCACGCTCCATACGATGGAGCTGCTGTGCCACGCCTATGGCGCTGCCCCTCTCCAATGACTTTTTTACATCTAGCGGCTAGGTGGAGGGATGATTTTGGCACCGTTTTTGGGTGGCTTGTTCACCCAGCTGCAGGTGACTCCTCTCTACAAAGCATGCCAGCGTGATGTTGGTGGGTGTGATAGACCTGCGCTTATAGGAAATTCTGGGGCGTTTGACTCACATTGTGCTCCCATTTTCTCACTTGGACACTCTGGATCACTTAGAACTTAAGTTTGTATTAGGTAATTTGACTTTCACTCTTCACTATTATTATTTTACTTGGCACGTTTTATCTCATTCAATCTCTCTGGTGACACTGTTTCCTATTTTTTCATGTATTTCACCATTTTATCATCTTCCACTCTTATGCTGCGTACACGCGATCGCACATTCTAACAAAATCCATGTTTTTTTTCCGACAGATGTTGGCTCAAACTTGTCTTGCATACACACGGTCACACAAATCTTGTTGGAAATTCCGAACGTCAAGAATGCTGTGACGTACAACACGTACAATGGCACTAGAAAAGGGAAGTTCAACAGCCAGTGCGCCACCCTTTGGGCTCCTTCTGCTAATCTCGTGTTAGTAGAAGTTTTGTGAGATACAATTTGCGCTTTTTAGCCTTGTGCTTTTCCGATCGTTACTGCTCTTCAGTTTGTGTTTGTTGGTTCCTATCTGGTTTTCAGTGCGTGTAGTCAGTTCGCATTTGTTTTTCAGTGCGTATTATTATAGTACGTATATGATTTTCAGTGCGTTCTTGTCTGCTCATTTCGGATTTTCAGCTCGCTCTTCTTAGGCCTTTCTGATTTTCAGTGCGTTCTTTTAGTTCGTTCTGACCAGCAGACCGTTTTGAACCGATTTTGCGGGTATGTACTCATCGTAGAGTTTGTGCTGTGCAGGGGCTTGGTGTTGGGGTTCCTACTTTGACCCAAGCCCAGTCCATGAAAAGGGCGGGTAGGAGTTCATGGACTAAGAATTGGTTACTCCAGTGTGATCAATTCTCTCATACCTGCCTTTGTTGCAGGAGATCTGTGAGAATAATCCTGATGATTTTAAGAATGATCTCCGGATGACGGACCCCGTTTTTCACCGTCTGTTGGCTTTGCTGTCCCCTTATATTACCAAGCAGGACACCCGCATGCAGCAAGTCATCACTCCCGAGCAGAGGCTAGTCGCCACGTTACAGTACTTGGCGACAGGGAGAAGTCTGCAGGACATCAAGTTCTCGACAGACATCTCCCGATTATTATTCCAGAGACCTGTTCTGCCATCATTCAGGTCCTGCAGAAGGACTATATTAGGGTAAGTTTTCTCCTTTAACATCACATTCTATGTATTTAATGTTTGCTAATGTGTAGTATTTCTTTCATCATTCCCTAAATACCATGATTGTAATATGCTTTGAATGTCCCCTTTGTTCTCATGCATGCTTGAAGTTTTTTATACTTGCTTTTTTGTCTTTCATGCATATTTTTCTTCACTAACCTCCCTAGCATGCTATCCTGGGCCCATACACACCTAGCCTAGTCACTTAACAATGTATTTTGTCAGCTCCATAGTAGTGCTTTACCCTAAACACCCCCTAAAATGTGTACAAATGTTATTTGTGTCCTTAAATTCATGTAGAGTGCCAGAGGCTATTTTTTGGGTCCCAAAAACATTTGGAACCCTCCCTCCCCCCGAACCGCTAAGTCAACCAATACCAATCCTCTATCTGCTGACTTTGCCAAAGCCATACACACTATACCCACCTCTTTTGTGGTCAGATTTCAGTATGAATTCACCAAAGCATGTAGTGAAAGGGTCTGCCAGAATACTTTCAAATGGTACTGTTTAAAGTTTTGTTCTCCTATAATCTTGATAGGTAATTGCAGAATGTAAAAAAGTGCTTCAATTTGTACAGTGTTTATATTTTTTGTATTATGACACTTCTTACCTGTCCAGTGGGCTGCCAATAGTGTAATTAAGGAGGGTCTGGCCAAAGTCAAATACATTATTTATGCATTCAGTTCTCAATGCAATACATACCCCCCCTCAATTTTTACAATGGACCATCAGAGAGGGTGAGGAATCTGATAGGTTATACTGATGTTGGCCAAGAATGATTGTGTCTAATCTGCTTGCAATGTTTATGTGCAAAATTACTAAGTTCTTTTTTCTTGTTTGACTCCACAGGAGGGATGGGCTTTATGTTCGGGTCGAACATGAGTTCAACTCGAACATTGGCTGTTCGCCAGTTCGCCGAACAGCAAACAATTTGGGGTGTTTGCGGCAAATTTGAAAGTCGCGGAACACCCTTTAAAAGTCTATGGGAGAAATCAGTCTATGGGATACATGTCCCCTGGGCCCTGCCCCAGGGGACATGTATCAATGCAAAAAGAAGTTTTAAAAGCGGCTGTTTTTTTGGGAGCAGTGATTTTAATATGCTTAAAGTGAAACAATAAAAGTGTAATATTCCTTTAAATTTCCTACCCTGGGGGGGTGTCCATAGTATGCCTGTAAGGGGCACAGGTTTCCCGTGTTTAGAACAGTCTAATAGCAAAATTACATTTCTAAAGGAAAAAAGTCATTTAAAACTACTTGCGGTTATTAATGAATTGTCGGTCCGACAATACACATAAAAGTTCATTGATAAAAACGGCATGGGATTTCCCCACAGGGGAACCCTGAACCAACATTTAAAATAAATGCGTGGGGGTCCCCCTAAATTCTATACCAGGCCCTTCAGGTCTGGTATGGATATTAAGGGGAACTCCGTGCCAAAATAAAAAAAATGGCGTGGGGGTCCCCCTCAAAATCCATACCAGACCCTTCAGGTCTGGTATGGATTTTAAGGGGAACTCCGCGCCAAAAAAAAAAAAAAAAATGGCGTGGGTCCCCCCAAAAATCCATACCAGACTCTTTTCCGAGCATGCAACCTGGCAGGCTGCAGGAAAAGAGGGGGGATGAGAGAGCGCCCCCCCTCCTGAACCGTACCAGGCCACATGCCCTCAACATTGGTAGGGTGCTTTGAGGTAGCCCCCAAAGCACCTTGTCTCCATGTTGATGGAGAGAAGGGCCTCATCCCCACAACCCTTGCCCGGTGGTTGTGGGGGTCTGTAAGCGGGGGCTTATTGGAATCTGGAAGCCCCCTTTAACAAGGGGACCCCAGATCCCGGCCCCCCTGTGTGAATTGGTAATGGGGTACAAATGTAGTCCTTTATTAATTTCATCTTATTTCATCTTCTTTCTCCTGATCTTCCTTCGGTGTTCTTCTTCTTCCTCCATCTTCTTCTTCATCTTCTTCTTCTCCATCTGATTCTTCCTCCGCTCTTCTCATCCCGCATCTTCCTCCAGGCTTCTTCTCCGCTCTGTCCGCACCATCCACCTCAGTGGGAGTCTTCCACCGTGTGACGCTTCGGTTCTTCTGACATTTCTTATATAACGGAGGGCGGTGACCCCGCCCTCCTCTGATGCACGGGGAACTTCCCTGTGGCTTTCCCCATGTTGTCAGAGGGGGAGGGGTCACCCGTTTACGAAACCGTCTCTTGTGTTTTTTAACCTTTTTGACACTTTTTGTTAAATGGTAGGGCTACATTTGTACCCCATTACCAATTCACACGGGGGCAGGATCTGGGGGTCCCCTTGTTAAAGTGGGCTTCCCCTTTAAGCCCCCTGCCCGCAGACCCCCACAACCACCAGCCAAGGGTTGTGGGGATGAGTCCTTTCTCCCCATCAACATGGGGACAAGGTGCTTTGGGGGCTACCTCAAAGCACCCTCCCAATGTTGAGGGCATGTGGCCTGGTATGGTTCAGGAGGGGGGGCTCTCTCGCCCCCCTCTTTTCCTGCTGCCTGCCAGGTTGCATGCTCGGATAAGGGTCCCAGGGCATGATGGGACTATGCCGTCAGAGGCAGGGTCACCCGGTGACATCACACTGTGACCATGCCCCATGCCTATATAAGTCGCCGCACACCTTGCAGACGGCATTACAGCGGGAGAGAGCGTCCTGTCAACATCGGAAGAAGAGAAGAGGGGAGAAGACAACGACGTAGAAGAAGAAGATCGGGCCTCCGCTAGCAAAAGAGCTGGAAGAAGATAGCGGGGGATCCAGAAGAGGATACCAGAGAAGAACCAGACAGCATCAGAAGATCCGGACAGCGGCAGAAGACCAGGCCCCCGCTAGCAAAAGAGCTGGAAGAAGATAGAGGGGGAGGCTGGCAGAGGATATCAGACACCGGGAGAAGAGGCCGGACAGCACGGAGAAGAATCGGGCACTGGGAGAAGATGCAGAGAGTGCAGAAGAAGACCCCCGAAGTCAGAAGAAGACTCCCGGAGCTGCCTAATAAATTTTATTTAAAAACCTGTGTAGTGTGTTTTTTTCTTGACGCTTCTCCCCCAGGTGAATGGGTAGGGGTACCATGTACCCCATACTCATTCACGTAGGGTGGGGGTCGGGATGTGGGGGCCCCCTTATTAAAGGGGGCTTCCGGATTCTGATAAGTCCCCCGCCCGCAGACCTCGACAACCAACGGCCAGGGTTGTCGGGAAGAGGCCCTTGTCCTCATCAACATGGGGACAAGGTGCTGGGGGGGTGGGCGCAGAGCGCCCCCCTTCCCCAAAGTACCCATCCCCCATGTTGAGGGCATGCAGCCTGGTACGGTTCAGGAGGGGGGCTCACCCATCCCCACCCCCTTTCCTGACCGGCCAGGCTGCGTGTTCGGATAAGGGTCTGGTAGGGATTTTGGGGGACCCTCATGCCATTTTTTTCAGCATAGTGAGTTCCCCTTAAAATCCATAACAGACCGAAGGGCCTGGTTTGCTCTTGGAGGGGAACCCATGCCGGTTTTTTATTTAAAATTTGGCGTGGAGTTCTCCCTCAAGATTCATATCACAGTGCCTGGTTTTGGCGTGGATCCAAGTCGGATCCCCATGCTTGTCGCTCATTGGGAAAGGAAAAAACATTTTTTCCTTTCCAGATGAGCGAGCCAGCTCGGCGCTGCTATCTGCAGCTGACACAGTGCAGTGCGAATACCTGCGGTTATGTGCGGATAGCTGCTCTAAATCACTCCTGGACGCAGTCAATTCTATTTTTTCTATGCGCACCAAACCGCATGTAATCAAAACGCAGTGTGTGAATGGAGCCATAGGAAAGCATTGTGTGCGTTTATCTGCGGTAGAAACCACAGCTAAAAGCACAATTCTATCCGTCCATGTGAAAGGATAAGGCCCCTTGCACACTGGCGTGTTTTTCAGGCGCTAAAAATAGCGCCTGAAAAAACACCCTAAAGAAGTGGCTCCATTCATTCCAGTGTGAATCGGGCTTTCTCACTGGAGCGGTGCACTAGCAGGACAGTAAGGCCCCTTTCACACTGGGGCGGTGGGGGCATCTGCGGTAAAGCGGTGCTATCTTTAGCGCCGCTTTACTGATGTTTTTTTTATAATTGTATTTTTATTAATTTTTCATATTTTAAAGTGAACAAGTACAGCATTGTTGTACAATATAGGATATAATGTTATTGAAGATATCTTGATATCAAAACAGAATAAGTACATATGAACAAAATTCACAATTACAGAGCACAGGAGTGCTCTGTACAATATGTCCAGGTTATACAAAGTAAACAGTCCAAAACTAGGAGTACAGGATCAAAACCATTGGTTAATCACAGAAATGGAAGAACACAGATTCCATGGAGGATATGTGGTACAGGATAATAAGCTCTAAATAACAGATGTGAAAGTGGAGCAAATGGGGGGGATGTCATGATCACATGGAAAACCTATGCCAGTAAAAGTTTAAGAATCAGTATTTGGCATAGGGATCCCAAATTCCGACCTATCCCAGAATTCCCACAGTTTTTCAAATTGGGGGATAGTGTCATGTACTGAGGCCGTTAGATATTCCATCCTCCGAATATCCACCACTTGTTGTAAAAATTTGGGCCAAGGAGGAGGGGCGTTGGACAGCCAACACAGGGGAATGAGTCTTTTGGCAGCCAGTGGTATGTAAGAAAGAAGCCGGTTGGCTCTTTTGGTTAAGCCAGGGAAAGGAAGGCCCAACAGATAGTGTAAGGGGTCAAGTGGGAGAGATTTATCCAACACTTTCTGTATAAGGAGCCTGACCTCACCCCAAAAAGGTTGGATCATCGAACATTGCCAAAATATATGGAATAAGGAACCCGTGTCAGTCCCGCAATGCCAACAGCGCGGCGAGACTGAAGGATCATATTTATGAATAACATCAGGGGTTCTATACCAAAACATAAGAATTTTCATAGAAGTCTCCCATTGGGTGACACAATTTGAAGACTTGGAAACAGAAGACCAAATCTTATCCCACATCTGGATTGAAATAGATCTGCCTATCAAATGGGACCATTTCCCCATATAATGATGCGTGGTCTCAGTAAGAGGTGTCGACTCATGAAGAATACGATGAATGGAAGATATTAAATGTAATTGATGGGGGCCTTCAGCGCATATATACTCGAAGGTAGTTGGACTGTCAAGAGTTAAAGTTGAGGATTTAAAATGAAAAAAATGTCTAACCTGCAGGTAGAAGTGGAAAAGTTGGGGAGGGATATTGAATTTCTCACGTAGAGTGTTGAAGGTATGTAGCCTTCGCGTAACAGGATGTACTAGATTTCGAAGTTGGAAAACACGTTAAGCCATGGGAAGATCCTGCCCAGGGACATACTGTCTGGTATAAGTGGGTTAAACAATACATTGACAAGCTGGGAGCAAGGCGAGGTAAGGTGGTATTCTTTAAGGCATTTACGCCAAATGGTTAAGGTAAAATTCATTGGAGCAGCGCACTGGTGTTTGAGAGTGGGATCCAGAGATAAGGAACTCTCCCAAACCAAGGAACTCGGGTGAACCGGATAGAGCACACCCTTTTCAATGGCAGTCCATTGGTTTTGGTGCAAATAGAGAGGACCAGGAAACAAAAGGGCTTAAATGTGAGGCATAGTAATATTTAATAATGTCCGGTGCACCCATTCCACCCCTGGATCTCGGAGCAAACATGACCAAACTTGCTATACGATGAGCCCTATCTCCCCATATGAACTTTAGGAAGCTTCGCTGAATTGTCTTTAATTGGGATGAGGGCAAGGCAACTGGTAACGTTTCAAAGTGGTATAGCAGTCTAGGTAAAATAGACATTTTTAAATCATTTATCCTGCCCAACAAAGACAAAGGGTACTTTGCCCAAGTCATCAGGGATTTATTGATGTCCAGAACCAGGGGTGGAAAGTTAGCGGAGTAAAGAGAGGAATAGGAAGTGGTGAGAATAATACCTAGGTAATTGAGGGAAGTTTTTCACCACTTATAAGGATATGACTCTTTGAGCTGTGATAATATGGGTAATGGGATATGTATAGGCATAGCTTCAGTTTTGGAAGTGTTGACCTTATAACCCGAAATGGCCTCAAAAAAGGACAACAATTTATGAAGAGAGGGGAGAGAAATCAATGGATTAGTGATCGTGAGCAAGTGATAATTTATATTCCCCCTGTCGCATTACCATGCCACGAATATCGCGATGGGTGCGGATGGACACTAAACAGAGAATAAAAAGCAATGGTGATAAAGGGTAACCCTGCCGAGTACCATTAGTCATGGGGAAGCTTGGCGACAGGAAGGATGACATCTGTACTTGAGCTGTAACTGTTGAATATAGAGCTTCTAAAGCCTTCAGATAAGGACCCCTGAAGCCGTACAACTTTAAAACATTAAACATGTAAGGCCAGCTTAACCTATCGAAGGCCTTTTGTGCATCCAGACTTAAGATCAATGTCTGTCTAGAGGTTCTATGCAAAAGATCTATCAGGTCTATTGTACGACGGGTATTGTCCCCCGCATGCCTGCAAGGCACAAAACCCACCTGACCCTTATGATTCAATTTGGGGATAATCCTAGACAGTCTGGATGCAAGAATTTTAGTGAAAATCTTGTAATCTGAATTTAGAAGTGTTATCGGCCTATAATTATCTGGGATAGAGGGATCCTTACCTCGTTTCGGGATGATGGAGATAAATGAGTGAGAGAATTGTGAAAGAGGAGACATACCCTTGAGCAGGGAAAGAAAGATTTGTAGTAGAAATAGGGTAAACCATCAGGGCCGGGCGATTTGTGTAGTAGAAGTTTCTTAACTATGGACAAAAGTTCTTCAGTCGCTATGTCTACATTCAAACTGTCCAAGTCTTCCGAAGACAGCTTTGGGAGTTTTATATTAGAAAAAAAAATTTCAAACTTCTCCTGTGTAAAGTTAAAATTGTGCTCAGGAGTTAGGCAGTTGTACAATTTATGGTAAAATTTGCCAAAGGTGCTAGACATTGCACGGGGGCAGTAAACTCTAGATCCATCTGACTGTTGAAGGAAATCAGGAAATGAGTTAAATGGACGCGGGTGTAGTTTATTGACTAGCATTCTATGTGGTTTATTCGAATATTCGTAAAACTTTTGTTTTGTCCATAGTAAAGACCTAGCTGCCCTGCCCAGTTGTATTAATTTGATTTGCCCTCTAAGGGAGGTGACTCTGTGTAGTTTTGATACTGTGGGGCCACTCAACAGCCTCTGCTCCGCAGTAACCAAAGTGGAAGTAAGAGACTGTACAAGACTATTTCTATCTTTCTTTAGCCTGGAGCTTTCAGTTACTGTATGCAGGCGCCGCAAAAAACAGTCTTATGTGCCTCCCAAAGTGTGGAGAAATCTGAGACAGACCCTATGTTATGCTGAAAGTATTCTTCTAGATTTTTTGCCAATATGGTATGTGAGACCTCACATTGTAGCAGATGATCGTTTAGGTGCCAATGACATGATTTGGGGTAGGCCTGGGAAAGCATAAGGTGTAACGTGATGGGAGCATGTTCCGACCATGTAATAGGTGATATATCAACCTCAGCCACGTAGGATATGAGTGGGGCTAATATAAAGAAATGATCAAGACGTGAATACATTTTGTGAGCCGAAGAATAGAAAGTGAACTGTTTAGAGGAGGGGTGTCTGATCCTCCATGAGTCGAACAGTTGATGAGACCTCATACATTTGCGAAAAGAGTTAGCTTGGGATGTAATCTTTTTAGAGGGTGTGGTGTTAAAGAGGGTTTGCCTGTCTCTAGTGGGTGACATAACCAGATTGAAATCCCCTCCTATGATCATGAAAGGTTGCGATGGGTAACGAGGGGAGTCAAACAACTTATTAAGGAATTCAATTTGACCTGTATTAGGAGCATAGAGATTGATGAGGGTAAACAATGCAGTCATATATTCACAATCCAGAATAAGATATCTACCAAGAGGGTCAGCATGGAATCTTTTTACCTTAATAGGACATGACTTCCTAATCAAAATTGCCACTCCTGCCCTGCCCGAGGAATCCGAGGCAAGGAAGGAAGTGGGGAAATACCTTGAGGCAAATTTAAGCGAACCATCTGACTTAAAATGGGTCTCTTGGGCCATCACCACATTTGCGTCTGAGGCCCTGAAATCCTTCAGGGCCATCCAGCGCTTGCGGACGGAACCCAGACCTTTCACATTATAGGACATAATTTTCAAAGCCATGTGTACGGACCCATTAAATTAGCTTTTGTAAGTGTATAGACATCAAAGAGCACAGAAACATACCCACACATCAGCAGAGATATCCTGTAATAAAACTGCATTTGGTTAGAGAGGTAGGAATAAAACATTTTCATCCTTAGCATCAAATTAATATCCATGGACATAGAAAGAAACAAAAACCAACTGGAGAAAAAAATAAAAAGGAAAAAGAACTGAAATTCTATAAGGCCTGAGAGGCAACTGCATCTCAGGAGCCCATGAACAAATGTCAAGGCCATGTAGGGGCGTATGCGGACCTCCATCAGGAGACTCTAGGTAGAGAACTGGGAAGTACCCGCCGCTCGCCTTATGAGCTCGTTAGCAATAGGAATAGATTCTGCCAATAGAAGAGTGGTTAACCGAACAGAGAAAAATTCAGCGAAATGTACAAAAGGGTCTGTCAACTAAGGCACTTATGGCCAAGGGGGAAAGAGCAGACCATTAGCTATGAGATCCCACAGAATGAGGAAAAAATAGTTCTACCCTTGGATAAAACAGAAAAAAAACAAAACCAAAAGAACAGGGTAGTTGTCAAAAAATATAGTAGGCCAGAGCATTAACTTCTACTACTCTTAGAACATGTGAAGTCAAAAACGCTCTGAGTAGTACTATGTGGATGAATCCAGGGAGATAGATGTTGGGCAATCAAGGAGGTTGCTTGAAGGTACGAAGATGCTGCGGTGTGGAAAAATGTTTCCTGGATTTGTCTCTCACGGGGGTCCAGATGCGGCTGGATGTGTTAGGAGGTGGATGAGCCTGAATATTAGGAGGGATTAAATCCTCTTCTGGGAGTGGAGGCAGACCAAGACCTTTCAAAAATGCCTCACCTTCCAATAATTAATGCAGGGTGTGTTGCACGCCATCCTTGGAAACTGTGAGGCAGAATGGAAAGCCCAGGTAGTATGGAATCTTGTGGTGTTGTAGGTGGAGTGTGATTGGCCGCAAATTCCTACGTTTAGCAAGTGTAATGGGAGAAAGGTCGCTGAAGATCTGGAGTTTTGCCCCCTTATAGGTAAGTTGAGATTTGTTATGTGTGGCAAGGGTGAGTGCCTCCATGCTTTCAAAGTAATGGAATTTCACTATGACGTCTCTGGGTCTAGCTCCAACTGGAGGCTTGGGGGCCAGAGACCGGTGGGCGCTATCAAGGCGCCAATCAATGTCGTTCTGAAGAAGTACGCGGAGGCGTACGAAACGTCAACGCAGCCCCTGCAGGGCTTGTCAGCAGGCCTTCAACATGCTTCCTTTTCCAGCAATGTAAAAGGGTTTCCCTGTGATTTGCATACAGCACCATACTTCACAAGCTAATTCCGCATCAGCAATTGAATGCAAAGTTCCTGGTTCCTGGTCTCTTCCTAACCATGTGACCGGTCATGTGATCACACAGTCTGCAGTGTCTACTATTGAGGAGAATGGTGTGCTGTGACTACACACTGAATGTTGCTCTGAACTGACTGTGAGCCGCTCCATGCCAAACAGCAAGACAGCAGAGTCTGAGGACATCCCCAGTACTTGAAAGAGGTGAGAGCCCAAAGGGCAGTTTCTCTTTCCCTCCTTACCTGCTTATCAATAGTCTTTGCATCTGTTTGCCATTCACCCTCCTGCATGGATTGACACACTTGAAACTGATGAACTGTGAAAATATCATCCTGGTCTAGATTGGAAAAGAGACTAAGCCCTGTCTTTGGAGTGGTTTGTCCTTTGCTCCTTTTATGCTGCATTGAGGAAATAGTGTTTGTGCACTGGACATACCTAGTAACAGGAACGCTGGTCTTTCCATTTCCAAAACAACTGGTGTAAACACACATTTAGTGCACTGAGGTTGGAAGCTGCTTGTGGAGGATTTCCTTCTAATAGAGGTTTTTTTTTAAAAAACCCCACCTAATTCAGCTATGTAAGGTCCTGTCTATGTGGATATATGTGGGTTTTTTTTTTTTTCTCAGTACTGCTCAATCTGATGCACAGTTAATACTAGACCACATAAGACTTGATATCCCATCAGTAGCTTACTCCATGTAATGTTTGGTGCAATACTTTTTTCTTTGGATTCAAATGGACACTGCATGCGTTTTTGGCCTGCAGGCACGCTCTGCAGTTTTATTCATCAATGTTGCAGCATGGTTTTTAATTTTGGTTTAGTGTAGTGAGACGGACTGTGTTATTTAGATACATTGTTTATCTTACATATATTTGGAATTCTTTGTATATGTAAATACCCCCACCCCCCCTACCCTTAATAAAGCCTTTTTGCATTTTTGTACCATAAGCCGTAGTTGACCATTCCCCTTTTTTGCTTTCTGGGGACTCCCTTGTCTCCTCTTTCTGTTGTTGATATACTGCCATTGCTTTTAGGGCAGGTATCCCGTCACATATTGACGAATCGGCTGGTACACCATTTGCTGTTTGCTACTTTGGTGAGTGTGGATTCAAGGACTTTTTACCCCCCATTTTTTGCCAATCAATGTCCACCACCGTAGGGGCCATAGTGTTAGGACCCCACTGCCGCCATACTTTTACAGCGCTGATTTTAAGAATTTCATGTGAGTGTATCTCTTTTTTAATAAATTTGATACTTGTTTTATGGAATTACACTATGTGGCCTTTTTCCTTCCTGCTATTTAACACTGCTACCCGCTTCCCAACATCACCTCGAGGGACCTACTAGCATTCGGTTTGCTTTTGGATTTCCATCCTCACCACCCCTCCGGAACATCTACCATCATCCACCACCTAAGCCTGATTTAACCCAGTTGGGCGTATGCCCCCCTGGGTCCACGTGATCTGGTAAGCCTCCCTATTGTTGGTGGTGGTGTGTTTCTTCTGTGTTCACTCCAGATGTCACATTTTTGATATGTTCCTCACACGAAGTCACTGAATTTACGACGACTATTCTATGAGTCTTATATACATGGAGGACTTTCTTCTAAGTTTTGCTTGGATAACTTTCATCATTGGTTTGACATTGTTTTCATGTTGAACTTTTAGCGCTACGTAGGTTAGGATCACCCACTGTTTCAGGAATACCCCTGAAGCGTAAGTTTTGTCTTCTTTCTCTATTTTCCAAGTCCTCCTGCTGTAGCTGTAATTGAGAGACTGACAAACTTAAGTTATGGTTTTCCTCTTCAATAGCCTGTACATAGTTTATCATCTCATCGAATTTGTTTTCAAGAGTGTTAGTACGCTCACCAATTTGGTCGATCTCTCCTCTCAGTTCTACAGCTAGTTTGTTCACCTCCATTGAGGCATTATTTGTGATTTGTAGTAGCAAGAGCTGCAGCTTGGCATCTAGTTTGGCATCTAATACATCTGGAGTGAGACTCTCGTGAGGAGAGGAAAAAACAGGACCAGGACTTTGAGGGTTAGTGGACGAAATGTTCGCATCATTCTCCATTCCCATGGATGAATCCATTAATGGAAAGGGATCTGTGGGAGAATTTGAGGACAGAAGTTGTGGTCTGGTAACAAATCGCTCCATGTTTGAATTTCCACGTGACCCAAAGAGGGGTTTGTAATTTCGCTGCCAACCTTGCCCATGTGATTGTCAGGTAATGTGGCAGGTGATCTATCTTACCTCCGGAGCTATAGAGAGCTGATGTAGCGTGACAGAGATCTCAGGGAGCAGGCGGGCCTCCAAGCTTACTTAGGGAACATAGTTCATATTAGGCAGTATGGCCATCATTCATTTATAAAAAACATTTGTGAAGTAGCAGAGTGAGGGAGTGCTAGACCCACAAGCAGGCACTGTTCAGTAGGATAGAGGTGGGGCACAAGTGAAGTGAGAGTGAAGTGGTTAGGTGTAGCAGGAGTCCCAATATGGCCGCCGACTTCCACGTCTAGGCCGAAGCCGCAGACTTTCCTAGCTGCGGCTGCCGCCCCTGTGGGTTCTGCCCTGATCGGGCCTGGGAATTTCCACTTAGCCCAAGTGATGGGTCAACAAGTAATCGCTGCTAAGGGCTTCCGCTGTACAGGGGGGATGTAGGCAATTTGTTACTCACTGCATCCACTGGAGGAGGTAGGGACCGGAACGATAGGCCAAGGGCCTCGGCGCGATGTTAGGCCGTGAAGTATACAGAGTCTAAGAGACCTCAGGTGACTGTCAGACAGCCGGCCCCGCTATAGAATCATCCGATGTCTTTTGGGAATGAGTTGCCAGCGAGCTACAGCGGAGCTATCACTTCCCCTTCAGATTGCAGCACACCGAGAAGAAGGGCCTGTAGGCCTTAAGATGGTGGCGGGCCTCGAGCCCGAAGATCAAAGAGCCATCCCGGGATATACACAACCAGGCTAGGTCTGTGGCAAATAAGCAGTTGTGGCTGTAGTATTTAATGTCCAGAAAGGTATGCCGTTGTTTATGATGAAAACCGGGGTGTAACAGAAGAAGGATGGTGTTGGATTGTTACTGTCTGTGTGGAGCTCCACACAAACATGTCTTCCCTTCTTAGCGTCCGAACACGCCCCCCTTTACTGTTGTTTTAGCGGCATTATTCGGCTGCTAGCCAGGAGATTTTAACCCCCCGCTAGCGGTGCAAAAGGGGTTAAATACACCCGCAAAATGCTGCTGGAGCGGCATTTTGCCAGCAGTATCACAGCGCTGCCCCATTCATTTCAATGGGGAGGACTGGTGAGTTCACCTCTCCAAAAAAGCTGCTGGCAGGACTTTTTATGACGCCCTGCCAGCGCACCAATATTATATAAAAGTATATCAGCGCACATATGTCACAAAATATAAATGAAGCAGCTGAACACCAGGGTAAACGATCAAATCCCTCTAGGCAAATAAATAAATAAAAGGTGCAGCGCTAACTCAATAAGTGACCAAAAAGAGAAATATAATATAATAAACAGGGAGCAAAAAGAAATGTCCAATAATAAATGTCCAAAAGAGCTGACATAAATCCACCAAAAGTGTGATGATAACAGCAGACAATAATATGTGTGACTGGAACCCTTCACCATAAATCGAATGGCCTCTCACCTGGTCCCAAAGATAATCAGGCAATAATACAAAATCGGCAGGCAAGGAGATCTAAATGGCAAGGGACTCCTCCAGATGATCAGATGGCAGGTGGATGTCATAGGCATGTAATCACAAAAGGGACAGACATAGTGCTCTCCGTATTCAAATGTTTAATAGTAATCGAATAAAATCAAACTTACAAATCAAGCACTTCACAAGTGCCAGGAAACGAACATGGATACACAGTGTGTAAGCGGTGGAGCATGCGCAGTAGCAGCGGATGACGTCACGACGTCACGTTCTAGACGCGTTGCGTCCCAGTGGGCGGGGACTTCCTCAGCAGATGTCGTGACTACGTGGGCACCCGCGCTATAAAGAGGTAAGTTGTCATGGCAACACCAAAGACAACTTAGATGACGTATACCGGAAATGGGCAGACTCCGGAAGTGTCTCCACATACATCATTCCGAGCCTATGTAGCCCAATTTAGTGTAGAAGAGGCTCAAAAAATACATGTAAAATAGTAAAAATAAATAAAACAATCTGGTGTCTGCACAAGACGAAAACAAAGAGTCTTAAGGGAACAGTGACAGAACACCATAATATCTAAAATGAAAATGACTGAAGCAATGCACAAAAATGCATGATAACTGTCATCCGCGGCCACCGACTGCTCCCCATCATAATATAATAAGAGCATGATAATGATAGTTGCATGATGTGGTAAAATGAAAACATTATTACCATAATAATACTTCTCATTATACAGACAATAAAAAAATTATAAATAAAAATAGAAAAAAATTTTTTTTTTTTTTTATCGATCAGATAAAAAACAATTGGTATCGAATTCTACATTTAACCCATCGGGGTGCATAACCCCTGTCTCATAAATCCAGTGGGATTCTCTTTTGCTAAGCTGCCGGATGAAGTTACCCCCTCTCCAGTGCTTAGTAACCCTTTCAATGCCCCAAAATTTTAAACACTTAGGGTTTTGTTGGTGGAAGATCTTGAAATGTCTGGACACGCTATGGGTCTTAAGACCTTTCTTGATATTATTAACGTGTTCAGCCAACCTAACATGTAAGGGTCTTGACGTTCTTCCAACATACTGTAAACCACAGCTACACTCCAGCATGTAGACCACCCCAATAGTGTCACATGTGATGAGCTGTTTAATCTCATACTCCCTGTTAGTGACCGAGGCCAAGAATTTTTTCCTCTTTTTGATATTACCCTTGGAGTGTCTACAGGGGACACATCTACCACAGGCATAGAAGCCTCCCAAAAAGGAAAAAAGCTTATCTGAAGTTGGTACTGGGGGGTCAAGAACACTGGGTGCCAAGCGGTCCCTGAGCGTGGGGGCTTTTTTGTATATAAACTGAGGTCTATCAGGTAGTATGGGGCCTAAGACTCTGTCTTGTTTCAAAATAGCCCAATTTTTTTGAATAATTTTCTCAAATTTACGGTGTTGAATATTATAATCCAACACCATTTTGAAATTGTGGCTATCACTAGCAAGGGGCTTAGAGGATTTAGCAATCAGTTCATTCCTCTCTAATAACATGATTTTGGATACCTCTTCATCTAGTGAGGCCCTATTGTACCCCTTCTGTTCGAATCTCGAAGTGAGGACCTCAGATTGGCTGACAAAATCTTCCACAGTGGTGCAATTCCGACGCAATCTTATATATTGCCCCCTGGGGATGTTGCACAGCCAAGAACTGTGATGGCAACTCCCCAGGGGAATATAAGAATTGCGGTCGGTAGGCTTAAAATAGTTAGTAAGAGAGAACCTATCTTGCAAAATACTAATAGATAAATCCAAAAACACCACTTTTTCAGAGCTGATGGTCCATGTAAGAGATATATTTCTGGAGTTGTTATTTAATGATTGAATGAACTCATCCAACCTGGATCTCTCGCCATTCCAGATCAAGATGAGATCGTCAATAAATCTCCTGTAGCACAACAACTCGGGGGGGCGGTGGAGAAAAACAGCTTCATCCTCCCAGTGGGCCATAAAAATATTGGCCACACTGGGAGCAAAGCGGGCCCCCATGGCAACACCCCTGGTCTGCAAATAATATTCTTTGTTATACCAGAAATAGTTCCTCTTGAGGCAGAAGTCCAGGCAACTCAAGAGGAACTCCTGGTGACCACCAGAAAGGGAAGACGAAGCTAATGCCCATTCAACTGAAGTCATTGCATCCTCGTGGCCAATGATAGTATACAGTGAACCTACGTCCGCTGTTACCAAAAACGTGGAAGGCGAGCATTTTAAAGTTTCAAGAATCTGAATAATATGTTTTGTGTCCTTCAAAAATGCTGGAGTTTGCATGACCAAGGGCTGCAGAAAAAAGTCGATATATTGTCCCAATCTGGCGGATACAGAATCGATCCCATTGACAATGGGTCGTCCCGGGGGGTTAACCGTGTCCTTATGGATTTTAGGTAAGAAATATATGATGGGTGTTCGACAAAATAAAGGATCCAAGTATAAAGCCTCTTTTTTATTCAGGATCTTACGGTCTTTGCCGTCCTCAACAATGCTATGTAGCTCGTCCTTAAATGATAACATGGGGTCTTTATTAAGAACATGGTAAGTGTCACGGTCTGATAAAAGGCGGGACATTTCATTTTGGTAATATTCTTTACTAAGAATAACCAGCCCACCTCCCTTATCCGCCGGACGGATCACAATGTCCTTTCGTTCAGTTAAAGATTTAATTCCCCGTTTGATGAACAATGGGTCAGACACTTTTTTAATATGTAACTTCTCCAAATCTTTGGAGACCATATTTTTAAAAACATCTAAATGTTTATTGTCTGAGATCTGGGGGTTAAATGTAGATCTGTTGCGTAAAGTGGAGTAATTTTGTCCAGAGGGCCTAGGCCCTTGAGAGGGAAGGGACAAAAAATATTTTTTCATATTCAATGTTCTAATGTATTTTTGAATACTGACATACGCACTGAATTTGTTGAGATTTTTTATGGGTGCGAATTTTAAGCCACGGTCAAGGACCTTAACTTCATCCTCACTCAGGACAGCTTGACTGAGATTATAAATCCCTAAACCTGATGTGGCCTGGGTTTTTTGTATTCGCTTCCCCCCTCTACTTCCTCTCTTTGTTTTCGCTTTAGGGGGGGATTGGGGTTTGATGGTGTGTGTAGTGCCCGGTGTCGCCAAGGTTCCTCTTGGGCAACCGGATACTGAGATGGGGGGTATCTCGGTACCCCCCGTTGTCCTAAAAAATCATCATTATTGTAACGGTGATTGTATTCTGTGAGTGGTGCATACCTATTCTGTGTAGTGATAGACTTTTCATACACAGGATAAGGACTATTTCTAAAGTGATCCTCTCTTCTGTCATTTGGGTAGCTATTCCTATAAGGGAGGGGTTCAGGGGGGGGTGGATCTCTCAGATTCTGTGGTTGTTGAGTATATGGCCTGGAGCTTCCTCCTCTCCCTCTCCCTCTTCCCTTTGTGTTTTTCCCTCTTTTGTTATTAACTTTCCTATAGCCATTTTGATTATGGTAAGGATGGGGTTCAATAGAGTAAGGGAGGTCATAATCATAAACAGGGTTCACTCTAGGAGTACCAGAAGGGGCAATATCAGTACTCGATTGAATGGTTTGAGAATTAGGGGCAGTTTCCTCTACTGTGGGAGTGTTTTGCCATTTAAAAATTACCCCTCCATTGAAATCATCAAAGTCCCTGATGAATTTTTTCTTTTTCTTATTCTGCGTCTCTAGATCCCATTTTGCAAGTTTATTTTTAAGTTCACCTGATAGTCTCAAAAACTCTTCACTATCCTTTGATGCTTCAATAGTTTGAGTAATCTCCCCAATTTGGGAGTCTAGAGCCAGCATTCTTTTCCTTTTGCGTATTAGGAGAAATTCCAACAATTCAAAGCCTCTTTTGATAAAAAAATCGCTCCATTCTGACATGGACTGAGCGTCCGTGAGACCATCGTTAGGAGGTAAATCCCACCTTAACCGTCTCGGAATCAGTCTGGCGGTCAAATATTGCTCAAAAGAGGTAATGTCCCACCATGTTTTGATTTTTTTCTCATAAATATAACCCAATTTCCTGAATGATTGGGGGAGATCATTGCGGGACTCAAATGTTGGATTCCTAGAAAATACTTCATTAATCTTAATATCTCTTTGGTCAAAATACCTAAAAACATCCATACTGCAGCTAGATATATGAACGTTGTAAAACAGCAAAAATATATAAAAGTATATCAGCGCACATATGTCACAAAATATAAATGAAGCAGCTGAACACCAGGGTAAACGATCAAATCCCTCTAGGCAAATAAATAAATAAAAGGTGCAGCGCTAACTCAATAAGTGACCAAAAAGAGAAATATAATATAATAAACAGGGAGCAAAAAGAAATGTCCAATAATAAATGTCCAAAAGAGCTGACATAAATCCACCAAAAGTGTGATGATAACAGCAGACAATAATATGTGTGACTGGAACCCTTCACCATAAATCGAATGGCCTCTCACCTGGTCCCAAAGATAATCAGGCAATAATACAAAATCGCTCCAGTGTGAAAGCCCTCACTGGAGTGAATGGAGCCGCTTTTTAGGGCATTTTTCAGATGCTATTTTTAGCGCTGTAGCGCCTAAAAACACCCCAGTGTGAAAGGGGCCTAAAAAAAAGGCCTGCTAGCAGCACCTTTGAAGCGGTGTATAAACCGCTCCTGCCCATTGAAATCAATGGGACAGCGCGGCTATACCGCCGGCAAAATGCTGCTGTGGTGGCGTTTTGCGGGCAGATTTATATAAAATTAAATACAAAGAGCTGCGCTTAGAACAGTAAATTAGGTATGCTGCCTCCCTTAAAAGAGCTTCCCTAGGGATTCTCTACTAGCTGAAAATATATTAACAAGGGTTGTAGCGCTTCCTATGGGGTAATAGATGGGAGGGGTGGTTACCCAGGTGGTTTCCCTCAATGGATCCAAATAGAGGTACCTGGTACCTCCCAGGGAAAAAACTTAGTTACCGTAAGGGTATATATGTCTGTGCCTACATACATACACCTATATATCCACATGCACCCGTGTGTATCAGCAAGTATAGATAAAATACATAAATAAATAAATAGGTAATGTCTACAGTGGTGGTTCAGTGACAGCCCCGATACATCGATGGAGATGGAGGGACCGATTAACAACACACCACAACAGATAGGGAGAACTAATGTAAAGTTCCCTTACAGGTCACAACAAATCACATCACACAGACATATGGCAAGACCCAGAATTCATAGTGGCAATTACCAAGAAAGACACGAACATAGAGCCCCTCAAACACCTGGGTACAATATACCCACAAGAAATAGATACTCCCCTTTAAGGGAAAATGCGAGGGCCCAATACAGAAACAACTATGAAGAAACTCCAGGATCACAATATAGAAGAAATAGAGGACCCCATAGGGATTTCCCCAGGCGGTGGGGGAGAGACAAACCACCAGGGAGATGGAGGGCAAGGCCTCCCTACAGGAACCCCGATTGGAGAGGACCATATATGGGGCAAGGAGACCCCCGAGAAGACCAAGACAGAATGAGGGAAGTGAACCAACCATATAGGGAACAGGAGCACTTCAGGAGGTACGGAGGACACGGGATGGAACCCGAAGAAAGAAGAAGACGACCAGAGGAAACAGAGGAGGGAAGAAGAAAACGAAGACGAGAATATTAGGGAAGGGTATTTTTAACCTTAGCGATGTCCAATTTTCTGAAGATGAGATGAAAATTCTTGATTTAGGACTCAAATTTGCCCCCGAAAAACATCTGGACAAATTCGAAACATATATTGATCTGAAAAAGTTTATGAGGAAGCTCAACCTTAAAAAACATTTCCTAACAAAAACTGATACAAGAACTAGGAGAGAAGCAATATACGAGCAAACAAGGTTGAAAAATAACTCCATCTTTAACCCTAAAACATCTGGGAACCAATGCATGGAAGCATTCCAAAAAATGGTGGAAGACGATCTGAGGAAGCTAGAAAAACGGAACAACCACAAAACAAGAAATGTCTGGAAAACAATAAAGTCTTTGAGTAAAAGAAAGGAGGTGGTCATAAGACCCGCAGATAAAGGGGGAGGGCTAGTAATACTAAAAAAGAAAGATTATGAAGAGGAGATGGGGAACCTGCTTCAGGTAGAAAACACCTATAACAAACTTAGGAAGAACCCTAAACGTACGTATGAAAAGAAACTGAGAGCTTATGTAAACAAAGGAAAACAGATTGGGATCCTAAACACTAAAGAAGCAGAATATTTGGTTTCAAGTTCTACGAAAACTCCGGTGATTTATTATACACCTAAAATTCACAAACGATTATATAAACCACCTGGAAGACCTATAATTAGTGGTATTAATTCAGTGTTTTCCAGGCTGGGGGAATACCTAGACGTATTCCTCAAACCACTTGTTAAGAAGGGAAAATCTTATTTACGTGATAGTGCCCAACTTTTAGAAGAACTACAACAAATAGATGGGACACAAAATTACTTGCTAGCCACTATTGACGTGAATTCGTTATACACTAGCATTGTACAACAGGGTGGCTTGTTGGGTGTGGAAAAAGCTCTCCATGAGCTCACCAGCATGAGGCAAGAACAGATAGATTTCATACTTGAAGGCCTGGAGTTAGCGATGTCCTGTAATTATTTTTGGTATGACCAAAACTATTACGTTCAAACTAAGGGAGTCGCTATGGGCGCAAGATAAGCACCTAGTGTGGCCAACTTACTCATGAACATGTGGGAAGAGGAATACATCTATGCTAGGAATATACCACAAGTGAAATTGTACCGGAGGTACATAGACGACTTAATCATATTCTGGGAAGGAACATCTGAGACCTTTGTAAATTTCCTGCAAGAGCTGAATAATAACAGATATGGCTTAACCTTCACAGGGAAATGGGACCCTCAAAGGATTGAATACCTTGACCTTGAAATATTCAAGAAGAATGATGGCCTGTGTACGAAAACCTTTTTTAAGGCAACCGACAGAAACGGGTACATCCCTATTAATAGTTGTCACCACCCCCAGTGGAAGGGTAACATCCCCAAAGGCCAGCTAACGAGATTAAGGAGGAACTGCGCAACCATGGATGATTATTTGGAACAAGCAAGCATCCTGGTGGAGCAGTTCCATGAAAAAGGATATAACCTAGACTCATTGAATAAGCTGAAGGGGGATATAGCAAATCTAGACCGTAAGAATTTATTAACAAAATCTAAAAGGAAGAAAAATAACGTAGAACTGACGTTTATTACAGGGTTCAATTCTCAATATAAAGAATTCGAGGAGATCCTGAAGAAGTACTGGCCTATCCTAAAAGAGGACAGAATATTAGCAGGTATATTACCCAAGAAACCTAAGATGGTATATCGAAAAGCGCCTAATTTACGACAACTTTTAGTACACAATGTCATTAACCCCCCTAAGAAGACTCGGATTTTTCCAGACATGAAAGGGTTTTATAAGTGCCAAAAATGCTTACCATGCAGGGTCACTAAAAAACAACCCCGGAAAAGGGAAACCTTTAAATCAAGATCAGACCATAAACAATACCAGATCAGGGAACTCATCACATGTCAGAGTACGCACGTGACTTACGTCATCGAGTGCCCGTGCCAAATGCAATATGTGGGCAGAACCACCCGACCCCTTTATGTGAGAATACGGGAACACATTAAAAACATCAAAAAAGGGTTCCCAAAACACCATCTCTCCCGCCACTTTGACACAGTACACAACCGGGACCCCACAGGAATGATTTTTTATGGGATTGACTGTGTGAGGGATCACTGGCGAGTAGGGATGAGCCGAACACCCCCCTGTTCGGTTCGCACCAGAACATGCGAACAGGAAAAAAATTCGTTCGAACACGCGAACGCCGTTAAAGTCTATGGGACACGAACATGAATAATCAAAAGTGCTAATTTTAAAGGCTAATATGCAAGTTATTGTCATAAAAAGTGTTTGGGGACCCGGGTCCTCCCCCAGGGGACATGAATCAATGCAAAAAAAAGTTTTAAAAACGGCCATTTTTTCAGGAGCAGTGATTTTAATAATGCTTAAAGTCAAACAATAAAAGTGTAATATCCCTTTAAATTTCATACCTGGGGGGTGTCTATAGTATGCCTGTAAAGGGGCGCATGTTTCCCGTGTTTAGAACAGTCTGACAGCAAAGTGACATTTTGAAGGAAAAAACACATTTAAAACTACCGCGGCTATTGCATTGCCGACAATACACATAGAAGTTCATTGATAAAAACGGCATGGGAATTCCCCACAGGGCAACCCCGAACCAAAATTAAAAAAAAAAAATGATGTGGGAGTCCCCCTAAATTCCATACAAGGCCCTTCAGGTCTGGTATGGATATTAAGGGGAACCCCAGCCAAAATTTTAAAAAAAAATTGACGTGGGGTTCCCCCTAAATTCCATACCAGACCCTTCAGGTCTGGTATGGATTTTAAGGGGAACCCCGCGCCAAAAAAAAAAAAAAAAAACGGCGTGGGGTCCCCCTAAAAATCCATACCAGACCCTTATCCGAGCACGCAACCTGGCAGGCCGCAGGAAAAGAGGGGGGGACGAGAGTGCGGCCCCCCCCTCCTGAACCGTACCAGGCCACATGCCCTCAACATTGGGAGGGTGCTTTGGGGTAGCCCCCCAAAACACCTTGTCCCCATGTTGATGAAGACAAGGGCCTCATCCCCACAACCCTGGCCGGTGGTTGTGGGGGTCTGCGGGCGGGGGGCTTATCGGAATCTGGAAGCCCCCTTTAACAAGGGGACCCCCAGATCCCGGCCCCCCCCTGTGTGAAATGGTAAGGGGGTACTTACCCCTACCATTTCACTAAAAAACTGTCAAAAATGTTAAAAATGACAAGAGACAGTTTTTGACAATTCCTTTATTTAAATGCTTCTTCTTTCTTCTTTCTTCCTTCATCTTCTTCTTCTTCTGGTTCTTCTGGCTCTTCTGGTTCTTCCTCCGGCGTTCTCGTCCAGCATCTTCTCCGCGGCGTCTTCTATCTTCTTCTCCTCGGGCCGCTCCGCACCCATGGCATGAGGGGGGAGGCTCCCGCTCTTCTCTTCATCTTCTTCTCTTCTTCATCTTCTTCTTCATCTTCTTCTTCTTCATCTTCTTCTTCTTCTTCTTCTTCCTTCTTCTCTTCTTCCTGTCTTCTCCGGGCCGCTCCGCAGCCATGCTGTGGCATGGAGGGAGGCTCCCGCTGTGTGACGGCGTCTCTTCGTCTGACGGTTCTTAAATAACGGGGGGCGGGGCCACCCGGTGACCCCGCCCCCCTCTGACGCACAGTGACATGACGGGACTTCCCTGTGGCATTCCCCGTGACGTCACAGGGAAGTCCCTCAAGTCACCGTGCGTCAGAGGGGGGCGGGGTCACCGGATGGCCCCGCCCCCCGTTATTTAAGAACCGTCAGACGAAGAGACGCCGTCACACAGCGGGAGCCTCCCTCCATGCCACAGCATGGCTGCGGAGCGGCCCGGAGAAGACAGGAAGAAGAGAAGAAGGAAGAAGAAGAAGAAGAAGAAGAAGAAGAAGAAGAAGATGAAGAAGAAGATGAAGAAGAGAAGAAGATGAAGAGAAGAGCGGGAGCCTCCCCCCTCATGCCATGGGTGCGGAGCGGCCCGAGGAGAAGAAGATAGAAGACGCCGCGGAGAAGATGCTGGACGAGAACGCCGGAGGAAGAACCAGAAGAGCCAGAAGAACCAGAAGAAGAAGAAGATGAAGGAAGAAAGAAGAAAGAAGAAGCATTTAAATAAAGGAATTGTCAAAAACTGTCTCTTGTCATTTTTAACATTTTTGACAGTTTTTTAGTGAAATGGTAGGGGTAAGTACCCCCTTACCATTTCACACAGGGGGGGGGCCGGGATCTGGGGGTCCCCTTGTTAAAGGGGGCTTCCAGATTCCGATAAGCCCCCCGCCCGCAGACCCCCACAACCACCGGCCACGGTTGTGAGGATGAGGCCCTTGTCCTCATCAACATGGGGACAAGGTGTTTTGGGGGGCTACCCCAAAGCACCCTCCCAATGTTGAGGGCATGTGGCCTGGTACGGTTCAGGAGGGGGGGGGCCGCACTCTCGTCCCCCCCTCTTTTCCTGCGGCCTGCCAGGTTGCGTGCTCGGATAAGGGTCTGGTATGGATTTTTAGGGGGACCCCATGCCGTTTTTTTTTTTTTTTTTGGCGCGGGGTTCCCCTTAAAATCCATACCAGACCTGAAGGGTCTGGTATGGAATTTAGGGGGAACCCCACGTCAATTTTTTTTTTTTTATTTTGGTTCGGGGTTGCCCTGTGGGGAATTCCCATGCCGTTTTTATCAATGAACTTCTATGTGTATTGTCGGCAATGCAATAGCCGCGGTAGTTTTAAATGAGTTTTTTCCTTCCAAATGTCATTTTGCTGTCAGACTGTTCTAAACACAGGAAACATGCGCCTCTTTACAGGCATACTATAGACACCCCCCAGGTACGAAATTTAAAGGGATATTACACTTTTATTGTTTGACTTTAAGCATTAATAAAATCACTGCTCCTGAAAAAACGTCCGTTTTTAAAACTTTTTTTTGCATTGATCCATGTCCCCTGTGGCAGGACCCGGGTCCCCAAACACTTTTTATGACAATAACTTGCGTATAAGCCTTTAAAATTAGCACTTTTGATTTCTCCCATAGACTTTTAAAGGGTGTTCCGCGGCATTCGAATTTGCCGCGAACACCCCAAATTGTTCGCTATTCGGCGAACTTGCGAACAGCCAATGTTCGAGTAGAACATGAGTTCGATTCGAACTCGAAGCTCATCCCTACTGGCAAGGGGGTAATAAAACCACACTCATATCACAAAATGAAACCGCATGGATATACAGGTTGAGGTCCCTTGCTCCAGGGGGCCTCAACCTGGATATCGATTTAAACTGTTTTTTGGCTAACCCGTAAGATACAGGGGTACACATATTTAAACAAGGCAATACTCCCACCTATTGTTTCCTTTATGGACATAAGCTGTAAGGTAGTGGGCATCTAGCCCCTTGATCACCCACACCAAGAACGTGGGAGTAACCCCAAACCTCTTTCTGGAATTGATTAGGCCTAATGGCAAAAACTCCAAAAGCCCGTACTCCCTAATCTTGAAACACAGATAATTTTAGTATGTCCTTATTAGAATTACTGTTGGTAGCCTCGACCTGTAACAATAGGGGTAATATTACCCCTAAGGAGGACCGCCCTTGGGATTTCAAAAATGGGGCTCAAAATATTCCCTATGAGTTTAGGCACTGGGAAAGTGCATAAGTCCCGTGATGAGGTATAATTAGGGAAATATTGGCTAAACACTTCCCTTATTAGGACTCATGTTGGGTTGATCGCCTGATGACACAATATGAGGGCATAGTACAGTAAGTGGTTGAGATTAAGGCCAACTTAAGTCTATGGAAAGGTTCCTTCGTTTTTCCCTTATATATATGATCCATAATAAATCCATGATTTTCTTTCTTTCTTTTTTATATATAGTCCCTCTGGGCATTTTATTTTATTTTTATTTTTATTTTAATTTTATCTTTATTTTTATTTTTATCTTTAGTTTTATTTTATTTGGATATGGGTTAGTTTTTTCAACATTTTTTCCATCATTTACTTATTTGCCCTAGGTTAATGTATCCATTACTTATTTGCCCTAGGAACAATGTGTAAAAATACAGGATGGCAATACAGTTCGTAACGTTAGTAGCTGGGCCCATACGAGACAAGCTGAATGATCACCTCTGCTGACACTCCAGACAAGGTGGGAGTGTCACTCCGCCGTGTTACGTTTGGATTGGACTGTTAGGAATATGGGGCGGATCTAGGCTGTTGGCTCCCTACTAATGGACGTAGCGCGTGGCGTGCTGGCATCGTTGCTGAAGACGTCCTATGACGAAACGCGTACAACGACGCCACGCACGCTACGTCACTTCCGGGTACGGACCCTAGCTGGAACGCAGGTGGAGCGCAAACAGCTCTAACCAGCGGCACGCACTTTTTACCGCTACGGGTCTGTTCTCAGGGTCATTCCTGAGTTAGTTAATTTGTTTTTATCCACTGGTTATTTCATTTAGTTATTTATTTATTTTTTACTCCGCGGTAAGCTGATGGAGTTTTCTGAATAAAAGTTTTTTATATACTACACCATGGGAGTTTCCTATTTTTTCTTTCCATGAGGGAGCCACTGTGAACACTGAACCCAATAGTAGGCAACTATCTGGATGCTTGGTAGGACGGTGGGGAGAGAATATTGGGATCGCAATTTCCCCTGCAGCCTGCTCCATCTGAGGCTGGAGGAATCCATTGGGAAAATCAACGGCACGGAAACCACCTTGAGGAGCCCGCATAACTGCCGCGGAGAGGATATCGTGATTGAGACATCTTATGCTGGTCGCCCCTTTTGGGGCTGTTGGATCTGGTGAGTGGGGACCCGCAAGGGGGTGCACTAAAGTCACAGGAATTATCCGAGAGCACTCAAGTCACGAAATTGTTGAAACATTGGATCTGAACAAGTTTTTTCACAAAAGTTTTTCTCACTTTAAGGACTATAATCACTGTAAAATTGTTAACCTTGGTTTTCTTTGGACTTATTTGATTATAATACGTTTATTTGCACTATTTTGATATAATATGTAATGTCTTTTAATTCATATTTACACATGCTTTTTCTGCACGGGGAGCAGAGGTTTATTTTGATGGTTTGAATTATTTTGGATGAATAGAGCATATAGATATTTTCACCTAGTGGTGGTATATGGTGCAGATATATCACAGTAATAGGGGCCTTAGGCCATACCCCTTAATTATAAGGGTCTAACTGAACCACCACTGTAGACATTACCTATTTATTTATTTATGTATTTTATCTATACTTGCTGATACACACGGGTGCATGTGGATATATAGGTGTATGTATGTAGGCACAGACATATATACCCTTACGGTAACTAAGTTTTTTCCCTGGGAGGTACCAGGTACCTCTATTTGGATCCATTGAGGGAAACCACCTGGGTAACCACCCCTCCCATCTATTACCCCATAGGAAGCGCTACAACCCTTGTTAATATATTTTCAGATTTATATAAACCCCTTTTCGCTCGCTAGCGGGGGTTAAAACCGCTAGTGGCCGAATACCGCCCGTAAAGCGGCGCTAAAAGTATCGTCGTTTTACCGCTGATGCCCGCACCGCCCCAGTGTGAAAGGGGCCTAAGGCCCCTTTCACACAGACGAACCTTTCAGGTCCGCCTCGGACCTGCAGGCCTGAACAGACACTCCATAGACCTCTATGGAGGGTCGGATGTCAGTGGTGACATGTCCGCTGACATCCAACCCACTCCAATCCGAAAAAGTGTAACGGAGGAAACACCTATTTTTTCATCCGTCTGCAGATCGGTTCGGGTGACGACGGACTCTACGGTCCATCATCATCCAATCCCCCATAGAGGAGAGCAGCACTCTGACAGGTCCGTCCCTGCACAGTGTGCAGAGACAGACCAGTCATCTGCCTGCTCAGTGGGGATCCACGGAGCGATCGCCCGCTGAGCAGAGTGGGCTACAGACACCTCAGTGTGAAAGAACCTTAAGGCCTTTAAAGGTCACCATACACCGGCCAATCAGTTAGATCTTTCATAAATTAGATTCAGTGCAAGAGAGTGTCTGGTTTTCTACAATTACAAGTAATTCTTGTAGTCCATCTTCCCATTACCGCTTTAGCCTAATGCTCTCTTTCCACTATTTCAACCCCAAAGTTGCGTGATTTACAATGTGCTTTTTCGGCTTGTTTTCCACTATTGCAACTTGTCATGCCACTAGGAACTGAAAAGTTGCATCACAACTACTCCATGATTTACAATGAGTACCGTTCATATGTCTGTGACTTCAAGTCGCAGCAACTTTAAAGTAGTCCCTGCACTACTTTGGTCCCACTTTGATGCGACTTGAGGTCCATAGACCTCAAAAATACACAGGCATTGCTTCAAATTTCAGCAAAAAGTTGCAGGAAACTCGCGGCAAAAAACACACAACTTTGGGCTTGCAATAGTGGAAACCGGGCCTTAATGCCATGTCATGCGACTAGTTCAAAACATCAGAGAAAAAGTCACACTGAAGTTGGAACAAAGTAGTGCAAGAACTTTTTTAGAGTTGCACCAATTAGAACGGGGAACATTGAAATACATGTGTTTTGACTTGTCCTGCGACTTCACATGTGTCAAGTCACACAACAATTCGCAGTAGTGGAAAGACAGCCTAAGGCCACTTGGGACTGAAAAGTTGCATCACAAGTTCTACCCCATGATTTACAATGGGTACCGTTCATATGTGTGCGACTTGCTTACGCCCATGCCGTATACACAGCGGGCACACATCTTTATTACAGAAATCCATATTTGGCATGGAAATTAACCACTTGCTTACTGGGCACTTAAACCCCCCTGCTGTGCAGACCAATTTTCAGCGCTGATGCACTTTAAATGACAATTGCGAGGTCATACTTAGCCAAATGTTTTTTTTTTTTTTAAGTTCCCACAAATAGAGCATTCTTTTGGTGGTATTTGATCAACTCTGTGGTTTTTTTCTTTTGTTCAAAAAAAAAAGAAAAGACAGATTTTTAAAAATAATTTTGTATATTTTTGGATATTTTGATATTAAATTTTGCAAACAGGTTATTTGTCTCCTTCATTGATGTACGCTGATGAGGCGGCACTGATGGGCACTGATTGGTTACACTGATAGGCAGCACTGCTTGGGACCACTGGTGGGCATTGATAGGTGGTACTGGTGGGCACAGATGAGGCAGAATTGCCTCTTCGGGACCAATGTCCCTTGCACCTAAGCCGGTGACCAGCTTTTATTTTTTAGGTTTTAAAATTTTTATTTTATTGAGGTAATGTTCATACATAACAGAGAAGAAAGTACATAACATTTCATGTACAAGTAATGACAAAGGGACGATGAAAAATACCTTCAAGCAAGCGGACTAGTAAAAACTTTATGATATCCTATGAAGAGTATATAGAGAGAGGCTTAAGAGGACGACTAAAACTTCAAATGTAGGGTAGTATGAATGCCTTTTATCCAAAAGGAAGGATATCCGACACCTCACCCAGACTAACAGCCCTCCACCCCAATGGGATCACTCTGTGGAAGTGCTTGTCAATTCTGGGACTACTCCCTCCAGTTTTGTCCATGAAGCCTCTCATGTCTCCCCAATAATAGTCCCCGAGCCCCCGAAACCGGGAACTCGGCTGGGGAGTACCAAACATAGTAACTGTAGTCTACCCCAAACCTGATTTTAAAATACATCAGAGATAGGACTACCTACAAGAACTCTTCTTGAGCGTATGTATATCTTGCGAAAAACTGACCGTCTAAGTCCTAACTAGGAGGCAAGAGTGTCTCAGTCAAAGAAGAGAGAAAGGTGTGAAAAGGGGAGGAGTAGGGGAGGGGTGGAATCACTGTGAAGTTCATGCATCCTTAGGTGTCTACGGTATACCCGGAAACAGGGGAATGTCGCGGTGTCTGGCCCAGAGTTCCCATATAGCCAAGAAGATACCACTTTTGTCGTTTAGTTTTGCACCTATTTGCTCCTCCTCCATAATCCATGAGATCAGATATTATTTTTATCCTCATGCTGTCAGCGTGAGGAGAAAAAATAAACAATTACCGAGCTTTAGTTTACATCATGTGATCAGCCGTCATTGGCTGACAGCTAATCGTGTGGTAAGGGGCCGGGATCGGCCCCTACTTCGATCTGTGATCACCCGAGTCTCAGTGACTCAGTGCACGCTGCGTGCCCTGCAGGGAGCACACAGGGAGCCCATCCTATGACAGCCTCCTAGAAATTCAGAAAAAGGAAAGAAGAGTAGATATGGCGCCGTTCCAGACCTGATTGGGTTCAGGTGTGTTCTACTTCCCAAAGAGGGAGGAAGGTATTAGAGGTGGGGAAGAAAAAGGTATAGGTAGTATCCGTTGAATGGGTGTCTTCAAGATAAACCAGATGCACAGTACTATGTGCTCCTTAATGTGAAACCAAATACAACTCCTATGTGAATGAGTGTCAGGCTGTGTGCCTGGCTCAATTTTAAAGTGCAATGTGTAATATATTCCAACTACTTTATATATTAAATATATAAGTGCAATAAAAACATGTATAATGACCATATGCAATATGTACAAAGTTAATATAAAAATATAAAGTGCTGGTGTGAATAAACAGGTGAACATGTGACTGATATATGCAATTGAATTATAAAGTGCTGTTGTGCCAGTGAAGGAATCCGTTTAGACTCTGGTGGGCTTTTTCAATGAGTAAACACTCAGTGCGTGCCTTATTTGTGCTCCTATAGTGACTGCACTCACCAGATCCTTCACCCCCTCTTGGGGTCTCACACATCCACAGTATATGCCACTGTGTAGCAACGCAGGGTAACTCCATCTTTAATGTTGACTATGACGAAATTCCATAATGGAAAGAGAAAGCGTGAGCCCACATAGCGTAATACTGTATAAAAACTTGTTTATTGATGTAAACGCTTAAAAAAGGTACTCACATTCAGAAGGATAAAAATAACATATATTGCTGACACAATCTCCTGTGACAGGAAGTGATGCAAGTACGTATGTTGACTCCTCCCTACGCATTTCGTCACTCTGATGTCATCTGGAGCGTACATAGTGCTTGCTACAGTTCCTATTTATAATGATTTGGTGTTTTGCATAACGTATTGGTAATTATGGTCGCCATTTTGTGAGTGATATTGCAGACAGAAGTCCCGTCGGCCATTTTGGCTATGATTTACAGACCGAAGACTCTTGTATGTGAAGAAATAGTGTGAAGGATTCCCGGGTTTAGAAGTCCCGTCGGCCATTTTGGGTATGATTTTACAGACCGAAGCCTCTTGTATGTGAAATAATAGTGTGAAAGGTTCCCGGGTTTAGTGTAGTATAACAGACTGTGGTGATGTAATATATTTTGGCCCCTTAGTAAAATGAGCTAAATCCATTTAGGGGATGTTGGCATATTTATCAGAATGGCCACAATGTCTGTATACCTCCCGAAGTCCCGGCGGCCATTTTGTGTGTGAATATGGAGACTGAAGCCCAAACACAAAAAACATCTCGGCGACCATTTTGCGTGTAATATTACAGACCGAAGTCTGTCAGGTGTTAGATTGCTTAGATAGGAAACATCTCGGCGGCCATTTAGGATGTGATATTACAGACCGAAGTCAATCCCATGTTAAATTTCTTATGCATTATAAGTGTACTGCTGAATCTGAAACTGAATCAGCGTAGATTAAATAAATAAATAGTTGCTGTTCAACGGGACTAGATTCCATTATTGTTCCACCATGTAAAATACCAATATCAACTTGACATGAAATGCAATATTGAATATAAAAATAAAAATGAAAATACTTTTTCATCCATTTCAGACACACATCCATGATGACTTTGTGTTGGTTTTCGCTTTTTTGTTGGAGGTGATGGTCTGTGTTCTGGGGATGATGCCTATGTATGCCTGTCCTGCGTTGGGTTCCTGGCCGCCTCAGCTCCGGGGGAGAACAAATCGTTTTAGCCCGGTGCCTACCCTACGATACACCTTAGCTAGGTACATAGTGTAAGTATCCAGAAATCGACTCGCTGTCCTTTCTGGTTGCTCTTAGCCCATTGGTTGATGTTTTCACATTTTGTTATTTACAGATACCCCACTGCTTCTGCCCCTGAAGATGTGTTATTCACAGAAACGCGTCGGGCAATATGGATGCAGCTACTTTTGTTTTAATAGGATTTCATCCGGATCAATGTTTTTAGGAAATCATACTTTTATACGTACCTTTTACATCATGCAAGCATGTACCTCCCAGTGTTGTATATGTACTCCCTTTATGATATATGTCAATTCTGATTTGTTGCTCAGATGTCATGTTATCTGCTGTATTAGCATATATTTATGCAGGTTTTGTTTAGCATGAATGAGCATGCAACCTTCTATGCACATATTGTGTTATGTATTTTTTGATGCCTATGCAATAAATTTACCCTTTATTTCAACTCCATCCTGCCAACGGCCTCATTCAAAGTCCCAATGTCTTCCCTGTTTATTTTTGGATCATGAGTAGGGATGAACCGAACACCCCCAGTTCAGTTTGCACCAGAACCTGCGAACGGACCGAAAATTTGCATGAATGTTAGAACCCCATTGACGTCTATGGGACTTGAACGTTCAAAATCAAAAGTGCTCATTTTAAAGGCTAATTTGCATGGTATTGTCCTAAAAAGAGTTTGGGGACTCGGGTCCTGCCCCAGGGGACATGTATCAATGCAAAAAAACTGTCAAAAAGGGCCATTTTTTCAGGAGCAGTGATTTTAATGATGCTTAAAGTAAAAAAAAAGTGAAATATTCCTTTAAATATCGTACCTGGGGGGTGTCTATAGTATGCTTGTAAAGTGGTGCATGTTTCCCGTGCTTAGAACAGTCCCTGCACAAAATGTAATTTTTTAAGAAAAAAAGTAATTTAAAACTGCTTGCGGCTTTAATGTAATGTCAGGTCCTGGCAATATGGATGAAAATCAGTAAGACAAATGGAATGGGTACCCCCAAGTCCATTACCAGGCCCTTTGGGTCTTGTATGGATATTAAGGGGAACCCCGCACCCAAATTAAAAAAGGGAAGGTGTGGGGCCCCCAGGCCCTTTATACTCTGAACAGCAGTATACAGATGGTGCAAACAAGACAGGGACTGTAGGTTTGTTGTTAAGTAGAATCTGTTTGTAATTTTGAACTGGTACATTTTTAACGTGTTTAGCTCCAGCCAAAAAATCTATTTTAAGCTTTTTGGAAAACCTAGGGAGGGTTATCACCCCTGTGACATTTGCTTTGCTGTCTGTGCTCCTCTTCAGAAGATTTCACCTCACTTTTTGTCCCAATGACAAATGTTTTTTTAAAATTTGGGTTTTTTTGTGAAACAAGGATTGATGATAAGGAATCAGTGGAAAGGAGAAAAGTTTTTCCCATATTAACTCTTACAGGAACGAATTTCTCTTCCTAGGGGTAGATTTCATCTCACTTCCTGTTGTCTCCTTCCGTTTGCAAGTAGGAGTCATTTGTAAGTTGGATGTTTGAAAGTAGGGGCCTGCCCTATATACTCAGCAGAAATTTGGGCCTTAGGTGTTTTTGTGGCCACAACACTGTAAGCCCTCAAAGGGCCCTGCTGTGAAATATTAGATCAAGAATTGTAATTACATGCCCCTGTTGAACAGGGGCAGAAAAGTTGGGCCTTTGGTGATGGTGGTGATGCTGGTGCCACAACAATGTAAGTCCTCATAGATACTCTTGGTGGGCACAGAAACGGGCCCTGCTGTGAAATATTAGATCAAGAATTCTAATTACATGTCACTGTTGAACAGGGGCTGAAAAATTGGGCCTTAGGCACTAGTGCTGGTGCCACAACACTGCAACCCCTCACAGATACTCTAGGTGGAGCGCAGGAACTAGCCCTGCTGCAAAGAATTGCATCAAGAATTGTAAATACATGCCCCTGTTAAACAGGGGCTAAAAAATTGGGCCTTAGGCACTGGTGCTTGTGCCACAACAATGCAATCCCTCACAAATACTCTAGTTGGAGCGCAGGAACTAGCCCTGCTGCAAAGAATTGCATGAAAAATTGTAATTACATGCCCCTGTTAAACAGGGGCTGAAAAATTGGGCCTTAGGCACTGGTGGCGGGACTGGCGGCGCCCAGAACCAAAAATGTTCTTACAAGCTATCATCATGATCATTGAGGTGGAAGAGGATAATTACTCAGTATAACAGGATAGTCACTCAGCATCATCATAGGCAGTCTTTGAAGGGATCTGACATTTCAAAAAAATGTATCCGGTTACATCAGCATCAGGTGCTTGGTAGCTGGTGGTGATCAAAGACTTATTCATTTTTATGAAGGTCAGTCGATCGACCGAGTCGGTGGACAGATGCACCCTGTGATTGGTTACAAAGCCTCCAGCAGCACTGAATGTACGTTCCAAAAGAACGCTGGATGCAGGACAGGCCAGTAGCTCAATTGCATACTGTGCAAGCTCTGGCCAGTGATCCATCCTCAAGACCCAGTAACTCAGAGGATTTTCGGGGGAAAGGTGTCCAGGTAAGATCTTGCCCCTAGGTATTCCTGCACGATGTAAAACAGACCATGGCAATGGTTGCTGGAACCGATCAAACCTTGGGGCTGCAGACTAAAAAATTGTCTGAACGCATCGGTCAGGCGGCCACCTTCTCCACCACTCCTTCTTTGACTGACCGAAGCCTCAGCAACACGTTGTCCAGAAACAGGAGTTTGTAACCTCCCAGTCTCTAGGAACGCGTTGCACAGACCTTTCTGCAAGGCCTCTCGAAGATGTTTCATCCTCTGCTCCCTCTGCGATGGCAAGATAAGGTCCGCAACCTTACCCTTGTAACATGGATGAAGGAGGGTTGCCAGCCAGTATTGTTCCTTCTCCTTGATACCACGAATATCCTTCCGCAGGCTTTGCAGGATCAGGGAGGCCATGCAGCATAGGTTTGCTGAGGCATTCGGTCCGGAGTCCTCTGGGTCACTAAGGATGACATGATCCGCAGCCAACTCCTCCCAGCCACGTACAAGTCCATGTGTTTCTTGGGACTGTAAATGATCCCTTAAAGTCTGCTGCTGATGCTGAGTGCCAGGCTCCACCTCCATACTGACACAATCCTCCTTCTCCTCCTCCTCGTCCTCTTCCTGTGTGATCGGCAGGCACGCAGGAACACTATCTGGATAAAGGGGGCCTTGTGAGCTAAGGATGTCCTCCTCTTCCTGCCTCTGTTCTGCCTCAAGTGCCCTGCCCATTATTCCATGCAGCGTGTGCTCCAACAGGTGGACAAGGGGGACAGTGTCACTGATGCATGCACTGTCACTGCTCACCATCCTCGTGGCCTCCTCAAATGATGAAAGGACAGTGCATGCATCCCTGATCATGGCCCACTGGTGTGGGAAAAAAAAAACTAGCTCCCCTGACCCTGTCCTGGTGCCATAGTCGCACAGGTACTCACTCATTGATGGCCCTCTGCTGCGTGTGCAGCCGCTGCAGCATGGCCACCTGGTGGGCATGTCACAGATTAGGCTGTTCTTGGGCAGGTTAAATTCCTTTTGGAGGTCTGCCAGCCGAGCACTGGCATTATATGACCGGCGGAAATGCACGCAGACTTTCCTGGCCTGCCTCAGGACACCCTGTAAGCCTGGGTACCTGCCCAAGAACCGCTGCACCACCAAGTTAAGGACGTGAGCCAAACAGGGCACATGGGTCATTTGTCACTGTCGGAGGGCAGATAGGAGGTTGGTGCTATTGTTGCACACCACCATTCCTGCCTTAAGTTGGTGTGGCGTCAACCACCTCTGAACCTGCCCCTGCAGAGCTGACAGAACCTCTGCCCCAGTGTGGCTCCTGTCCCCCAAGAACATCAGCTCAAGCACCGCATGGCATCTTTTGGCCTGCATACTTGAGTTGCCCCTTGAATGCCTACAGAGCACCGCTGGTTCCGAGGACAAAGCACATGAACAGGCCATGGAGAAAGAAGAAGAGGAGGGGGTGGAGGGAGAGAGGTGTGTCAGAATCATTAGTAGTGTCATTTTGGAGGTGTGGTGGCGGAAAAACATCCAACACTACTGCACCTTGTCCTGCATCCTTCCCAGCTGCCAGCAGAGTCACCCAATGCGCCGTGAAACTTAGGTAACGTCCCTGTCCAGGCCTGCTGGACCATGAGTCAGGGGTAATATGCACCTTACCGCTGACCACCCTGTTCAGCGAGGCATGGACATTGCCTTCCACATGCCGGTAGAGAGGCGGAATCGCCTTCCATGAGAAAAAGTGGCGTTTGGGTACCTGCCACTGAAAAACCACACATTCCACAAACTCACGGAAGGGGCAGAGTCTGCCAACTGAAAAGGTAGCAGTTGAAGTGCTAGCAATTTTGCCAAGCTAGCATTCAACCGCTGGGCATGTGGATGGCTGGGAGCGAACTTCTTTCGGCGGTGCAGCAGCTGGGGCAGGGAAATTTGCCTGGTACAATCCGACGTCAGTGTACCGAAAGCAGATTGCCCACAAGTACTTGGCTGTGACACACCTAATTCTACACCTTCATTCCTCTCAGTGCAGGTCTCAGAGAGGACTGAAGGTATAGTGGGGTTGGAGATCTCAGCTGATGAGGAGCAAGGAGAGGTCCTCTTTGTTCTTTGGTGTGGGTCTTTTAGATACGAATGCCATGAACTGCATGGCAGGTCAACATATGTCTGGTCAAGCATGTGGTGTTTAAGCGGGAGATGTTTTGGCCACGCGAGATACGCTTGAGACATATGTTGCAAATAGCAACGGTGAGATCTGAAGCACTCGTCTCAAAAAAGGCCCACACCAAAGAACTTTTGGAATAACGTGCAGAGACAGCAGCGCCCTGCACATGCGGAGGTTTGCGGTGTGATGCAGTCAGTGTGCTGCCCTTAGGCTGGCCCCTGGAGGGCATCCTGCCTCATTGGTGATGTGCCTCCTCCTCTTCCTTTCTCCTGTCAGGCACCCACGTTGAGTCAGTGACCTCATCATCCCCTCCCTCCTCATCACTGGAGCAAACGTGGCAGTATGCTGCAGCAGGGGCAGCATGACTGCCAGATTGCTGTCCTTCTTGGGCACCCCCTCTGTCCATGCTCACGTTACTGCCTTCATATAGCTCAGTATCATCATCAGAGCCTTCTAAACGCTGGGCATCCTCCTGGAGCATGTACACAACACTGTGGTAAAACAGTTCGAGGGACTCCTCAGGAGGACATGGTGGGGCTAGGGAAGGAGTGACTGATGCCATTGAGCCGAGGGAAGAGGCCACATTGGCAGCTGCTTTGCCAGACAAAGTACCCTGAGCATGGGTGAGAGAGGATGAGAAGGATGAGGACGGCTTGGTCATCCACTCCACTAAGTCTTCTGCAAGTTGTGGTTCATCACAGCCAGCTGCCGAAAAAAAGGCCAAGCGTGTCCCACGGGCACGTGCTGATGAGGATGCACCATCTCCACGACCAGCACTGTTGCCTCTAGACACAGAGCCTGCTTGCCCTCTTTTATTGGTTTGTGACTGTCTGCCTCTCCTCGTTGGCCTTCCAGACATACTAATGGCCTGCAGTGAGATGTAGCTGCACTAAGCTGGGATATATATATATACTTATACTGCAGCTAGCAAAATCAACTGCCTGCCTGTAGTATGAGAACACCACCAATCTTCTCCAGGTAGCTTTAGATTAACACTGTGCAGAGGTCGCACTACACTAACTTGTAGCTTTAGCTGAACACTGTGCAGGGGACGCACTACACCAACGTTAAAATAATGTAGCTGTCTGCGGTAGTGATAGGATCAGGAAAATACCACTAACCTTCTACAGGTAGCTTTAGCTGAACACTGTGAAGAGAACGCACTACACTAACGTTAAAATAATGTAGCTGCCTGCGATAGTGATAGGATCAGGAAAACACCACCAACCTTCTACAGATAGCTTTAGCTGAACACTGTGCAGAGGTCGCACTAGACTAACATGTAAATAATGTAGCTTCCTGTGGTAGTGATAGGATCAGGAAAACACCACCAACCTTCTACAGATAGCTTTAGCTGAACACTGTGAGGAGGACGCACTGCAATAACGTGTAAATAATGTAGCTGCCTGCGGTAGTGATAGGATCAGGAAAACACCATCAACCTTCTACAGATAGCTTTAGCTGAACACTGTGAGGAGGATGCACTACACTAACTTGTAACTTTAGCTGAACACTGTGCACTACACTAACTTGTATCTTTAGCTGAACACTGTTCAGAGGACGCACTACACTAACTTGTAGCTTTAGCTGAACACTGTGCAGAGGTCGCACTACACTAACTTGTAGCTTTAGCTGAACACTGTTCAGAGGACGCACTACACTAACTTGTAGCTTTAGATAAACACTGTGCGGAGGTCGCACTACACTAAATTGTAGCTTTAGCTGAACACTGTGAGGTGGATGAACTACATTAACTTGTAACTTTAGCTGAACACTGTGCACTACACTAACTTGTAGCTTTAGCTGAACACTGTTCAGAGGATGCACTACACTAACTTGTAGCTTTAGCTGAACACTGTGCAGAGGTCGCACTACACTAACTTGTAGCTTTAGCTGAACACTGTGAGGAGGACACACTACACTAACTTGTAGCTTTAGCTGAACACTGTGCACTACACTAACGTGTAGCTTTAGCTGAACACTGTTCAGAGGATGCACTACACTAACTTGTAGCTTTGGCTAAACACTGTGCACTACACTAACTTGTAGCTTTAGCTGAACACTTTTCAGAGGAAGCACTACACTAACTTGTAGCTTTAGCTGAACACTGTGCAGAGGTCGCACTACACTAACTTGTAGCTTTAGCTGAACACTGTGAGGAGGACGTACTACACTAACTTGTAGCTTTAGCTGTACACTGTGAGGAGGATGCACTACACTAACTTGTAGCTTTAGCTGAACACTGTGCACTACGCTAACTTGTAGCTTTAGCTGAACACTGTTTAGAGGACGCACTACACTAACGTGTAGCTTTAGCTTAACACTGTGCAGAGGTCGCACTACACTAACTTGTAGCTTTAGCTGAACACTGTGAGGAGGACGCACTACACTAACTTGTAGCTTTAGCTGAACACTGTGCACTACACTAACTTGTAGCTTTATCTGAACACTGTTCAGTGGATGCACTAAACTAACTTGTAGCTTTAGCTCAACACTGTGCAGAGGTCGCACTACACTAACTTGTAGCTTTAGCTGAACACTGTGAGGAGGACACACTACACTAACTTGTAGCTTTAGCTGAACACTGTGCACTACACTAACTTGTAGCTTTAGCTGAACACTGTTCAAAGGACGCACTGCACTAACTTTTAGCTTTAGCTGAACACTGTGCAGAGGTCGCACTACACTAACTTGTAGCTTTAGCTAAACACTGTGCAGAGGTCACACTAAACTAACTTGTAGCTTTAGCTGAACACTGTGAGGAGGATGCACTACACTAACTGTCAATAGTCTAACTGCCTGACTGTGGTACTAATAGGATCAGGAGAACACCAGCAATTTTCTTCAGGTAGCTGTAAATACAGTAACAACACAAGCCTGCCTGTCAGTAGGAAGATAATAACAGGAACAGATCTAGCTAAACATGGGTTCGACTCGAACGCCAAGCTCATCCCTAATCATGAGCAGTTTCTTTCCTTCTTCATACTCTTCTTTTCCCATCACTCTGGTACAAGTTGATCTTGGTCTCATCTGTCCATAGGAAGTTGTTTCAGAACTGTGAAGGCTTTTTTAGATGTTGTTTGGCAAACTCTAATCTGGCCTTCCTGTTTTTGAGGCTCACCAATGGTTTACATCTTGTGGTGAACCCTCTGTATTCACTCTGGTGAAGTTTTCTCTTGATTGCTGACTTTGACACGCATACACCTACCTCCTGGAGAGTGTTCTTGATCTGGCCAACTGTTGTGAAGGGTGTTTTCTTTTACCAGGGAAAGAATTCTTCGGTCATCCACCACAGTTGTTTTCCATGGTCTTCCGGGTCTTTTGGTGTTGCTGAGCTCACTGGTGCGTTCTTTCTTTTTAAGGATGTTCCAAACAGTTGATTTGGCCACACCTAATGTTTTTGCTATCTCTCTGATGGGTTTGTTTTGTATTTTCAGCCTAATGATGGCTTCCTTCACTGATAGTGAAAGCTCTTTGGATCTCATATTGAGGGTTGACAGCAACAGATTGCAAATGCAAATAGCACACTTGATATGAACTCTGGACCATTAATCTGCTCCTTGTAAATGGGATAATGAGGGGATAACAGACACCTGGCCATGGAACAGCTGAGCACCCAATTCTCCCATTACTTTTGGTCCCTTAAAAAGTGGGAGGCATAAATACAAACTATTGTAATTCCTACACAGTTCACCTGATTTGGATGTAAATACCCTCAAATTAAAGCTGAACGTCTGCAGTTAAAGCACATCTTGTTTGTTTCATTTAAAATCCATTGTGGTGGCATATAGAGCCAAAAAGATTAGAATTGTGTGTATATCCCAATATTTATGGACCTGACTGTATATACAGTGCCTTGAATAAGTATTCATACTCCTTGAGATTTTCCACATTTTGTCATGTTACAACCAAAAACCTAAATGTATATTATTGGGATTTTATGTGATAATCCAACACAAAGTGGCACATAATTGTGAGGTTATTTTTACAAATAAATATCTGAAAAGTGTGGCATGCATTTGTATTTAGCCCCACTAAATCAATACTTTGTAGAACCACCTTTCACTGCAATTACAACTGCAAGTCTTCTTGGGGATGTCTCTATCAGCTTTGCACATCTAGAGAGTGACATTTTTGCCCATTCTTCTTTGCAAAATAGCTCAAGCTCTTTCAGATTGGACAGAGAGCATCTGTGAACAGCAATTTTTCAAGTCTTGCCACAGATTCTCAATTTGATTTATGTCTGGATTTTGACTGGGCCATTCTAACACATGGATACTATTTGCTCTAAACCATTCCACTGTAGCTCTGGCTGTATGTTTAGGGTTGTTGTCCTGCTGGAAGGTAAACCTCTGCCCCGGTATCAAGTCTTTTGCAGACTGCAACAGTTTTTTTTTCTAAGATTGCCCTGTATTTGGCTCCATCCATCTTCCCATCAACTCTGACCAGCTTTCCTGTCCCCGATGAAGAAAATCATCCTCACAATATGATGCTGCCACCACCATGTTTCACGGTGCGGATGGTGTGTTCAGGGTGATGTGCAGTGTTAGTTTTCCACCACACATAGCGTTTTGCTTTTAGGCTAAAAAGTTACATTTTGGTCTCATCTGATCAGAGCACCTTCTTATATATGTTTTCTGTGTCCCCCACATAGCTTCTCGCAAACTGCAAACAGGACTTCTTTTGGCTTTCTTTCAACAATGGCTTTCTTTTTTCCACTCTTCTATAAAGGCCACATTTGTGGAGTAAAAAATAATACAAAAGATGCGGCGCTAAAGCATAATTAAACAAACACTAAATAAATTAATAAATGTGAAGTGAATAAACATAGGGATATATGCAAATTTATACAATAATATCCAATAAAAACCAATATAAGGTGAGTAAACGTAGGATATATACAAAATCATACACCAATGTCCAAAAATCAGTAATGATTAATTACCAAATGTGAATAAATATATGCAAAAAAATTTGAAACCATCCCAAAAAATGATAAGTTGAGATCCAAAAACCAAAAAACCAAAAAACAAAGAGTCCGTGATGGAAAAGGAAAGTGCCAAAAAGTGCCAAGAAGAAGATAAAGGTGAAGATGGGGGAATCTTCTATGACTCTTCACACCCAAGGTGGAATATCAGATGCGCTTACCAGATCCCGGTGACTGCTATTACGGCAGTCATAAACAGCACAGGGATTTAAGGTCTCCCCACAACCTCAGCATAAGGAACCCGTAAGCGGCTGATGATATCTGCTATTAATGTCAGTTGATCCCCCTTCCGATGCTTAAAGTTAAGCTTCTCCTGATGTGTGGTCTCCTTGAGCTCCTCCCCCTCCACTGTACTGGCTGTCTCCTCATCAGCAGTTTTGTTGTCCTAAGAAATTGGCTAGAAGGTTTTGATTTAACCACTTCCCATAGGCCTATAGCAAAATGACAGCCGGGCAGTGGTTCAGTTATCCTGACTGAACATCATATGTCGTCTTTCAGGATAACTGCCGACATGCGCCCATCGGTGGTGCGGCGTGTGAGTTTAAACACTGCTACACCGTTCTCGGTAAAGAGCCTCTGACGGAGGCTCTTTACCAAGTGATCAGCCATGTCCAATCACGGCTGATCACAGTCTGTAAACAGGAAAAGCCATGTATTGGCTTTTCCTCACTCACGTCCGACAGACATGAGTAGAGGAGAGCCGATCGGTGGCTCTCCTGACAGGGGGGTCTGCGCTGATTGATTATTAGCACAGCCACCCATGGATGCGCTACACAGTGCCCAAAATATGCCAATCAGTGCCCACAAATGGTGCCAAAGACAGTGCTCATGACTAATGCCTGCCAGATGTCTCCTTATCAGTGATGCCCATCAGTGCCATTGATCAGTGCCACCCATCAGTGTCCATCAGTGCCACCTATCAGTGCCCATCCATGCCCATCAATGCCCACCTATCAGTGCCCATCCATGCCACCTATCAGTGCCACCCATAAGTACCCATCAGTGCAGCTTTTCAGTGCCTATCAGTACCACCTACGAGTGCCCATCAGTGCTGCATACCAGTGCTGCCTATCAGTGCCCATCATCAGTGCTTCCTCATTGGTGCCACCTCATCAGTGCCACCTTATCAGTGCCCATCAGTGCAGCCTCATCAGTGGCCATTGGTAAAGGAGAAAACTTACTTATTTACAACATTTTGTAACAGAAACAAAGAAAAACTTTTTTTTCAAAATTTTGTGTTTGTCTTTTTTTATTTGTTGCGCAAAAAATAAAAACCCCAGCAGTGATCAAATACCTCCAAAGAAAGCTCTATTTGTGGGAACACAATGATAAGAAATTTATTTGGGCACAGTGTAGCATGACCGCGCAATTTTCATTCAAATTGCGACAGTGCTGAAAGCTGAAAATTGGCCTGGGCAGGAAGGGAGTATAAGTGCCTGGTATTCAAGTGGTTAAAGATTTAGTTTTGCACTTACTAATTTGCTTTGATATTTGCATGACTTCACTGACTTACACAAGATATAATAGCTAATGAGGTATGTAGCAGGTAAAAGAATAATTTGACTCTTTGTGGACCAAGATAACATCGCTGTGTTATGTTTTGCTGCTCTCAGATGTACAGTATAGGGTGATATTAGCGGTACAAACATATTAACACCTAAGGGATTGTCATGTTGTAATTTTTGCATCACCTTAGACTTTGGTCTGTTTTAGACTAAGTAAATTTACATTTCTCCAACATAAAAGTAATAATATATACAGAAAAATAAAACCTATTTGAAAGATATTCACTCTAGACTAAAGCGTTTGTAGTATCTGTCCAAAAGATGGGCTATTTTAAAGTTTAAATGTTATGACATGATTTTATACTCTTAGCTGATTACTTATCCTGATTTTTTATTCTTACTTTAAGAACATCTGTTGGTTGCTGATAGACTGAAACCCATCTCAGTTCTGTGCCTTAGGTTCTTATTTTTATTATCAAAGGGGAAATCTACTAGGTATTGCCTTCCCTCCAGCAAATGTGTTTACACGTTTTAACTATTGTGTTTTCTGACAAACATCAAGTCCCCTTATTGCTTGCTATTTCATCTCATTTGGCGGGGACGTGCTGTGCCACTTGACACAAAGTGACATGCCGTGTAGAACACAACTTTTGGGTGACAAATCATAAATGAGATGTGACATTTCCATAGAAAAAAGGCCCAGAGATGGAGGACAGCTGCTTTCTCCAAACACTTGGATGCCTTGTTTAGGGTTCATTTTTTAAATTGATGGATGTACATTTGGAGGCTATACATCAAAGGAGAAACAGTTTTCTGTTTACATTCACTCAAAAAAAAAAATAAAAACTTATATTTGCAGTAGGTGAATTTGCCTTATAGTGCATGCATTTGTTGTTTAATGTTTCCTTATAGTTTGCTTATATCCACAGGAAAATATTCCATTCCTTTTCCTTCTGACTTTGAGAAAGTCATCTTATTTTGTCTGGATGTATGAGATAGGAAGCTTTTCAGATCATTGTTTTAATGTCCTGCTATTATTCTTTTATATGTAGTGCCAATGCCCTTTCAGCTTCAGTCTGAAAGTGATATGCAGTACTTAGAAGTGGCGTAGTTAATTAACTTAAATAATCTTGTATTAACAGGAACAGATGAATCACAGGATTTTCTTTTTTTTTTATAATAATTGTTCCATTATAGATTTTGCCTGTCTTCTTTTCTTTAACATGAAATCACAGGCAACATTGTGCTAGTTTTAGTCAGAACTCAATTTTCAGCCTTTTATTTAATGACATGTACTGCATTATCTAGTGTTTAACTGAAAATTTAATTAACACACATAATGATGAATAATGAAAAATGAGAATACTGAGGAATATTGACGAATGGCAAAATGTCTTTGAACATATTGTTTGTTCACAATAGAATCTATGTATCATACTATGAAAATTCAAGTATATTGTCAGCTTCTAAAAATTAATTTGAATGTTAGCACAAAGTTTGTTCTGAAAAGCATATAATACACTGTGTGCTCATTAATTTTATTAGTAAAAAAAAGCATACCTGCTGCAAATTGGGAAAAAAAAACAGATTTCAGTGGAATTAGGAAAAAGGGATGCCCAAATTAAAATATTACATGAAACAGTGAACTTAAAAGATTACCTTAACATTTCTTTTGTCTGTACAATATCATATAACATTACCTAAAACCAAATGTCATATGTTTGAAGCTAGTAATGATAAGCATGTAAGAAGAACCTTAGGCAAATGGGATTTTAAGGGCAAAATCAATTTGATAAAATTATATTAATTAAAAGAATACAAATTTTATTCTACAAAAAGATTAAAAACAATTTGTACAAAGAACAAACATAGTGACAACACAATTACAGTGTATGACAGTAATGACAAAAAATCAAATCCAACACGTTTCAAAATGGTTAATTATGCAATCTTCCTCAGGGACAATTTTTGCCATTTCTGAAAGGTACAAAATATAATATAAGTATACATATATCTCATAACATGCATATAAAGCCTGTGCCGAAATATACAAAAAACTTACAAAAATAATGATTGACATAAGAATTTCCAGTGGTTCATCGGACATCCACCCGATCTGTATAAGCCTTTTATCACGCAAAGGAACCCCCGGATATCGTGATCCAAGAGAGGCGCCAAATTGAAGAGGCGGAGAACCGCCTTATTGAAAATGCAAACGGCAGTAATGTGGAAATCTATGAGAGGAACACACAGCATATGGTGAAGCATAAAGAAGAAAAAAAAGTTTTAAGGTTGTATAAAGAATCTTACACGAAATTTCGCAAGTTGCGACGTCCCAACCAAGAAGTATATGACAGGATTTGCTCCAAAAGAGGGGCAAAATTCAAACCACTCAGGATAGAGCAAAAAATCCCAAACCTGGAAGATGATGGGGAAGGAGAGTATAGGGATCGTCTGGAAAATAAATATGTATAAAGGGAAGACCATCAGAAGGGGAATTCCCCAAACTATAAATACCATAATAGCAAAATATTAAATTAAAAAAAGGGAGGAATAAAAAATCAAATTTCATGAGGTTCAATGGATGAAACAGTGGGTGAAGTATCACTCAACTAGGGAGATCCCCAAGAAAAAAGGACCCCTCCATGGGTGAAAGCCAGAGTCTCAAATGATAAAAAGAAAAATAGATTCAAAATATCCATAAAGATGTAAAAAATAATCCCGCTTACCAAAATTTGCCGTGTGTCTCCCCCACAGATGAACCTAGGGCAGTCCAAAATCCACAGAAGCAGCCAAAAGAAAAGGGGATTACCCCTCTAGAAACACTGAACTTAAAAGATTACCTTATCCTTTTTTTGTCTGTACAATATCATATAACATTACCTAAAACCAAATGTCATATGTTTGAAGCTAGTAATGATAAAGCATATATCCTTCCACTGCGGGAGATTTGTCTTATAATGCAATTCTAACTAGTACATAGTTGGTCGGTTGAATAAAAAAACATGTCTATCATTCAAGCAACAGTCAAAGACAAACAAATGAAACATTGCATTCTCAGAACACCAAACCTATGGTTGATCCTGGTCAATTCTTTGAAAATGCATAGATGTTAACCATTTCGTCCAGATGCTTTCTTTTTTTTTTTTTTCTTTTTTTTTTTTTTTTTTTTTATCTTTGCCACTTCAGTTACCTTGATCAGAGACATCTTTCAGATTGATAGTCATGGTTGTCTCTTGCCGAGTCACATCATTGTGGCCGTTAAAGCGTTTCTCTTCGTTTAATTTGTGCGTTCAATATATAAGGTTACAGTTATACAAAAGTGTAACGTAGAAAAGAAAAAGAAAAAAAAAAACACTCACTCTATACGTCTCGGCCCGCCGGCCACACAAACTCTTACTGTTTACATGCATGGCTGTATTTTATTGCTTTTAGGACTAGTGATCCCCCCCCACCCCCTCCCCCCATTGACCCACCCCTATTGTTCCAGTGCACACCTTGTTTTAAGCCAATATCTATGTTTTCCTTCCTTTCCTCTCTCTTCCTCCTCTCACATTCTCTCTTGACTTCAGGTCTTTAGGCTATGGAATAGCATCACTGCCCTGGTAAAGAGGCGATTGCCCTCGGCGTTAAGGTAGTGCTAGTAGAGAGCGTGGCATTGCTTGGACCCATGGGTTCCATAGTTTCATGAACAAGTTGTAATTACCTAGCCTGGTGTAGAAAGTCCTTTCGCTCCATATTGTGGAGTTGACCGTTCCAGCCCAGGCTTCCGGGGTTGGAGGTGTGCTTGATTGCCATGCTTGAGCAATTAATTTTCTGGCTTGAAACAGGCATCTTGCTATCGCTATGGCTGTGCTCCTATCCCTCAGTACACTACTGACATAACCCAGCACACAGATTTTGGGATCAAGTTCTAAATCCACTCTGAACGTAGCATTTATTTTCTTTATAATCTCGGTCCAATACCTAACTAATTTTGGGCACCTCCAAACCATGTGAATTAGGTCACCTGTTCCTCTACATCTAGGGCATTTGTCGTTGGTTCTACGGCCAAACATAAACAGCTTTTTTGGTGTGTGGTAGGATCTGTGTAACAACATCAAGTGGGAGGCTTTTTGTGAGGGAGAAACTGACACCTCTGATCCAAGCTCAAGAATCCTCTCCCATTGCTCGTCTGTTATCACCCCCACATCTACCGCCCATCTGCCCCTTCCCCCTGATAGACCTGCCTTCGTATTACCTCTCTTTGTTAATTGGGTGTATGCCTCTGTGATTAAGCCCTTGGTGGTCTCTGATTTGATTATTGTCTGTAGTAGTGGGATCCCGCACCATGTTGGGGGTTGTCTACTAAACTGCTTGCTCAAAGCATGCCTGATCTGCAGGTAGCTGTAGAATGCCTGGCTTGACATCCCGTACTCACGTCTTAGGTCCTCAAAGGATTTCAGAGTGTCCCCTTCATATAGTTGTATCAGCCGGCTTACCCCACAGTTTTCCCACAGTCTGTTCCTTTCTACTATTGATAGTTCATGCAGTCGCTTATTGTTCCATAATGGCGCGTATTCTGATATTCCTTTGTACCCCATTATTTTTTTAGCTGCCTGCCAGACCTTGGTGATCATTTTAAATGTTGGGATTTCTCCTTGTAGCGAGTCTGCCTCCAGTGCTCCCACTAATGAGGTGTGTGGATTCCCCTGCAGAATGATTTTAATATTGCTGTTTCCCCCACTCTCGGTAGCACAACCGCCCAATTGTTGTAACTGGGCTGCCAGGAAGTAGGTAAATGGTTGAGGGACCCCCAGTCCCCCCTCCGTATCGGGGCGCTGCAGTTTTTGTAGGCCAATCCTAGCCTGCCCTTTTTTCCATATTAATTCCCTAAAAAGGGATTGGATTTTTTGAAACCACTTCTCTCCAATCCATGTTGGGGAGTTGTGAAGTAAGTACAACAGCTGGGGCATCCAAACCATTTTTATCAAATTGGCTCGGCCTGCCACCGACAAAGGGAGTCTACTCCAAATATTAATTGTCCTTAATAAACATACCGGGGTCCTTGGACAGCACAACACCCAGGTATTTCATTTTCTCTGTGATCTTCAGGTGGGGCAAACACATCGGGATGGAGTTGGCCAGTGGGTCTACCGGTAGAAGCGATGACTTCTTCCAGTTGATAACTAGTCCTGAATACTTTCCAAAGTCTTCTACTAAGTGCATCACTTTCTCCAATGAAGAGGTCGTGTCCCCCAGGAAAAATATGACATCATCTACAAAAAGCGCTATTCTCTCTTCTCTCCCTTTTCTTTGAAATCCCTGTATTTCCGTAGATGATCTCACTGCTCCCGCCAATGGCTCCATGGCCAAAACAAACAGCAAAGGAGACAGGGGGCATCCCTGCCTTGTCCCTCTTTCGAGGGGAAAGCATTCCGAATATTCGCCGTTTATCTTGAGCCTTGCCCTTGGATGGTTATATAAGGTTTTTAGCCAGCTGATAAATACGGGGCCGAATCCAAACTTCTCTAGCACCCTCCAAAGTTATTCCCACTCCAGGCTGTCAAAGGCCTTGGCAGCGTCCAAAGACAGTATGGCTCTGGATTCCGCATTCTCTGTTGGTACCTGTAGATTCAGGTAAGCTCTTCTAATGTTTATACTAGTGGACCGACCGGGGATAAACCCGATTGGTCCGGATGCACCAGTTTGTCAATACATTTATTTAGCCTAGATGCGAGCACCCTTGCAATAATCTTGGCATCTGTGCACAGCAGTGATATCGGTCTGTATGAGGCAACTTCCGATTGATCTTTCCCCTCCTTTGGGATTACTACTATATCGGCCTCTGACATTGATAGGGGCAGCCTACCATCCCTGGTCGCCTGCTCTAGCACTTTTAGAAGTTCCGGGAGCAGAGTCTCCCCATATTTCCTATAGATCTCCAATGGTAGCCCATCCGGGCCCGGAGATTTCTGCCCTGACATCTCTGCGACTGCCTTTTGTAGCTCCTCCAGGGTCAAAGGGGAATCTACCTCGCTTCTATCAATCTCCGAGAGTGTGGGCAGGTCTACTCCCTCCAAGAACCTGTCCATCTCACGCTGGTTCAAGCCCTGGCGGGACCTGTACAGGTCTCTATAGAATGTGGAGAAGGTTTCTAAGACCTCGGCCGGATCAGATGTAATATTTCCAGCCGACGTTTTAATTGAGGAGATGGCCGGTGAGAATAGATTAGACCTGGTTAGGAGGGCAAGCATCCGGCCTACTTTCTCTCCCTCCCCAAAGTAATTTTGTTTCTGGAAAAGTCTCTTATTCTCTACTCTTCTATTAATTACCTCTTTATACACTTGTTGTTTATTGAGCCAAATCTCCTGTTTTTCTCGGGTTGGGTCTGACACATATTGTGCTTCTGCTTCCATGACTTCCCTGCTAGCCCTTACCTCCCGGTCCCTTGATGTTTTTTTTACCATGGCGACCTGCTGGTGTAGCAATCCCCTAAGATATGCTTTTAGGGTATCCCACACCACCCCTACTGATACTGTACCTGAATTGAATGTTATAAACTCTTTTAACTTAGAAGAGATTTCTGTTGGACTACTAATCAGGTCCAGCCATAGTGGGTTTATTATCCACCTCTTCTGACTAGTTCTAGTGCTTAAGTTTAGAGTCAAAGTCAGGGGAGAGTGGTCCGATATTCCCCTCGGTCTATACTCTATGTTTCCTATTAATCGCATGGCTTCACTGTTACCCACTGCCATGTCTATACGCGAGAGAGTGGAATGTGACCTTGAGTGGCAGGAGTACTGCCGAGTATTTGGATTATGAGATCTCCAGAAATCGCACCATCCGATCTCTGCGAGCAGTTGGGCCAGTCGCCCCTCTGGTACTCTTTCCGCGCGGGACACGGGCGGGAATCGATCCATACTACTATCTAAAACTGTATTAAAATCACCCACCGCTATTATAGGAATGTCCACCATGCCATCCACAAACTCCAACAATTCCAGCATGCTCTCTTTTTTAAACGGAGGAGGGATGTAAATATTTGCTATCACCAGAGGTTTATTTTCTACCACACAGCTCAGAAAAACATACCTTCCCAACGGGTCTATCCTAGCTTTCCTGCAGGAAAATGAGATACCTCTCCTCACCAAAATGCTCACCCCTCTTGAGTAGGAGGTATGGACCGAATGATACTGTTCTTGGAATTTCTTACTCCGAACATGTACTTTAGTCTCATTAGTGAGGTGAGTTTCCTGCAGGCAAGCCAGTCCAACACCATAGTTTTCCATCATCGAAAAGACAGCTGCTCTCTTAGCAGGATCGCTCATACCCCTAATGTTCCATGAGCCTATTTTTAAAGTTTTAAAGGGCATCTGCGAAAAAAGAAACAAATAAATAAGAAGAAGAAAAAAGAAAAAGAAAAAAGGGGGAGTGGCTGACCCCCCAAAGAATAAAAACAATTCATTTGTGCGTTTGTGTCTACAAGACTTGCCATGATATCTGTGGTTGTGTTAAAAATAAGAAAGAGATATAGGGTGAGGGGGTAAGGGCCCCCACGTCCAGGGACCACTCCATCCCCTCCTCCCGTGTTATTTAATTGCAAGCGTGGCCAACCTGTGCAAATGTGCTTAATTTTTGCAGACTCTCTCCTCTTAAGTGCGTGTGCCTTTCGTTCACCCCAATATCTGACCCCATTATTTATTGTGAACCCCCCTCCCCTCCCTCTATTTAACCTGCCCCCCTCCCCCCCCCAACTTTTGCCTGGCCTAACCCCCTTTCCCCCACCCCCATTTGTGTTCCCCCCTCCTGCCTAACTAGGCTAGCCCTAGGGGCTATACGTGTGACCTTTTTACTCCCTTCCAACCATTCAAAAAAAACCTCTTCACTCACGTACTGACCAAGTGCTTCGCAACAGGCTTCCACACTCCTCCCCCCCACCCAATTCCAAAACACCAGAACACTACTCAAGATATATAAACCTAGTGAGATCACATCCTTCATCCGTGCTTCCATCCAACACGCCCCCCTCTTGCCCTCCCCTCCCCGTGCCATCCGCTATATAATGCAAACAAAGCCCAAAAACGAAAAAAGAAAAATAACAAAATAAAAAAAAATAAATTAAATAAAACATAATGATTCAGCCAGCCCTATGTGACCCCTAGCTCTGCAGGGTCATTTTGTTATCTTCAAGCCATTTTGTTGCCCCTGTTGTTGTGTCAAAGAAGTGAGTAGCCCCTAGGGCAGTGATGCGCAGGCGTGCCGGATATAGCAGGGCATATTCAATTTTATAGTCCCGTAATTTGTGCTTAATGTCCCTAAATTCGGCCCTTCGTTTCTGCAGGTCTGGGGAGTAGTCGGGGAAGAATATCCCCTTTCTCTCTAGCCCTGTGCATCAATGTAACCTTGTCTCTGTAGTTCAGAAATTTCATGATTATTGGTCTGGGATATCCTCCTGATGGCGGAGGCCTAGTTGGCACTCTGTGGGCTCTTTCGATAGAGAAAAGGTGAGAAAAGGTTTCGGTACCGAATATTCCCCTGAGCCACTTCTCTATGAACTCTTCGGGGTGGGGACCCTCGCACCTCTCCGGCAGGCCCACCACCCGCACATTGCCCCTGCGAGACCTATTTTCCATTTCCTCCATCTTAGCTTTATGCAGGTCGATCTGCGTTTTCATTGCCTTAAGCTCTTGCTTCAATGGGAACAGATCGTCCTCAGCCTGGCTCATCCTCTTCTCTAGTGTGGTTGTTCTAGCAGCAGTCCTTTGTAATTCTTGGCTTACTGTACTTAACTCTTCCTTTAACCCCTTCAACTGATCACATAATTCACTTAGGGAGGCTTTACAGGAATTAACAGCACATAAAACATCTTTCAATGTCAGCTCCGCTGTTAAGGGTATATTTTGCTTGGCGGCATTGCTAGTAGCCATTCCTGAGGGTTCACCCGCTAAGCCTTTACTACTCGCGGATTTTATCGTGTGTGTTACCGACGACCCTTTTCCTAAACTCTTCCTGTCCCCAGAGCCCCCCGCGTAGGATTTCTCCTGCTGTTGGAGAGTGCTTTTGGATGGTGATGAGGCAGAGGGGTGCGCAAATTTTTCCAACTTGGCCGCTACTGCTGCTGCTGCCTGATTTCCCTTTTCTTTTGATGCATGGGTAATTTGAGAGCTATTGTTCTCCTGTTGCTGCAGCTCCTCTCCCTTTTTTCTAGTCATGGCTTAATATATAATCCAAAGGGGGATGATTGTGGGGTTTTAGCGGCTTATCAGATTAACCTTTCCCTTCCCTTTCCCAGGTCAAAAGTATTAATGCAGTCCCAGTTGTATCTTTCAGGTACTCGGTTGCAAGCAGGGCTAGTACCCAGCCTAGTACAACGCCTAGTACAACGGTAGACGGGTGATTCAGTATTATCGAACCTTTATTTTCTCTGCCATAGATAGACGTTTACTATATTTATACTTCCCAGCTCCAGTCAGCATCCCCCTCCCCCACAGGGACAAGCCGCTTTTTCATCATCAGATAGAACCCCTCTGCTTCAAGCGGCTATTCAAGAAAAGGGAGAGAAAAAGACCAAAAAAAAAAACAGGAAAAAAAACAAAAACAGTCTGTCTCATTTATAATCAGAGCACACGGTACCTTAATACTGCCAGGCTGTCTAGGCAGTGCAGGGACGTTCCCCACTGATTACTCCCGCCGCTGTTCGCAAGCGCCGTCAGAGCCACTAGCGTCGGATCCGTCGCCCCGGCAACCCTCCGATCACGGCCGGCGTTACACACTCTCCTCGCCGCTCCAGGGAGGGGGGTCACTGGGGGATCACTGGCGGCACTTATCTTATGAGCTCCGGTGGCGTATACAGCCTGAGCTGGGTTGAGAGGAGCCAGGCAGCTAAACAATCTCTGCAGCCGGCGAGAGAGCCTCTGGCTGGGCTTGAACCATAGGGCTGGTGCGGATAGTCGCAGAGGCTTCAGGCGAGAGGGAGGCCGCTAACACCGCCTCTCACTCCAGCATCCGGTCACGCCCCCGTCCAGATGCTTTATTTAATTTCATTTTTTTTTGTTTCTGGATCATATCAGTTTTGAGCCATAGTGGTGCATTTGAGATTGTATTATTGTCATCCTCATTTTTCTTTTGTAAATTGTATTTTTATTGGTGTTTTAAACATACAAAGAATAAAATATGAATCAAGTACAAATACAAAGAAAAGCATGATAGCCTATAGAAGTATATTATAAAGAAAATATAGCTTCTTATATAGCTGAAAGGTCAGGGTAAAACATAAATATACCCATTGGCATATCAAAACATAGACCTCAAGCATAACAAAAAGGAACATTCCAGATAATGAAACAAAGTATGAATAAAGATAAATAGGGAAAAAGGGGACATCATTCCATTAATAAAATACAAGATTTTAGTAATGAAAACGATATAATTAGCAGTAACCAGCACAAATTCATGAAGAATCGTTCTTGCCAAACCAATCTATTAACCTTCTATGAGGAGGTGAGCTGCCATCTAGATAAAGGAACGCCCATATACGTGGTATATCTGGATTTTGCAAAAGCATTTGACACAGTTCCCCATAAACATTTACTGTACAAAGTAAGGTCTGTTGGCATGGACTATAGGGTGTGTACATGGATTGAAAACTGGTTACAAGGGCGAGTTCAGAGGGTGGTGCTAAATGGGGCATAAAAAATAATAAGTATTGGTGTTTGCGCTGTGAGATGATTGTGAATAAAGTGCTAATGCAATGAGGGGGTATAAGCAATAACAAATTGCTAAGTGCTAAAATATCAGGTGAGGATAAAGATAAGTCCTATAAACAATGAACAGCCATAATCATCAGTGAAATCTTAATCTTAAAATCAAATAAAATATACAAATCTGTGAATAAACATTTAAAATAACATCAAAAGTCCAATGTGTGCTTCTAGATTTCTTTGTCATCATCTATCTGGATGATATCCTCATATTTTCAAAAACTCAGGAGTTCTTTGGACAAATGTAAAGACAGTGCTACTCACACTAAGAAAACACAGGCTGTATGTGAAAGCGGAGAAGTGTGACTTTGAGAAGGCGTCCATACAATTCCTGGGATTTATCATCTCCACGGGTGGTGTAGCCATGGATCCACAGAAAGTGCAGGCAATCCTAAATTGGCCAGCTCCATCTGACAAAAAGGGGGTGCAAAGATTTGTGGGCTTCGCAAATTTCTATAGAAGGTTTATTAAAAACTTCTCTTCTAATATTATCTCACATGTAACCCAAGTAACCTGTTTATATGCTCGGTTCCTGTGGTCTCCAGAAGCCCAATCTGCCTTCGACAAGCTGAAGTCTCTATTTACCTCGGCCCCAATTCTACAACACCCAGATCCCACTCTGCCTTACATACTGGAGGTTGACACCTCTGAAGTAGCCACTGGGGAAGTTCTGTCTTAACCCCAGTGGCCTAAATCGTTACTGCATCCCGTGGCCTTCTCTTCACAGAAAATGAGCCAAACCAAAAGGAACTATGATGTGGGTGATCGAGAACTTTTGGCCATTAAGACTGCTCTAGAGGAGTGGAGATATCTCCTTGATGGTGCCTCTCACCCCATAATGATATTCACAGACCACAGGAACCTAGAGTACCTTCACACTGCAAAGCGGTTAAGACCTTGACAGGCTTGATGGGCTCTATTCTTTGCCAGATTCAACTTCCACATAACCTTCTGCCCTGGATCCAAGAATGGGAAGGCAGATGCTCTGTCCCGAATTTTCTCTGATACTCCCGAACTGGCGGCTCCCAGCACCATCCTGTCCCCACAGAACTTTCTTATGATCCAACCCGACCTGAGCTCCTCACACAGACAGGCCTCCTCCCACTGCTCAGAACCAGTAGCATCTTCCCTAAGAAACATGGATGGTTTCCTTTGCTACCAGGATAAAATCTTTGTCCCGCAGCAAATGAGGATCCAGGTCTTAAGGACCTTGCATGACCATCAACTTGCTGGCCATTTCGGTACGGAAAACAATGGAGCTGGTCCAATGATCATTCTGGTGACCGTCTTGAAGTCTGACTTCAGACTTATGTAATAGGAATTATGTAATCTCCTGCACCACCTGTCAGCAGACAGGGGTCCAACATGAAATCTTAGGGTCTGTTTCGTCTTTTGCCAGTGCCAGAGCAACCATGGAAAGAAATTTCAATGGAATTTATTGTAGAATTACCTGCCTCTGAAGAGTTTACAACTATTCTGGTGGTCGTGGATCGTCTCTCCAAAGTGGCTCACTTTTTGCCCATGAGGGGTACATCATCTGCCGCTGAAACGGCAAAGACTTTCATGAGAGAAATAGTCAGACTACACGGCTTACCTAACAGTATTGTGTCCGATAGAGGGGTACAATTTACCTCCAGATTCTGGAAGTAGCTCTGCAAAATGCTGTTAATCAAGATACGTCTATCTTCTGCTTATCGTCCCCAAAGCAACAGTCAAATTGAAAGTTCATACCAAACTTTAGAACAATATTTACGTTGCTTCTGCTCTTTTTCCCAGGACAATTGGACCTCCTTACTCCCATGTGCGGAGTTCGCAAATAATAATTCAATTCATGCAACCACCAACCAATCTCCCTTTTGGGCCAACTACGGGTTCCATCCCTCATTTCATGTCTCTTTGCTTAAAGCTGTTGTCTCTAGTCCCTTTCCAGAGAAGAAGTTCCACCACCTCCGGTGTCAGTGGGAGACGAAACAGAATACGAAGTGGAAGCTATTCTGGACTGTCGGCGGAGAGGTAGGACAATTCAATTCCTTGTTAAGTGGAAAGGCTATGATGTAGAAGAAAATTCTTGGGAACCAGAAAATAATATTCATGCTCCCAGACTGTTACAGAGGTTCCGAGCCCGCTATGCCGAGAGATGGGCCCGATTGGGCATCCGGAGACTGCCCCTTGGAGGGTGCACTGTCAGGGAAATAGCCATAAGACTGGCGATCCTCTCAGAAACTGTCATGGTCGCGCTAGGTGAATCCCCGGGTGCATGCGTGTACACAGGTGCGCGCCAATGGGTGCACGCACGTGCAATACGGCGGGCGCACTCAGATGCACTAAGGCAGGTGTGCACAGACTCAGACTAACCCCCAGCAACTCGGCTACCCAGCAAACCGCATCCAGCAACCCGTGCACCTTTGGGCACCGTACTCCCTGTCTCACTCCTAGGGGTACGCTGCACTCTCAGCAACCCGGCCTTAAATCAGAGACTTGACAAAGATTCAATACCTAGAAAAAATAATACAATGGCACTGGCATATTCTAAAGTTTTTTTTTTTTTTTTTCAAAATCATGTTTATTGCCAATAAAAGTCAAGTTATACAGAAGCATAACAGAATAAAGGTACATAAAATTGTTTTGGTGTATAATATGTGATGCAATAAACATCTCATTCAGTACTATACAGCATGTTCAACTGTGCTATCAAAAAACCAAAGTATGATATAACCGTGAATAACTATATTCCAGTAGTAAACGTTGGAACAGGAAGGTCTGTGCCTAGAGGCAATTCAGTGAATATGTGTTATTTTGGGTACCTTGAAAGGTCTTTGGATGATTCGTGTGGCGGCCCCGAGCATTGTGTCATTAAATCCATTGGGGAGATTGAAAGTTATCAATTATCTCAGGTCGGAACCCTATGAAGGACGTGGATAAAGTTACATGGCCGTCAGGTGTGTGCGAAGACATTTGTGGGTCCGCTCCGTCATGCGTTCAATTATCCAGTATTAGTGTGGGGTCCTGGGGATGTCTTTGTGTGAAGTGCTACTTTTTAGTGTAATTTGCCTCTGGGCGTGTTAACGTGTGATAGGATTGCGGTCGCCGGACCACAAGCAATCCTAATCTTAGTTGGGTAGGGAGAATGGAAATTCCTATCGGGAGGAGATGAGGTGATTAGGAGGTGTAGAAATATTAGGTAGGCGAGGAAGGATTAGAGCGGGTTTGGGCTACTTATTATGACTTTGTTGTCTACAAGAAGAGTCCCAAGTATGTGGAGGGGAGTCGAGGAGTAGGGTGGAATATAGGAGGTGGGGAGAGTTTAGGTGTAAGAAGGGTAAGAAAAGAAAAAAGGTATAGTGAGTATAGTGAGTCCTCCTCCGACAGAGTCCCAGATGTTAGTATAAGATCTCATGACAAGAGATCCTTATATTCGGCTGTCGTTTGGAAATGTTGCCAGCATGACCAAATAGTTCTAAATTTGGAGGATGTATCTTTGGCTTGGTGGATCAGTTCCTCCATTTCGGCTACTTTAGAAATTCGTTTGAGCCAATCTGCTATGGTTGGGGGGTTAGAGGATTTCCAGAGAGTCGGGATGCACATTTTTGCCGCATTTATCATATGTAGTGCAAGAGAGCGATGATAGTCTTTTTTTGGGATAGAGGAGTGGTGTAACAACATTTGGGAAGGGGTGAATTCAATCTGATAGGTGGTAATATTAGTGGTAATACGTTGGACTTCTTTCCAGAAGGGTTGAATGAGTGGGCACGACCACCATAAATGGACCATGGAACCCTCTGCCTCTGAACATCTGCAGCAGGTGGAAGGGATAGAGGGGGACATTTTGTGGAGTTTAAGGGGGGTTTTATACCATTTAGAAAATATCTTGAATCCGTTTTCTTGTGCTGACACGTTAATCGAACCTTTGTGTATGTAGGAGTAAATGTTTTCCCATTCTTGTTCTGACAGATCTAAATCTAATTCTCTTTCCCAAGCGCGAGTGGCTATGTTGGATTTGGGGGTGTGGTCCGAGAAAAGGAGAGCATAGATTTCTGAGATCACATGTCTCTGTGGTTCTGTCTTGGAGCACATAACTTCAAAAGGTGTGAGTTGCCTGGAGTAGTCGGTATTGTTGGGGGGGTGATCAAGAAAGTGCCGTATTTGATTATATATCCAAGGCGGAAAGGGTTTGCCAGACATGTGTGTGGGCAAGTTTGTAATAGCTAGGAAGGTTTTTCCGGAAAAGAAGTGTTTTGCGCGTATATCGTCCTGGGGTCAGTGTCCCTTAAGGAATGTAGTGGATAAACCCGGTGGGAAGTCTGCATTGTTTCGGATTGGTGTTAAGGGGCTTGGGAAGGAGAAAATGTGGAGTTTTTGGCACATGGACTTGAATGAGTGAAGTGTGGAGGAGATCAATGGATGTTGTGAGCATGCCGGAGGAGTCTGTCTTGAGGACGTCCAAGGTAGTAGTTTAACAGGGATCGGAGAGAATTCATTTTCGATTTGCGTCCAGGCTTTAGTGTGGGAGTGGACATTCCAGTCAACTATTCTGGACAATTGGCATGCCTTGTGGTATTTCACAATGTCTGGGAGAGCTATTCCTCCTTTTAATTTGGGCAGAGATAGTCTTTCGAGGCTAAACCTAGGACGGTTCTTCCCCCATATAAAATCGCTGCACGCCCTGCGGTATTATGCAAAGAAGGCTTGCGGTAATCTTATGGGGACTGTTTGCAAAAGATATAGTATTCTTGGGAGAATGTTCATTTTAATTATTGATGTCCTCCCAAACCAGGAAAAGAGTCCCGTTGACCAGGACCATTTATACCATTTAGAAAATATCTTGAATCCGTTTTCTTGTGCTGACACGTTAATCGAACCTTTGTGTATGTAGGAGTAAATGTTTTCCCATTCTTGTTCTGACAGATCTAAATCTAATTCTCTTTCCCAAGCGCGAGTGGCTATGTTGGATTTGGGGGTGTGGTCCGAGAAAAGGAGAGCATAGATTTCTGAGATCACATGTCTCTGTGGTTCTGTCTTGGAGCACATAACTTCAAAAGGTGTGAGTTGCCTGGAGTAGTCGGTATTGTTGGGGGGGTGATCAAGAAAGTGCCGTATTTGATTATATATCCAAGGCGGAAAGGGTTTGCCAGACATGTGTGTGGGCAAGTTTGTAATAGCTAGGAAGGTTTTTCCGGAAAAGAAGTGTTTTGCGCGTATATCGTCCTGGGGTCAGTGTCCCTTAAGGAATGTAGTGGATAAACCCGGTGGGAAGTCTGCATTGTTTCGGATTGGTGTTAAGGGGCTTGGGAAGGAGAAAATGTGGAGTTTTTGGCACATGGACTTGAATGAGTGAAGTGTGGAGGAGATCAATGGATGTTGTGAGCATGCCGGAGGAGTCTGTCTTGAGGACGTCCAAGGTAGTAGTTTAACAGGGATCGGAGAGAATTCATTTTCGATTTGCGTCCAGGCTTTAGTGTGGGAGTGGACATTCCAGTCAACTATTCTGGACAATTGGCATGCCTTGTGGTATTTCACAATGTCTGGGAGAGCTATTCCTCCTTTTAATTTGGGCAGAGATAGTCTTTCGAGGCTAAACCTAGGACGGTTCTTCCCCCATATAAAATCGCTGCACGCCCTGCGGTATTATGCAAAGAAGGCTTGCGGTAATCTTATGGGGACTGTTTGCAAAAGATATAGTATTCTTGGGAGAATGTTCATTTTAATTATTGATGTCCTCCCAAACCAGGAAAAGAGTCCCGTTGACCAGGACTTATGGTCGTTTTGAATTTGTTGGAGGATCGATATGTAGTTTTTGAGATAAAGGTCAGAAAGATGGATCGGTATGCGGATCCCAAGGTAGGTAATCGCATCATGCGTCCACTTGAAGGAGAAATTAGATTGACAGGATTCTAGGGTCTCTTTCTGTAAGGAAACGTTCAGGGCTTTGGATTTTGTGAAGTTGATTTGTAGGTTGGTCAGGAGGTTGAACGTATTAAGGTCCTTAAGTAAGTTGGGTAGTGTAATGTGGGGTTCAGTCAGAAATAAGAGAATGTCGTCCGCGAAAGCAGATAGCTTGTATGTAGTCTCTGATATGGAGACACCTTTGATGTCTGGATTAGATCGAAGACGTTGGAGGAGTGGTTCTAAGGTAAGGATGAATATTAACGGGGAAAGCGGGCATCCCTGACGTGTCCCGTTTGACTTGGAGAAGGCATTCGACAGGTGTCCATTAACACGGACCTGTGCAGCCATTATAAATTGTAACATACGGTCTTGTATACCGATCTTTTTAAGTACTTCCGCCATATAGTCCCACGCCACCCTATCGAATGCCTTCTCCGCGTCAAGTGACAAGAAGAACCCTTGCTGTTTTTGTGAGGTTAACCATTTGTGTATATTGATCGCCTTGATTGTGTTGTCTCTAGCCTCCCTGCCAGGTATAAAACCCACCTGGTCTAGTGAGATGAGGTTAGGCAGGAGAGGCAAGAGACGATTAGCTAATATCTTGGCGTATATTTTGAGATCAACATTCAATAAGGATATAGGGCGGTAGTTCGACACGCTAGATGCATCTTTATTAGGCTTAGGTATTAGAGTTATATGTGCCATTAGTAGGTCTCTAAATGGGGGATTATCTGAGGACAGAGAGTTGAACGCTTGCAGGAAATGTGGTTTGAGGGTTTCAGTGTAAGTTTTGTAATATCCGGTCGTTAGACCGTCTGGGCCGGGACTCTTACCAGTCTTCAGTTGTTTTAGAACTACGTCCATTTCAGCTGGGGATATGGGCTGTTCCAGATTGGTTGCTTCGTCAGTAGAAATGTGCTTAGGACAGTATTTCGTGAGAAAGTCTTGGATGGCCTTTGTTCTGTGGTTGTCTATCCTCTGTGTGTTGGGGGTATGTAGGTTGTACAGCTGGGAATAATAGTGTACAAATTGCCCTGCTATTTGATCATTGGAGACTAATCGTTTCCCAGTAGGGTCCATTATTGAGTGGATCGTTGTTTTTGCTTTTTTGGACCGGAGAGCTCTTGCCAAGATTTTGCCTGATTTATTGCCGTACTCATAGAATATTTTTTGGGAGAGTATATAATTGCGTTTTGTTTGCTTGTTAAGAGCCTCTAAGAGTTCAGATCTAGCTTTGAGCAATTCCGGGAGATATGTCACTGCTAGGGAGTTTTTGTGTGCTCTTTCCAAGGATTGTATCCTGGAAGTCAGTGTATTTATGTGCTCCTGTCTTTCCTTCCTATGTTTGGCTGAGAGTGCGATTAGTTCTCCTCTTATGGTGCTTTTATGTGCTTCCCATCTCATCATAGGTGAGATATCAGGGGAGTCATTTTCCCTAAAGTAAAGCAAGAGGCGTTCTTGTATGGATGTCATGGTTGCGTTATCCGTGAGAAGCGAGGGATCCAGGCGCCAAATATGGGGTCGGGGCTTAGTGTGTGAGAATGCTAGCATCATGGATATTGGGTGATGATCCGAAAGGAACATGGGGTCAATGGTGGTTGACATAAGCATTGGCAGGTCTCTTTGCGAAAGGAATAGATAGTCTAATCGAGAGTATCTGTTGTGGGGGGTCGAGTAAAATGTGAAATCTTTCTCGTTCGGGTGGAGTGTACGCCAGGAGTCGTGTAGTGATAGTTCTTTCAGTTGCGATTTAATTGCATGTAGCGCGCTATATGGTAGGCTGGAAGAGCCGGTCGAGGTATTGTGTAATGGGTTCCTAGTATAAGAAGGCCGTCTTGGAACAAAGCGAGTTTTTGTAAGATGGACCTGAAAAAGGGTACTTGTTTCGTGTTGGGTGCATATATGTTGGCCAGGGTTATTCGTTTTCCGTGAAGTGTGCCTTTGACAAAAAGGTATCGTGCTTCCGTGTCTATGCAAGCATCTGTAATGCGAAACGGGCAATTTTTAGCGAATAGGATGGAGACTCCTTTAGATTTTGTGGAGTTATTAGTCGCGTGGATGAAAGTTGGGAAGTGGTAGTTGGAGAGTTGGGGGGTGGAGCCTGTTCTAAAATGTGTCTCCTGGAGAAAGACAATGTCCGCTTTGTTTTTATGTAGGGAGAGTAGTAAATGAGAGCGTTTTTCAGGGATGTTAAGTCCCCGTATATTTAGGGATATTACTTTGATTGTTATATTTTTGGCAGAGGGTGTTTGCGGCATATTGATGGCGTGTTTAAAATTTAGATGTGCTGGAAAAGGAGGACGGGAGGGTTACGTATAGCTATGAGTCTCTGTCAGAGGAGGAGGAGGAGAGAGTTAGAAAGGGGATTAGAATGAGATATCCGAGAATTTGCGTCTTTGGAGGGGGTTTTGATAACTCTTAGGGGTTTGAGAACGTGGATGGGGGACTAAGAATATGATACTTTTGTGTTGCAGTCCGATGCTTATATGGGAGGAAATGGTCTGGTAGCTCGCGTGCGGGTGTGGTCGTTTCCGGTGATCAGCGAGATCCCGCTCGCTTATCCGTAGAGAATGAATACCTGTAATTAGGTATGACCGGATTGAATCCTACTCTATTACCCTATTACCCTATACCCTACCCTATGTTACCCTATTCTGGAGGATGTGAGTTGGAGCAGTGTGATCAGTAAGCCTCTCAGCCATCTGTGAAGAATAATGTCTTGTGTTGATGTTTTCCCATTTCATCAGAGCCTTGTTTATAATGTTGTAAGAAAACTGGGGGTGATCTAGATATCACCTACGGGCGTCGCTACCTGAACAATGCCGTATGTGATCGGAACGTGCGGGTAATATGATGCATCTGGGGCACCTCCCAACGCCTGTGAGTGTAGGATAAGTCACGGAACTGCCGATCGATACAATTATGAGATCTTCGATTGTGGAGTTCGGTACTAGGACCCCAGCCCTTAATTATATATTTTCATTTTATCAACATTTCATCATAGGAGGTGATGAACCGTAGGAATCTCGTTCTCCTTACTTATAAGCAGTAAGTGGAGTAGCTGTGTTAGTGTCTAATTTAAGTGTGTCATTGCGATATGCAGTCTCGTTAAAATCGAGCTGTGTGTAGGGTAATCGCTATGTGAAATCGGATCATGTCCACACCGCATTGCTCCTAGAAGTTTGCTCGGAGCAACGGTTGTGTATTGTTCAATTGTAGTAGTATAATGTGTGAGACCTTGTAATGCATTCCCATGGATCATCACTCCTCTCAACATTGTCTAGTTATGTCTAGAGCAGAGATATTATTAGGTAACGGAAAACATCAGGAAATAAAAGTTTGGTAACAGCAAGAGAGCTATAACATATCATTTGAATAGTAGTGCTTTACGGTCACCCCCACCCTCAGTTTAAAGCGTGAGTGAGTGAGGTTTCAGAGCAGGAAAGGATACGTTGACTGTATGCACAAGAATGTCGAAAATGACCAGAGCCGTGTGGGTTGAAATGTCATTTCGTGATAATTTTTGGTTGCCTCCTGCAATGAAGACACTGTTGATCTGTAGCTCCTGTTCCTGCACCCCACCAGCATCCAGTGTGGTTTCAGTCTCATCGTGTTTGTTGTGATGCCCGGAGCAGAATGGAAAAGGCCGGTTCAAGGGCTTAGGGCTGCGGGGTAGCTGGAAGCTAGCAGCTAGTGATAACAAAGCATGACACAAACCAGGGAAAGACTGGAATGGAACTTCTTGGAACCAGGGAAACGAAGGGCAGCGGGCAAACCAAATCTCCGTGTATCGCACCTTCCGGCGTCGCTGATCAGTGGTCCCGGCGTGCTCTCCTGGTCTGCAGAGTGTCCAGCGGGTTGGTACTTCTATCTGTGCCTGGCGGTTGGAGACGCAGTCTGCCTTCGGATGGAGATCACTGCCGCCTGTAGCGGTGCGGCTGAGTGTCCATTGGTTCGTTGTCAGGCGGGAGTTTTCTGGGAGCCGGAGGCCGGAATTCCGCATACCACTCGGGAACATCTGTGAATGGTATGCCTAGGGTGTCGCAGAAATAGCGCAGATCTTCTGGCACTCTGAGTAGTGCGGTGCGACCCTGGTAGGAGGCTGACAGGCAGAAGGGGAGTTTCCACCTGTATGGAATTTCCCTGGAACGTAGCACTTCCAGCAGGGGGTGCAGTTCTCTCCGACGTTGTAATGTAATTGTTGAGAGGTCTTGAAAAATGCGTAAGTCAGCGCCATTGTGTGATAGCTTTGTAGCTATGCGGGCCTTACGCAAAAGTTCTTCTTTCAGTTGATAGTCTATTATATGACAAATCACATCCCTAGGTGGATCCGCTTCTCTCCCCCGAGGATGTAGGGCGCGGTGAATGCGTTCCATACCTATGGGGGTGGTGGGGGGTTTATCCAGGAGGATGTTAAAGAAGCAGGAGACCTCTGCTTGGAGCCTGTCTGCTTCTATTGATTCCGGCAGGCCTCTCACCCGCAGATTATGGCGCCTGCCGCGGTTGTCCAAATCCTCCATGTGCCGATTCATGTCCCGTAGCTGTAGTGTGTGTGTATCCAGGACCTGACACGTACGGCGGAGCACAGTGGAATGGGTTGTGGTCATCTTCTCCACTTCTAGGACTCTACCTGCAATCGCTTGAATGTCGATCTTTAGATCCGTGATTGCCGCTGTCAGAGCTGCCGTGAGGGTGTTTTTTATATCCAGCGCTACAGAGTGCAAGTCCTGGAGGCTCGGTTGTGAGTGCGGCGTGAGGATCACCGCTCCATTGTCTGGAGGCGGCAAGGTTTCTGTCGCTGGGCCTGCTGTCTGAGGTGGGCCTCGTGTGGGCGCCATGTTGCCAGAATGGGAGCGAAACATTTCTGGTATATTTTGGGTAATCCTGCCAGTCAAGTCACGGGGGGGCCTTGATCTGGAAGCGGAGGAGCTGCGGGATGAAGTCCCCATGTTTTCTTCGTGGTAGGGCGGGTAAGTAACCTCCGTTTTAGTGATAAAGTCCTCTCTGTCAGCGGGAGCAAAAGACTTAAGCTGCCATCTTCTCCCGAGGTCAGGCCACGCCCCCCTTCTAAAGTTAGATATACATCTTCAAGATATCCTACCTAAGAGACCTAGGTTTATATATAGAAAACAACAAACACCAGCGCTCAAAGAGTTAAGAAGGCAGTCCACAGTTCATAAAAAATCATTAAAAAATGAATAAGTTTATTCAAAGAGATGGCAAATAATGATGAATAATGACAAGTAATGAAAATGCAGTCTTATTCACTTGCAGTTAAAAATAAGAAAGGAGGGGGTGGCTTACTTAATCTCCAGCAGTCCACTGAGCAACGAGGAGTTGTACTGAATGCTCTCAAAAACTAAAAGGCCACAAAAGAAGGAGGGGGGAGAGAGGGATCAGTAGCTGGAGGGTAAGTCAGTTGTCTGTAATACTGCTGGGTTCAGGTATAGTCCCAGGAAAACCTGCTCACACACTTGCTGCCTGACAATCCAGCATGTAGGGAGGTGGACATTGCAGCCGCACACGGAGGGATGAAGCTGAGGAACTCCGTCTCACAATGTCAGTGACGTCAGTCCAGCTGAGACATTGACTCAAAGAGGAGGAGACCCGGCGTGACTGGGATGGATCAGCTGAGGGATCGCTCCTACGTACACAGTCTGGTCTGATGCCACCCGGATGTTAGTGGATCAGCTCCTTCGCATACAGTGTGTACCGATGCTATGGCAGTGTTAGTGGATCGGCTCCATCAAATGCAGCACAGTCCCATGTAATTGCATATACTATGGGGCAGTATAGCTTGCTGGAGAGTTGAGGCTGACACGCTGGAAAGGTTGTACAGAGCTATACAGCGCTGTCAGAGGTGGCCCGGGGGTGGGAGTAAAAAACTGGATGACTTTGAAATATCTTAAATAATCCAATGATGATAGAAATGCTGCCTTGATGATGCATTTCACGCACCAGCGCTTTGTCATAGTTAAGGAAAAAAGGCAACTGAGGGGGTTTAAATAATCTAAATGGGCGGGTACAATTATACTGAGCTGAGGGGTGGGATAAAACTAACCATTGACATTAACCCCTGATTGCTCAGAGGCTACTAGTGTCATACATATAACACCTGCCAAAATAAAAACTGAGGGAGGGGGGATCTGACAACATATAATTAAAATACACGATAAAAGGCAACATATAATTAAAATACATAATAAAAAGGCACTATATCAAACTGCATGTTTCTAGTTCTTCATTTAACCCTTTAGGGGAAAGTGAGTCAAACATATATATCCAAATACCTCTCTTTTACATAAAAGGGAACATTTCTTGTTTGTGGTAAGTGTTCCTTTAGGAATAGTTTCTATCACAAAGACCTCCAGACAATTTATCTTTTTATTGTGAAAACGTTTAAAATGCTGGGGAACGCTATGTTCTTCCAAACCCTTAGCAATAAATCTGCGATGGTCTCCTATTCTTGCACGTAGTGCACGAATGGTGTGACCCACATAGAAGAGGCCACATGGGCACCGCAGGACATAGATCACAAAATCCGTAGAACATGTAATGAACTGCCTGATTTCATAATTCTTCCATAAATTGGTAATGATAATCTTGGTACTGTGGGTGATGAATTGGCAGGTTAAGCATCCTCTTTTTTTGCACTGGAAAATGCCTTTCCTGTCATTAAAATAGGACCAGATATCCAAGGGGGATCTAGTTGGTTTATTTGATATTTTGCTCGGTGCCAATACATTTTTTATAGTGCGAGCTCTCCAGAAGGTAACCTGAGGTACCTCTGGTAATACTGGGGCTAAGCGTTGGTCGAACAATAAAATAATTTTATTATTCTGGAGACAGATTTAAATTTATCATTGAAAGTTGAAACAAACCTCACTGTGTGTTTTTTGTTTGATTCCTCTCCAAACGCTTTCCTTATGGGAGGAGGGTTCATGTTAGACCAAAAAGCTTCATTAATCAGCTCACATGGATATTCTTTTTCTCTAAACTTTTTTATCATCAGAGCCCCTTGTTCAATATAGTCCTCCACTCTCGAACAGTTGCGTCTTAATCTATTAAATTGTCCTCTAGGCATGTTACTTTTCCAAGTGGGATGATGACAACTTCTGAAATGGAGGTAAGAATTGCCACTAGTGGGCTTTATGTGGTTTATAGTAATGATCTTATTTTGATCATGGAACAATACTAGATCCAAGAATACAAGTTTGTGGGGGCCAAAACATGCATAAAGGATAAACCAAGGGGGTTAGCGTTGCAATGGGCCAAAAAGGAGGGGAACAGCTCAGGGCCCCCACTCCATATAAGAATCACATCATCAATGTACCATCCGAAATACATGATGGATGTGTTCAGAGAATGGATTGTTGGCCCAAATGCTGTCCTCCGCTCAAAGGCCCATGGTAAGGTTGGCATACACTGGGGTAAAATTCGCCCTCATAGCTGTACCCTTACGTTGTAAATAAAACTGCTCACCAAAAACAAAATAGTTCAGTTTTAGACAAAAAACTCAGTGGTCTGGATTAGAAATTGTGATTGTAATGAGTTAAAATCTCCGCTTTTAGATAAAAAATGTTGTATAGCTTTCAAGGGGTATAGAAGTATAGAGGAAGGTGACGTCAAGAGATGCCCACCAATATCCCTCTTCCCATGTATAGTGTTGAAGGGCTTCGATCACTTCATTAGAGTCCTTAATATACGAGGGTAATTGACTCACCAGAGGTTGTAAACAGAAATCAATATACGTTGATAAACCATTTAAAAAACTATTAGAGCTGGCCACAATAGGTCTTCCCGGGGAGTTGACTAACGACTTGTGGATCTTGAGGGGGTGGTAGAAATATGGGGTGCTACACTCTGATGGCAACATAAATTGTCATTCTTTCTTGGTGAGCACCCCATTTTCCCATGCCTCTTGTACCAAAGTCCTGAGTTCCAACTGGAACTCTGGTAAAGGATCAGTCTGTAATTTTCGATACGTGTCAGTATCAGCCAGCAGCCTGCTGGGTTCCTTAATATAGTCCACATGATTTTGTACTACAAGGCTGCCTCCCTTAGCAGCCTGTACGATTGAGATGTCTGTGTTGGCTATAAAGTTTTTTAGCGACAGCTGCTCTTCTTTACTCAGATTATGATGTTTCCGAGTATTGGGTGTATCACAAAGGGCCAAAAGATCTTTATACATGGCTTGATAATATGTTTCTATGTATGGGCCTTTAGAATTGGTTGGAAAAAATGTTGATTTAGGTCTAAAAGGAGTATGTGTAACAGGGGGTTCAAGACTAGACGATGGGACATGACCCTCTGTGTGGCCCTCAGCCCATAAATCCTCAAGGATTTGTAACGCCTCTTCATCAAGTTCAGTGGAGGATAAAGTCTCTGTTAAGGGAGCCCAAATAGATTTATTATCAGTCGTAACTTTATGAGTAGCTTGGGGATTCGGAGCGTAGTGGCATATTAATGTAAGGGAGCGTATGAATCGGTGTAAGTCCTTGAATAGGCCGAATTTATTAGGACCAATTGAAGGGGAGAAACCCAAGCCCTTTTGGAGCAATAGTTCTTCAGAGGGTGTGATGATATGAGAGTACAGATTGTATATTTTTATTGTACTGAATCCTGTGTTATTTCTGACCTCTCTTTTTTGTTGGTTCTTCCTGACGGTTCCTCCTCTTCGTCCTCTTCTAGTTTTCTTTTTTCTTTGTGGGCTCCCTTTGGAGGCACTATCTGAAAATGTTGACTATTGGAAGATGTTGTCCGGCTATTTGAGTCCTGTAGAGGGCAATCCTCTGTATTTTCTTGGGATTTGGGCCTAGCTCCTAATAAAATAAAGTCCTCTAAATCCCAAGATAGAGGACTATACCTATTGCAGGTTGGTATATTATATGATACTTGAGGTTGATTGATCAGGGGTGAGACCAGATCTGTCTCATGTAACATACTAGGTGGGATAAATGGTGCTTGCAGGGAAGAGGTAGATGGAAATGGGGAGGGGGTGTGATCTACAATGGTATTGGTTGGTGTATCCTTACTCAAAATGGCCAAGTTTGATACTGAACTAGTGGAACTCAAATCAGGTTTAAGTGGATCAGTCGATCAGTGACTATCTGTGTGGGTGGTGGATATTTATGTCTATTTTGTTTGTATATATTTGGTTTATTACTCTTGGATTTGGGTTTATTAGTAGTTTTTATTTGAGTTTTATGTATTGTTGTAACAATATCATCCTGTTTGGGGCGTCTCCAATCAAATACTTGGCCATTCCCATAATCAAAAAGATTGCGTTCTAGTTTATTTGTTTTCTTAAGGATTATATTATCTTCATCTTTTTTTACATTTTTATTCAAGACTTGTTTCCACTTGGGAAATAAGCAGGAGGTATTAAACTCCTGAATATCAGCTTCTTTCTCTGTGGCCCGTTGTTATGCTTCTTCTAATTTTCTCTCCCTTTGGATAATGAGGATTTTAATCCATTTAATCGTGCAAAATTCTGCTAATGATCTCCATTCCTTGTGGAGGTCCTCGTCCAGGAAGCTACATTTCTTCTTGATACAAAGACCTCTTGATGTAATCCCTAGTTCTAAATATTTTTTAAGGAATGCTAAATCCCACCATTGGGTTTGTTAGAATTGCTTAGCATCCTGCAACTGCAAAAATGCTTTCCTCATAGGTTTATATATAGGAGAGCCCTCACCCTTTGTGATCAGTTAGTAAAAAGTGTCATAGATCCCCTGAAGAAGAGTTTTACATTTTTTGCCAGTAAAGGTTTTTATCCATGTAAAAGATATTTTGCATGGACTCGTACAAAACGTCCCAATGAGTTGCAGTTCATATCCACCAGTAGGGATGAGCTTCGAGTTCGAGTCGAACTCATGTTCTACTCGAACATTGGCTGTTCGCAAGTTCGCCGAACAGCGAACAATTTGGGGTGTTCGCGGCAAATTCGAATGCCGCGGAACACCCTTTAAAAGTCTATGGGAGAAATCAAAAGTGCTAATTTTAAAGGCTTATATGCAAGTTATTGTCATAAAAAGTGTTTGGGGACCCGGGTCCTGCCCCAGGGGACATGGATCAATGCAAAAAAAAGTTTTAAAAACGGACGTTTTTTCAGGAGCAGTGATTTTATTAATGCTTAAAGTCAAACAATAAAAGTGTAATATCCCTTTAAATTTCGTACCTGGGGGGTGTCTATAGTATGCCTGTAAAGGGGCGCATGTTTCCTGTGTTTAGAACAGTCTGACAGCAAAATGACATTTGGAAGGAAAAAACTCATTTAAAACTACCCGCGGCTATTGCATTGCCGACAATACACATAGAAGTTCATTGATAAAAACGGCATGGGAATTCCCCACAGGGCAACCCCGAACCAAAATAAAAAAAAAAAAATGATGTGGGGGTCCCCCTAAATTCCATACAAGGCCCTTCAGGTCTGGTATGGATTTTAAGGGGAACCCCGCGCCAAAAAAAAAAAAAAACGGCGTGGGGTCCCCCTAAAAATCCATACCAGACCCTTATCCGAGCACGGAACCTGGCAGGCCGCAGGAAAAGAGGGGGGGACGAGAGTGCGGCCCCCCCCCCTCCTGAACCGTACCAGGCCACATGCCCTCAACATTGGGAGGGTGCTTTGGGGTAGCCCCCCAAAACACCTTGTCCCCATGTTGATGAAGACAAGGGCCTCATCCCCACAACCGTGGCCGGTGGTTGTGGGGGTCTGCGGGCGGGGGGCTTATCGGAATCTGGAAGCCCCCTTTAACAAGGGGACCCCCAGATCCCGGCCCCCCCCTGTGTGAAATGGTAAGGGGGTACTTACCCCTACCATTTCACTAAAAAACTGTCAAAAATGTTAAAAATGACAAGAGACAGTTTTTGACAATTCCTTTATTTAAATGCTTCTTCTTTCTTCCTTCATCTTCTTCTTCTTCTGGTTCTTCTGGCTCTTCTGGTTCTTCCTCCGGCGTTCTCGTCCAGCATCTCCTCCGCGGCGTCTTCTATCTTCTTCTCCTCGGGCCGCTCCGCACCCATGGCATGAGGGGGGAGGCTCCCGCTCTTCTCTTCATCTTCTTCTTCATCTTCATCTTCTTCTTCATCTTCTTCTTCTTCTTCTTCTTCTCTTCTTCATCTCTTCTTCCTTCTTCATTTCTTCTGCGGGCCGCTCCGCAGCCATGCTGGCATGGTGGGAGGCTCCCGCTGTGTGACGGCGTCTCTTCGTCTGACGGTTCTTAAATAACGGGGGGCGGGGCCATCCGGTGACCCTGCCCCCCTCTGACGCACGGTGAATTGACGGGACTTCCCTGTGACGTCACGGGGAATGCCACAGGGAAGTCCCGTCATGTCCCGTGCGTCAGAGGGGGGCGGGGTCACCGGATGGCCCCGCCCCCCGTTATTTAAGAACCGTCAGACGAAGAGACGCCGTCACACAGCGGGAGCCTCCCACCATGCCAGCATGGCTGCGGAGCGGCCCGCAGAAGAAATGAAGAAGGAAGAAGAGATGAAGAAGAGAAGAAGAAGAAGAAGAAGAAGATGAAGAAGAAGATGAAGATGAAGAAGAAGATGAAGAGAAGAGCGGGAGCCTCCCCCCTCATGCCATGGGTGCGGAGCGGCCCGAGGAGAAGAAGATAGAAGACGCCGCGGAGGAGATGCTGGACGAGAACGCCGGAGGAAGAACCAGAAGAGCCAGAAGAACCAGAAGAAGAAGAAGATGAAGGAAGAAAGAAGAAGCATTTAAATAAAGGAATTGTCAAAAACTGTCTCTTGTCATTTTTAACATTTTTGACAGTTTTTTAGTGAAATGGTAGGGGTAAGTACCCCCTTACCATTTCACACAGGGGGGGGGCCGGGATCTGGGGGTCCCCTTGTTAAAGGGGGCTTCCAGATTCCGATAAGCCCCCCGCCCGCAGACCCCCACAACCACCGGCCACGGTTGTGGGGATGAGGCCCTTGTCTTCATCAACATGGGGACAAGGTGTTTTGGGGGGCTACCCCAAAGCACCCTCCCAATGTTGAGGGCATGTGGCCTAGTATGGTTCAGGAGGGGGGGGGGCCGCACTCTCGTCCCCCCCTCTTTTCCTGCGGCCTGCCAGGTTGCGTGCTCGGATAAGGGTCTGGTATGGATTTTTAGGGGGACCCCACGCCATTTTTTTTTTTTTTTTGGGCACGGGGTTCCCCTTAAAATCCATACCAGACCTGAAGGGTCTGGTATGGAATTTAGGGGGAACCCCACGTCAATTTTTTTTTAAAATTTTGGCTGGGGTTCCCCTTAATATCCATACCAGACCTGAAGGGCCTTGTATGGAATTTAGGGGGACTCCCACATCATTTTTTTTTTTAAATTTTGGTTCGGGGTTGCCCTGTGGGGAATTCCCATGCCGTTTTTATCAATGAACTTCTATGTGTATTGTCGGCAATGCAATAGCCGCGGTAGTTTTAAATGAGTTTTTTCCTTCAAAATGTCATTTTGCTGTCAGACTGTTCTAAACACGGGAAACATGCGCCCCTTTACAGGCATACTATAGACACCCCCCAGGTATGAAATTTAAGGGGATATTACACTTTTATTGTTTGACTTTAAGCATTATTAAAATCACTGCTCCTGAAAAAACGGCCGTTTTTAAAACTTTTTTTTGCATTGATCCATGTCCCCTGGGGCAGGACCCAGGTCCCCAAACACTTTTATTGACAATAACTTGCATATTAGCCTTTAAAATTAGCACTTTTGATTATTCATGTTCGTGTCCCATAGACTTTAACGGTGTTCGCGTGTTCGAACGAATTTTTTTCCTGTTCGCATGTTCTGGTGCGAACCGAACAGGGGGGTGTTCGGCTCATCCCTATCCACCAGCAATGGCACCACCTATGAGATAAAGGAATTCATTGGGTGCAATACTGAAGGGATAGTTTATGCCCTAGAATGTAGCTGCCGGCAACAGTATATTGGTCAATCTAAAAGACTTTTGAGAATTCGCCTAAAGGAGCATATACAGAATATTTTAAATGACTATGATAAACACAGAATGTCTAGACATTTTGCTAAATGTCACATAAAAATCCCACACATTTGAAATTTTGGGGGCTTGTTCCCAATACATGACACATATTTAGCTATTTTAAATATTTCATATATCTTTTATCACTATTTTCCATATATCTCCCTGCATCATTTATTCCAATAGTTGTTTACAACAATTCCATTTATTTGTATCAATTATTATGTGATGTCATCTATATTTAGACCTTTATTCATTTTATTAATATTTATCAATTCTGGATTGGCATCTGCCATCGTTATCGTTCTTTTACTGCTTCTTACGTCATTCCTGGTACCCCTGCTGCTCCTATGTTAATTTTTTTTTTTCGTTTTTAAAGGTTCATATATATGTATTTATATTGATTTTAACTTTAAACACTACCTGTTGCGTTTGTAGGTTATGGAAATGAACGCTTTTGAAAAAAAACACACTTTAATTGAACTGTGTTCATCAGAGTTGGGAATATATATATATAAATATATATACATATTGCCATTAGTAGACCATTGGTGTTCTACCTCGATTTTAATATAGTGCGTTTTTTTATGTCCATTTTTTATGTCTATCAAGGTTAGTTGTATCGTCTTTATGTCTATCCCCGTTTTTTTATTTTTAATAGATCTTTTAGATGTTTGCTGTCCTCCAGTAGTCTCTATGTCTCCTTCCAATGGCCATCTCAGTGTTAGAAAATGCGGAGACCAACGGTGTATGTGTCTGTATGGCCGTTCTATTGTTAATCTATGCAGAGACCAATGGAAAATGGCCACCATAATAGTAACCTATGGGAGATCAAGGTAAAATGGCTGACGACATATATTTTAATGGCGGACCACGCCTAAATGGCCACCGATAATTATATTGGCCGTCTTAATGTTAATCTATGCAGAGACCAATGGAAAATGGCCGCCACAATAATAGCCTATGGGTGACCAAGGTAAAATGGTCATCGCCATATACTTCAATTGGCGGACCATATGAAAATGGCCGCTGGTAATTAAATCTAATACACTATTTAAGCACAGAAACCATAGCTTATTGTTATCCCCTGATGAAGTCACATGATGTGACGATACGCATTGGGAATGGAGCAATAGGTGTAACCAGGATTGACTGAAGCATACAAGCTCGGCGCTCGTGTATTGTTGCCGTTTTTAAAATTCAAAAAGTGAGTGTATCTGCATGTTTGTTTTAATAAATCGACCCTTGTAAACAGGATTACGCTATTGGCATCTCTCTTCCTTGTTTCTCATCTCTTCACACTGAGTATATCAGCAAAGGAAGTGCTATTAACATCAAAGAGGGACCCTCTGAGGACTGCTGCTTGTGATCCATATATGCTGTTACCTTACGGCAGTAAGGTGAGAGGCTTGTACACACACATAGGTGTCTTCACTGAGGACTGACCAAGCACTGTTTTTCATTGTTTTTTTCACGGTGGAGTGATCCATTATTTATTTTCGTATCACTGTTACACTGTCACAATATTGTTTGGATTACATTTTCAATCATTAGATTGGCACAGAATTTTATTCATACTTCATACTTTTCATACTTTTTATTCAGAAGTGCACATTGGACTTTTGATATGTTATTTTAAATGAAAAGAAAGTGAAGTAGATATGGCGCCGTTCTGTATCTGTGTTTAAAAACTGCCCAAATAAATAAATAAATTGCTGAATATATAGTGTTGGTGTAATTACCATGTGTGCTACATAACTTTACAGTGTCCTATTGACCAAAAAAAATGAACATATAATATTAATATATTATCAAACTAATATAAATAAACAAAATAAATGTCTCTGTGCTGATGTGCTAAAACCAATAAATCCTCCACAGAAAAAATTGGCATTTTTTACAAAATATTAAATGATTTCATTTGTGATTTAAAGTGCTTCTGTGCAAAAAGCTTTATGGAATAAAATGATAAAATTAGAAATACCGGTATAATATTACAGATATATGTGCAGTCCCAAAATTTTAAATATCCAAAATTAAGGTGCTTCTGCGCTGGTGAGAAACAATATTGTTCACTTTGCAAAAGTGATCACAGCATGCGTGCTTTATCCGTGCTCTTATTGTGACTACACTCACCGGAAACCCCTCCCCCTCTTGGGGTATGGAGCATTCACAGTATCTGCCACTGTGCAGAAATCTGAAGGCTGGATATTCCCCGGTGTGTTAATAGTTTCCACTTTTGTCCCAAATGTCATATAAGGTATAGGAGAAAAGGATTCCAATAGTGTGATATTGTTTTAACTAATTTATTACTTAGAATCATGAAAAGGGTACTCACATTCAGTGAAAGACAAAAAAGAATTTGTTGCTGAAACAAAGACAGGTGACCGGAAGTGATGCAAAAGCGTGTGCTGACCCCGCCCATATGAGGCATAGGACAGTTACGTCACAATTGTCTCCATCCCTGTCAAGACGAAGCAAGAGAAGAGGTTGGGACTTTGCATGAAGCATGCAGATTTGGAAGCAAAAAATGAGCTGTATAGTCTGATAATGTTAAATTTATTAAATATTACACAGTAAAATACATCAAAAGCATTGATACATATTGCATCTTCCATCATAATTAATTAATACATACAGAGGCATATTGCACATTAACGATGATATTCAAATCAATTGGTGAAACAGTATGTACAAAATATGTTACAAAACTGCATGATTGTAAAATTTATGGCATCTGAAGCTTGACGCGTGTCACGGCTAAACTTGCTGCTCATCAGGAGCTGATGTAAACTGGATGTCTATAAAACAAGAGTATTGTATCAGGCAATAAATAAGTCTTGTATATGGAAAGTAAAAAATAGACGGAATTTGCTAGAATCTACAGCCCATACTCACAGGTGAGGCAATGGAAAGGGCATGGCAGTGGTTGCGTGGGCAGCCAGGGACAGAATCTGACACAGGAGCTGAGGTGGCACAAGTGGCTGAGCAGGAGAGCAAGCCCTGTGCTGAAATGGTGAAATGCAATAATCAGTGAAAAATGAAAAAAATGAGAAGAAAAAAAATATATATGTGAGGGCAAGGTGATAGAAATCTGTGATAATGCGACTGTGTTGGGAACGATGGGAATGTTCCAATGTGGTGAGCACTAACATTAAGGATGGGAGAGAGAAGAGAGAGAAAAAGAAAGAAAAGAAAAGAAAAAATGAGAGAAGAAAATGAAAAGATGACATGAAAAAGAGAAGAAGAAAGAGAAAGAAGATGTGAAAAAACAAAAAATGTGTGACAGTGAATCCGTGTTGGAAGCAATGGGAATGCTCCAACCTAGTAAACGCTATTGTTTGGAGGTGAGAGAACTCAATTGTGTGATAGTGAAATTGGGTTGCTAACAATGGGGATTCTCCAACATAGTGAACACTATCGGTGAGAGTGGAAAAACAAAGTCCACGCCCCTCACATATGCCAAACCTATGGAAAACAATGGGACTGTAAAAATAGATAAAAAATTGCATAAACAATATCAAGACAAGGGATATTTCCCAAACATAACCTACAGTATTGTAGGAGAAGAAAAATAATTCTGGCACTGGGGAATTGTGTCAGAAATGCTCTGAAAACCTGTCCTGAGTCTTGTCCCGCAGTGTTGCAGGGACCAGAGGAAAGGAATAAAGCATGACACATTTGTCTCTGTGTCAGATAATTGCTAAACAAAAACCGCATGCTTCCATCCAAATTTTGTGCAAAGAAAAAAGGGTTGGGACCCTTTCTTGGTCTGAGTCATCCGTCAAGATACAGGCTCTAATTGACTCTGGGGCTGCAGGCCTGTTCATTGATGCTGCCCTTGTATCGAAGCAATCGATTCCACTGCAGCTGCATGACACTCCACTTGCCACTGAGGCTCTTGACGGGAGACCTCTACAGCCTGCCCATGTGACTCATGAGACAGTTCCGTTGTCCATGACCGTAGGGGCTCTTCACCATGAGATAATCCAATTTCAAGTTATTTTCTCACCTAAGTTTCCTCTGGTTATTGGTTATCCTTGGTTACAGAGGCACAACCCCTCTTTTGTTTGGCTCTGTGCTGAGGTTCTCTCCTGGTCGCCACAATGCAGTAAGACATGCTTCCAGAAGGTAGCCAAGGTCCTGTGCACTTCTTCACTCTCCTCCCTGCCAGAGAAGTTTTAGCAATGTTTTTGACAAAGGTCAAGCCTGTAGTTTGCCTCCACACCGGTCGAATGATTGTGCCATTGACCTTCAACCTGGTGCCATATCCCCTCGTGGCTGGGTTTTGGTCTTGGAGGATAAGGCCTTGGAGGAGTATGTTGCAGGCGCACTTTCTCAAGGTTTCATCTGCAAATCCTTGTCTCCTGCTTGTTTCTCCTTTTGTGAAGAAGAAGAGTGGTGAACTGAGACCTTGTATTGATTATAGGGGTCTAAATCATTTCACGATTAAGAATGCCTATCCCATTACATTGATTACGGAGTTTTTTGACTGCCTCAAGGGAGCAACGGTTTTCACAAAGCTTGATTTGAGAGGGGCATACAATCTTGTGAAGGCTTAAGGAGGGCGACGAGTGGAAAACTGTGTTTAATACCAGAACAGGCCATTATGAGTACCTCGCAATGCCTTTTGGCCTTTGTAACATCCTGGCAGTTTTCCAGGAATTTATTAAATTTCCCCTGGACATCTGGTGATTCATTCCAGGATTGAGACTTGGAGCAGACTTGCCGATGTCAACCCCTCGTCATCCGCACCAATGGTGGTATTGTGCATATATTCCTTCATAGTACATCAAAAATGGCAATTCGTTTTTTATAATATTTATTCCTATTATATCATCCCCATTTGACAGTTGTTTTTAAATATTCTAAGTGTGCATCCAATAAATGAACTTGACTTAGCATATTATCTGCAAAGTTTTTCATGCTGGTTCCATTGAGCACTGCATTTGTTGTTTATGTCCTGTTGTCCACCTTTTCCAATGATTGGCAGCTACACTGGGTTCCAGCAACCCCTTTTATCTTTTATGACATACACATTTTTACCAATGACTGCCAGTTATAGTGCTTAGAGACTCTTTTGGTTTTTGTTCCAGGAATTTATGGTGGTGTATCTTGACAATATCCTCATATTTCCAAAGTCCCTGGAGAGCCACCACACAGATATCTGTTGCATGCTTCAGAAACTAAGAGAGAACAACCTCTATTGTAAATTGGAGAAGTGCGAATTCCATCGTGAACAGGTTAAATTCCTGGGTTATGTCATTTCCACTGCTGGCTTTTCGATGGACCCAGAGAAACTTTCAGCAGTCCTACAGTGGCCCCGACCCATGGGTTTATGTCCTCTGCAGCGTTTTCTTGGCTTTGCCAACTATTATCGGCAGTTTTTTCATAACTTCTTGTCTCTGGTCAAGCCCCTGACTGATATGACCAGAAAGGACGGTAACCCACAGAGTTGGTCTCCAGAGTCCATTAAGGCCTTTCAGAGTCTCAAAGCTGCCTTTGTTTCTGCTCCTGTGTTGGCACATCCTGATCCTACGTTACCTTTTATCCTTGAGGTTGATGCTTCTGAAACTGGAGTTGGTGCCTTTCTGTCTCAACGTCCTACCTCTGAGAACGCTATGCATCCTTGTGGCTACTTTTCCAAGAAATTGTCACCTGCGGAGTGCAATTACGAGATTGTTAACAGAAAGCTGTTAGCGATCATTTTAGCCCTGAAAGAATGGAGACATCTCCTCAAAGGTACCACTGTGGTTCTCAATCTTACTGACCATAAGAATCTCACATTCTTGTCTGAGGCCAAATACTTCTCTCCCAGAAGGGCGCAATGGGCTCTTTTCTTGTCAAGTTTCAATTACATTGTCTCATTCTTACCATTCTTACCTGGTACTAAGAATGGAAGGGCTAACGCTTTGTCACAACAATTTTCCTCCACTTCCAAGATGGAGTCGGTTCCTGTTCCTGTGATTCCTCCTGATCGCATTCTGGCTACGGACTTACCATTCTCCCAAGGCTGCTGGCCACCCTGGTAAGAACTCTTCTGGGCCATTTCCCAGCAATTCTGGTGGCCTAGTCTACGTGCTGATGTAACTGCCTTCATAGCTGCCTGTTCCGTGTGTGCTCAGAGTAAGACTCCATGACACCTTCCAGTGGGTCTCCTACAACCCATACCCAATGGAGAGAGGCCCTGGACCCACCTGTCTATGGGCTACCCAAGGTGATTGTATCAGACAGGGGTAGTCAGTTTGTGTCCCGGTTCTGGCGAGCTTTTTGTGCACAGTTGGGAATTCAGCTTGCTTTCTCCTCTGCATATCACCCTCAGTCTAATGGGGCCACAGAATGAGCCAATCAGTCCTTGGAGCAATTCCTATGTTGCTATATTTCTGACCATCATAACAACTGGTCAGATCTCTTACTGTGGGCAGAGTTTGCTCACAATAGTGCCTTGAATTCTGCTTCTCAATTGTCTCAGTTTATGGTGAACTATGGTTTCCAACCTTCCATGTTGCCTGACTCTTTTGTTTCGCAGAGTATTCCTGCATTAGAGGAGCATCTCCGTGGTCTTCGTTCCACTTGGACACAAGTCCAGGAGGCTTTGTGACATACTAATGATAGGTACAGACTCCATGCTGACCGCAGACGCCTGCCTGCGCCTTCCTACCAGGTTGGGGACAGGGTCTGGCTGTCATCTCGCAACCTCTGACTTTACGTTCCCTCTCTGAAGTTCGCACCTCTGTTTATTGGGACTTTCCGTATTCTTCGCAGGATTAACCCAGTGGTGTACACATTAGACCTTCCTTCTAATATGCATATATCAAATGTATTTCATGTCTCCTTATTAAAACCTTTGGTCTGCAACTGCTTTACCACCTCAGTGCCACGTCCTCACCCTGTTCAAGTTGAGAATCATGAGGAGTATGAAGTACAGTCCATTGTTGACTGCAGTAGGTTCCGTGGGTGCATATAGTACCTGGTGCATTGGAAAGGGTACAGAGGAACACTCTTGGGTCCCATCCTTGGACGTACATGCACCTATCTTCCTCCGTGATTTCCATAGATGTTTTCCCCTCAAGCCTGGTGGTCCTCCGAGGGGCAGGGGTCTTTGAGGAGGGGGTACTGTCAGGGCTGGGCCCAGCCCTTCTTTCTCTGAGCTGGCCGCTCAGCTGTCGGCTAATTGCCAGCTCCTATTTCTCCACAGTGACTCACCTGTTGATGATCCTGCTCGTCGGTCCTGCCTATTAAGCTGTCCAGTCCAGATGATCTCTGCTTTCACCTTGTTCACATCTCTAGAGACACTCTCCTGTGTTCCTGTTAAAGATTTGCTTGTCTGACATTCCTTCTGGCTCCCTGATGTTTTGGCTTGTCTGACTATCCGTTCCGGTTCCTGAACTCTAGCTATGTTTTGACTATGTTTACTCTGTTTACCTTTTTTTTATTATTAATAAACAAATGTGATATAACTGTACTTCTGTCTCAGTCTGATTCATGGTTTCTGACACTATGTAACTATGCACCTATTTAACCATGGAGCTCAGGACACAGAAACTCATAAGATAAGCATTTCAAAATCAATGAGCATAAGCGATTTCTTTTTTTTTTTTTTCAATATTTTTATGGAATAATTTACATGCTACATATAATGAAACATCAAACCAAGTATTAATACAGTCTTGGAGTACATTGCTAACATTGGCATACAGTAATGCCCCGTACACACGGTCGGATTTTCCGATGGAAAATGTCCGATCGGAGAGTGTTGTCGGAAATTCCGACCGTGTGTGGGCTCCATCGGACATTTTCCATCGGATTTTCCGATGAGCAGGAGATAAAATTTTCTGACAACAAAATCCGGTCGCGTCAATTCCGAGCGTGTGTAGCCTGTTCCGACGCACAAAGTGCCATGCATGCTCAGAAGAAATTCCAAGACGGAACAGCTCGTTCTGGTAAACTTAGCGTTCACAATGGATACAGCACTTTCGTCATGCTGCAATGTTAAAAATGGTTAAATACAGCGCACTCTCTTCTTCTTTATAATGTGACAAGAATTAATTAGTTTTGCTGCTCATATTCACATACACTTCTCACAAAGTTTTATTTTGGTTTTTTTTATTGGGATTCCCTGAATATATTGTTATTAGTTGTCACATTTGACAGAATATTTTTTTTTTATTTAATTTTTTTGGGGATTTTAAGCCTTTTTTTTTATTTATTGTTTGGATTTTTTCCAAGGCTGATCTTTGTTCAATGTTATTTTTATTTTTACTCCAGAATATTTTTGTGTGTGTTTTGTGTGTCAAGTTACCCCAACACCATGGATATCTTTTATTATTTAATCTCAAGGAGATTGTTTGTTGTTGGTGTCCCTTGTTAATTTCACATTGTATATTTGAAATGTACCTGAATCCTCACAAAAAAACTGTCATTTTTGAAGTAAAACACATAGGAGAGTATAATTCAAAACAAAAATACTTTATTAAGGGCTCAGAATCAAACAAAGAGGAAGGCAACACTGGATCAACAAGAGAAATTAGCGAAGCCTGGGACCCCCACGGCAGACATCAATTCCTCAACATCAAAATTGGTGGCCTGAGGAGAGGGAGGGCAGTCTGGTCCAGAATTCGCAGAGATCCAGATAGCAGCAGATGACATCTGTGTCCCCAGGCTGTGGTACTACAAGAGGCTGCATTTTTTGGCCGACCAGACTGGATCCAGGGTCCTCACTTTCTGGTCTTCCTTTCACGCTTCCTTCCCGGCTATGGCTGTGCATTTGGAGATGTGGCAGGAGGAGGAGTAGGACCTGGAGGAGGAGTAGGACCTGGAGGAGGACTGGGAGGACTGGGAGGACCTGGAGGACAGGGAGGATGAGGAGGAGGACCTGCAGGAGGAGGAGGAGGACCATCGCAAAGGTGTGTCTGAGCTGTCACTTGGCCCCTCATACCTTTGTTAAGAGCCTCCAATATGAGCGCCTCACACAAGACTTGTTGGCCCTCCTCCATCCTCTGCATTTTATATGCAATGACGGCAGCAATGTCCTCCTCCACAGTCTGTAGTGCTCCCAGGACCTCTGTAGCCCTCCAAAAGAGTCCTCCGGTAGCCTCCTCTAGGGCACTCCTCCTAATGCCACTTTCTCTTTTCAGGGGGGGTGGAGGGACCTGCAGATCAGCCAGCCGGCTCGGCCCGGCCACCTCCTGGCTGAGACTTCCCTGTGTATGAAAAAGGGACATGGTTGTAATATTTTGCATCATCAATCACAATCCTAAATTAGTACTCCCAACTAACATCTAGTTAACATCATTGATTGGACAAGCAGAAATATTTAGAGGAATGCTATACCTGGCTCAATCTGGGCTCCTCCACATGTGGCCTGGAAGGCCCAGGTTGGGCGTCAGAAGCCTCAGCCAGGGGGGAAGGAAGCGTGGAAGGAAGACTGGAGAGGGATGGCCTGGGTTCAGTCTGGCCTGCCAGAAAATGCAGCCTGTCGTAGTACAACATCCTGGGGACATAGATGTCAACTGCTGCTCCGGATCTCTGTGAATCCAGGACTTTCTTGCGCTCCCTTAGATATGTACTCCTCAGGCCACCAATGAAAATCTTTAAATAGGTGATGTCTGCCGTGGGGATCACCTGCTGCACAATTTCACACAATTGCACCAGTGCTGCCTTCCTCTTTGCTTGGTTCTTGAAATGGGGGTGTTTAATCTCCCACAGACAGGGCAGCTCCCTTAAGATATCTATGAATACTGACATGAAGTCATTGTCTTTCAGTAAGATATCCATGTTCACTGCAAGACACAACACAAGACAAAGCCTAATGTCAGACAAAACTCTCCTAATCCTGTTACAATATAGGCCTCAATATAGAAGCAGTATAGGCACAAGTTTGTCTCTTACCTTCGTTCTTACGATCGGCGCGTCCAATGCTCCTTCCTCCGCTCACAGATCGTACGTAATACGCACGCATGTTACGCTTTATACACACTGCGCATGCGTGTAACTCCGCCCTCCCCTGACGTTCTTTCTAGTCTATTCCTCGCCCCTTTTCGTTCGGCGCAGTGGGTGAAGAGCATGATGGCGGAGTCACAGCAGGTGCGTGATAATTGCAGGAACGAGGAGGAGGAGGAGGAAAGCCCGGATCCAGGCACGTCCCGATCCAGAAGGAGACGTTTTAAGGCCACAAATATGTCCTTTGGGGAGATGTTGGAGATGGTCGACATCATGAAGAAGTCCGACTATGATTGAAAGTATGGGCCTTACCCCAACCCCAACATCAGAAAGGCAAAGATCATGGCGAAAGTGGTCAAAAGCCTTCACAAGAATTTCGGGGTACGACGATCGAAAGATCAGCTCAGGAAGCGGTGGTCGGACCTGAAGTTAAGAGAGCCAGAGCAGTACCAAAAGATCCGGAGAGTGCTGCAAAAAAGTAAGTAGTTGTGCTGTGTTCCTATTCTTTCTGTCTTTATTCCGTTCGTGCTGCTCCATATGCTTTTATTAATTGTAACATTTAAAAGGGCAACTTTAATGTTCATGGGCCCATTATAAGTTCATATCAAACATTTTTCTTCCGGCCTCTAAAACACCATTGTTTAGGCCATATGCATTTTCCCACATTTTTTTTGGGCCTACTTGGATGCCAAATATTTGTTTGTGTAGATGGGTTTGTTACTAGAATGAAATGCCAACTAGATTGTGTGTAAGGAGAGGACACTGAGCAGCTGTTTTCACATCTGGACACTGGAGCACTAGTGTGGGACACAAGAACACCATTTTTATTAGGGGGGCCACACAGGTACTCCAGTGTATACTATAGGGGGGTCTCCATCTGTGAAGCTTGTACTAAACAGGTAAAGTATTGCAGCTTGACAAAGGCCAATAAAAAAAAGGCATCTTGGAACTCGGCTAAAATAGACAATTGTACCCCACTTCCAAGCAATGTTTCCTATTTCTAGTTCTGCCATCAAATATCTGTGTGCTAATGATACCATTTTTGTTTTATAGGGGAGAAAAGACTCGGAGGACACCCCTCATCCGAGGAGACCAGAGACCCCCCTCCTCTGGAAGAAGGTGAAATACCCCCAACCCAAGCTGAGCAGGAGGAAGAAGAAGATGTGGTGGAGATTGGCACCACAACAGGTGAGTGTCTGCGACCACAGACTCAGGTAAAAGAGATGGATGGTGGCAGATTTTTGAGACCTGTATTTGTTTCTCTCTTTTTAGGTGATCGTGATGTGAGGGATCCAGAACGTTTCACATCAGAAAGTGCCCAGATCCTGATCGGGGAGATCATGGGGTGTAATGTCGAACTGCAAAACATCCAGCAAAAAATCAATGATGTTATAAAAAAAAATAATTACATCATTGATGTTTTGGGCCGAATTTAAAACCCCACAAAATCCCTTTTTGGATTGTGGTCCAATCTTTTAAATTTTTTTGCAATGTTTTGAAAAGCCAAATTTGGAGGATGCACACAGTGTGCCAACATGTGCTATCTGCCATCACTGGAGATCAATGGATGCGTTTTGAGGGTGCAACACCTTCCTCAATTATAAAGTAGCGTTGAGGAAGGGCTTGCTCCCCCAAAACACGTCCCTTGATCCCCCCTGATGGCAGATAGCACATGTTGACATTCGTAAATTGGTGTGCATCTTCCAAATTTGGCTTTTCCTGGGGTGATTTCCCCCCCATCTGAACGCTATATCAAACACAGTTCCTAAATACTGATGTCTGATATAGCCTTCAGGTTTTACCTAATGTGAACTTTGTAAGTTAAAGTTTTTTGGCTTTCTTGTTGGTTTTACACAGGCCTGTTTTATCTGAAATGGACATTTCGATTTTTGATAATGCTACTGCAAAAATTGTTATACAACAAACATGTTGGTTTGTTTTAAAAACCTTTGGTAAATGCACATGTGATTGTGCAGGTATAAAAAAGTGGCTTACTCAAGAATGTGTGAATTATTGTCTCAACACTACAATACAACACTTTTGGGGTGATGTAATTGTTGTTTTCTGCTAAAATGGGTGTTATTTCCTAAGGGCAAATCCTCTTGGCACTACAAGTGCAGTTTCAGTGCAGTTGCAAGTGCACTTGTAGTGAAATGTGTTTTTACATTTAGGAAATAACAGCCAACAGTGCTTTGTATAATAAGGTTACACAATCATGACATTTTCTGGACTCAACACATTTCTGTCAGGGTCAGCTAAAACAAACACAAGCAGTAAATGTCCACCAAGAATTTCTTTTTTTTTCTTATTATAAAAAGGCTTCACAGATTTGCTGGCATATTGAAAGCTCCCCTACCCGCAAAGAACTCCAGGTAGCATAACCGGACATCACGGGCACTCAGGGAGGGCAAGCCAGGACGGCCACTTTCAAGCGCCGTCAGTGTGGTTTGATGTAGGATTCCGGCCTCAGGCCCAACTGAGCCAGCATAGTTGGCCGAATGTTTCCTTAAAAAGTTATGGAGAACACAGCACGCCAGTATAATATGGTTCAGTTTATACTCCGCCATATGAATGGGTGTCAGAAATAATCGGAACCGGCTGGCCAGGATTCCAAATGTGTTCTCCACCACTCTTCGGGCTCTGGCCAGATGGTAATTAAAAACCCTCTGTTCCAGGGTGAGGGTCCTCATTGGGAATGGCCGCATCAGGTGGTCCCCCAGCGCAAATGCTTCATCAGCAACGAACACAAATGGGAGTCCTTCCACATTGTCCTCTGGAGCTGGCAAGTCCAAGCTGCCTGCTGGAGACGCCTGTAGAACTCCGTCTGGGCGATGACTCCACCATCGGACATCCGGGCATTCTTCCCAACGTCCACATACAAGAAGTCGTAATTAGCCGACACCACCGCCAACATCACTATACTATTAAACCCCTTGTAATTATAATAGTACGACCCCGAGTTGGGTGGTGGGACGATGTGGACGTGTTTCCCATCAATTGCCCCTCCGCAGTTAGGAAAGTCCCACCGCTCGGCAAAGTGGGAGGCCACAGTCTGCCATTCCTGTGGCGTGGAAGGAAACTGTTGAGGAAAAAACAATAAACATTACTATTTTTACTCTGAAACATGGCAAGCAGATTATACACAAACATTATGGGGCAACCTCCAGATAGCATTTATTAGGGGAATTTAACAACACCAAAGTATAAGGTACACCTATCATATCCCCCCTCTCATGGGCCATTTCTAACATTATAGGGGGTGTGTGGAAATCTTGGACAGGTAACCCTCTTCACTTCATTGAGAGATGCATGCCTAAATACAGGGTATTACTTGGAACAGCCCCTCCTTAGTTACACTATTGGCAGACCACTGGACAGGTAAGAAGTGTCTGAATACAAAGATATAAATACACACTGTAGACATTTGAGGACATTTGGACATTCTGCTATTACCTATCAAGATAATAATAGGATACAAAAACTTTAAACAGTACCATTGGAAAGTATACAGGCAGGCCCTTGCACTACATGCTTTGGGGAATTCATCCATAAATCTGAGCACTAAAGAGGTGGGTATAGTGTGTATGGGTTTGGCAAAGTCAGCAGATAGATGATTGAGGATAGAGAATTGGGATCAGCTGACTTAGCAGTTGGGGGAGGGAGGGTTACTAAAAATTATTTGGGGACACCACAAAAAAAAGCCTCTGGCCCTCTGCCTGAATTTAAATCAAAAATCACATTTCCAAACATTTTAGTGGGTGTTTGGGGTAAAGCACTACTATGGAGCTGATAAAATACATTGTTAAGTGACTACTGAGGTGAATATAGGCCAGGAGACACCATGCTGGGGAGGTTAGTGAAGGGCAAATATGTATAAAGGACATAAAATAATAATTACATAAAAATCCAGCATGCATGAGGACAAAGGGGACATTCACAGTATATTACAAGCATGGTAATTAGGGAATGAGGAAAGAAATACAATACATTATCAAACATTAATTACAATCTAATGTGATATTAAAGGATTAAAATCTTACCTTCATATACTCCTTCTGCAGGACCTGGATAATGGCAGAACAGGTCTCTGGGATAATGATCCCCAGAGCCTGGGGGGAGATGCCTGTCGAGAACTTCCTGCAGACTTCTCCCTGTGGCCAAATACCCCAGGGTAGCGACCAACCTCTGCTCCAGAGTGATGGCTTGCCTCATGCAGGTATCCTGCCTGCTGATATAGGGGTCAGCGAAGCCAACAAACGGTGAAACAGGGGGTCCGTCATCCTGAGAAAGTTCCTGAAATCATCAGGCTTATTCTCACGGATCTCACGGAGCAAAGGCATATGAGAGAACTGGTCACGCTGAAGCAACCAATTCTTGGTCCATGAACTCCTCCCCACCCTGTTCATGGACTGGACTTGTGTCAAGGTCAGGACCCCAACACCAAGCCCCCGCACATAACGAACTCTACGAGGAGTACGCATACGAAACATGGCTAGAAAACGGTTGTCTGATCAGAACGAAGTAACAGAACGCACTGAAGAACAGCAAGGCCTGTGAAGAGCGACCTGAAAAACAGCAATGAGCGGGCAAGATCGCACAGAAAACTCCGATATGAACTGACTGCACGCACTGAAGAGCAGATACAAACCCACAAGCACAAACTGAACGTCAGAAAACGATCTGAAAGCCACGAGTCTGAAAAAGCGCGAATCGTCTCTCACCAAACTTTTACTAACACGAGATTAGCAAAAGGAGCCCAAAGGGTGCCGCGCTTGGTTCTGAACCGGCCTTTTCTAGTCTTATCGTACGTGGTGTACGTGACCGCGTGGTTGGCGATCGGAAATTCCGACAACTTTGTGCGACCGTGTGTAGACAAAAAACGTTTGAGCCAACATCCATTGGAAAAAATCCTAGGATTTTGTTGTCGGAATGTCCGAACAAAGTCCGACCATGTGTACGCCCTATAAGACTGCGAGAGGTGTAAAGGGATCAGAACAATAAGAAAGAGAAGAAAAAACAAAAAAAATAGAAGATCCACAACAAGACAATGCAACAAAACAATGCATATAACAGTCATTTAGAACTGTAGAAAGATCTAGATCCGTAATGAGGCAAGTGGACTTGCTAAGGGAAACGTTAATTTCCTTCTATATGTATCTTCTGAACACTGGGTATATTGCCACATCTCCCACCTACCCTTATCGGGAACTAACTGTACATGGGGATGGTGTCTTCTGTCTGATATTGATTTGCCAACATGCCGGTATCTTGGATATGCAACATGTGGTATATGAAGTGTTAGGGTATATGCATGAGTCCCATTATTATTGCCCGTTCTTGGTGCAGTGGTAGTCCATTAGGCCCAGTCTGTAATACTAATAGATAGGTAAGGGGAGGGAGGGGGTGATAGAAAGAGGGGGTGAGGGGAGAAGGAGGAGGAAGAGTTACCATGGGTTGATGTTCGTTTTATTTATTGAATAATAATGCAAGGCCCCAGGTCAAGCTATGAGGAGTCTGTTAGGATGTTACAGTAATCCATTGATTCTTTGAAATGAAGTCAGCAAGCCCATGTTTTATGGAATTTCACTGGAATGTCTAGAGCTTGATGGATTAAATCTTCCATCTCAGCTATTTTTCCAACTCTGCAGAGCCATTCGGCTATACTAGGGGGGAAGTAGTCCTCCAGTGAGTGGGTCCACAGAGTTTCGCTGCATTGATGAGGTGTAGAGTGAGTGATTTTGAGTAGGCCGATTGGGGAATGGAAGTATGGTGGAGGAGATATTGGGCTGGAATGAAATCCAGAGTGTATGTTGTGATTTGTGAGGTAAGATGATATACCTCCTTCCAATAGGGTTGGATTAGGGGGCATTCCCGCCAAATATGCAATAGAGAACCACGAGCGGTGTTGCATTTCCAACATAAATGAGGGATGCTGGGTTGAAATTTATGTATTCTGTCAGGGGTCCTGTACCACCTGGAGAATATTTTGTATCCGTTATCTTGTGGGGAGACATTCAATGACCCTTTATGTATATGGGTAAAGATTTTATCCCAGTCCTCTTGTTTGAGATCTGTGGTCAATTCTCTATTCCATTTTTGGCAGGACACATCGTCTTTGGTGGATATCTTGGCAAACAGTAAGGCGTACATATCTGAGATTATATGTCTTCGGGGTTCGGACCCGCTGCATATGGCTTCAAAAGGTGTTTGCACCACTGAGAGTGAGGAGTAGAGCTGAGTAGAAAGTGACGTATCTAAAGGAAGTTGAAAAAGGGGATGTGTGTGTCAGGAAGTCTAGTTGTAAGGGTTTGATAAGGCACAATTTTCCCTTTGTCGAAAAAGGATTCTGCTCTAATGGATTGTTTCGTGGATATGTCATTAATTGTATGGTAAGTGACTCCCGGAGGTAAGTCCGGGTTCCAGTAAAGCAGTGTCATTGGGCCTGGTGAGGAGGCAATTTTCAATTTGTTAAATACAGTGCAAAAAATTCTGAATTGTCGTGCCAATCAGGTTGAGAGATTTGCTTCCCCTTGGGATCATATGGGGGCTTATCCACGGAAAATGTTGAATAGGTAAGGAGGAAAATGCCTCCTCTATGCCTATCCAGGCTTTAGCCTTTTTGTGTAGGTGACAATCTACAATTCTGGTTAGATGGCATGACCAGTAATATTTTTGTATATTGGGGAGGCCTATTCCTCCCCTCAACTTAGGTGTCACCAGTTTCTCCCAACATAACTGTGAATGTTTGTCAGCCCAAAGAAATTTTAGACAGAACTGTTTGTAAGTGGCAAAGAATGAGGGTGGCAATTTGATCGGGAATCGTCTGTAGTAGAGGGGAGGATGTTCATTTTCAAAATAGCCACCCTCTCAAACCATGAAAATGTACCCCTGTTCCAATCTTGAAGGTCCTTTTGTATTGCTTTCAGAATGGGGATGACGTTTTTGGGGTATAGATCTTCTAATTTAGCTGGTAACTTAATACCCAGATAGGTGATTGCATGTGCATCCCACCCGAAAGGGAAGTTGGCTTGACATAATGTCACCATAGAGTCGGGTAGGGAGATATTTAGGGCCCTGGATTTGGCAAAATTTATTTGGAGGTTAGATATAGATTTAAATAGGGAAAAATCTTTTAAGAGGTTAGAATTGTGGTAATGGAGTCTGTGAGAAATAAAAGGAAGTAGTTGGCGTATGCTGGCAGCTTGTATTGTGTGTTATTGATTTCAACTCCTTTAATGTTCAGGTTGGTCCTGAGCCTGCGGAGTATAGGTTCCATCGTGAGTATGAATATAATTGGGGACAACGAGCATCCCTGGCGGGTTCCATTCGACGCAGAGAAGGCGTCTGACAGGTGACCATTGACTCTGATTCTCACGGTTGGGGACGAGTAAAGAGCAAGGATATAATGGAGCATTCGATCTCGAAACCCTAATTTACGTAAAACTTCTGTCGTATAGTCCCAGGCCACTCTGTCGGAAGCCTTCTCCGCGTTGAGGGACAGAAAAAAAAGGGGGTGTTGGAGAAGGATAGCCATTAATGTATGCTTAGTGCCTTCAGGGTGTTATCCCTGGCCTCACGACCGGGGATAAATCCCACTTGATCCAAGGAAACCAAGGATGGGAGAGAAGGGAGTATGTGATTTACTATTACTTTTGCGTAGAGCTTCACGTCAATATTTATGAGCGATATGGGCCTGCAATTGGAGACCAAGGTCGCGTCTTTGCCCGGCTTTGGTATCACTACAATGTGAGCCTCAAGGAGATCCTTACAGCTGTCAGGGTATGTGGGTAGTGAGCTAAAAGTCTTCAGGAACCGCTGTATGAGTGTGTCTGTGAAGGTTTTGTAATAGCTGATAGTTAGGACATCAGGACCGGGGCTTTTGCCCGGTTTCATTTGTTTAAGGACTTCGATGGTCTCTTCCCAAGTGAGTGGTTTATCTAGTTCAGAAGCCTCGTCGGCTGAGATGGGATGGGGACCAAATTGTGTCAAAAATGTGTCTATCATCTGTTTTCTATCTCGGGTTGGATCAGTCATTGGGTGGGTAGGTAGGTTTTATAGTTTGGAGTAAAACTGTTCAAATTGATGCGCTATACCATTCGACGTTTCTATTTTGTTCCTTGAGGGATCCGAATTAGAGTGGATGGTCAAGATTACTTTTTTGTTTTGGAGGCCTTTGGCAAGCATTTTGCCAGATTTGTTGCCAAACTCATAGAAAATGCGTTGTGATAGGGCATATTTGCGTCTGGTCGACTTCCCCAGTTCCTCAAAGAGATCTCCCCTGGCTTTTAGCAACTCTTAAAAAGTTTGTTCCGATAAAGATTGTTTTTGCTTATTTTCTAGAGAATGAATGCTTGCCGAGAGTTACGCAATACGTGCTTGTCTGGCTTTCCGCTGTTTCGCGGCAATTGATATATGTTCACGTCTGATGACACATTTATGTGCTGCCCATGGGGTCATTGGGTTGGTATTGGGAGACGCATTATCTTGAAAATGATGCAACAAGCAAGCATGTATTCTCTTTATGTGTTCAGGGTCAGTAAGGAGAGAGTTGTCTAGCCGCCAATTTGTAGGTCTGGGGGGCATTGTCGGGAAAGAAATGGTGATGGATATTGGATGATGATCTGATGGGATCATTGGGTTTATAGTTGCAGTCAGGAGGGAGTCTAAGTCAGATTGGGTCAAGAATAGGGATGAACCGAACACCCCCTGTTCGGTTCGCACCAGAACATGCGAACAGGCAAAAAATTTGTTCGAACACGCGAACACTGTTAAAGTCTATGGGACACGAACATGAATAATCAAAAGTGCTCATTTTAAAGGCTTATATGCCAGTTATTGTCATAAAAGTGTTTGGGGACCTGGGTCCTGCCCCAGGGGACATGGATCAATGCAAAAAAAAGTTTTAAAAACAGATGTTTTTTCGGGAGCAGTGATTTAATTAATACAGTTCAGTTCAGTACAGTACAGTTCAGGAAGGGGGGGCCCCCTCTTTTCCTGCAGCCTGCCAGTTTGCATGCTCGGATAAGGGTCTGGTATGGATTTTTGGGGGGACCCCACACCATTTTTTTTATTTTGGCGCGGGGTTCCTCTTAAAATCCATACCAGACCTGAAGGGTCTTGTATAGATTTTGAGGGGGGCCCAATGCCATTTTTTTTTATTTTGGCCGGGGTTCCCCTTAATATCCATACCAGACCTGGAGGGCCTGGTATGGAAATTAGGGGGACCCCCATGTCATTTTTTTTTTTAATTTTGGTTCGGGGTTCCCCTGTGGGGAATTCCCATGCCATTTTTATCAATAAACTTTTATGTGTATTGTCGGATCGGCAATTCATTAATAGCCGCAAGTAGTTTTAAATGACTTTTTTTCCTTTGAAATGTCATTTTGCTGTCAGACTGTTCTAAACACGGGAAACATGCGCCCCTTTACAGGCATACTATAGACACCCCCCAGGTACGAAATTTAAAGGAATATTACACTTTTATTGTTTCACTTTATTAGCATTAAAATCACTGCTCCCAAAAAAGTCTGTTTTTAAAACTATTTTTTGCATTGATCCATGTCCCCTGGGGCAGGACCCAGGTCCCCAAACACTTTTTATGACAATACCATGCATATAAGCCTTTAAAATTAGCACATTTGATTTCTCCCATAGACTTTTAAAGGGTGTTCCGCGGCTTTCTAATTTGCCGTGAACACCCCAAATTGTTCGCTGTTCGGTGAACTGGTGAACAGCCGATGTTCGAGTCCAACATGAGTTGGACTCGAACTCGAAGCTCATCCCTAGTCAAGAAGAAGTAGTCTATCCTCGTGTATTTATGATGGGGGAGAGTAGAAGGTGAAGTCCTTGGTATTGGGATGTAGTATGCGCCAGGTGTCGTGCAGGGTTAAGTTGGTGAGTTGAGTTTTAATTGCGCTAAGTGCTCTGTAAGTTATAGCGGAGGATCCTGACGAAGCGTCCATAGAGGGTGTGAGTGCCTAATTGAAAGCACCCCCACAACCAGCAGGCCCCTGTTGAATGCAGTGAGGTTTTGTAGGGTTTTGCGAAAGAAGGGGACCTGTTGCTTGTTGGGAGCGTAAAGATTGGCTAAGGTTATAGGTTTACTATATAACTTGCCTTTCAGAAAAATGTATGGGCGGCACAGTGGTGCAGTGGTTGGCACTCTCGCCTAGCAGTAAAAAAGGGTCGCTGGTTCGAATCCCAACCACGACACAACCTGCCTGGAGTGTGCATGTTCTCCCTGTGCCTGCGTGGGTTTCCTCCGGGTACTCCGGTTTCCTCCCACACTCCAAAGACATGCTGGTAGGTTAATTGGCTTCTGTCCAAAATTGGCCCTAGTATATGAATGGGGACCTTGGATTGAGGGTAGGGATTGATGTGAGTGTGCGATGTTCAGGGTTAGGGACAAGGGTCAGGGCTGTAGACCCACACTCACTCAGGTTGAACTGGATGGACTGGTGTCTTTATTCAACCTTACTAACTATGTAACTATGTAACTATGTAACGGGCGTTAGTGTCTATTTCTGTGTCGTGAATATGAATGGGACAGTTTTTTGAGATTAGGATGGATACACCCTTAGATGTGGAGTCATTATCGGTGGCGTGATATACCGTTGGGTATAGGGAGCTGTGTAGTTTGGGGATACTGTCCGTTCTGAAGTGTGTTTCCTGAAGAAAGACCACATCAGCTTTTGCCTTTCGTAAGAGAAGTAGCAGCTGTGATCTCTTTTCAGGTGTGTTGAGTCCCTTAACATTTAAAGAATATAGCTTGACCTGGGGGGGAGGGGTGTCTGGTTCCTGAAGGTGGCATAATATACTAGGGTTTACACATTCTGTGTGTGTAATCGGTACTGATGTTGTAATGAGGGCTGTGGGGGGGTAGATGGGGATGGGGGTATTGGAGGGGGAAAGGAGTAGGAGAGGGAGAAACCTACTTCTAGACAGTAAACCGATAGGGCAAGGGGACTACCCCTTTTCCTAAAACAGAGGTTTCGGTGAGGTACAGAGAGGGGGTAGAGAAGAGAGGCAAACTCTAGTCCAATCTGCTGTTCGGGGGCTGAGAAAGACTACACAGGAAAGATGTGTACAATTAACATCTTAGTCCACCACTGTTACTGCCTTCGGCCGTTGAACTTATGCGTATGGGTAGCTTGCTTTTAGAATGCCTTTTTAGTGTCACCTGCATTCTTGTTATGTGGGTTAAGTGCTCGCATTAGCTGGCCGCGAGATCCGCCCTCATCTAGGTGGAGGTGATTTTACTCAGGGGGAGTTTACCTGTTTTGTCCTTCTTTTGTCCGTGTGGAGCTACACATAAAAATGGGATGTTCAAAAATGGGGGTACCTATTACAACCGTTGAACCATAACAAACTGTGTGATTACTAAGAAGAGCTGCACTGTGTCCCATAGTCAGACCAAGGCTATGCATTATCATAAAAAGAATAAAAAAGAGTAAAGTTTCCTATACAAATTCCCAAAGGTGTTTATACGGATGACTGGTACAATCCTGCATGTTCCTAACTGGTAGCAAAAGCATCAGCTTACCTGTGATGACTAAGGATAAGCCTGTTATTACTGTGTCTGTTGCTGGGGTTTTTTTTTGTCCAGGGAGGCATAGGCAGTGCTATCCTCCACTGCAGACAAAAGTTACCTCCTATTCACAGTGTGGGGTATTTGATACCAGGTAGTCACTATATTGTTATCAACATAAGTATTCAAAAGACCTGTTAGATGATTTTGAATGGGGCACCCACATGGGCTCACTGGAACCTCTGATATCTGCTAAAATACCCCTGGGCATGTATCCCTGTTTGGGGAGTGGGGTGTTTAGGGGGGCCAGATAGGGACTTTCACATAAGTAGGGGTAGTGAATTTGATAATTGGGGGAATCCCTTTGGTGAGAAAGGATTCAGGGAGTGGAATATCTGGGTTAAATGGTAGGATAGAGGTTCCAGCAAGCCCATCAGTGCGATCCCACCATCCCAAAACCTATGGCAACTTGATTGCCATAGGCTAAGGGGACAATCCCAAAAACATGATAGTGAGTGCCTACAGCAGTACCGCATTTCCAGCACTTCCAGCACTTCCAGGAGGCTTCTGGATTACGGGCATGCAAAACGTATGGGGTCCTATACCAAAAAAAAACATCTCTCTCTGAGCCACACAGCATGATACCTTAGAGGTGGATTCCAAATTTTACCCTATTCTACTAGGGAGATAGATTGTTGAAGAATCTGAGACCATTTGCTCATCTAGAAATGACTGGATTTGGTCAAGGGAGTAGTCTCATGAAGGATTTTGTATATGGTCGAAATCATGTGAGGTTCATATGGACCCCTAGCACATACAAGTTTGAAATCAGTAGGTTTGTCCAAAGATAAAGCTAGGAGATTTGGAAAGGAAAAAATGTTTAATTTGTTAAAAAAGTGATTTTGGTAATCTGGTGTTTAGATTGTAGATCTACAAAGGGTAGGAATTTATGGGTCAGTGGGTGAAGTAAGGGGCAGAGTTGAAAAACCCCTGCCTGGGTCCAGGGGAGCATACGGTAATAAGATAAGCTATCAGGGATATCTGGATTGAATAATACACTCAAAAGTTGGGGCAAGGAGAAGAGAGAGAGTACTTTCCAGAGAGAGTGTACTTTCCAGAACAAAGTTTCCAAATTGCTAATGTGAATAACATTGGAACCAAGCACGGATTTCTCAATTAAGGCGTATATTTGTCTTGAGGTGACCAGAACATAGAACATGGATGCACTGGAGATGTAATTCCCATTTCATTCTCAGACCATCTATTTGGGGCACAGTGGGATGTCCAGGAAATGATCGCTCGTAGATGTGTAGCATAATAATATTTTAGTAAGTCTGGTGCTCCCAGACAACCCCTAGATCTCAAAGCTTGGACCACTAACCCTGCAATCCTATGAAAAGCATTATTCCATATAAAATTAACCGCCGTATTTCCTTATATGTCGACAGAATGGCACGGCTGTGCAAATGGGCGTACCTGTACGTCCCTTTGAACTTCCTGCCGTGCCATCACATGCACGCCACCGGCAGTGCACGCACTTGCCGTGAGCTTCATGAGTAGGATCGTGGGTCCCACAGACTCAATGTCCATGGGGATACCCGCGATCATCTCACGAAGAGGAAGAACGGGGAAATGCTAATGTAAACAAGCATTTCCCCATTCTGCCTAGTGACACTGTCACTGATCACAGCTCCCTGTAATCGGAAGTGGTGATCAGTGATGTGTCACATGTAGCCCCTCCCCCCACAGTTAGAATCACTCCTTAGGACATACTTAACCCCTACAGTGCCACTTAGTGTTAACCTCTTCACTGCCTGTCACGTTTACACAGTAATCAATGCATTTTTAATTGAACTAATCGCTGTATAAATGTGAATGGTCCCAAAAATGTGTCAAAATTGTCCGATGTGTCCGCCATAATGTCGCAGTCACAATAAAAATCTCTGATCACCACCATTTAAAAAAAAAATATATATATATTAATAAAAAAGGCCAGAAAACAAGGGGGCGGAGCTAGCAACGGACATGTGAGCAGCTCTTCACAGGAGCTCCGACTGCGACGCTACATTCTGCCTTAATCCTGAGTGTCAGAGACACGGATCCTGTAAGATACCAGCACCCCCTTACTCACCAGACCCTACAGATCGCCTGGGTATGGTTAAATATGGGCCGGCTTCTATGGAACCCGCTGCAGAGCGCCTGTCCCGCTATGCCTGGGGAAGCCAAGATGGCGGCACACACGAGGCGGTGGAACAAGGCCCCAGCAGTACACAGTGAAGCGGAGCTGACAGGACATCCTCACAGCCTGGGAAGGTAAGCCCGCTGCCACGCAAATCTCTGGGTAGAAAAAGAGGATTATCCCTGGATAGACTCCCCTGTGATGATATAGCCACAGAATCAGCAGTTAATGCGGAGGAACCCTCTTTAAAGCAAATTATGGAGGCCATTTACACATGCCAAACTACTTTGACTGAGCATATTGATGGAATGAGGGCAGAAATGTCCTTTCTGAAGCAGGATGTGCAGACAATTAGAGAGAGGGCCTCTGAAGCTGAGCAAAGAACCAGTGACATGGAGGATGTGGTGCGGCCTATGGAGGGTAAAGTACAATATCTACATAAAGAAATAAATGCGCACACAGATAAGCTGGGAGACATGGAAGACAGACAAAGGAATAACAATGTCCGCTTTGTAGGTTTCCCTGAAAAAGCTGAGGGAACACAGCCGAAAGATTTTCTGGAACTTTGGCTTAAAGATAATATGGCTGACACTACTTTTTCCAGATTATTTGCTATAGAAAGGGCACACAGGATTCCTTCCAAACCCCCTCCTCCTGGAGCACATCCACGCCCTATGATTGCATGCATATTACACTTCAGAGACCGTGAAAGCATACTTAGAGCAGCACGCACTGGAGGTGAATTGCAATATAATGGGAACCGTATATCCATTTATCCCGACTTTTCTGCTGCCACGCAAAAACAGAGAGCTAGCTTCATTCATGTAAAAAAGAGACTCAGAGACTTACAACTTCCCTACAGCATGTTGTACCCGGCGAAACTAAGAGTAGTTGATGGGGGGAAAGTCTCGTTCTTTAATAACCCCACGGAGGCCTCGAGATGGCTGGATTCCAGAGGACGTCGCAGCCCAATCGAACACCGGTAACTGTGTAAGGAGATAATTCGAAATACACATGATGATTATTGCAGGACTTCCTATGCTAGGGTGAAGAGGTATCCATGTTTAGGATAATCTTTGGCACTACAATACCATGGCATAGTGTCCCGTCAGATGTAGCATACAATTCATAACATCACTTACGTGAACTGTTCCTGATATCAGAGTGAGAAGAAACAAGAACTATTGGAGGGAAAGGAAGAGGAAAGAAGAGAGCACAGAGGTTTTGGCTCATATCCTGAGCAGTTATATATTTTTTTATTGATAACACTTTTTTTTCTTTTCCTCTATTCAATCATATCACCTCCCATTGCTATCAAATACAGAGATACCCCCTGGTTGGACTGTATCAGGATTTTTCTCTTTCCCCTTTTTTGTTGTTGTTTTTTGTCTCCTTTTCTTTTCTTTTTTTTCTCTTTCCAGGAGAGGAGAGAGGAGCGGTAAAAAAAAAGAGGGAAAACATTTTTTTTTGTTGGTTGAATATAAGGTCACTTTGTTCTTCTCAGAGAACTGTGACCCCCTGAGGTCACTTTAATTCTTCTGCCTTTTTTGTTATGGGAGACAGGCACACAACAAGTTGGGTGTGTGTGCAGGGAGGGGGGAAGGGGCTCATGTTACTGTTTAACCTTGGTTTGTGCTGTGTGCTGCTGATGTGTTTTGTTCTCTCCTCATAGGGGATCTGTCCAATAGGAATGAGACGGACTAACAGTTATTCTTTGTTACCCTGCAACTGTTCCTTTATACATGTAAATGGAGGGTAAGATAAAGTTGCTGTCATGGAATGTGCATGGTATGAACTCTAAGATTAAGAGATCTCTCATCTTTGACTTCATAAAACGCTACAAACCTCATATCATAATGTTGCAGGAGACGCACTTGCAGGGATCTAAGGTTATGGCACTAAAAAAAACGAACGTGATCAGAGTTTTGCATGCTGAATACTCAACATATTCTAGGGGCGTAACTATTCTAGTCACCAAAAATGCAGCAGCGCAAATCTTGCAAGTCAAACTAGATCCGAATGGCAGATATGCTATCATGGTATGTCAAATGTATAATGTATTTCTGACATTGGTATGTGTTTACATTCCACCCCCATTCTCCTTACCAATACTAGACAAAATTATTAAAGAAGCTATATTGATTGCTCAAGGCCCATTATTATTCTTAGGTGATTTTAATGTGCAGTGTCGGATGGAGCTCTGGACAGGCATGGGAATGTTTCCGGGTCCAGACATAATTTATCTTCCTGGTTGGAGAGTTATTCACTCACTGACGTTTGGAGAGAGAGGAACCCTGGAGTTAGGGAGTTCTCATGTCATTCTGAGACCCATAAGACACTCTCCAGAATAGACTTGGCGCTGTCATTTATAGATGGCCTTCCTTACATAACCGCTGTCAGATATCTCCCCAGAGCTATATCAGACCATTCCCCTTTGGAGGTCACCCTAGATCTGAGGGCTCTGCGGGGAAGGAGACAATGGCGGATGAATACAAAATGGCTCCAGGAGGATTATGTTACAATAAAATGCAAGGAGAGTATTTTGCACTACTGGAAGGAGAATGGGAGGGAAACAACACTAGCTATTCAATGGGATGCCTTTAAGGCAAATATGAGAGGGGTATTTGCATCGGAAACAAGAAGTTTCACCAAAGCACTTACCTCAGATATGAAAGATGCAGAAATTAATGCCTCGGAAGCTGAAAAAGAATATATTCTTGATTCATCTCCAGGTAGATATCGACTTTGGCAGGAAAAAACACGGCAATATACCTTGCTATTACCTGAGCACACTGAAAAAATACAACTACGGCAGGCTAGATCCTTTTTTGAGTTTGGCGATAAAAGTGGACGCCTATTATCCTTTTTGGCAAGCCTGCTTTACGCAACGGTCTCAATAGGCAAGATTAAGAAACTAAATGGTGAGGTAGTTGAGGAGCCTGAAGAGATTCTAAACGCTTTTCTAAATTTTTACGAGAATCTTTACCAGACACAAACCCAGCACACTAATCAGGAACTGGAAAGGTATATTGACAATTTAACACTCCCATCTCTACCCCAGGAAGATAGAGAACTTTTGGAACAGCCGATATCCCTGGAGGAGATTGGTGGCGCAATCTCATCCTTCAGGCCGGGTAAATCACCTGGCTTGGATGGATTTCCAGCTGAGTGGTACCAGTTACATAAAGAGCAGATAGTGCCAACACTACAAAAAGTCTTTATAGCTGCAGAAAAAGAAGGCATATTACCAGAATCTATGAGGGAAGCATTAATAATAGTGTTACCTAAACCAGGAAAGGATCTACAGGAATGTGAGTCATACAGGCCAATATCTTTGATAAATACCGACGTCAATATACTGGCCAAGATTTTGGCCGGTAGGTTGAAGTCGGTGATCCTTAAACTAATTAATTCAGGACAAACTGGATTTATACCCGGACGTTCCACTCAAATGAACCTACGTAGACTATATGTTAACTTCCAGACGCCTCATGCTAATAAAGGAAAAAGAGTTGTGGCATCTTTAGACATCAAAAAGGCGTTCGACTCTGTAGAGTGGAACTATTTATTTTTGCTTTTAGGTAAGCTGGGTTTCGGACCAAAACTTATTTCATGGATTAGACTTTTGTATAATGACCCCCGAGCAAGTATTAGAGTGAATGGCTCTATTTCTGCGCCTTTCAAGATCTATAGGGGAACGAGGCAGGGCTGCCCCCTGTCTCCTCTTCTGTTTGCGTTGGCCATAGAGCCACTAGCGGCTACACTTAGAACTAATGTCACGCTACAGGGGTTTTTGGTTGGAGATTTGGAAGAGCATGTGTCGTTATACGCTGACGACATGCTCCTATACTTGAGTGATCCAGAGCAGTCGTTGGCCACGGCAGTCTCGTTGATCCGGGAATTCAGGAATTTCTCTGGCTTCAGGATCAACTGGACCAAATCAGTCCTCTTTCCGCTAGACCCACAGCCGGACTTAACACTCCCAACCCAGTGCCCCCTGGCTATTGTAGAGAAGTTTAAATACCTGGGAGTAGTGGTCCAATTACCTGTAGACTCATTCATCAAAGACAATTTATGGCCTATAATCAGAGCATTTAGTGACAGAATACAGAAATGGAAGGACCTTCCACTTACACTCTATGGCAGGGCTAGCATATTTAAAATGATCTTCCTTCCGAAATTTTTGTACATCCTTTCTAACGCCCCAATATATATCCCAAAAAGAATTTTCAAACACATAAACTCCCTATTAACATCTTTTTTATGGGGCAATAAAGCAGCAAGAGTCTCTCTTGAGGTATTACAGTTACCTGTTCATAGAGGTGGTCTGGCAATACCTGACCTAAGACTGTACTATTTAGCATCCCAATTAGTATTTATTCATTGGAGAATGTTCCCACAATTAACTAATGCTGAGGTTGCAGTTGAAGCAGCAACAGTGACATCATATGGAACCTTACTGAACTTTTTTTTTCAGTGGAGAAGTCCCCACCGAAGGGGGCAAGGAGATACTAAAATCTGCTAAAAAGGTATTGGGGATTTGTATGAAACATATAAAAGATAACCCCCTTCATTTATCCCCTAATGCACCGTTGTGGTTCAACCCCAACCTGAAAGAATTCTTTAATTTAGAAGACGGATTTAGATGGTCTAAATATGGGCTCACATACTTGCACCAATTGTATATCAATGGGGAACTGAAAACCTTTTCACAGCTGCGAAGAGAACTGAATGTTCCAGAGACCTGGGAATACCAATTTACCAGATTGAGACATGCTGCTTATGCTCAATTTGGGGTTGGACCGGTGACACTGGAAAACTCTACGATAGAAAGACTACTGGCTACTCCAGATCATACTAAACGAATTTCTACATACTACAATACACTTCTGGCAGAGGAGAATCCTAGAGAAATTAAACTTAAAGGAAAATGGATGGAGATCATACCAGAAATTACAGATGGTCAATGGGAAAATGTTCTGGCATCATACTTGCCCACAGTTATATCTGCTAGAGACAAATTAATACAGCTACGGTACTTACATCAAATGTACTATACCCCTTTGAGACTCTATAAAATGGGAAAGAAGGCGGACCCTATTTGTCATAAATGCTTGAGGGAAGAGGGCTCTTTTATACATATGGTATGGGAATGTGACAGAGTTAGACCATTATGGTCTCAGGTGACTCAATTTATTGCTGATACTTTAGATATACCAAACATATGCAGCCCTCTGCTGGTTCTTTTAGGGATCATAGAAGATGAAGTTATGAGCAATAACTTGAGAACCAGGCAAGGGTTGTGGGGATGAGGCCCTTGTCCCCATCAACATGGGGACATCCTCCCCATGTTGAGGGCATGTGGCCTGGTACGGTTCAGAAGGCGGGGCGCTCTCTTGTCCCCCCTCTTTTCCTGTGGCCTGCCAGGTTGCATGCTCGGATAAGGGTCTGGTGTGGATTTTTGGGGGAACCCCACGCCATTTATTAAAACATTTTGGCGCAGAGTTCCCCTTAAAATCCATACCAGACCATTCTGGTATGGATTCTTGTATATGACTCTTTGAAAGATGAACCAGAACTACTCAACAGGGAGCAACTCTAAGGAAGGTCTGTGAAGGACTATTACCCATTTTGTCTTTTCAAATGGAAGGAAGATCCATTTAATATCTCCAATGACTGAGTATATCCGGTAACTTATGAGTCTCTATCGCTGAGCGACTGGTCCATTTGTATAAATATAGGGGATACAGACATACGGATCAAGACGTCAGAACGCTGAGCTGTATTGGGTTAACCCCCTGCCTTAATACCGTTACTGTTTCCTTTGACCAATGGTATCCCTCATTAATCAATTGTGATCCATACCTACATAGCAACCAATGACCTGTGTTTTTCAACTATGCGATTTTGAAATCCATATGCATTGTTGCTTTACAAGTTTGAGTGGAAGTTACTTGTTGAACATCCTTTGACTGATGTTATCCCTGATTAATCAATTGTGATCCATACTTACATAGCAACCAATGACCTGCACTTTTCAGGTTGTGCGATTTTGAAATCCATATGCATTGCTGCCTTACAAGTCTGAGTGGAAGTTGTTTGCTGAACACCCTTTGACCGATACCATCCTTGATTAATCAATTGTGATCCATATTCACATAGCAACCAATGACCTGCGTTTTTCAATCTGTGCGATTTTGAAACCCATATGCATTGCTGCTTTACAAGTCTGAGTGGAAGTTAGTTGCTGAACATCCTTTAACCAATGTTATTCCTGATTAATTAATTGTGATCTATATCTACATAGCAACCAATGACCTGCGCTTTTCAAACTGTGCGATTTTGAAATCCATATACATTGTTGCTTTACAAGTCTGAGTGGAAGTCACTTGCTGAACATCCTTTGACTGACATTATCCCTGATTAATCAACTGTGATCCATACCTACATAGCAACCAATGATCTGCACTTCTCAATCTGTGCGATTTTGAAATCCATATGCATTGCTGCTTTACAAGTTCTGAGTGGAAGTTACATGCTGGCTAATCTCATCTACATCACAGTGACTTTTGTCTCTATTGAGTTACCAGGCCAATCTGCGGTGAATATGCAACAATCAGATTGAACCGTGTGTGTGAGATGGGTGACTGATGTGTATGGCTGGATTTGCTATGGACACCGGTGTTCCATTAAGTCCTTCTTGTCTTAATTTGAATTAAATGTGTCTGGAGGAGGGACTTGGGAACGTATTCATTATTTTAGACAAGTATTTTTGCAAGTATTTATTTGTTTTTGTACAATTAAAAAAAGTTAAATTAGTCCTTTATACTTTTTGTATCCTTTCTGAAGAATACCTCTTGGGACCTTTTGTGCCTATCTTTTTTGAATATATATGCTTTTGTATTCAGAGGATCGCCACCCGTTGGCCTTTGGCCCACACACAGGGAATGGTTCTTTTCTAAGTCTATACTAACAGGTCTACTGTTCGATGACGTGGGTCACTACCCACTTCACCGAGACCTGCCCTATAGGACTTTCCTCTAGATGAGCTTGGTCTTCAGTTTTTGTTGTTTTTCATTCTTGTGGGGAACCCCACGCCATTTTAAAAAAAAAAAATTGGCGCGGAGTTCCCCTTAATATCCATACCAGACCTGAAGGGCCTGGTAATGGAATTTTGGGGGACCCCCACGCATTTTTTTTAATGACTTTCAATGATTCTTATGTGTATTGTCGGGACCGACAATTCATTAATAGCCAGCACTAGCTCTAGTACTTTTAAATGATTTTTTTTTCTTTAGAAATGTAATTTTGCTCTCTGACTTTTTTAAACACGGGAAGCTTGCGCTACTTTACAGGCATACTATAGACACCCCCCAGATACGAAATTTAAAGGAATATTTCATTTTATTGTTTTTACTTTAAGCATTATTAAAATCACTGCTCCCAAAAAAAACAGCCGTTTTTAAAACCTTTTTTTGCATTGATACGTGTCCCCTGGGGCAGGACCCAGGTCCCCAAATACTTTTTATGACAATAGCTTGCATATTAACCTTTAAAATTAACACTTTAGATTTCTCCTATAGACTTTTAAAGGGTGTTCTGCTGCTTTTCGAATTTGCCGCGAACACCCCAAATTGTTCCCTGTCCGGTGAATGGGCAAACAGCCAATGTTCGAGTCGAACTCATGTTCGACTCGAACAGATAACCCATCCCTACTCAACAGGAGGGAGGAGACAGAAGCACCAAAGAGGGATCAGAGAAGAAGAGGATCCGGGCTGCTCTGTGCAAAACCATTATGTAGGTAAGTATACATTCATTAAAAAAAAAAAAAAGACTTTACAATTACTTTAAGCACACATAACCCAACATTTGGAATATTTATTGGAGATTTCCAATCCACTATGAGGCAGAAACAGGGTTGGGAAACCTGGGTGCCTACCCAGGACTCCCACATAACTAAGGGTCTCCAGAAGCTTTCTGCCCACAGCCTCCCTTGTACCTGTGGAGCCAGCCTCCCAAGCAGCATTAACCACTTGCCAACTATAGGCTTTCAGTTTATGTCCTTGGTTTGCAGTGATTATACTGGGATGATGCCTGCAGCTACAGGATTCATCCCAATGTCATAATTTTCAGCTAGCAATTCCCAATAAAGCAGAAGTGATTTGGCTGCATAGCACAGAGAGAGAGAGGAATGGACACTGTTCCTCCCTCACTATTACCATGGAAACCAATAGTGATGAGGATTTAGTCACTTCTGGTTCTGCTTCTCTGTTTAATTAGCCGTTAGTGGGCAGGAAAGCAGCCGTTCAGACCGATCTTTGGCTGATTGGCTGCCAAAGGAAAGATTTGGGGTCCAATAGATCCCAGATCACTCCATAAAGAGGACCTGTCACTGCCCATGCTGTTACAAGGAATATTGTTTATCCCTTGTGAAAGCAATAATGTTAATACCAAAAGTTTTATATAAAATAAAAAAAAATTGAAAGCGCCCCCATCCCCCCGTGCTTATGTGTAAATGTGAATGGGTACGCAAGTGCCGCATACATATGTAAATGGAGATCGCACCACACATGTGAGATATTGTTGCGAACATCAGAGCAAGAGCAACATTTCTCCTTGTCAAAAGAAGTTTATTGAGTATACAATGTTATAAAGATACATAAAGTAAGTTTTCAAGGATCTTTAAAGTAAGCTCATTGTTTTACAGTAGGGTTTATATAGGTAAATATCATGAAATTTCAAATATTAAACATTGGGTTCACGTAAACCTAAATTAAAGATATATATCATTTCCTTAGTTACTTTTGTAGGTATTTAAATGATTTACACCTACTATACATATTGTTTACAAGTAGAGTGTATATAGGTCAAATAAATTCTGATAATGAGCTTTAATCGTAAGGTGGAGAAAAGGAAAGAGAAAGAAGAAAAAGGGTTGACAGGTAGAGGTATGGTCCACAAGGTTGTCCCGCTCGTCAGTTTATTATTCTTTTTAGTTCTCTTTGAAGCCTTAGAATGGGTGTCTCTGTAAGTCATTTAATCTGTTACCATGGCAACAGGACAGAGTCATTGAAATTTGACAGGAACTGTTGTTTTATCCAAGGGTGCCAAAGTTTTTCAAATTTTGGAATTTGATTTTGATCGATGGCTACCATCTTAGCATGAGACATTGTATTATTCATTCTGTGAATTGTTTCTGCTAGTACCAATGTAGGAGATTTCCATGCCTTGGCCACTGTTTGTTTTGCAGCCGTTATTAGTTGGATCATAAGTTTGAATTGAGAGAGTGTTAACCATTCCGGTTTTAGATTAAGTAAAGTTAAATATGGACCTGGTTGTATTATCTTTTTAAATATTTTAGATGCAATCACGAAAACTTCCTTCCAGAAGGTTTGGATTACTGGGCACGTCCACCATATGTGTAAATATGTGCCTATTTCTGGGCATCCTCGAAAACAAAGAGCTGAGGTATTAGGTGAATATTTTGCCACTCTAGCGGGTACAAGGTACCAGCGAGTTAGGACTTTATAATTTGTCTCCAGTGCTAAGATGTTGGGTGAAGATGACTTAGATGTGAGCCATGTGTTAGACCAGTCCGTGTCTTCTAAAGTTCGTCCCAGGTCCTCCTCCCACCTCTGAACGTAAGAGGGTCTATTAAGATTTGCTACTCCATATAATTGATTATAAAGTGATGAAATTGTACCTTTAGCAAATGGATCTTTTGTACAGATTGATTCAAAAATGGATAATTGGGATAATGGTGTATCCCCCTTTAGGAATGGTGTATAGAAATTTTTGATTTGGAGATATCTAAATATCTCAGAGTTTGGTAGATCATATTTTTCTCTAAGCGATGGGAATGAAAGGAATGATTTAGATGCTATGAAGTCATTTAGTGTCTGAATGCCTGATGTTGTCCAAGCTTTAAAAGAATTTGGGTAGATCCATGCCGGATAAAAGGCCGGATTTCTGATAAAAGAAAGGAGAGGATTGTGTGGAGATTGTAACTGATATTTGGTTTTTAGTTTATCCCAGAGAGATAAGAAGTGTTTAGTTATGGGATTATGAATTTTAAAGCGGTCTTTAGGATCAAGCCATAATACATTTGATATTAATAGAGGGTCATTTTCTGAAGCCTCTATAAATACCCATAGTGGGATTTCCTGTTTTGCATGGTATTTGGACAGACTGGCCAAATGTGCTGCTCTGTAGTAGTTAGTAAAATTAGGGTATCCCAGGCCTCCTTTATTTTTGGGAAGATGTAGTGTGTGTATAGGTATACGTGGTTTAGAAGAGCCCCATATAAACGAAGTTGCTCTTTTTTGTACTATTCTCAAAAAATAGGAAGGAATTGGAATAGGGAGGACTCTGAATAGATAAAGCAATTTGGGTAGAATAGTCATTTTGATTGCATTAATTTTCCCTATCCAGGATAAAGGAAGTTGCGACCATTGTTTTATTAGATTTGTGATCTGTCTTAATACAGGAGGATAATTGGTTGAGAATAAGTCAGAATGAGATGTTGTTAAATGAATTCCAAGATATGGGATTGATTTTTCTGCCCATGTGAATGGGAGTGCAGCCTTAGCCGGGATCAATTCCATGTTTGTGAGTGAAATATTAAGCACTAGGCATTTCTTAGGATTAATCATAAGGCCGGATAGGGCTGCAAATCCATCAAGAGCTGGTATTAAGTTAGGACCAGAGACCTGTGGTGATGATAGAAAAAGTAATAATATCCTTCCTTCTATTAGCCTGTCCCCACCCTCTAAAATGCTCACACTAATCTTTGTTATAACGTCCTCTCTCCTCAAACTCTCATTACTTTACCCCCCCTCTCCAGCCCCCAACCTTTATATATCTCCCTCTCTTCTGCCCACTCAATATTACTCCACTTACCACCTCCTGCTCATTCTAAGCCCACACAGTATCACCACGTCCATTCCACCACAGCATCTGCGCTCCTATAAATCCCACTCCCGCCTTACCACCCTCACCCTCCTACTACTCCTAATGTCTGGGGACATCGCACCAAACCCCGGCCCTCCCACACCCAATTTCCAACGCCAAGATCGGCCATCTACCTCCTCCAACAGTAGTCGCAACTTCAACCTTCTCATCCCAATTCCCCTGATTCCACAAGTCAGCCCCCCTCTTTCATGTGCCCTCTGGAATGCCCGCTCAGTCTTCAACAAACTAGTTTCTGTCAATGACCTTTTCCTCTCCAAATCCCTTGATCTATTTGCTATAACTGAAACCTGGCTCCAGGAATTTGATACTACCTCTCCAGCTGCACTGTCCCACAGTGGCCTTCTCTGGACTCACTCCACCAGACCCAGTGGACGAAAAGGAGGTGGTGTCGGACTTCTCCTCTCCCCACAATGCACCTTCCAGGTACTGCCCACACCTCCCTCTCTTTCCACCTGCTCTTTCGAAATGCACTGCATTCGTCTTTTCTCTCCAGCTTGTCTGAGGGTCGCAGTCATTTATCGGCCTCCTGGACCAGTGTCACGCTTTCTGGATGACTTCTCTGCATGGCTACCCTATTTTCTCTCATCTGAAGTGCCTGCCATCATCCTAGGTGACTTTAACATTCCAATCAATGTTAATAATGCTACCACTTCTAAACTACTCAACTTAACCTCCTCTTTTAACCTAACACAATGGACACAAACCACCACTCACTCCAACGGCAACACTCTTGACCTTGTATTCTCCCATCGCTGCACTCCCTGCAATCTCTCCAACGCACCCTTTCCTCTCTCTGATCACAACCTTATCCGTTTCACACTCTCCTTGTCTCCTATATCCCATGCTGCCAACCCACAAACCACTACCCGCAGGAACCTTCGCAACCTCAAACCTTCCCTTCTTCACTCTGCTACTGATGGCCTTTATGACAAAATCGCACCCCTGTCCTGCCCAGACCTAACCACTTCCATCTACAACACCACGTTGTCATCCTCCCTAGAAGTACTTGCTCCTCTTTCTACACGCAGAACCAGGCCCCATCTGCCACAACCCTGGCAAACAGACGACACCAGAAGTCTCAAGAGACGCAGCCGTGCTCTTGAGCGAGCATGGCGTAAATCTAAATCCCTGCAAGACTTTACCCTCTACAAATCTGTCCTTCTCAAATACAACTCCTGCCTCCACACTGCTAAACAAACCTATTACAACACTCTCATCAAAACCCGCTCATCCAAACCTCGTCAACTCTTTTCTACCCTTAATTCCTTACTTCACCCCCCACTGCCCCCTCCCACCAACTTGCTTACCGCTCAACATATTGCCAACCACTTCAATAGCAAAATCAACACAATTCGCAAGGAGATATCCAGCATTAAAATTCCTCCCCTACCCAACATATCAGGTCCAACACCACACTCAATACTCTCCTCCTTTTGCCCAGTTACCACAGAAGAAGTTGATAAACTCCTCTCCATGGCACACCTCACTACATGTCCCCTGGACCCTGTCCCCTCTCAATTGCTGCGACCACCTTCCCACTCTATCCTCAACTCCCTAACCCACATCTTCAACCTCTCCCTCTCCTCCGGCACCTTTCCTTCCCCGTTCAAACATGCACTGGTTACCCCCATACTCAAAAAACCCTCACTAGACCCCACCTGTTTGAATAACTTAAGACCTATCTCCCTTCTCCCGTTTGCCTCCAAGCTCATCGAACGCCTTGTTCATGACCAAATGAGTCGCTACCTCACGGACAACAACCTTCTCGACCCCCTACAGTCTGGCTTCCACCTACAACATTCGACTGAAACTGCCCTACTAAAAATCACCAATGACCTAATAACTGCCAAAACCAATGGCCACTACTCCATACTCATACTTTTAGACCTCTCTGCTGCCTTTGACACAGTTGACCACCTGCTGCTCCTCAGCAAATTACACTCCCTTGGCCTCCGTGATTCTGCATTATCCTGGTTCTCCTCCTACCTATCTCAGCGCACTTTCAGCGTCACTTACAACTCCACCTCCTCCTCTCCCCTTCCTCTTTCTGTTGGGGTACCCCAAGGCTCTGTCCTTGGGCCTCTCCTTTTCTCACTCTATACCTCTTCCCTGGGCCAGTTGATCACCTCCCATGGCTTCCAATACCATCTCTATGCCGATGACACACAGATCTATCTCTCCACTCCCCAACTCACCCCCACTATCTCCTCACGGATCTCAAACTTGCTGAATGACATATCGGTATGGATGTCACACCACTTCCTCAAACTTAATCTTTCTAAAACTGAGCTTGTTATATTTCCTCCTTCACGGTCTCCCTCCTGTGACTTCACCATTAATATCAACAACACAACCATTGGTCCCTCCACACATGCCAGAGTCCTGGGTGTAATCCTTGACTCTGACCTCTCCTTCAGCCCCCATATCCAATCACTGGCTAAATCCTGCCGCCTTAACCTCCGCAACATCTCCAAAATTCGACCCTTTCTGACTAATGACACTACAAAACAACGTATTCACTCTTTGATTATTTCCCGCCTCGACTATTGCAACTCTCTCCTTAATGGCCTACCCTTAAGCAGGCTATCCCCCCTTCAGTCTATTATGAATGCTGCTGCTAGACTAATACACCTCACTAATCGATTCGTGACTGCTGCTCCTCTCTGCCAATCCCTTCACTGGCTTCCCCTACCCCACCGTGTAAAATTCAAAATGCTAACCATAACATACAAGGCCATTCACAACATCGCCCCCATCTACATCACCAACCTCATCTGCAGATATCGCCCAAATCGCCCCCTCCGCTCCTCCCAGGACCTCCTGCTCTCTAGCTCCCTTGTTACCTCCTCCCATGCTCGCCTTCAGGACTTCTCCAGAGCCTCTCCCATCCTCTGGAATTCCCTGCCCCAGTATGTCCGATCAGCCCCTACCCTGTCCACCTTTAGGAGATCCTTGAAAACTCATTTATTCAGGGAAGCCTATCCCACACCCACATAACTGTCCCTGAGCCACCCCCATCAAATCATTCTTTGCAGCGATTACCTTTTGTACCACCACCCCCTCCCTTTTAGAATGTAAGCTCTACGAGCAGGGCCCTCCTGTACCTTTTGTATTGTACTGTAATTGTGTTGTCCCCCTTATACATTGTAAAGCGCTGAGTAAACTGTTGGCGCTATATAAATCTCGTATAATAATAATAATAATAATAATAATAATATATCGTCTGCAAATATACATAATTTGTGTGTAATACCTCCTACTTCAATGCCAGTTATAGTTTGGTTTGTTCTGATGTATTGGGCCATGGGTTCGAGTATAAGGGCAAATAATAAGGGAGATAATGGGCAACCCTGTCGGGTACCTCTTTCGATATTAAATGCTTCAGATTTGTATCCAGCATATTTTATATAGGCTTTGGGTTTATTATATAATGCTTTGATCCATGTTAAAAAGTGGGGTCCAAAACCCCATTTTTGTAATGAATATTGCATATATTGCCAGGATACTGTGTCAAATGCCCTCTTAATTAATATCGAGAGATAGAAAACATAAAGGGATTTTCAGTTTTTTAGCAATATGTGCCAATAACACTGCCCTGCGTATATTATCGCCTGCCTGTCTATTTGGCATGAAGCCTACTTGATCTCTATGTATTAATTTTCCTATAATGCTATTGAGGCGTTTTGCTATTATTTTTGCTAATAATTTAATATTGAGATTTAACAGAGAGATAGGCCGATAATTCACACAGGAATTATCATCAGAAAGGGGTTTTGGGATTATACAAACAATTGCCATTAGTGTTTCTTGCCGAAAAGAATGTCCATCTAGAAGTTTGTTAAAAGTTTCAGTGAGAATGGGAGAGAGTACTTCTGAGAATGTTTTATAGTATAAAGCCGAGTAGCCATCTGGGCCTGGTCTTTTGTTAAGTTTTAGGTCTTTTATGGCGTTAGCAACCTCATCTATAGTTATAGGCTCATCCAAACTGCTTTTTTGATTCTGAGATAACTCAGGTAAGTTTATTTTTGAGAAGAAGAATTCAGCTTCTGTAGGATTAAATTCATTGTTTGTCTTGTATAAAGTTGCGAGATGTGAGTGAAATTTATGGACTATTTTAACTGGATTACAAGTATAAACATTTTTTGATAATTTCAAACGTATTGGTTTGAAAGATTTGTTAGTTGAATTTAATGCCCGAGCCAAATATGTACCTGGTTTGTTTGTATTCATGTAGAAATTGTGTTTGGAGCGTTTGAGGGATTTATCAACTGACTCAGTGAGAAATAGATCGTATTCCAATCTAGATTTTTCCAGATGAGATTTTGTACTCTGAGATGGATTATCTTGAAATGATATGTAGGCTGCATTAAAATTGAGTTCTAGTTTTTTTGCTAGATTTTTGCGTTCCCGTTTAAATAGTGCCATTTGTCTTTGTATTGTACCACGCAAGACAGGCTTATGAGCTTCCCACAGTGTTATTGGGGAGATGTCTGTTGTATTATTAATTGATATGTATTCCTTTAAAGCTTGTTCAATGGCCACCTGATGTAGTGGGTGTTTGAGCATTATGTCCGGTAAGTACCACGTTGGGTCATACGCTTTTGGTATGGCTGAGGCTATAGTAGTGTATACTGCATTATGGTCAGACCACGGAATCGGAATTATATCTGATGCAATAATTTCTGGTATCATTCCTATTGTTAGAAAAATATGATCTATTCTGGTGAAGGTTTGATGAGGGTGCGAGAAATAAGTGAATTTCTTTTTCATTGGGTTACTTTCTCTCCATGAATCTACCAGATTGTATTTGGAAAGAAGTTGAGAAAAAGGTAATTTAGAGGTTATTTTGGATGGTGTAAAAGGTGATTTATCTAGAAATGGGAGAAGGACCTGGTTTGAATCCCCACACATTATCACTGTTCCTATTTTGTGTGTATTAATCACTTGTAATATATGTGAGAGGAATGGTGTAGGTTGTTTGTTAGGAGCGTAGTAGGAAATCACCGTGATTGCTGTATCCATTATATAACCCATGAGTATCAGGTATCTACCTTCTGGGTCTATAATTTCTGATGATAAGGTGAATGGTGTGGATCGGTGAAATGCAATTAGAGTTCCCCTTTGCTTGGTACAGGCAGAAGCCGTGTAAATTTGTTGATAAAAAGGAGAAATATATTTTGGAGTAGAATCTTTGGTGAAGTGTGTTTCTTGGAGGCATACTATGTGAGCCTTCTTGTTATGGAAAGTACGGAAGGCTTTGGTCCTTTTTTGAGGGACATTTATTCCCTGAACATTCAGGGAAAGTATATTCAGTGGTGCCATGGCAATAGATCAAATAGTTTTGACTTACTTTTTGTTATGCAGAGCTGACTGCGCAGATCAACCTGTGTGGACTGAAGAGATGAATAGATAGAAAAGAAACCAGTGAATTCTGGAGTAAAGAGTAAACAAAAAACATATAAGATTAAATGATACATTTTATAAATTATTTTTTGCAAGTAATCACAATTTACCCATGAAAGAGAGTAAATATTTCTCTCAGGGGAATAAGTGCCTTCGTCACACTCCCACATAATATGATTGGGAGAATGAGGAGGGCTAATGGGGGTACATGGATCTTCCACTTACAGGAGAGAAGTGCTATGTCAAAAGACATCAAAATGATGTTTCATTAATTGGAGTGCAGAATATAGTTTTTGTTGAAATTATTTATTCCAGGGTGGTTGTATATGGTTAGTCTTGCTCTAGGCTAAATAATTCAGTTAGAAAAGTACTGTTAATAACTTTGGTATTGATGAAGATAGTTTGAATTATTTTGGGATTTTAACCCTTTTAGAGTAAACAATTACATATTTTATTCATATGCAACTGTTTAGATATGTTAACTCATAAAATTGAGGTTGTATTGCTTCAGATTAGAATAAACAAAAACATAATTCTAGGGACTAGTTAGGTAATAATATATTTGTTTTAAGAAAAGAAAGAAAAAGCTTCCATTACTTCTGGATTATTGAACATATTTGTCCTAAAAAGTAATAAATCTATTGTTATTAACTGATAATATATAACTGAACAAGAATTTCCTTATTTCACTTATATATTCTAAGGCTATATGAATCAGAAGTAATAAGAAATATAACTGGAATGTAACATGATCCCACACAGTGTGTGACTATCAGAATGCAGTTACATTAAGTTAAAAATATAGGTTTTTTAAAGAGAACCATCTCTTAGTATAATAAATGAAGAGATATCAGGAATTAGGATGTCAGTCCATTGAATCTTCTTGGTCCATGGATGATGTGGCATAACGGCCTCTTTTGTGAGAATGATGATTCCCATTTTGTTCTGAAATTTTCTGGGTGCTGCCTGAAGGTGAAGATGACGCCATTCTTCTGCGTGTGGGAGAGTTGCTGCTTGTGGGTTCTGTCAGATTTAATTTTAAAAGGGTTTGTTGTAGTTCATCTGCTGATCTGCTTCTGTAAATTGTACCTTGGTAGTTAAATCTGACTGAAAAGGGGAAGCCCCATTGATACATAATGTTGTGGCGTTGCAGTTCCATTAGTTGGGGTTTCATGGATTGTCTTTTAGTAATAGTAAGTTGGGATAGGTCAGCAAAAATTTGATAATTGTGTCCTTGAAAATTAAGTTCCTTTTTTTCTCTTGCAGCAATTAGTATTTGTTCTTTCGTTCTGTAATAATGAAATTTTGTGATTATATCACGTGGGGGTCCATCTTTCTTTTTGGCTGTGAGGGCTCTGTGTACTCTGTCCAGTTCTAAACGTTCAATAGGGATATCTGGCTTTAGTTCTTGTAATAGAGCAGTAATAGTAGATTGCAGGTCTGTCACAGTTTCAGGTATTCCCCTTATGCGCAAGTTTGAACGTCTGGCTCTATTTTCGTAATCTTCAAGCTTAGTTTGAAGTATTAAATTCTCTTTTTTTAATTGTTCCAATTCTGTTATATTTTCTTGGGTTGTAATTTCAATTTCATCCATTTTTATTTCTAAGGTTGCGGTGCGGTTTCCCAGCTCTCTTATTTCTTTGGTTAGGCTTTTTGTTATTTGGTCTGAGGTTTGTTTTAAAGCCTTATGAAGCAACTTTTCAAATTGTAATAATATTTCTGGGGATACTGAGGAGGCACAAATACCTTGTGACATAAAAAACTCCAAAAAAGAGATTTTTTTCTATAAGGTGATTGATAATTAAATAAATAAATATATATATATATATATATATATATATATATATATATATATATATATATATATATATATATATATATATATATATATATATGGGGGTATATGTATAAAAAAAATGTATATTTTTACATACAGTATCTCGCAAAAGTGAGTATGCCCCTCACATTTTTGTAAATATTTTATTATATCTTTTCATGTGAGAATGCTGAAGAAATGACACTTTTCTACAATGTAAAGTAGTGAATGTACAGCTTGTATAACAGTGTAAATTTGCTGTCCCCTCAAAATAACTCAACACACAGCCATTAATGTCTAAACGTTGGCAACAAAAGTGAATACACACAAGTGAAAATGTCCAAATTGGGCCCAAAGTGTCAATATTTTGTGTGGCCACCATTATTTTCCAGCACTACCTTAACCCTCTTGGACATGGAGTTCACCAGAGCTTCACAGGTTGGCACTGGAGTCCCCTTCCACTCCTTAATTGACCACATAATGGAAATCTTGGATGTTAGAGACCTCCTCCACCTTCCGTTTGAGGATGCCCCACAGATGCTCCGTAGGGTTTAGGTCTGGAAACATGCTTAGCCAGTCCATCACCTTTAACCTCAGCTTCTTTAGCATGGCAGTGGTCGTCTTGGAGATGTGTTTGAGGTCGTTATCATGTTGGAATACTGCCCTGCGGCCTAGTCTCCGAAGGGAGGGGATCATGCTCTGCTTCAGTATGTCACAGTACATGTTGGCATTCAATGAACTATAGCTCCCCAGTGCCGGCAGCACTCATGCAGCCCCCGACCATGACACTCCCACCACCATGCTTGACTGTAGGCAAGACACACTTGTCTTTGTACTCCTCAGCTGGTTGTCGCCACGCATGCTTGACACCATCTGAACCCAATAAATTTATCTTGGTCTCATCAGACCACAGGACATGGTTCCAGTAATCCATGTCCCTACCCTGCTTGTCTTCAGCAAACTGTTTGTGGGCTTTCTTGTGCATCATCTTTAGAAGAGGCTTCCTTCTGAGACAACAGCCATGCAGACTAATTTGATTCAGCGTGCGGCATATGGTCTGAGCACTGGCAGGCTGACCCCTCACCCCTTCAACCTCTGCAGCAATGCTGGCAGCACTCATGTCTATTCCCCAAACACAACCTTTGGATATGGTGCTGAACATGTGCACTCAACTTCTTTGGTCGACCATAGCGAGGCCTGTTCTGAGTGGAACCTGTTCTGTTAAACCACTGTATGGTCTTGGCTACCATGCTGCAGCTCAGTTTCAGGGTTTTGACAATTTTCTTAAAGCTTAGGCCATCTTTATAAAGAAAAATGTTGTCTCCGCGCTCAGGATAATAGGTTGTAGCCTCCCCTAATTAGCTCCCTAAGGGGACTAACAATACTGATAATGCAAAAAAATGGGGTGTATGGCACTACCCTGATTCTATCAAAATAGGGGATACAGAAAACTGTTGATAGGAGCAGTCTCCCTGATGTGCAAAAAGTGTGCTCCCTTACCTAATTGATAGAGTTAAATAAAAATATATATGGATATCCCAGGTTTATCCACACAGAAAAATATATAAATATATGGTCACAAAAAATACATATGAATGTGTATATAAAAATAAGAATAAAAAGTTATCAAAAATATGTATAATTAATTAATTCTATATACCCATGATATACATAAAAACCTAATCACACATAAATTATGAGAGTGCTGTGAAGTCCACAAATATGAAAAAATTCCAAGTAGTGCCAAAAAATAAAATATAATAAATAAAAATAAAAATATATTCAAATTGATCAAAGTCAGTCAAAAAGTTCTTGGTGACTCTTGTGCTCAAAAATCCAAGTGACTTGTGTGCTCCCCCTTTCGGGTCCCCACTCACCAGCTCCTGTTACCCCTGCAGGGGTGATAGACATGTATGGTTATCCGTGGCTCAACAAGCCTCTGCAGCTAACTCCACCAGCTCAGATCATCCAGATCGATCCTTCAGTGCCCATATCAGAATAAAATAAATAGCAGATTCCCAAGGAATGGTCCAGGGCGAGCAGCTCAGCACAAGCTCAGGCCTCTAGGATGTGAGAAGCACTGTAGGCCTCAAGATGGTATATGGAGCCAGCCTCGGCCGGATTACTGCTGCTGGGCCAGCCAGCCAGGCACAGATATAATGACTGGATCTGAAGCAGGGGATGCCAGGGATTAAGTAGGGCAGATGTACAGGCCCACCGGGCTGTCATTTCTTCAGTTTTATCACATAAAAAGATATAATAAAATATTTACAAAAATGTGAGAGGTGTACTCACTTTTGTGAGATACTGTATATGTGAGAAGTGTCAGAACTGGGCCAGTTGGCAAGTGGTTAAAACCAAACTTAAACATTTATTATATTACAGCTCACCAATTCTTAGATGTTATTGCTATATTAGTTTCCTTTTTTTAGGGTATCTTCTATTTTCATCTGGTGATCCAGCCAGTAGGTCTGTTGTTTTTCAACAGAAAAGCTCTATTGGAGTTTCAAAGATGAGACAGACCATTTGCCACTGGCAGGGGTGCTTATATGACTGACTTTTAAGTAATGTATTATTGAAAAAAACTTTATCCCAAAAGGAAAAAAAAACTGTTTACTCTAAACCATTTAAAAATATTATCTGGAATTCAGCTTCACTTTGTTACTGTGTTTAAATCTACTACTACATCTAACACTCTCCTCCCCCAGACTGGCAATGCCGCTGTCCAAAGGTGCCCTTGTGCTCCTTCATCCAGATCGGGGACACTATAATACAGGAGGTGTGTTACTGGCCAGATCACCAGGTGAAAACACCAAAAGAAAAGTAACCAATGCAGCCATCACATCTAATGATTGGTAAGCTGCAAGTTATTACATTTTTGTTTTTGGGATTAATGCTATTATCACTGCTTCATGTGTGTGCTGGGACTGCAGTGGGGGATGGCTTCTGATTTTATGAATAGTGTAGGCATGTTTGTGTGTATGTTTATGCAATACAGTGCTGACTGTACATTTGTATTTAATGTGTAGACTGTTTGTGTGTAATGTGCAGGCTGTGTGTATGATTGTGTGTAATTTGCAGACTCTGTGTTCTTGGTGCTATTTAAATGCCTTGTCTATATTGTTGGCACTATGTAAATCACCTATAATAATAATAATAATTGTGTAATTTTCTGACTGTGTGTGTGTGTGTGTGTGTACTGCGCAGACTGTTTGTATGTTTGTTTGTTTGTTTGTAATGTGCAGATTTTGTGTAGATTTGTGCGTAAATTGCAGACTATGGGGGGATTTACTAAAACTGGTGTACACAGAATCTGGTGCAGCTGTGCATAGTAAACAATCAGCTTCTAACTTCAGCTTGTTTAATTATTTGGAAATAAAAACTAGAAGCTGATTGGTTACTATGCACATCTGTACCAGATTTTGTATGCACCCATTTTAGTTAGATCCCTTTCACACTGAGGCACTCAAAAACTGCCTATAAAACGCTAGGCGTTTTTGTGGTGCTTTTGTGGCACTTTAGCAATGTTTTTGCGGCACTAGCAGCGTGCTGCTTTGGTCATGTGACAACGTGACCTTAAAAAAAAGAGAAAAAGGAGAAGTTTTGCAGCGCTTTTGAATTGCTTTGGAAACGCTTCCAATTCATTTCAATGGACAGGGGAATTTTTGAGGCGCTTTTCAAAGTGCTCCAAACATGCCCCAAAGATGCTCCTTGCAGGACTTTTTGCACCGCCCCGCCAGCGCACCGCCCCAGTGTGAAAGCTTCCAAATGAACCATTGAACCATTGAAATGAATGCGAAGCAGTTTTCAGGTGCTATTTTTAGTGTAAAAGAGCCTAAAAAGCGCCTCAGTGTGAAAGGGGTCTAAATCCCCCCATATGTATGTGTGTGTAGAGTGTAAATTGTGTGTATGCTTGTGTGTACTATGCAGCCTGTGTGTGTACTGTCTAGACTGTGTGTATGTTTGTAATGTACAGGTTGTGTGTACCATGCGTATGTTAGTTTGTAATGTGCAGATTGTATGTAATGTGTACACTATGTGTGGATAAGTTTTGGGTTCAGTGGGAACCAATGTTAGGTCCAAATTTGTCATATTCAGAGTCTATTGAATGGCTGAACTAAATAGGGTGTTTGTCCAAGCCAGACAACTGGCTTCAGTGGAAAGTGAAATCATGAGCAGCAGTATTATTAGTATTGTACTGTGTCTGCTTCTCACTCTGGTTGTTATGGAGCATTCAAATGAACGGGTGGCATTAGCACAATGTATGGTAACATGTGGTCTAATTCATGTAGATGTGTGTTTAGTAACACAGAGCAATAGTGTGAATGAACTGAAATTTGGCTTTGGGAAAAATCACAAAAACATTTAGCACATTGTAGCACACAAAAGAAGAAAGTGATTTGGAGGGGCTTTAAATTCGCCCCAAAACATCAATGATATTTTTATATTTTGGAATAATATCATTGATGTTTTGCTTGATGATTTCCAATTGTAAATTACACCCCATGATCTCCCCGATCCGGATCTGGGCACTTTCGGATGTGAAAGGATCTGGATCCACAACCTCACGATCACCTAAAAAGAGAGGAACCCCAAAAAAAATTAGGTCTAAAAAATATGCCGCCATCCATCTCTTATCTGAGCCTGTGGTTGCAGACACTCACCTGTTGTGGTGACTAGTTCCACCACATCTTCTTCCTCCTGCTCAGCTTGTGTTGGGGGGATTTCACCTTCTTCCAGGGGGGGGGGGGGGGGCTCTGGTCTCCTCGGATGAGGGTTGTCTTCCGAGTCTTTTCTCCCCTATGTAAAACAAAAATGGCATAATTAGCACACAGATATTTAATGTCAGAACTATAAATAGGAAACATTGCTTGGAAGTGGGGTACAATTGTCAATTTTAGCAGAGTTTCAAGATGTAGCATTTTTAGTGTCCTTTGTCAACATGCAACACTTTACCTGTTTGGTACAAGCTTCACAGATGGAGACCCCCCTATAGTATACACTGGAGCACCTGTGTGGCCCCTCTAATAAAAATGGTGTTCTTGTGTCCCACACTATAGTGCTCCAGTGTCCAGATGTGAAAACAGCTGCTGAGTGTCCTCTCCTTACACACAATCTAGTTTGCATTTCATTCTAGTAACAAAGCCATCTACACAACCCAATTCTTTGAAGACAAGTATAGGGCGTCAAAATGGTGGCCAAATGCATATGGGCTAAACAATAGTATTTTATAGTTGGAACGAAAAATGTTGGATACGAACGAATAATGTGCCCATGAACATGAAAGTTGCCATTTTAAACTGTACAACAGTTCCTAAAAGCACATGGAGCAGCACGAACGTAATAAACACAAAAAGAATAGGAACACAGCACAACTACTTACTTTTTTGTAGCACTCTCTGGATCTTTCTGTACTGCTCATGTTCTCATAATTTCAGGTCCGACCACCGCTTCCTGAGCTGATCTTTCGATCGTCGTACCCCGAAATTCCGGTGCAGACTCCTGACCACTTTCGCCATGATCTTGGCCTTTCGGACATTGGGGTTGGGGTAAGGCCCATACTTTCCATCATAGTCGGCCTTCTTCAGGATGTCCACCATTTCCAACATCTCCCCAAAGGACATATTTGAGTCCTTAAATCTCCTTCTGGATCGGGACGTTTCAGGCTCCGGCCTTTCCTCCTCCTCCTCGTTGCTACAATTAGCACGCACCTGCTGTCTATCCGCCATGTGCTCTTCCCCCACTGCGCCGAACAAAAAGGGGTGGGGAATAGACTAGAAAGAACGTCAGGGGCGGGCGGAGTTATGCACATGCGCAGTGTGTATAAAGCGTAACACACGTGCGTATTACGTACGATCTGTGAGCGGAGGAAGGAGCATCGGAGACGCCGATCGTGATAACGAAGGTAAGATCTAAACTTGCGCCTATACTGCTTCGAAATGGAAGCCTATATTGTAACAAGATTAGGGGAGTTTGGCCTGACCTTAGGGTTTGTCTTGTGTTGTGTCTTGCAGAGAAAATGGATGGGTTCAACGACCACAATTTCCTCCCCCTGTTCATAGACAAGTACAGGGAGCTGCCCTGTCTGTGGCAAGTGAGACACCCCCACTATAATCACAAACAGAAGAGGCAGGCAGCGCTGGAGAAACTGCTGGAGTTGGTGAAGCCGGTGGTCCCCACAGCAACCATCCCCTATTTAAAAGCCAAAATTGGTGGCCTGAGGAGCACATATCTGAGGGAGCGCAAGAAGGTCACAGATTCCCAGAGGTCCGGAGCTGCAGCAGATGACGTTTATGTCCCCAGTCTGTGGTACTACGAGAGACTGCGATTTCTGTCAGACCACACTGAAGTCAGGGAATCCCTCTCCACTCTTCCTTCTACTCTTCCTTCCATCCCAGCTGAGGCTTCTGACGTCCAACCTGGGCCTTCCAGCCAGGAAGAAATGGAGGAGCCCAGCTGGAGTCAGGTATAGCATTATTCTACTGATTTCTAGGCAATAAATAAATGATGTTTATTAGATGTTATTATTGATCGCTAATTGCTGATAAAAAAAAGTATTTTACATATCAATAGACAGTAGTGGGCACCCAAAATTGGGACAAGAATTAAAAATCCTGGGCTCAGAAGGATAGTCTGTTATATTTGTTAACATTCAATTTGCAACAGTCAGGAGGTGAAAATTGTGTGTGATTGATAGAAATAATACCAAAACTATGTCCCTTTTTCATACACAGGAAGACCTAAGCCAGGAGGAGGTTGTGGAATGTGGCAGTCAGGAGGAGGCGGGGATTAGTGGCAGCCAGGAGGAGGCGGGGATTAGTTGCAGCCAGAAGGAGGCGGGGCTAAGTGTCAGCCAAGAGAAGCCAGGGACCAGTGGCAGCCTGACTGAGTCTCAGGTCCCTCCCCTCTGCCTGCCATATAAACGAGCCAGGAAGGCCACTCCGAGTCCCGTGCAGGATTCAGCGTTCAGGCTGATCCAGGAGGCTTCTGCGTCCCTCAGAGCCTTACCAACTCCTGAAGAGGCCTTTGCCTGCATGGCTGCCACCAAACTGCAGGGCATGCAGGAGGGTCAACGCAGGCTCTGTGAGGACCTTCTGTACAAAGTCCTACGTAAGGGGATGAGTGGGGAACTAACACCCAAGACGGATGTCATTGAGATGGACGATCCTCCTCCTCCTCCTGCTGCCACAACTCCACCGCCACAGCCACAGCGTGGAAGGAAGCGTGGAAAGAAGACAAGAGAATGATTGCCCTGGGTTCAGTCTGGTCTGACAGAAGCTGCGGTCTCTCGTATGACCACAGCCTGGGGACACAGATGTCATCTGCTGCTTTCCGGATCTCTGGGACTTCTGGACCAGACTGCCCTCCCTTAGATATGGACTCCTCAGGCCACCAATTTTGCTTAAAAAAAGTTGATGTCTGCCCTGGGGGTCCAAGGCTTCACCCACTTCTGCAGTTTCTCCAGCGTTGCCTCCCTCTTTGTTTAGTTGTGACCCCTTAATAAAATTTTTTAGATAAATTCTACTCTCCTGTGTGTGTTTTCATCCAAAAAGGACAGTTTGTTGGTGACGATTCAGGTACATTTATAACATAAAATGTGAAATTAACAAGGGACAACAGCACCAAACAATCTCCTACAGATTAAATAGAACAACATATCAATGGTGTTGTGGGAACTTGACACAAAAAACACACACAAAAATTTTCGGGAGTACAAATCAAAATCGCAAAAAAAAATACAAACACAAAAAAAGAATCTACATTAAAGCCAAAAAATATATAAAAAATATACAAAAATATGTTGTTAGATGTGAGAAATCAAAATATATTGAGGGAATCCCGATAAATAGTAAAGAAATATGTTTGTGAGAAGTGTGTGTGAATATGAGCAGCAAAACTACTATATTCTTGTCACATTATAAAGAAGAAGAGAGTGCGCTGTATTAAACCATTTTTAACATTGCAGCGTGACGAAAGTGCTGTATCCATTGCGAACGCTAAGTTTACCAGAACGAGCTGTTCCGTATTTCTTCTGAGCATGCGTGGCACTTTGTGAGTCGGAACAGGCCACACACGGTCGGAATTGACGCGATCGGATTTTGTTGTCGGAAAATTTTATCTCCTGCTCTCCAACTTTGTGTGTCGGAAAATCCGATGGAAAATGTCCGATGGAGCCCACACACGGTCGGAATTTCCGACAACACGCTCCGATCGGATATTTTCCATCGGAAAATCCAACCGTGTGTACGGGGCATTAATGTAAAACAAAAAAAACCTTTGATAATTGCAATAAATCTATAAATGGTATCTCAACAAAAGGTATTAAAACACAAATCTATTCTCTCTCCTACGTGTGCTTTCATATTTCACCAAATAAATACTCCCCACTCCATGTGTTCTTTCATTAATAGCAAGGGTCCTAAAAATATGACCTGCTGTTTGCTCAAATATTGGTACCTGCAGTTGGAAGACCATGCATGATGGGGATAGGAATCCATGTTCACTGACTCAGGGGCATCATTTTGACCACAGAAACAGGGGCACCATACCTCTAATTGACTACTGACACCAGATTTATTACTATTCCATTGACCAAGGGGCATTTATTACTCCCCATGACAAAGGAACATTTATTATTCCCACTAACCACCACTGTGGGGGCATTTTTTACACCCACTGACTACATTCCAGCCCCCAGACAGTATAATGAACCTTTGTTTTCAAAATGTGAGAACCCCTGATTACTATCCACTACAGCCACCATCCTCGCCATACAACATTTGTAAATAATAAACAGAAAATATATACAAAGAATATACAGTTTACATTCCTTGGTAAATCGTTCTTTTTTTTTTTTTTTTCTTCTATTGCCATTTTTTTCTATCTTTGGGGCTCTTTTTTGTGACTCCGGATTTTTTTATTTTTTTCTGTCCAGCATGCAGAGTAATTTTTTATTTTTTTCATTTCACCTTGTTTTTTACTGCTTGCAGAGCATTTTAGTCCAGCATGCAGAGCATTTCTTGGTGTTGAGTTTTTTTTTTCTCCAGCATGCAGAGAAATTATTATTATTATTATTATTTTTTCCTTTCTTCCCCTTTCTATTAGTGGCTCTGTTGTGTTGTTACCTGGGCTGTTTATCTCTTTAGTAGTCTAGTTTTTTAATTTAGATTTAATTTAATAGATTTCAATTTAGATTATATTGTCATATAGGTCTGGCTCTACTATTTCATATATTTTTATCTTGCATATTTTGTATTTATATATTTGTATTATTACTTTTACACTTCATTATTTGTTTTTCAGAACACAAGTTTTTGATTGTTAAGAAATGATAAGAACATGGTATTGAATTGGTTAATTAACCTGCTGACAGGGTCTGGCTAGGTTTAAATTACCAGTTCATAGAGTAAACAAACGGGCTTTGATAAAGCACAATTCATGTGTGAAACATGTAAGCCATTCCTTCCTTGCTTGTACATGTAGTGCTCTTCATGGTTTTATATGAATAAAGGCATTTGTATCTCAGTTTGGTGTGCAGCCATCCAGATTGTCCTTTTATTATAAATAGTTATTTTTGTTACTTTGTTAACCCCACCAAATTCTGGATTCACTCCATACTCACTACTAGATCAATGTATCCTCTAAATTAACAAAAGGTCAAGAGTGAAGGAGGCAGATATACCCAGCTGAAATTAAATAATCATTAACTACCCAAACAGTCTTACGGTAATGTCCTATGTGTTCACAGGGTGTGATTGGGTACTCCCCCGTAAGAAGATATCCATATTTCATCACTGTATTCTTACTCTTTTCTCTAGCACAGTTCTGCTATACCATATGAGGAGCTTAGGCATTGACTTTGCATCAAATTGCGGATGCTAAGGTGTTGGGAGAAGCATTGTTGTCTTCAGACTCACTGTGTGAATGAATAATTCACTTATCAGCCTTGGTCATCAAACCCTAGTGAAGTCTATGGGGGGTGGGGGACAACTTGAAAGTCAATTTGGTATTTTTTTTTAAAGCTAAAAGGCAAGAGATAGTAAAAATCTGGGGCCTGGGGAACTGGGTTCTGCTATGGGGAACAGGAACCAATGCAAAACATTTTTTTTTTAAATTACTGTACACAGTTGACCACAAGCTAAGCTGTATGTGGTATTATGGAGCAGAAATCAGACAGTACCAGCAACACCATATTCTGGCATCACATCATTTGTGTAATTCATTTTTTAACTCTTAAATACAACAGCGGACTCTGATTTATTCAAATTTAATTACAGAATAATGGATGCAAAAACCTGATTTTCTTTTATCAATCAGTAATAAGTCTATAGAATCGGTCTAGAATAGAGGAATTATCTGCTAAAATAAGTCTAATAGATATAGGAAAGTGGATCAATAAATAAAATAAATCTAAAGCCTTATGCTTCATGACAACTGACCAGTAGCAAAATAGTTCCATAGCATAATGTGTGAGCTTTTATTTAAGCAGTACCATACTTAGTTTTATAAAATGGCAAAACAAAGTGCAAAAATGCAAAACAATAAGGAACCACAACACTGTATCTTTATCTTTAATTATTCCCAAAATATTTTAAAAAAATAGCCCTCAGGTATGGGTTGGCTAGCATCAGGGTGGTGCACAACCACCTGAATAGGTAGCAGACAAGGCAGGTTTTGTGTTGCAATAAAAATTAGAGTGTTTGATCTGAAAGGCAATAGCCACAAATATTGTTCAGTTGCTGGGCAGTATGTAAGCATCTGAATTAGGCTGTCTTGAAATAAGCATTAGATTGTGTATTTTTAAGAGACAATAGCCACAAATGTTGTACAGTGAATTGACAGTATGCAAGAAGCTTGACTAGGCTGCAATCTAAGATGGAGAGGGGAGGCATTGTTTATCTTCAAATAAACATGAACGTGCATTATTTCAGTGATAACCAGGATTAGGGATGAGCCTCGTGTTCGAGTCGAACCCATGTTCTATTCGAACATCGTCTGTTCGCCCGTTTGCCGAATTGCGAAAGATATGGGCTGTTCGCACCAAATTCGTGTGACGCGTCATGGCCCATAATACACTGCGGCATCGCAGTGCATTGCTGGCTGATGATTGGCCAAGCATGCACTAGGATCCGCATGCTTGGCCAATCACAGCGCCGTCAGTAGAGAGAGCTGTAATTGGCCAAAGTCAGGGTGGCTTTGGCCAATTATGGCTCAGGGGGTTTAGAACACGCCCCACACTATATAAGGCCGCCTGTACGGCGGCCCTGTGTAGTGTGTTCTGGCTTGCTTAGAGAGAGAGAGAGAGACAGTGTCATTTCATTTGAGTTAGCTAGATTAGGCAGGACAGTCAGTGAGTAAGCTGCACTTACAGTGTATTGTGTATATATATGCATCCCAGGTGTTGTGTATATATATATATATATATATATATATATATATATATATATATATATATATATATACACTGTATTCCGTTTAGCTAGATCCGTTCCTGTTATCCTTCTACTGACAGGCAGGCTTGTCTTGTTACAGTATTTACAGTTACCTAAAGAAAATTGCTGGTGTTCTTTTGATCCTATTAGTACCACAGTCAGGCAGCTAGACTATTTACAGTTAGTGTAGTGCGTCCTCCTCACAGTGTTCAGTTAAAGCTACAAGTTAGTTTAGTGTGACCTCTGCACAGTGTTCAGCTAAAACTACAAGTTAGTGTAGTGCGTCCTCCTCACAGTGTTCAGCTAAAGCTACAAGTTAGTTTAGTGTGACCTCTGCACAGTGTTCAGCTAAAGCTACAAGTTAGTGTAGTGCGACCTCTGCACAGTGTTCAGCTAAAGCTACAAGTTAGTGTAGTGCATTCTCCTCACAGTGTTCAGCTAAAACAACAAGTTTGTGTAGTGCGACCTCTGCACAGTATTCAGCTAAAGCTACAAGTTAGTGTAGTGCGTCCTCCTCACAGTGTTCAGCTAAAGCTACAAGTTAGTTTAGTGTGACCTCTGCACAGTGTTCAGCTAAAGCTACAAGTTAGTGTAGTGCGTCCTCCTCACAGTGTTCAGCTAAAGCTACAAGTTAGTTTAGTGTGACCTCTGCACAGTGTTCAGCTAAAGCTACAAGTTAGTGTAGTGCGTCCTCCACACAGTGTTCAGCTAAAGCTACCTGTAGAAGGTTGGTGGTGTTTTCCTGATCCTATCACTACCGCAGTCAGCTAAATAAGCTACAAGTTAGTTTTTTGCAAGCTCTGCACAGTGTTCACCTAAAGCTACCTGTAGAAGATTGGTGGTGTTTTCCTGATCCTATCACTACCGCAGGCAGCTAAATAAGCTACAAGTTATTTTTTTGCGAGCTCTACACAGTGTTCACCTAAAGCTACCTGTAGAAGGTTGGTGGTGTTTTCCTGATCCTATCACTACCGCAGGCAGCTATATAAGCTACAAGTTAGTTTTTTGCAAGCTCTGCACAGTGTTCACCTAAAGCTACCTGTAGAAGGTTGGTGGTGTTTTCCTGATCCTATCACTACCGCAGGCAGCTAAATAAGCTACAAGTTAGTTTTTTGCGAGCTCTGCACAGTGTTCACCTGAAGCTACCTGTAGAAGGTTGGTGGTGTTTTCCTGATCCTATCACTACCGCAGGCAGCTAAATAAGCTACAAGTTAGTTTTTTGCAAGCTCTGCACAGTGTTCATCTAAAGCTACCTGTAGAAGGTTGTTGGTGTTTTCCTGATCCTATCACTACCGCAGGCAGCTAAATAAGCTACAAGTTAATTTTTTGCGAGCTCTGCACAGTGTTCAGCTAAAGCTACCTGTAGAAGGTTGGTGGTGTTCTCATACTACAGTCAGGCAGTTGATTTTGCTTCCTGCAGTATCAGTATATATATATCCCAGCTTAGTGCAGCTACAGGCCATTAGTATGTCTGGAAGGCCAACAAGGAGAGGCAGACAGTCACAAGCCAATAAAAGAGGGCAAGCAGGCTCTGTGTCTAGAGGCAATAGTGCTGGTCGTGGAGACGGTGCATCCTCATCAGCAATGTGGGACACGCTTGGCCTTTTTTTTGGCAGCTGCCCATGTTGAGCCACAACATACGGAAGACTTGGTCGAGTGGATGCCCAAGCCATCCTCATCGTACTCATCCTCTCTCACCCATGCTCAGGGTACTTTGCCTGGCAAAGCAGCTGCCAACGCGGCCTCTTCCATCGATTCAATGGCATCAGTGACTCCTTCCCTAGCCCCACCATGTACTCCTGAGGAGTCCCTCAAACTGTTTGACCACAGTGTTGGGTACATGCTCCAGGAGGATGCCCAGCGTTTAGAAGGCTCTGATGATGATATCGAGCTAAATGAAGGCAGTAACGTGAGCACGGACAGAGGGGGTGCCCAAGAAGCACAGCAATCTAGCAGTCATGCTCCCCCTGCTGCAGCATACTGCCAGGTTTGCTCCAGTGATGAGGAGGGAGGGGATGATGAGGTCACTGACTCAACGTGGGTGCCTGATAGGAGAGAGGAGGAGGCACATCACCAACGAGGCAGGATGCCCTCCAGGGGCCAGCCTAAGGGCAGCACACACTGACTGCAGCACACCCCAAAGCTTCGCATGTGTAGGGCGCTGCTGTCTCTGCGGGTTATTACAAAAGTTCTTTGGTTTGGGCCTTTTTTGAGACGAGTGCATCAGATCACACTGCTGCTATTTGCAACATATGTCTCAAGCGTATCTCGCATGGCCAAAACATCACCAGCTTGGGCACCACATGCTTGACCAGACATATGTTAACCTGCCATGCAGTTCATTGGCAAGTGTATCTAAAAGACCCACACTAAAGAACAAAGAGGACCTCTCCTTGCTCCTCATCAGCTGAGATCTCCAACCCCAGTATACCTGCAGTCCTCTCTGAGACCTGCACTGAGAGGAATGAAAGTGTAGAATTAGGTGTGTCACAGCCAAGTACTTGTGGGCAATCTGCTTTCGATACACTAAGATTGTACCAGGCAAATTTCCCTGCCCCAGCTGCTGCACCGCCGAAAGAAGTTCGCTCCCAGCCATCCACATGCCCAGCATTTGAATGCTAGCTTGGCAAAATTGCTAGCACTTCAACTGCTGCCTTTTCAGTTGGTAGACTCTGTCCCCTTCTGTGAGTTTGTGGAATGTGCGGTTCCTCAGTGGCAGGTACCCAAACACCACTTTTTCTCACGGAAGGCGATTCCGGCTCTCTACCGGCATGTGGAAGGCAATGTCCATGCCTCGCTGGACAGGGCGGTCAGCGGTAAGGTGCATATTACCGCTGACTCATGGTCCAGCAGGCATGGACAGGGACATTACCTAAGTTTCACCGTGCATTGGGTGACTCTGCTGGCAGCTGGGAAGGATGCAGGACAAGGTGCAGTAGTGTTGGAGGTTGTTCCGCCACCACACCTCCAAAATGACACTACTAATGATTCTGACACACCTCTCTCCTCCACCCCCTCCTCTTTTTCTTTCTCCATGGCCTCTTCCTGTGCTTTGTCCTCAGAACCAGCGGTGCTCCGTAGCCATTCAAGGTGCTGCGCAAGTATGCAGGCCAAAAGATGCCATGCGGTGCTTGAGCTGGTGTGCTTGGGGGACAGGAGCCACACTGGGGCAGAGGTTCTGTCAGCTCTGCAGGGGCAGGTTCAGAGGTGGTTGACGCCACACCAACTTAAGGCAGGAATGGTGGTTTACGACAATGGCTCTCTGCCCTCCGACAGCGACAAATGTCCCATGTGCCCTGTTTGGCTCACGTCCTTAACTTGATGGTGTAGCAGTTCTTGGGCAGGTACCCGGGCTTACAGGATGTCCTGAGGCAGGCCAGGAAAGTCTGTGTGCATTTCCGCTAGTCATATAATGCCAGTGATCGGCTGGCAGACCTCCAAAAGGAGTTTAACCTGCCCAAGAACCGCCTAATCTGTGACATGCCCACCAGGTCGGCCATGCTGCAGTAGCTGCACACGCAGCAGAGGGCCATTAATGAGTACCTGTGTGACTATGGCACCAGGACAGGGTCAGGGGAGCTTGTTTTTTTTTCCCCACACCAGTGGGCCATGATCAGGGATGCATGCACTTTCCTGTCACCATTTGAGGAGGCCACGAGGATGGTGAGCAGTAACAGTGCATGCATCAGTGACACTGTCCCCCTTGTCCACCTGTTAGAGCACACGCTGCGTGGAATAATGGACAGGGCACTTGAGGCAGAACAGAGGCAGAAAGAGGAGGACTTCCTTAGCTGTCAAGGCCCCCTTTATCCAGACAGTGTTCCTGCGTGCCCACCGATCACACAGGAAGAGGACGAGGAGGAGGATTGTGTCAGTATGGAGGTGGAGCCTGGCACTCAGTATCAGCAGCAGTCTTTAAGGGATCAGTCCCAAGAAACACATGGACTTGTACGTGGCTGGGAGGAGGTGGCTGCGGACCATGTCATCCTTAGTGACCCAGAGGACTCCGGACCGAATGCCTCAGCAAACCTATGCTGCATGGCCTCCCTGATCCTGCAAGGCTAGCGAAAGGATCCTCGTATTCTTGGTATTAAGGAGAAGGACCAATACTGGCTGGCAACCCTCCTTGATCCATGTTACAAGGGTAAGGTTGCGGACCTTATCTTGCCGTTGCAGAGGGAGCAGAGGATGAAACATCTTCGGGAGGCTTTGCAGAAGGGTCTGTGCAATGCGTTCCCAGAGACTGGAAGGATACAAACTCCTGTTTCTGGACAACGTGTTGCTGAGGCTTCGGTCAGTCAAAGAAGAAGCGGTGGAGAAGGTGGCCGTCTGACCGATGCATTTAGACAATTTTTTAGTCCGCAGCCCCAAGGTATGATCGGTTCCAGCAACCATCGCCAGCGTCTGTTTTACATGGTGCAGGAATACCTAAGGGCAAGATCTGACTTGGACACCTTTCTCACCGAAAATCCTCTGGGTTACTGGGTCTTGAGGATGGATCACTGGCCAGACCTTGCACAGTATGCAATTGAGCTACTGGCCTGTCCTGCATCCAGCGTTCTTTCGTAACGCACATTCAGTGCTGCTGGAGGCTTTGTACCCGATCACAGGGTGCGTCTGTCCACCGACTCGGTCGATTGACTGACCTTCATAAAAATGTATCAGTCTTGTATCATCACCAGCTACCAAGCACCTGATGCTGAAGTAACCGAATAATTTTTTTTGAAATCTCAGATCCCATCAAAGACTGCCTATGCTGATGCTGACTGTCTATCCTGAGTAATTATCCTCTTCCTCCTCAATGATCACGCTGATAGCTTGTAAGAACATTTTTGGTTCTGGGTGCCACCACCAGTGCCTAAGGCCCAATTTTTCAGCCTCTGTATAACAGGGGCATGTAATTACAATTTTTGATGCAATACTTTGCAGCAGGGCTCGTTTCTGCGTTCCAACTAGAGTATCTGTGAGGGGTTGCAGTGTTGTGGCACCAGCACCAGTGCCTAAGGCCCAATTTTTCAGCCCCTGTTTAACAGGAGCGTGTAATTACAATTTTTGATGCAATACTTTGCAGCAGGGCTCATTCCTACGTTCCAACTAGAGTATCTGTGAGGGGTTGCAGTGTTGTGGCACCAGCACCAGTGCCTAAGGCCCAATTTTTCAGCCCCTTTTCAACAGGGGCATGTAATTACAATTCCTAATCTAATATTTCACAGGAGGGCTCGTTTTTGTGCCCACCAAGAGCGAGTAAGGACTTACAGTGTTGTGGCACCAGCACCACCACAAAGGCACCAGCACCACCACAAAGGCCCAATTTTTCTGCCCCTGTTCAACAGGGGCATGTAATTACAATTCTTGATCTAATATCTTACAGCAGGGCCCTGTCAGGGCTTACAGTGTTGTGGCCACAACAACACCTAAGGCCCAAATTTCTGCTGAGTATATAGGGCAGGCCCCTACTTTCAAACATCCAACTTATAAACGACTCCTACTTGCAAACGGAAGGAGACAACAGGAAGTGAGATGAAATCTACCCCTAGGAAGGGAAATTCTCTCCTGCAAGAGTTAATATGGGAAAAACATTTCTCCTTTCCACTGATGCTTTATTGCCAATCCTTGTTTCACAAAAAACCCACATTTTCAAAAAACATTTGTCATTGGGACAAAAAGTGAGGTAAAATCTTCTGAAGAGGAGCACAGACTGCAAAACAAATGTCACAGGGGTGATAACCCTTCCCTATGTTTTCCAAAAAGCTTAAAATAGATTTTTTGGCTAGAGCTAAACACGTTAAAAATGTACCAGTTCAAAATTACAAACAGATTCTACTTAACAACAAACCTACAGTCCCTGTCTTGTTTGCACCGCCTGTATACTGCTGTTCAGAGTACAGAGCCTGTATACTGCTGTTTCCTTTTTTAATTTGGGTGCGGGGTTCCCCTTAAAGCGGGGGTCCACCTATCTATCGTTTTTTTTTTTTTGGAGTTCATTCACAAACTTTTCTTCTCATGATTATCTACTCACATGTTCTGTGTAATAAGTCCGCCTGTGTCCGATTTCGTTGTAAAGAATAACTTATAAAATTCAATGAAGGCGGTTTCCATCTTCATTGTGGGCATTTGAAGCCCACAAGCATGTATTCCCTCGATACGGTGAATGCTGTGCTCCCAGCATTCACCGAGATGTTGTGATGACGCTGTTGCACAATGCATGCTGGGAAGCCTGAGACTAGCTCCCAGTGGACTGTGTGAGGTCTGGAAGAGGCTAGAAACACACCTACTCCCATGGGAGGAAAACCAGGAAGTGCTAAGAAGATTAGAAAAAATAAGGTAATTACGGCAATTTACATTTTTTTACACAGCATGTCAGCATCTAGGCAAGGAAAAGAATGCATAGAGATAATGTTCAAAATTTGGGTGGAACCCCGCTTTAATATCCATACAAGACCCAAAGGGCCTGGTAATGGACTGGGGGGTACCCATGCCATTTGTCTCACTGATTTTCATCCATATTGCCAGGACCCGACATTACATTAAAGCCGCAAGCAGTTTTGAAATGACTTTTTTTCCTTTAAAAATGACATTTTGTGTAGGGACTGTTCTAAGCACGGGAAACATGCGCCACTTTACCGGCATACTATAGACACCCCCAGGTATGATATTAAAGGAATATTTCACTTTCTTTTTTTACTTTAAGCATCATTAAAATCACTGCTCCCGAAAAAATGGACATTTTTAAAAGTTTTTTTTGCATTGATACATGTCCCCTGGGGCAGGACCCGGGTCCCCAAACCCTTTTTAGGACAATACCATGCAAATTAGCCTTTAAAATTAGCACTTTTGATTTCGAACGTTCGAGTCCCATAGTCGTCAATGGGGTTCTAACGTTCGTGCAAATTTTTGGTCCGTTCGCAGGTTCTGGTGCAAACCGAACCGGAGGGGGTTGTTCGTCTCATCCCTAACCAGGATTTGGTAATAGAGGCAAGATAGGAAAGGTGGAGGAAGTGGGTAATGGTGACAGGTGGCAAGAGCTGGAAATAGTGGCAGCAGCAAACCAGAAGTGAAGACAAGAGCTGGTAATGGTGGCAGGCCAGCAGTTATGGCAGCTAGTAATAGTGACAGTGGCAGACAAGGAGAGATGACAGGTTTAATGGTGGCAGACTAGCAGTGGCAGAAGGAGCTGGTAATGGTGACAGGAGAGCAGAGGTGGCAGAAACAGGAAACGGTGGCTATCCAGCAGAGGTGGCAGAAGTTGGTAAAGGTGGCAGACTAGGATAGGTGGCAGGAGCTAATAATGGTGAGAGGTGGTAGGAACTGAGAGCAGGCTAGCAGAGGTGATGGAAGCTGGTAATGGTGGCAGGAGCTAATAATGGTAGCAGGTCACAAGAGGTGACATGAGTAATCTATGGTGGAAGGTACCATTTTCTATTTTGGTGGAGAATGACGAAAATACAGAAAATATATTGTTTGTAGCATCAGGGGTTTTGCAATGAATGCTAAATCAGGACTGTTAATCAAGTTGTCAAGTGTCAGGGAACAGGTGGATTAATCTCTCTGTAAAAAAAAAACACCTGCTGTGCTGAAGGCCCTGTCATACAGCACACAGGCCATGGGGCAGTCAGAAGCTTTAGCACATACTATATAAGTTCTGGCCAGTTGTACAGCCTGGACACCCAAGATTTCATTGATTCCTCATTTTAAAGAGTGTCCACATCAGCTATGGAACCCAAGTAGTCTTCAATCATATGGTTGAGGCTGTGAATGCTGCCTGCAGCTTGGCCTGTCTGTTGTTGGAAAAATTGGAGGCACATTGAGCATGAGAGTGGATCCTACCACTATCTAGAAATGTGGCCAAGATGTTCTTCCACAGCACCTTTAGGTGGTGCATTTTTGCTCACTCTGAGATAATCTGTCATCAAGTAATGGTCCTTCTCCTTCAGGCCAAAATACTGAATCCTGGGATTGGGAGTTTTATGTGGGTGGAGGCCGTTGTTTTCCTTAATTACTCTGTCGCATGCTATTGGTGGCAAATAGGGTTATTCATACTGAAGTGGCACCGCCCCATGTGACATTACTGACAGGTGCATGCTGGGTTGGTGATGTCACAAGGGGGTGCTGACTCCAAGTGATGTCGCCAGGGGGCCCCACCCCTTACTGTTATAAGAACTGTCAAACGGGAGAGACTACAGTCAGCATTTGGCCTGCTCGTCCCCCTTTTCCTGGCCTGCCAGACTGAATGCTCAGATAAGGTATCTGGTATGGATTTTGGGAGGCCCCACACCATTTGTTTTAAACCTTTTTCTATTGCCGGCAATTTTTCATTCAGCTGTCAGTGAGGTAGCTCATTAACAGCTGATGGGTGAATATCCCACTGAGCATCCCGCAAATTCGGGTGTTCGCCAAATAGGTGAACAGGCGATGTTTGGGCCAAACTTTTGCTTGGCTAAAACTGTTCCCCCAACTCCACTCCTCACTTGTGTACTTTTTTAAACATTTTTGGCAGTGGTTGTACTGGTACCTAATTATTTTGGTACTGGTTGGTGATCAGGGCACCAGTTTTGGCTAACAATTGTATTAGATGACACTGTACTGATGTGGCTGTTGACCAGGTTCTTGGTGCTGGCTTACACTGCTGACACTGTACTGGTGTGCCAACAATCAGGACACTGCTGCTGGTTTTGCTGGCACCTGTGAAACTGGTACTGGTGTGGCTAGTGATCATAACAGTGTTGCTGGCTTATACTGGCTTTGATGACCCTGTACTGGTTTGGCAATGACACTGGCATTAATTTTGCTAGCAATCATTCAGGACAGTATTGCTGGTTTCACTGGCTCTGCTGACATTGTATTGATGTAGTTAGTGATCAGAACAATGTTGATGGCTGACACTGGCTCTGGTGACACTATACTCAAGTATAAAGACACTGTGACTAGTGTGGAAATTACCAAGAGCATGTTTGTTGGCTGCGGTGGTCTGGTGATGCTGGGGCTGATGTTATCAGGAACACTGTTGCTGGTTGCAATGATCTGGCATCACTTGCACTGGTGTGGTGGCAATTAGAAACACTGTTTCTGGCCACACTGGTCTAGTGACACTGGGAAAAGTGTGGCTAGTGATCAAGGATACCATTGTTGGCTCTATAGCACTGTAAAAAAAATGCTGCTGTGATCACTGTAGGAAATACTTTATTCCCTTTCCTCTCACAGCTGATTAGTATGTGAGAGTAAATGGATCGGTGTTTATATTTGTAATTGCTGTGGTTGGGCACAGCAGTAACCTGGTACAGAACCAGTTTCATTAGCCTTGTACCATGTTCTGTGGTCTAATAAGTCCAATGGACACAGGATGCAAAGAGCATGCCCTCTAGCATGTGCACAAGCACCGTAAATGGGGGGCATTTTAAAACAACCTCCAAACCTCAAAAGACAGCTGTCCTGCCATTTTTATTAATAATAAAATGTGAGCAATGCTGGAATCCACCCCAAGTTTCACCTATTCAAATATGCATAAAGCAGTCAAAAAATGTTTTCTATATATTAACATTTTTTTTTTAAATCTCAGAACATAGTTACATAGTAGGTAAGGTTGAAAAAAGACAACAGTCCATTCAGTTCAACCTGTGTAGGTGCACGTGTGTCAGTGTCTATAATTGTTTCCCATACCCCTGTACATTTTGCTCTTTAAGATGCACATCCAAGAGTCTTTTAAAAATATCTATACTCCCCGCTGCCACCACCGATTGTGAAAGAGAGTTCCACATCCTTATTGCTCTGACAGTGAAAACCCCCCTGCCCAGTTTAAGGTTAAACTGCCTCTCCTTCAATTTCATTGTGTGGCCCCTTGTCCTCATAAATTCCCTGAGACTGAATAGTTTTTTTCCTATGCTGGGATCACCATTGAGGTATTTGTAGATTGCTTATTAGGACATCCTCTTATTAGGACGTCCTAATAAGAGGACATCTAGTCCCCTTAATAGTTTTGTTGTCTTTCTTTGGACTCTCTGTATTAAGTTTATCTAGTCTTTCCTTGAATCCGGCCTCTGTTAGCCACGAGGGTTCATTCATAATTAATAGATCTAGTAGGGCATTCTTTCTAGTTCTAGAATCCACCAATTGGGACATAAAGTTGTCCTGTAAGACATTCATGAAATGACAGACCTTTAATGAGTGAGCTGACCCCTCTTCCCAGTCAATATAGGGATAATTGAATTCTCTCATTATGATGACATTTCCCTTTCTCACTGCCATTTCTAATTGTGATAGTAGGTCCAGCTCCTCCTCCTCCTTCAGGTTGGATGGCCTATAACACACCCCCACTATTAATTTCTCATTTACTTCTTCTCTTTGAAGGTCAACCCACACTGATTCCACCTTCTCCCTTGTCCCATTCATAATATCGCTCCTCTCTACCACCCTTGCATAATTTGTATCTTCTACCTTCCCTGTCCTGCCAGCCAATCGTGTGAGCTGTCAAACCAAGTTTGTTATTCCCACAAAGTCTAAGTCCTCCTTATGTAATAGCAGCTCCAGTTCCTCTATTTTGTTAGCTAGGCTCCTAACATTTGTGCATACGCCTCTCAGTGCTGTATGAGTGCATATTATTTTTTCCTTATATTTCCTCTGGCTTCGTTTTCAATTTATCAATTTATTCTCCCTAGGATTAGAAATTACAGCTCTATTATCACTGCTGACTCTACTATTACCCTCTGTCCTTTGCTCACTGCCAGCTATTGCTTCCTCTAAACAATGTGTACATATATCATTAAAGTGCTATAGTGCAAGATTAAAAGCAGTGCAAACAATTATTTCTGTGTAAGAAAAGCATTGCTGGAAATATAAAGTGCTATTGTGCAACACTTATCAAAAGCCAAAAAAGTGTCCAAAATAGACTCAACAGTGTGGTCTCTCAATATGAAAGTCTGTTATAAAAAGCCGCAAAGTCTTCCAATACAGTGTAGTGTCCAAGGAAATATAACGCCACAGAAGTGCTTCTTAAAATTTTGTGCAGCATCCTGTGTAAACCTGTCACCACTCTCACTAAATCAAACTCACCAAAAATATAGGCTGGTCAAATTATAAACCAGCAAGTACGCCTAATAGCTCCAAGTGTAATCACTGACTCAACTCCAAGTTTGGATCCCTTCGATACCATCTCTCTCATGCAATAACACCCAACATAGAGGCTACAAAGAAGGAAGCTCCCATTGTATAAAAGTATCAACACAGGCTTTTATTTAAAATTAAATTTTCGTTTATCTCCGGTCAGAACCCAAACCGCAAGCGTGATCCGGCAAGTGTGGTGACGTCAGCATCCTTGCCCTACCCTATGCATTTTGTCATGCGACATCCTCACAATCAGATGGGATGTGGTTAATAAAATTGTGGGTATGGTCATTACATAGCAAGAAAAGATTAAATTACAATACAAAAGTTAGATGTTTAAACCTTTCATTCTTTACTAAAAATGTGTTTTTGACTATGGCCTTTGTTGAAGAGACTTCCCAAAGCTTCCTGTCCTGAAATTCAGTGAGGGGAAGTCTCCCCAGTAAAAACGCATATGGCAATTTAAAAAAAGACAGGAGATTCTAATCTAATTTTTTTTCTCAAGTGTAAATTTGCACTTATGTCTGACAAATAATTTTAACATCCAGAATAGATAGCAATAATCAATATTGTTATCAAGTGCTTTCTGTTGCCATATTGATCTTATACAAGCAGCCAGGAGAGTGAAATTTATAGTTAAAATAATTTCAGTTAACTAAAGTTATTTTAGAGGTGAATAATACACAGTCCTTTTTTACCAGGCCTGGTGTGTTTCAAAAATTGAAGGGCAAAATAAACACTCCAGTGCAGGCAACATCAAGCACTGGATCAAGATGTGATTCTAGGAGCTAATCATTAGTAAAATAGCAAAATTCAAGAACGAAAATAATACATAAGCAAAAAAAATCATAATGAAAAAAATTCATCACTCAGTCTTGTCAGCCAGTCTTGCCAACGGGGAACTAATTAAAACTTGCATTTAACTTTTTATAAAAACAGGGGTTTCGGTTGCATGCTTTTGCAAATATGGAATTTGTACAACAAGGTGACTCTGAAAATGTGCACAGAAACCAAATTCTCTGGCCAAGCAGCAGCTTTGCAAACGTGTGAGAAGTTCAAAGAAGCTAGCTGAGCCACATATGCATCAGTTACTCTATTTATTGCTTTGATTTAAGAAAAAGGTATAACATAATTTCTAAACAGAAAAATTATATCCGTAAAGGAGTGACATCCTTAATAATTGTTACTAGTTTTACAAACCACTAGAGGGCATTCTGTTAATGAGATCATTTGGATTGTTGATTAATTTAGAGCATACTAATCAGCATAACTTCCGTATTTCAGGTGGAGAATTATTTAGATAGGGTACTGAAGCTCATTTAGTTACTCAAAAGTATATATTTTTTAAATTGGCATAATTAATACCGTACTGTAGAGTGAAGGTTTTGCAGCTGGGTGAGTTAAAGTAGCAACAGTAAAGTGTAATGAACTGGAAAAAAGGCAAAGGGCTTTGCTTGCCTGATTAATTTTGTGTTTGCTGATGCTCAAGGGGCTTATGTGTGTGGTCATGTTTCTGCCCCTTCACATAGCTGAGAAAAAGAACAAAGATTTATTATGGTTCTATAAATACAAGAATTCCAATTCAAACTACTTCTTCATATGCAGTGGAGCACAGGATTGCTTAATAAAGGTTTACAGGGAAAAAGTGGTGTTCTTCCTTTCTTACTGTTCACATAGACTCAGAAAAAAAATACTTAAAAGAACTTCTACAATGTTGTGTGTGCCACTAGAGCATTTGGCAAAAAATTGCACTTAATGCAATAATAAACCTAAAACCAAAAGATTTATTTATTGTAATTTACTGATTCTTGGATAATGTGCTTTCTTCCTTTTTTATTTTTTTTTATTTTCACCTGGTCATCTGTCCAGTAAGTCTGTTATTTTTTTTAATTTCATCTAGCAGACCACACTGTCCAACAACAGATTCCTACTTCATCCCCCCTCTAGTAACAACTAATAATTTTAGATTTTCCCTCATTTTCAGTCCCAGCAACAGTGGTCAAAGAGAAAAACAGGGAAAATGAATCTCTCCAGCAGGGATACAAACTACAATAACATCTGCCGAAGATTCTAACCTTTGCTAACTCTATCCAAAAATTAAAAAAATGGCTTTAGATATCCTCTAATTATGTTATTTTAAATGTATCAAAAATGTTTTATATAGATTCCATAACTGTCATAGTTATTGCCATCTATTCTTCTTCACAATGCGTTAGCTCATACAATAAACTTGTGGTGTGGGTAAGTTTTGGGTGTTCCAATAGGTAGGTAATGACAGCCATAGGGATGCTATAACCATGAGTTTCATTCATAAGAGTTGTGCTTAGTATTGTGATGCTGTGATTGGCCCACAGCTATCACATGGTACCTGAGCCAATCACAGCAACCTGTGCCATGTGATTAGCTGTAGCTAATCACAAATCACTAGTGATCACAGCTTCCATGAATGGTTAACCCATTCCTGACAGTTGAAAACTTTGCTGTAACAATGATCTTCATTGTAACAAATTGTAAAAGAAATTATATATCACAAAAATGAGTACACCCCTCACATTTTTGTAAATATTTTATTATATCTTTCATGTGACAACACCGAAGAAATGACACTTTGCTTCAATGTAAAGTAGTGAGTGCACAGCTTGTATAATAGTGTAAATTTTCTGCCCCTTCAAAATAAGTCAACACACAGCCATTAATGTCTAAACCGCTGACAACAAAAGTGAGTACACCCCTAAGTGAAAATGCCCAAAGCGGGCCCAATTAGCCATTTTCCCTCCCCGGTGACATGTGACTCATTAGTGTTACAAGGCCCAGGTGTGAATGGGAAGCAGGTTTGTTAAATTTGGTGTTATCACTCTCACTCACTCATGCTGGTCACTGGAAGTTCAATATTAAACCTCATGGCAAAGAACTCTCTGAGGATCTGAAAAAAAGAATTGTTGCTCTACATAAAGATGGCCTAGGCTAGAAGAAGATTGCCAAGACCCTGAAACTGAGCTGCAGCACGGTGGCCAAGACCATACAGAGGTTTAACAGTACAGGTTCCACTCAGAACAGGCCTCGACATGGTTGATCTGCTCAGCATCATATCCAGAGGTTGTCTTTGGGAAATAGAGGTGTGAGTGCTGCCAGCGTTGCTGCAGAGGTTGAAGGGGGTCAGCCTGTCAGTGCTCAGACAATACACCGCACACTGCATCAAATTGGTCTGCATGGCTGTCATCCCAAAAGGAAGCCTCTTCTAAAGATGATGCACAAGAAAGCCCACAAACAGTTTGCTGAAGACAAGGCCATGGATTACTGGAACCATGTCCTGTGGTCTGATGAGACCAAGATAAACTTATTTGGTTCAGATGGTGTCAATCGTGTGTGGTGGCAACCAGGTGAGGAGTACAAAGACAAGTGTGTTTTGCCTGCAGTCAAGCATGGTGGTGGGAGTGTCATGGTCTGGGGCTGCATGAGGGCTGAGTGGCTTCACAACAGAGTTGTTGTGAAGCCACTCCTTCATTATTTTAGCTGTGTGCTTAGGGTCATTGTCTTGTTGGAAGGTAAACCTTCGGCCCAGTCTGAGGTCCTGAGCACCCATTGAGAAGGTTTTCGTCCAGGATATCCCTGTACTTGGCTGCATTCATCATTCCCTCGATTGCTACCAGTCATCCTGTCCCTGCAGTTGAAAAACACCCCCACAGCATGATGCTGCCACCACCATGCTTCACTGTTGGGACTGTATTGGACAGGTGATGAGCAGTGCCTGGTTTTCTCCATACATACCGCTTAGAATTAAGGCCAAAAAGTTCTGTCTTGGTCTCATCAGACCAGAGAATCTTATTTCTCACCATATGGAAGTCCTTCAGGTGTTTTTTTAGCAAACTCCAGGCTTTCATGTGTCTTGCACTGAGGAGAGGCTTCCATCGGGCCACTCTGCCCCGACTGGTGGATGCAGTGATGGTTGACTTTCTACAACTTTCTTCCATATCCTGACTGCATCTCTGGAGCTCAGCCACAGTGATCTTTAGGTTCTTCTTTACCTCTCTCACCAAGGCTCTTCTCCCCCGATAGCTCAGTTTGGCCGAAGGGTTCTGGCCATCCCAAACGTCTTCCATTTTAGGATTATGGAGGCCACTGTGCTCTTAGGAAGCTTAAGTGCAGCAGAATTTTTTTTTGTAACCTTGGCCAGATCGGTGCCTTGCCACAATTCTGTCTCTGAGCTCTTCAGGCAGTTCCTTTGACCTCATGATTCTCATTTGCTCTGACATGCACTGTGAGCTGTAAGGTCTTATATAGACAGGTGTGTGGCTTTCCTAATCAAGCCAATCAGTATAATCAAACACAGCTGGACTCACATGAAGGTGTAGAACCATCTCAAGGATGATCAGAAGGAGTTAAATATATAAGTGTGTCACAGCAAAGGGTCTGAATACTTAGGACCATGTGATATTTCAGTTTTTTTTTTTTTTTTAAGAAATCTGCAAAAATGTCAACAATTCTGTGTTTTTCTGTCAATATGGGGTGCTGTGTGTACATTAATGAGGAAAAAAATGAACTTAAATGATTTTAGCAAATGGCTGTAATATAACAAAGAGTGAAAAATTTAAGGGGGTCTGAATACTTTCCATCCCCACTGTATGTAGCAGAATACATTTTGGCCTACATTTATGACAACATTTGATTTTATTGGATATGTTTTATGACAGAAAGTAGAAAATATAGTTTTTTTATTCCAAATTTTCCATCATTTTTGTTTATATCACAAAAAATAAAAAACCCAGTGGTGATCAAATACCACCAAAAGATATCTCTATTTGTGTGGAAAAAAAAAATTAATTTGCGTACAGTATCGCATGACCCTGCAATTTCCACTTAAAATGGTTGTAAAGTCTCAAAAACTGTCTGTTTTTTTGTAAAATCTTTTCCAAGTAACTTTAGCTAGGAGTTCTTCTGTGCAGTCATAGGGTTTAGCCTGCTCTCACTCCCGAGCAGAATGACTCCAGTGGGCAGTGACTTTTGGTTAGCTTGTCCCATAAAGATGGTGCTCTTTTGAACACGATCTCCGGATGGTCACTCACGTATTTGCCTAAAATGGGGTCCTCATGTAGAATGTGCCAGTGTTGTTGTAGTACATTGCGTAGTTGGTAGGTTGGTTGAGAATTCTCAAGGAACGTCTCCTTAAACGTGGTTATTCCAAGTCACTCCTTCGCAAGGCCTTTAATAAAGCCTATGATCAACCTAGGAACACATTGCTTTACAAAAATAAAACCAAAGTAGATGAACATTCAACGGTTAAGTTCATTACGCAGTATTCCTATCAGCAATACCAACTACGCAATGTACTACAACAACACTATCACATTCTACATGAGGACCCCATTTTAGGCAAATACGTGAGTGACCATCCGGAGATCGTGTTCAAAAGAGCACCATCTTTACGGGACAAGCTAACCAAAAGTCACTTCATGCCCCTACAGGACCAGACTACTAACCAATTAGGGATGAGTATCTGTGGTAGTTTCCCCTTCTGTCCCTGGATTTCCATGGGCCAGAGGTTTCAACTACCTAATGGAGAGACGTTCCACCCATTTTTCTCAGCCGACTGTAACACTCAAGGGGTGGTCTATCTGATGACTTGCAAATGTGGGGTCTTTTATGTTGGCAAGACCATCCGTCACTTCTGGCAAAGAATACGAGACCATGTCTATTATTCAACTAATGGCAAAATGCTCAGTCCCATTAGTAGACATCTCGATCTTTGTCATAGATTTGATACCTCGGTTGCAACTTTTATCGCACTGGCAGTGATCACACGGGATCCAAGAGGGGGTGACTAAGACAGAAGGATACTCCAGCAGGAGGCGAAATGGATTGAACGCCTGAACGCTACACGCTGGCCAGGCATTAATGAAGTACAGTCGTACAGATTGTTTCTTAACTAGGCAATACCTGTCTTTTTCAAAACCTTTGATGGTTATGTTACATATTATTTTTGTTACTATTCTTTTCGCTCTTCTCTGGGTTCGATGATCCTTCTGTCCCCTCCCCCACCTCATCGACCCTGATTTGCTTGATCGTCTCTGAACGCACTCCAATGTTTCAAGTTCTGTTTATTTATTGTTGCATAACTTTTTATCTCATTGAACCACCTTTCTTGAATCAAAGTCACATTGAAATTATTTAGATGCCTGTATGTATTTATTGTCTAATTGAATATTTTTGAGCTTTATGCACCATGAAAGGGGGTTTATCTATCCCCCGTACATGGTTGTTACTTTCTTCATTTGGATGGTTTTGCGGGCCATGCGTTTTAGGGCCTGTAACGGGGACTTGGGCAACATTAACCTCTGGAACTCACCAGCATGCAGGTCTAACTTAGTCACATGTGCGTTCGGGTAGCCGCATTCCTCCCCGTTTGGGGATGAGTTTTGTGGCTTTAGGTACATGCCTGTGGTTACTCTCCCTCTGGCTACCCCTGTAGATTTTGTCTCCACCCCCTGGCTTTTTTTCATCTGGCCTGTGCAGTGTGTTTTCACACTGTATGTTAGGTGGTACCACTAGGGGGAGCTACCAGGCCTGCTACCAACACGGAGGTGCTCCTTCTACCTGTCCGCGTTGTTCGTAAGTGACCGGCAGTCATTGCGCACGTGCGGGCATACGGGGATGCGCGCGCAGCCTTGGTCGGCCGAGTTAGGTGTTGCACTGTGTGCACACCTGATTGGGGCGGGTACTAAAGGCTCCTAGCGTAGCGTAGTACCACGCCACTCCTGTCCATGGCGCTTTGGCGTTCAGGCAGCTCGTCTCTATCTGGTTAGCCTGGTAAGTGTCCGATCCCTCATGCCCTGTTTTGAAGCATGGTTGATTTGAATGCTCTGTTTTGTTGCATTCAGTTTCTGGGTTACCTATATAGATGACCCGATCGCATCGCTGTACAACCACACTGGGGGCCGCTTAAATCACTGCAGCTTGATTACATACATTGTATTGCTACCTTTGGGGCACTACTACAAAACTGCCCATGAGCAGTGTATACAGGATTAGTCCGGTGATTATTTTTGCGTGTAAGGTGAGATCCTTTTTATTTGTAGTATTGGCCGCACTCCTGCAGTTTCTATTGTGTGCAGTATCCAACTAATAATTTCCTCTTTCTTTCGTTAACCTTGTTGAATATGGTGGCTGTGCTGCTGGATGCCTGTACAGTTGTAGCAACTGTTGGTATAACCCATACTTTATTGTTTGCATTTAGATTTTCTACCATCCACTGCGGAAAAGCCACTTTCTGGCTGAGCTTCGCAGCAACTGAATTTTAGCGATTCACGCTCCTCTATTTTCTATTGAGGTAGGCCTCACCATATATTAGTCCATATGCCATCAGCCCCCTCCACCTTTAACCCCCCCCCTTTCTCTTACCTCTTTTTCATTCCTTTCCTTTGTTTCTCCCCTTCCCCTTTCGGTTCTTTTCCCTTTTGGTTCCCTATCTTTCCCCCCTTTTTATTTTTATTTTTATCTATTATTTTTATTTATTTATTTTTTCTTCTCCCTTTCCTTTTTTCCCCCCGCCCCCCCCCTTCCCCTTTTCCTCTCCCCCTCTCCCTCCCCGTTTCTTTTCTCCCTTTCTTCCCCCCCTTTTTTTCATCCCCTCTCACCCATTCTTGGTTTCCTCACTGCTCCCCTTCTCCCTCTCTTTGTATATTTTTTATCCATTTTTCTGTTTTTCTCATTTTTCTTTTTTCTACGCCTTCTCTGTCCAGTGCACTGGGACTGCACACTCCATTCTGGTTCCAGGCCCAAACACTGCTTGTATATACATTTTTCTACCATACACGTCCCCGCATGTGACTGCTGGTTACCATATGCTTGCTGGTCTCCAGTTCCACTGGTTTGTTGCCGCACCTTGTCCGTGAATGCTATTCCAAACGCATTTAATAGTAATGACAACTGAATATTAACATTATGCATTGTGTTCTATGTTGTATGTCCCTTTTCTCTATTTCTCCAATACAGGTGACTCAAACTGCTCCTGAAGAAGCATTCAATTGCAAAACATGTAGAGCTCTTTTTTAGTTTGTTGTCTCTTTTTACAAATAGAGGGTTTTTGGTCCCCCCTCACGAGGTGAGGGTTACCTCTCTATAGGCGGATACTTGTATGTGAGAAATTACGAGCTATGGCTCTGTTGCTACTGCAACGCCTTGTTTTTAATATATGTGTTTGTTTATTTTTGTATATTTATATTTAATAAAAACAGTTTTTTTACCTTACTTTATGACTGGTGCCTACAAAGTCCATTTTCCCACACTCTTGGGTGTAGTATTGAATATTTGTAGATTTAGGACGTTGGCACTGCTCTACCCACTAAGTCTCCACAGTCCATCCTGTGGTGAGACTTGGCGTATCTGCTTTTGTTCAAAATTGATATGGTCCAAAAATATTTAGACAGAATAAGGCACCTGGACTAAAAGTATTGAGCTCTGCCATTTTGAAGCCATTTTTTTTCAAATTTTTAGGGACTATTTAATGACTGGTATAGTACCACTGGATTGGTGAAAGGCTACTGTGGTACCTATATTTATATTTACCTATATTTAAAAAGGGGTCAAAAACTTTACCAAGTGACTATAGACCTGTTAGTTTACCTTCTATAGTTGGGAAGATACTTTCATCATCCAACATCCTTCAAGGGAGGTCAACTGGAGGACGTCGGATGACAAAATGTGTAGGGAGGGGCTTGGACGTGACAACACCACGCATGCCAGGATTATGCTCATGGCCAGGAATCATTGGTTGGAGTGAGCATAATTTCATGTTTATGTGCATTTTACTTAAGTCAGAATGTGAATTGATAAAAATTAATTTTATGGGGGGATCGTGGCTAGCCGCGGATCAGGATGGCTGACTGAGACAAGAGCTCTGCTTAACGGCAGAGGTATACGGCAACTCAGCGCTACTAGCTCTTCCCCTCTCCCTCGTTCTGTGAGGGGAAGACAGTGGGACACTGCCGGGAATGTCTCTGAGGAGAAACCCGCCACCTCCACTGCGTCGCCTCACTCAATACTTCCCCCTCATGGAGCCGCGATCTAGCCAAAATGGCACTGGCTGCTCGTCTCCCTTAGCTACTGCACACAGACAGGCTCGCAGTGACGGCGCGCAGACACAGCGGCGCTCAGAGCCCACAGACCTGAATGAACTGGAGGAGATGGACAGTCTCCGTCCTGCACCCACAAACCCTGCAGATGTCCCAAGAGATAGAGGTAAGAGGATTGCCACCTCTCCAGCTATTTCTCCCAATAAAACACCTCTGGCCAAAAGACTTCACTGTAATGCCTCAGACCACATGACTTAGGAACCCTCTTGTGTATCCACATTAGCTGCCATGCCAATCACTGACAACCCAGTATCTGAAAGCATGTTAAAATCCATGCTGCTAACATTACAACAGGATTTACACAGGGGGCTGCAGTTGTCTCTATCCCAAGTGCATGAGAGGATTGATTGCTTAGAGGAGAGAAATTACACGGTAGAGTCACACATGTCTGAAATGAGCAAAGCACATAATGAGCTCCTTGACGTGCATGACCACCACTCTGATGAGATCCAAAGAATTAACCTGAAATTTGCCGACCTTGAAGACAGGTTGAGATGAAACAACATAAAATTCAGAGGTATCCCGGAGACAGTACCCCCCAATGAGCTCAAAAAATACCTACAACAGCTCTTCTCCACCCTATTTCCGAATATTCCTCCTCGCGACATGCTCATCGATCGTGCTTATAGAATCGCAAAACTAGAACACCTTCCTGTGTAATTGCCCAGGGATGTCCTGGCCAGAATTAATTTCTTTCATATAAAAGAGCAAATTCTTTATACAGCCAGAGCCACTAAATCTCTACCTGCACCCTATTCCAAATTGTCTCTCTTCATGGATCTCTCTCCCGCCACAATGGCGCTACGCACATCATACGCACCGATCACATTAATCCTCCAAGAACGGAAAATATTCTACCGTTGGGGCTACCCCACCAAACTGTTGATCACATAAAAAACAAAAAATCATCCCAATCCTGTCACCTAAAGATGGTTACAAAAAGCTAACTGGGGCCTTCTTCCCATCTCTGCCTCATCTCCAGCCTCAAGCAACCACGCCATTTCCTCATCTCCTTCACAATCTAAACCAAACCACGCTGACAAAGGATAATCGTCATCCCAGAGGTACTTGTCCCTAGCATGGAAATACCCTACCTGAGCGACATGTACGATTCCCACCTTACCCCCAACTGAATAGTGTGCAAGGCACACTCAGGTGAACACTACCATTTACAGTTTCCTCATTCAATTTATCCTCTGATATACTTTATTTTATTTTATTTCCTTGTTGCATGTGTTTTCTGTTTCATATTTGCATAACATAAGTTACGTAGTGTGAATTACACCACAATTGTGGTGCTCTTGACATTAACATATTTGTGACTTAGCTATAATTTTCAGCTTGCAATATCCTAAAAGGCTTTCTTACCAATACATTGTATAGAGTGCTATAATCTTGTTCAAATACTCCACATACTACTCACATACTGACCTCTAAAACTTATTTACATGTCCATCAATATTACATCCATTAATGCCAAATGGCTTAATTCACCATTTAAGTGAAACCTCCTCTGGAAGGAGGCGTTTTCCCAAAACGCAGATATATTATGTGTCCAAGAAACTCATTTCTCTAAAGCCAAACCCCCCTCTTGTACACACAAAAAATATTCCCAATATTTCTTTGCAAACGCTGAGAAAAAAAATGTGGAGAAATGATAGCTATCAGCACCAAAATGTCCTTTACACTAAAAAATGTGGAAACAGATGATGATGGCAGATTCATAGTTCTCTCAGCCATTTTCAATAATCACCCCATGACTTTAGTGAACATCTATGCACCCAACACCTCCCAACGAACATTTTACAAAAAACTAAGGGATAGACTTCAGCCATACCAAAACACTCCATTGGTGCTTTGTGGTGACTTTAATGCTGTCATCGACCCCTCATTAGACTCCACAAACCCTGACAGATGCCACCTGTGTCAGCCCTTACATCATTTATAAACAATGAGGACCTATACGATCCTTGGAGATGCATGCATGACATTGAGCGTGATTACACCTTTTATTCTCCTACTAGTGGTTCCTACTCTCGGATTGATCTTTTTCTCACAAACAAAAAAATCTTATTGGCTTCCTCATAATCTCGCATAGGTATCATTACTTGGTCAGACCAAGCCCCCATATCTATTAAATTGTTCCTACACTCTCGACTGACAAACCACACCCTTTGGGAGTTGAATTCATCTCTCCTAACTAACCAACGCTATGAGCACCAGATCAAATCCAAACTTGGGAACTACTTCAAAATGAATTGTGAATCGGTTGAGGACCAATCCATGGTATGGTTGGCACACAAAGCTTTTTTATGAGGTATTCTTATCAAGTGTGGAGCTCAAGAATGCAAACGACAATCAAATGAGATAGACTCACTATTACGCCAGATCAAAATCCTAGAACAAATAAATATGGCCTCACCCAATCAAACAACCACTAATGAACTTAAACTCCAAAGATACAAACTAGGAGAAATCCTACATCGTAGGTTTTTTTCAAAATTGTATTTTTATTGGGGTATCAAAGAACAAGTACAAAATTGTAACAAAATGTACATTACACACTCAATGAAAGTGCATTATAAACAGTCATAGTAAAAAGAAAAAACAAAATAGAAAGTAACAATTATAAGTAAAAAGAAAAGTGTTCACAGAAACTAGGCACAAATGTGAATTGGGTCACTTCCCTTTGATGTACATAGTAAGCGTATTATGGATAAGACTCTAGAACCTCGAGATTAGGCTAAGTCATATAGTAGGCAAGAAAATCCATGGAAGGCGTAGATTATGTGATATAAAAACCTAATGTAGCGTTGGGTAAGGAGCACCAGATGGGGGGAGGGAGGAAGCCAAATAGACACAATCAATGTAGAATCAACATAAGAATAGGGTGTGTTTGGTAGTATGGGGGTCCCGAATTCTGAAAGATCCCATGGTTCCCATATCTTATTAAATTGAGGGATGCAGTCATGCACCAAGGCCGCCAAAAACTCCATCGTCCGAATCTCAGCCACTAAATGTAGAAATCTGGACCACGAAGGAGGTGCCTTAGATAACCAGGACAGTGGGATAAGCCTCTTGGCTGCTAATAAAATATAGGATATTAGTCTATTTGTCTTCTTAGATACACCCAAAGAAGGTAAACCCAATAGGTAATTCAAAGGATCCATCGGAAGGGACACCCCAGCCACTTTTTGTATAAGCAAATGTACATCATGCCAAAAGGGTTGGATCAAGGAGCATTGCCAAAAGATGTGGAATAAGGAACCTATGTCAGTCTCACACCTCCAACAGTGTGGCGGGACTGAGGGTTCATAATTATGAATTACATCAGGAGTTCTATACCAAAACATGAGAATCTTAATGGATGTCTCCCTCTAAGTGACACATTTGGAGGATCTGAAAGTAGAGGATCAAATCCTATCCCACATCTGTATTGTGACAGGACGGCCCACTAAGTGAGACCACCTGCTCATATAATGGTGCAAGGTTTCCGTGATTGGAGTCGACTCATGGAGGATACGGTAAATACATGAAATTAAATGTAGTTGATGGGGGCCCTGAGCACATAGGTATTCAAAAGTAGTTGGCTTATCTAGGGTCAGGGTTGGCGCTTTAGAGTGAAAAAAGTGTCTAACTTGTAGGTAAAAGTGGAAGAGATGTGATGGTATATCAAATTTTTCACTTAAAGTGTTGAAAGTATGCAGCTTCCTTGTTATGGCTTGGACCAGGTTCCAGAGCTGAAATAGATGTACATTTATCCATGGAAAAATCCTGCCTAGGGACATACTATCTGGGATGAGGGAGTTGAAAAGTACATTCACAAGAGGAGAGCAGGGGGACATAAGGGGATAGCGTTTGAGGAAATTACGCCAAATGGTTAAAGTCAATGCCATTGGGCCAGTGCAAGCGGCAGCATTAGCAGCGGAACCCGGCTAAAACTATAGTGCTTCCGAGCATACCTGATCCCGGCGCAGACGCGGTGGATGGAGCTGAGGCGGGGTGTGAGAGACCCCTCCAGCGTGCCAGCGGCCAAATGAGGAGACGCTTCGGTAGCGGCTAACGGCAGCTTCAGCAGCGGCGGTGTCAGTGAGCGTGGCGGTGGAGAGCCAGGAAGACGGAGCCATAGGGGTGGCGTGAGAGGCCTCCTCCGGAGTGTCAGTAGCAATCTAAACTGGCCGAACACAGCAGCAGCAGCAGGGCAGTGAGCGAAGTAAGCCAACAGAATCTACAACGCATTGTTGTGAAAACTGGAGAGTCGTCAAGAAGACCTCAGACATAGGTGAAAACTTTCCTGTTTTTTTCCTTTTGTTTTGCTATGTTTTGCAACGGATGATTCTTATCCCTGGTCTTTGGTTAAAGAGTTGGCTTTTGAGTGGGCCTCTGATTGATGGGGACTTGAAGAGACATAACTAAGTCTGTAATGTGAAACCCTGGCTGAATTGAAACTTGAAACTTGATGCCTCATTACCTATTGATTCTATTTATCCTATTGAAGCAACACCTGAAATAGAGGAAAATAGCATCCCCAGTCTGAGGTTCTTTTTTTCCTTTTATAATATCATAATATCATAATATTAATAGGGCCAGCGGAACTGCGGATGTAAGCTGCTTATTATAACATCAGCTGTAAGTGAGACGGCGTTGTTTTAGTGTCTGTTTACTGCCCCAAGAGCTATTGAGCCGACGCTGCGGCGGCAGAGTTAAATAGAGTGCTATCTTTGTGATACCACCTTCCTGCATGCAAAATTAGTGGACCGGGACTGTAACAATTTTATATCTCAAATCGCTAAAGGAAAAGTGTTTTTTTTTTTTTTTTTTTTTCTTTCCCTCCACCTTTTACCCCCCCCCCCTTTTTTTTTTTTCTTTTCTCTCTTCCCTTCCCCCATGGCATAATAGCATGGCTTGGAAGCGGGCAGCAGAAGAAAAATTAAACCAGCACCAGCTACAAAATCAGCCGCTTCAAGCAGGAGGCCAGGTTACACGCTCTGCAAGAAATCAGACAAATCAAGCGAAAGTCGCAGCAGCAGCTGCAGCAGCGGCTGCAACAAAGTTAGAGCGTTTTTCTAGGACATCCCTTTCACCAGTAAAATCCCAACAACCAAATCAAATGAGTACCCTGGCGAGTAGGAAAAGCCAAAGTAGCGGGCCAATATCGGCCGCAACAAGTCCACTCGCAGTACCGCCCACCAAAGGCTATGGAGCGGGAAAATTTGACGCTATAAGTGGGGACACAGAATCTAAAAGGCTACCTAATACAACTGAGGCTGGTATGGAGAGAGACCAAAGTGGAGGAGCGGAAGAGCCTTCAATGAGGGACCTCCTGTATGCGATTACTGCATGCAAGGAATCAATCTCTGGTCTGGACGTTCAGTTAAAGGGCATAAGAGAGGAATTGATAGCGATGGGCGGCAGACTGAAAGAAATGGAGGGAAGAACAACAGCCCTAGAGGAGAGATTAAGCTCTGTGGAAGACATACTATCTCCGCTCAGACAAGAATTGACAGATATGAAGAAATGCATAAAAAATCAATCAACTAAAATAGATGAACTAGAAAACAGAAACCGAAGAAACAATATAAGAGTAATAGGCATGCCTGAACGGAGCGAGGGATCTGACCCTATTGAATTTCTGGAGGGATGGATCAAGGAGACATTTGGGGCTACATCTTTTTCTCTTTTCTTTGGCATTGAACGTGCCCATCGAATCCCCATCAAATCTCGACAGGGCAAGGAGTACCCAAGACCTATAATCATGAAAATGTTCAATTTTAGAGATAAAGTGTCTTTGCTTCGGAAAGCGAGAGAAATGAGAGAAATCTTATATAGGGGAGCGCGAATTTCACTATATCAGGACTTTTCCCCGGAACTGCAAAAGCTTAGGGTGGCATACATGCCGATTAAACGTGTGCTACAGCAAAAAAAGATGGAATATGCACTACTGTATCCTGCCCGTATGAGAATAACTACAAGGAATGGGTCTTTTTTTTTTGATTCTCCCCGTAACGTGGAAGAATGGTTGGAGAACACAGAGAGAACATCACGGAATGAGGGAGAAGAGAGACTAGAGACTAATTAGAACACGGAGGGGGTTGTTTTTTTTTTTTGGGGTCCCTTTGATTTTTGACTTTTTTTTTTTTTTTCTTTTTTTTTTTTTTTTTTTGTGTTCCTCTGAGGCAATAGGGAGGGGGGAGAGAGGAGGGGAGGGTGAAATAATAAGTGACACATTAAAGAAATAAGTAAATAACACACAACACGTAAAAATGAGAAAGGGGTATAGGGTTAGATTATAAAATAGTAAAGGCTAGAATACACTAATTAAATTTTACTGAGTTGACATGATAGATTATTTTTCATACGACCACAAAAATTTAACACATGAACAGCATTAACATGGTTGAAGGAATAGGATCATAAATTAGTAAAAGTTTGATATACACTTTTTAGAATACACTGAGCTGTCACGATAAACTGTTTTGTTTATATACTATAAAAATTAGAACACATGAATAGCACTAATAAGGTCAGGGAGGGGGGGAGGGGGTGGGATAGGGACCCCTGGGGAAAGGGGGTATTGAAATGTATGGCACCGGCAAGGTATGCCAGTGCAATTTGGGGAATGAGAGTAAGTGGGAGGTCTGGAATATAGTCCCTAGGGTAGGCCCAGCTGGGCAGGGAGGGAGGGCGGGTAGCGAGGGGGGGAGGGGGTGGGGGAGACAGGAGGGTAGGGGGTGGGAAAGGGGGGGGAGTGGGGAGGGGGACAGGGGAGGTTGGGGGAGGGCGGGTGGGATACGCACAACTCAAATAAACAAAGAAAAACATCACAATCATAAGCCCATACATAAATACCTCTTACGTTCGACCACTGATGGCAATGGGATTAGGAGGAAGGTTGACAATTATTTACTACACACTGAGGGGACCCAAGGGGTAGGTAAATTTCTGAGGGATAACTGTATTTTCATCCCTTGCTCATGTTGTTGTCTTTTGCCTTATAATTATCTGAACTGGTATGATCCCCTATATGAGTAAGGAAAAGGGGAAAAGAAAGGGTTTACTCTTAATGACATGGAATGTGAGAGGGTTGAGGAATAGAGACAAGAGAAGGGCAATGTTTAGATATTTCGATAAAATGAAACCTCAGATAATTTGTTTACAAGAAACGCACCTGTGTCCCGATTCTGTCCACCTATTGCGTTCAAGGAGATACCCGACTCAGTTCCACTCTATGCACACTTCACACTCAAGGGAAGTTAGTATGGTGGTCTCCTCGGATGTCTCCTTTGAATGCATAGAACAGAGGGCGGACAAGGAAGGAAGATTTGTTTTTTTGCTATGTAAAATTAACGGACTAAAGTGCATAATTGCATCAATATATATACCCCCACCATTCTCATCAGCTCTACTTGGGTGTCTATCTCAATTTATAGCTTCACACCCAGATGTCCCGGTGCTTGCACTGGGTGATTATAATAACATCTTAGATAACTCCCAGGATAGAATGTCTCTGACACCTAGAACTATAAGACAGATAACCGGCAAGACCGCTTTTGCAGCCCTGCTCACGGAGATAGGACTTAGGGATGTATGGAGAGAGAGACACGAAGAGGATAGATGCTATTCATGCTATTCTGCAACACATAATGGCTTCTCCCGTATCGACCTGGGCTTAGGGAATGAGGCATTCCTGCAGCTAGTAGAGGACTCAGCGTATGAGCCACGCTTATTGTCTGACCACTCCCCATTTTGGGTAAGATTGGGCACCACTGGAAAGCTGGGGCGACCATTATGGAAGGTGAATCCCTACTGGTTAACTTTGTTTCCGCAGGTAGACAGTACAAGAGAGGCACTACGGGAGTTCCTGCAATTTAATAGGGGATCTGCAAGTGCTATGGTAGTATGGGATACACTTAAGGCATTCTTGAGGGGATGCCTTATTAAAGAAATTGCGGGAATTAAAACACGTTCCAGGGAATGGGAGAACAAGGTATTGGAAGAACTGAAAGAAAGGGAACAGGTATTAATAAGAGATCCATCAAAACCTAATCAAGAATCCTGGAGGGAGGTACAAGCGATATATAACTCGATCTGGTTATCAGCAGCAGAGAAGAGCAGATACTTTCAGCAACAAAGTTATTTTGAAGAAGGGGAAAACACTGGCCGCCTTCTAGCCCTTATAGCCAGAGAGCAAAGAGACCCTACTAACATCCTGGCTGTGAGGGCTAAATCTGGGAAGAGGCAGACTCTCAGCTCAGACATTTTAAGCTGCTTTCAGCAGTTCTACGGGGACTTGTATTCTAGCAAAACCAGATATACTCCGTCTGAGCTGACAGTTTCTACAAACCTGTCCGCTTCCGCAATTATCGGAGGCGGACAGGGAATTGTTAAACTGCCCAATCACATCAGCAGAACTAAGAGAAGCACTGGAGGGGACAAATCACCATAAATCACCAGGCCCAGACGGGATTCCGGCAGAGGTATACTCCCACTATAGAGAGGACCTCTTACCACCATTACTGCAGGCTATAAGGGAGGCTGAGGAATTGGGTTATCTACCGGATAGCATGCGTGAGGCAATAATTACAGTAATTTTAAAGCCTGGGAAAGATAAACTCCTATTGGACTCATATCGTCCAATTTCGCTATTAAATGCGAATGTCAAATTGTTTGCATGTGTTCTGGCTAAAAGGTTATCTCGAGTGATTGGTAAGCTGGTCCATTGTGATCAATCTGGTTTTATACCTACCCGTTCTACATCCGATAATATTAGGAGACTTTAGATGAACCTTCAGATGCCAGTGGATAATCCGGGGAGTAGGGCCATTCTGTCTCTAGACGCCTCAAAAGCGTTTGATAGTGTGGAGTGGCCCTACCTCATGGAAACACTGAAAAGAGTTGGGTTGGGAAGTAGGTTTGTAGCTTGGGTAGAGATACTCTACTCCAAACCCAGAGCCAGAATACGCATTAATAGTGATCTTTCGCCTCCATTTGAACTGCATAGGGGGACGAGACAGGGTTGCCCACTGTCTCCACTACTGTTCGCTTTGGCAATAGAGCCTTTAGCCATAAAGATCCGGAACTCAACGGAGGTGGTAGGGTTCCGTAGATACCAGAGAGAAGAAAAAATATCTTTGTACGCAGACGATGCACTTATATATCTGGGCGATATGACTTCATCTCTGCGGGCAGTGATGGAGATAGTGGGAGAATACGGCAGCTTCTCAGGCTTTGACATTAATTGGTCAAAATCAACGCTAATGCCCATAGACCAGCAGAGGGATCGACTACCGGTGGGAGCGGAACAAATAACAATAGTTGATAGCTTTAAGTATCTGGGAGTAGTGGTGTCCTCGAACCCGGCCGAGTATCTTCGGTTGAACCTGGAACCACTGCTCTCTAGACAGAAAGAAAAAAGCAACAGCTGGTGCAGGCTCCCCCTATCAGTCATAGGACGAGCAAACCTAATAAAAATGGTGTGGGCACCACAGCAACTATATGTCCTCCACAATTCACCGATATGGATACCAAAAAAATGGTTTAAGCAAATTGATACACTAATGAGGGAATTGATCTGGAAAAAAAAGGCACCTAGAATTAGCCTGGAAACACTGCAATATGAAAAGGATAGAGGAGGGCTTGCAATACCCAACTCTAAGCTGTATTTCCTGGCATCACAGCCTCAACAAATGGCAGGATGGGGTCGAAAGGGAAATGAGGACCCTACATACCAATTGGTGACCATGTCGGAACCCACGCTAGAAGCGGCCTCTCACTTGGAAATGGACTTGCCTAGTATGAAGGGGGTAGAACCAACAAGTATAAAAAGGTATGGGGGGAGGTGCGGAAATTGCTAAAAATAACAGGCGTGCTTCCATTCACGCCGATTTGGCACAACAGAAGATACCCCGAGATTCAGGGACTACAGGGCTTTACACACTGGAAAGAAAAGGGGATTCAGTTCTTCTCACAATTATACGAGGGAGAGGTGTTGAAGACATATGAACAATTATGCAGGGAATTTCACTTGAACTCGAGGGGCTTCTATCAGTACCTCCAACTGCGCCACGCGCTACAGGCACAACAAATAACACACTCTCAGACAGTACCAGCAGTAGCACTTTTGAATGAGATCTTTTTGGCAGACACAAGGAAAGGGTTAATATCAAAAATATACAAGGAGTTGCTGAGGTCAGTACAGGATCATACATTGTTAAAGTGCCGAAACAAATGGGCGGAGGATATAGGAGAGATAGAAGAAAAACAATGGGAAATGGCGCTCAAGGCTATTCCGGTGGTGTCACTCTCTGCAACCCAAAGACTGTCACAATTATTCATTCTTCATAGGGCCTACAGGACATCAGTACAGCTCTATAAATGGGGACGAGGAGACTCCCCATTGTGCCCCAAGTGCAAAGTACATAGAGGGGACTTTATTCATTTAATTTGGAGGTGCCCAAAGCTGTACAGATATTGGGACGAGGTTTCCCAGCACATTTCAAGGTTGGCGCGGGTCCCCATCCCCCTAAACCCGACGGTATACTTGCTCGGAGCCATAAATGCAAAAATGTTTCCGGGAGGAAAGTACCTCATGTTATCTAGACTGATGTACCTCGCCAGAAAACTTATTGCAAAGTACTGGATGGCCCCAACGGTACCTACAGTGAAGCAATGGATTGCCTACGTCAATTCTTTTCTCCCCAGAGAACGATTGGCCTATGGCCGCAGAAGTGGTCTGAGTAAATTCATTAAGATATGGCATCCATGGTTGGGGGATGTGGACTTGGCCCCACATCAATTGATAGTAGAGAGGCTTCAGATGTAGAGACTGAGGGGGGGAGAGGTAGAGAGGAAAAAGGAGATAGAGACACCTGAGGGGAAGGAAAGCGAGAGTAGGTTTGCAGGGGGGGGAGAAGAGAAAGGGACGGGAAGATGCCCAGTAAAATCAATGATAATATAATTAGATAAATAAGAACATTGGATAGGAGGGAAGTTAGCGGTTATTGTGTAGGTGGTGAAAGAAACATCAAAGGTAATATGAAATGTTTGTTGTGACGGAGGGGGGGGGGTGGTGTAGGGAGGGGAGGAGGGGAGGGGTGGAATAAAGTGAAAGGAAATGAAGTAATGAACTAGTAATAGAGATATGATTCTGTAAGAGAAGAAGGGTAGGAACACAAGATTAGGCTTGTATAAATCACACACTCTATATTATGTTTTTGTATTATTATAATTTATGAATGATTGAACTTATGTTTTTTCTCTTCTTTTTTTTTTTTTTCCCCTTATTGTATATCGTCAGACATAGCCCCTGCGTGGGACGATCTGGCGCTTGCTTTATATTACTATAAATTTACTGGCATATGTGCAATAAAAATGATTGAGATAAAAAAACAGTGTGGCGGGACTGAGGGTTCATAATTATGAATTACATCAGGAGTTCTATACCAAAACATGAGAATCTTAATGGATGTCTCCCTCTAAGTGACACATTTGGAGGATCTGAAAGTAGAGGATCAAATCCTATCCCACATCTGTATTGTGACAGGACGGCCCACTAAGTGAGACCACCTGCTCATATAATGGTGCAAGGTTTCCGTGATTGGAGTCGACTCATGGAGGATACGGTAAATACATGAAATTAAATGTAGTTGATGGGGGCCCTGAGCACATAGGTATTCAAAAGTAGTTGGCTTATCTAGGGTCAGGGTTGGCGCTTTAGAGTGAAAAAAGTGTCTAACTTGTAGGTAAAAGTGGAAGAGATGTGATGGTATATCAAATTTTTCACTTAAAGTGTTGAAAGTATGCAGCTTCCTTGTTATGGCTTGGACCAGGTTCCAGAGCTGAAATAGATGTACATTTATCCATGGAAAAATCCTGCCTAGGGACATACTATCTGGGATGAGAGAGTTGAAAAGTACATTCACAAGAGGAGAGCAGGGGGACATAAGGGGATAGCGTTTGAGGAAATTACGCCAAATGGTTAAAGTCAATGCCATTGGGCCAGTGCACTGGTGTTTATATATGGAATTTAAAGAAGGGGGGGCACCCCAAACCAAGGAGCATGGGTGGACTGGATAGAGTACCCCTTTCTCAATGGCAGCCCATTGGTTTGGTGCGTGTAGGGAAGTCCAAGACGTAATGGCCCTTAAATGCATGGCATGATAATATTTAGTAATGTCCGGAGCTCCCAAACCTCCTCTGGATCTAAGGGAAAACATCACGAAGCTTGCTATGCGATGGGCCTTATCATTCCATATAAATTTTAGAAAAGTCCTGTGGAGTGCTTTTAGTTGTGGAGCAGGTACAGCTACTGGGAGAGTTTCAAAATAATAGAGCAGTCTGGGTAGGATAGACATTTTTAAAACATTGATTCTGCCTAAGAGAGACAGAGGGTATTTGGTCCAGTTCGACAGAGACTTATTAATATCCAATATCACAGGAGGAAAATTAGCATTATAAAGGGAGGTATAGGAAGGGGTAAGTAGGATACCCAAGTATTTGACGGAGGTGTTACACCATTTTTAAGAATATGATTCTTTAAGTTGGGATAATAAGGGCGTTGGAATGTGTATAGAAAGGGCCTCAGTTTTGGAAGAGTTGACTTTATATCCGGAGATAGCACTAAAAGAGGTCAGTAGTTTATGTAAGGAGGGGAGCGATATCAACGGGTTAGTGATAGTAAGCAAAATGTCATCTGCAAATAATGATAATTTATATTCCCCCTGTCTCATCACCACCCCACATATGTCTGGGTGCACATAGACATAGACTCGGCTAGGGGTTCCAAGCACAAAATAAAAAGCAGTGGCGAAAGAGGACGACATTTGTCATGGGGAAGCCAGGAGACAGAAAGGATGACATTTGCACCTGTGCTGTGACAGTTGAATATAGGGCCTCTAAAGCTTTTAGAAACAGACTGCTAAAACCAAATATTTTTAAAGTGGCAAACATGTAGGGCCAACTTAGCCTGTCAAAAGCTTTCTGTGCATCTAAACTCAGAATCAATGCCGAACGAGAAGTTCTATCCAAAAGGTCTATTAGATCTATTGTACGCCGGGTGTTATCTCCCGCATGTCTACCAAGCACGAAACCCACCTGATCCCTATGTATCAGTTTGGGGATGAACCCGGACAGTCGGGAAGCGAGTATTTTAGTAAAGATTTTGTAGTCTGAATTTAGGAGGGCTATGGGCCTGTAGTTATCTGGGATAGAGGGATCCTTTCCAGGCTTAGGGATAACCGAAATGAATGAATGGGAAAAATGTGATTGCGGAGGAGTACCCTTAAAGAGGGAATCATATAAAGCTAGCATATGTGGAGATAGAATGTCAAAAAAAGATTTGTAGTAGGAGTAGGGCAGGCCATCAGGGCCGGGAGATTTGTGTAATGGGAGGCTTTTAATTATAGTTAAGAGTTCTTCAGCTGATACTGCTAATTTTAAACTCTCTAAATCTGTTGTAGATAATTTCGGTAGCTTTATATTGGAGAAAAAGGACTCAAAAATTTCCTGGATAAAGTCAAAATGGTTCTCCGGGGTCAGGCAATTATACAGTTTGCTGTAAAATTTGCCCAAAATTTTGGACATCTCACGGGGGCAGTGAGTTCTAGATCCATCTGACTGTTGAAGGAAGTCAGGGAATGAATTAAACGGTCGTGGGCAGAGCTTATTAACTAACATCCTGTGGGGTTTATTGGAGTATTCATAAAATTTTAGTTTCGTCCACAGCATGAACCTAGCTGTTTTGTCAAGTTTTGTTGATTTAATTTGTTCTCTGAGATGAATGGCTTTGCATAATTTCATCATTGTGGGACCTCCCAAAAGCCTCCGCTCAGCAGTTAATAGAGCGGACATTAAAGACTGTAGAAGTCTATTTCTATCTCTCTTCAGCTAAGAGCTTTCAGCTATACACTCACCTCAGAAAACAGTCTTATGTGCCTCCCACAGTGTAGAAACCTGAGATACTGATCCAGTGTTGCGATTTGGTAGGATGGAGTGGGATACGTGACAGGATGACAGGATTTGGTATAAGTCTGGGATAGCATAAGATCTAACATGATGGGCACATGGTCAGACCATGTAATGGGAGAAATATCCAATTCGACCACATAAGGGATAAGTGGAGCCGAGATAAAAAAGTGATCAAGGCGGGAGTACATTTTATGGGCCGGTGAATAGAACATAAATTGTTTAGCAGAGGGATGTTTTATCCTCCATGAGTCGAAGAGTCTGCATGACCTAATACATTTATGAAAGGCATTGGCTTGAGACAATATTCTCTTGGCTAGAACAGTACTAAAAAGGGTTTGTCTATCCCTAGTGGGTGACATGACCAGATTGAAGTCCCCACCAACTATCATAAAAGGTTGTGAGCGATATTGGGGGGTATCAAAAAGTTTGTTGAGGAAGTCAATCTGGCGCGTGTTTGGAGCGTATAAATTAACCAATGTAAAAGAGGCAGACAGGTATTCACATTCTAGGATAAGAAATCTCCCATGAGGATCCATGTGAGACCTCCTAACATTAACAGGGCACGATTTTCTGATCAGCATTGCCACTCCCGCCTTGTCAGTGGAGTCAGAGGCAAGAAAGGAGGTGGGGAAAAACCTTGAGGCAAATTTTAATGATCCGCTTGCCCGAAAGTGGGTTTCCTAGATCATTACCACGTCTGCGCCCGAGGCCCTGAAATCCTTCAGGGCCATCCAGTGCTTACCAATGGAGCCCAAGCCTTTCAGATTATAGGACATAATGTTCAGAGCCATGGTTGTGATCTATTTAGATAGGCTAGTGTAGAAACATTTGATAATATAAGCATTTAAGAATTAAGAAAATAAAAGTATATATACTGCAGTATATGGGTATACAAGTTGAAACCATTTCAAAATGGGGTGATAACGACCATGCAATCTCAATCTGTGAAACACATCTGTAGACATGAATAAAAAAAGTAAAAAAGAAAACCAAAAAAGAAAAAACAAAAGGAAAAAAAGAAAAAAAAGTTCAAAACTCTGTAAGCCTGAGAAAAAACAGTCTCTCAGGAAGCCCTGGGCATAGACCAGGGCCTGGTAGGGACGTGAACAGACCTCCATCTGGGGACTCTGATTGAGGAGATGAGAAGGGTCTGCTGTTCACCTTGTGCACTTGATAGAGGAAATAAAAAGGACAAAAGGACATTGAAGGAAAAAAAAAACTGTAAATCCTTAAGGAAAAGCAAAGTTAACAAGTAAACAGGTATGTTTGTCACTCAAAGTATCAAAACCTCTAGTGAATGCATCTCATGGGATGAGAAATAGTTCTACCCCCCCAAAAAAACAGGGCAGATTCAAAACTTAAGTAACCAAGACAGCAACATTGTTTCATCCAAAAATTGGGAAAAGGGGAATGCAAAGAGTAGTGAGGAATAGAACCAACAAGAAGCGTCCCGAGAGAAGTTCAGGGAGGTTGTTTAGAAGACGGCAGATGTTGAGGGGTGGAGAGGTGTTTCTTGGACTTGCCCCTAACAGGGGTCCAGATGCGAGTTGGCGTGGTTGGAGGTAAACAGGCTTGTGCGGCAAAAGGGATCATGTCATCTTCCGGAAGAGGGGGGAGACCCAGGTTTTTTAGGTAGGCCTCAGCCTCTTGCAATTCATGTAGGGAGTATTGGGCTCCCTCAGATATGGCTAGATGAAAAGGAAAACCCCAGTAGTATGGGATTTTGTGCTGTTGCAGGTGTGAAGTAAGTGGACGTAGGTTCCTCCTTTTAGCAAGAGTGATGGGAGAAAGGTCGCTAAAGATCTGTAGTTTAGCACCCTTTTACATAATTTAGGATTTATTGCATGTTGCAAGAGTTAGTGCCTCCTTACTTTCGAAGTAATGAAACCTTACCACAACATCTCTGGGTCTAGCTCCAGAGATCTATGGGCCCTATCCAAGTGCCAATCTATGTCCACCACTGAGGGAGCCAGATTGTTAAAGAGGCCTAAAAGATAGGTTCGGAGCTCAGAGTCACCCACTGTCTCCGGAATTCCTCTGAATCATAGGTTTTGCCTTCTTTCTCTGTTCTCTAAGTCCTCTTGTAGTTGTAGTTGAGAAACGGAGAGGCGTAAGGTATAGTTTTCCTCCTCGATCATTTGTACATAGTTTATCATTTCATCGAATTTGCTCTCTAGAGTGTCTGTGCGATCTCCAATTTGGGTTATTTCTCCTCTCAATTCAGCAGCTAGTTTGCTTACCTCTGCCAAAACATTGGACGTAATTTGTTGAAGTAAAAGCTGCAGTTTGGTGTCCAAAATGTCCGGGGTAAGAGTCATACTTGAGGGTGGAAGCGTGGGAGTGTGGTTCTGAGAGTTAGACAGAGAGGAGTTTGTAACATCTTCCAAATCCAGGGAGGGATCCAGCAGGGCAAAAGGGTTTGCGGAAGGATTAGAGGAAGTAGGTTGCGGTCTAGTAACATAACATTCCATGTTTTTGTTCCTCTCGCGGCCCAATCTGTGGTTTATAGTATCGTTGCTGTTGGCCAACTTTGCCCATGAGGTATGCAGAGAATTTAGTGATCAAACAGTCAGGCTTACCTCCGACACTGTAGATAACTAAAACAGCTGCACGGAGGTCTTGGTAAGCAGACAGGGGCCCTGGGTTTATTTAAGCAGCATCCTTCTTATAGGTAGTAGTGCGCTCCATTTGGTTCATCAGATCCACTTGTTTACAGCTCCACCTTCCCCCACTGTCAGTTAGAGAGGAGGGAGGCAGTCTCTGCAAGCCCCAACACACTATGAGTGTCTGTTCAGCAGAAGGAGTGGAGGGAATGCCTTTAGGGTGTATGTTGGAGTCCCAAGATGGCCACCGGCCTCCAGAGGTAGGCCGAAGCCGCGGTCTATCCTAGGGGACGGCTGCCGGATGAGTGAATACGGCCGTCCCCAGTCCCCAGAACCCTTTCGGGGAGGTAAAGACAGAGGACGCCTCCTGGGCACTCGGCTGCGGGTGGTTATGTAGAGTGTATTACTCACTGTGTCCCAGGAGAGGGTCTGTAATCCAGCCCACAGGCTGTGCCAGAGTGGAAGGCCATAGGATGCTGAGGCCGGCTGTCGGATGAACTCCCGCGGCTTCTCCGAGCTGGTAGACCGATCCGCGTGTTCCCCATAGGTAAGGCGGCCATCCAGTGTGTGGACTGTCTGTCTACCCTCCGATTTGTGGGTTCAGATGGTAAGAGCCGCTGGTCAATCTGTAGGCCCCAAGATGGTAGCGGAGGGCCCTGGTGGCAGAGGGGAAACCTCGATTTAGAAGAGGATCTGGCCGGTCAAGGTCACAAATAAACACCCAGAGCAGAGCAGCAGGGGTCTGGGATCAAAAGTATGTAGTCTGCGATTGTGGCAGCGCGAGAAGAAACAGCGGATGGCTCTAGATTGGTGCAGGCTATGAGGAGCTCAACTCGCACACGTCTCTCCAGCTGCACGTCCGGACAGGCCCCCCATACATTGTAGGTTTGACTATTAAGTCAAACGATTAAAATTACAATCATACTCACTAAGCAACAAAGCCGGAGCATTCCTGGCAAAACAGGTTAAAAAACAACAAATCCAATCAAAAATTCCCTTTCTCCTAAATCCACAAAATACATGCATGACAAACCCTTTAAACATAGCTAACACATTTGCATGCTTTTATGCCAAATTGTACAATTTACAAGACACAAACGATACCACCCCTCCACGCACCAAAGATATAAATGCTTTTCTCTCCTCTATACAGCTACCTTCAGTATCAGGGCCGGATTAATATAGGGGCTTTTGGAGCTGCAGCTCCAGGCCCCCATCATAATATAGGCCCAAACTCTCTCACCAGGGCCCGGCCGTCCGCCGCTATATAATACACTGACATTGTCCAGCAGGCAGCTGCCTTATTTATAGACCCATTGAGTCAGTCAGCTGAACAACATTTAATCACTGGCGCCGGGCCGTGGCTATCATGCAGAGCAGAGCCTCTTGCGGCGTGGGCGGTGCCAGTGAGCTGAGGCTAAGCGTGCTCCTCCCCTGGAGGTGGAGCTTGACGTCCCGGCTGGCGTGACGTCATCCAGAGACCTTCCCTGTCGTCCCGTGTGGTTCGATTGCTAAAAGAAGTGCTGTGCGGGCGGTGCTGTGAGATCCAGGAGAAGGAAGGATCTACAAAACTTCAAATAAGTAAGTAAGCGATGAGCGCTGGCCCGCTGGGGAAGTCACTGTCAGACAGATAAGTCTTAATTGTTGTGCAGAAGAAGTGTGTACCAGTACTGGCTGAAGTGGTTAACTTTTTTTTGGGGGGCACGGCTATATTAGCGCAGGCAGCCAGCCCATCTGTGCTTCTCATCAGTGCAATCATTCAGTGCCAGTGACCCTTATCAGTACCCATTAGTGCACCTCAGTGCCACCTTTCAGTGCCAGTGCCCTCTATCAGTGCATCTCATCAGTGCCCCCTTTCAGTGCTAGTGCCCTCTATCAGTGCCACCTATCATTGCAGCTCAGTGCCACCTATCAGTGCCCATCAGTGCATCTCATCAGTGCCACTTTTCCGTGCCAGTGCCCTCTATCAGTGGCATCCAATCAATGCCAGTGCCACCTATCAGTGCAGCTCATCAGTGCCCATTAATGCAGCTAAACAGTGCCACCTATCAGTGCTGCCTATAAGTGCCCATCAGTGCAGGCCATCAGTGCCGCATAATAGTGCTGCCTCATCAGTGCCACCTTATAAGAGCCCATACATGCTTCCTGTCAGTACCCATTAGTGCAGCTCATCAGTGCCACCTATCATTGACCATCAGTGCAGCTCATCAGTGCCAGTGCCACCCATCAGTGCTGCCTATAAGTGCCCAATCAATGCCACCTATCAGAGCCCATCAGTGCTGCCATCAGTGCCCATTAGTGCAGCTCGCCAGTGCCACCTATCATTGCCCATCAGTGCTGCCTATCAGTGCATCTCATCAGTGCCACCCATCAGTGCTGCCTATAAGTGCCCATCAGTGCAGGCCATTAGTGCCGCATAATAGTGCTGCCTCATCAGTGCCACCTTATCAGTGCCCATACGTGCTGCCTGTCAGTGCCGCCTATCAGAGCAGCTCATCAGTTCCAATTAGTGCAACTCATCAGTTCCAGTGCCACCTATCATTACCCATCGGTGCTGTCTATCAGTGCAGCCACATCAGCGCTGCCTTATCAATGCCCATCAGTGCTGCCTCATTGGTGCCCATCAGTGCTGCCTCATCAGTGCCACCTTATCAATGCCCATCACCATCAGTGGTGCCTCATGTCATTGGTGCCTATCAGTGCTGCATCATAAGTGAAGAAGATAAATTACTTATGGCAAAATTTTATAACAAACTAAGAGACTTTCATTAAATGTCAGTCTTTTTTTCATGTTTAGCAAAAAATAAAAACCCCAAGTGGTGTTTAAATACCACCAAAAGAAAGCTCTATTTCTGTAAAAAAAAGATAAAAATGTCATATGGGTACAGTGATGCATGACCGCACAATTGTCTTTCAAAGTGTGACAGTGCTGAAAGCTAAAAATTGGCCTGGGCAGGAAGGGGGTGAAAGTGCCCGTAGGAAAGTGGTTAAAGGATATGTTCACCTTTGGGAACATGTAACATGTTCCCACTTCAGCATCTCCCCTATCCACTGGATCTAGTGACAGCAAGAGGAGAATCTTCTCCCTGAACTCACTGTCCCTATTTAAAAAAATACGTAGGGGGTTATTTACTAAAGGCAAATATACTTTGCACTACAAGTGCAAAGTGCAGTTGAAATTGCACTGAGAGTGCACTTGGAAGTGCAGTCGCTATAGATCCAAGGCCCACCGAAATTCTCAGCCCCAGGCCCATGATGCTCTTAATCTGGCCCTGTTCAGTATCCAGCGAACAACTCACAGCCTTATCAGCCCCCTTCACCCAAAATGAAGTTCACAAAGCCATCAAAACCCTTCCCCTCCACAAAGCCCCGGGTCCAGACGAATTCCCCAATGAATACTATAAACACTTTAATGATATTTTGTCCCCTCATTTATGTACCACATATAATCACTATGCATCCTCTGGGAAAATCCCTAGGGAATCTCTGGAAGCCCTAATAGTAACACTTCCTAAACCGGGTAAATCAACAGAATCCCCAGCAAATTACAGACTCATATCCTTATTAAATACAGACACCAGAACGCCTTCTCTGCTCCTATCTCTGGAAGCAGATAAGGCGTTCAATAGAGTGCAATGGACTTACCTCAAAGCTGTCCTATGCAAATTTGGTCTATCACGACTGTTTCGGAATGCCATTCTTAGCCTATACTCATCCCCAAGTGCGAAAGTCTGGACCTCAGGCGTTGTCTCTAATCCCTTTAACATCACAAATGGCACAAGACAGGGGTTCCCACTATCCCCATTAATCTTTGCCATGATTATGGAACCCCTGGCTCAAAAGATCCGCTCCACGCCCATGGTCACAGGCATAAGTATAGGCACCACAGAACATAAAATCGGCCTATATGCAGATGATGTCATAATTGCCCTTACAAATCCAAAGCACTCTCTCCTTGAAATACAACATATCCTCGACCAATTGCCATATCTTTATATAAAATAAATCATAGTAAGTCCTTTATGCTAGCTCTTGCCTTGGATAAGCACGATGTACAATACATTACGCAGTGCTCTCCATTCTCATGGTCCCATGACTCCACCATATCATACATAGGAATCCGCCTAACCTCACCTAGTAGAACTCTCCTACACTCCAACTTAGCAGACCTCATAGAAAAGCTTAAACGTATATCCAAAGAACTACACCATCCTTTTGTGTTTTGGGTGGGTAGAATTGCTCTAGCCAAAATGTTTCTACTTCCACATATTTTATACATTTTCCGGATGTTACCTATTCCATTCTTGCCTGTGCACATAAGAACTATCCAAGCTCTTATTAATACCTTTATTGGGCAACAGAAATGCCTCAGGATAAAAAAAGCCAATCTGATGACCCAATCACGAATTAGAGGAATGGGAGCCCCGAACATATACTTATATTACTGAGCAGTTCTGCTGGATCAATTTAAAAGCTGGTGGACAAAATCTACTTAATTCATCTGGAAACAAATATAATCAGTAATACTAACCAAAGACCCAAAAGTGTTCCTTGGTACCTTACTCTTATGCCGCGTACACACGGTCGGACTTTTCAGCTACAAAAGTCCGACAGACTTTCGACAGACTTTCGATGGACTTTTGGCGGACTTTCAACAGACTTTCTAATGACCGGACTTGCCTACACACGATCACACCAAAGTTTGACGGATTTGTACGTACACCGGACTAAAATAAGGAAGTTGATAGGCAGTAGCCAATAGCTGCTCTAGCGTGGGTTTTTGTCCGTCGTACTAGCATACAGACGAGCGGATTTCTGGGTCCGGTGGAGTTACGACGTAAAGATTTGAAGCATGTTCCAAATCTAAAGTCCATCAGATTTGCGACTGGAAAAGTCAGCTGAAGGTCCGGTGAAGCCCACACACGATCAGATTGTCCGCCGGATTTGGTCCGTCGGCGTCCTTCGGACAAGTCCGGTCGAAAAGTCCGACCGTGTGTACGCAGCATTAGATTCAACGCCTGGACATTTCCCAATTACAGCCTCCTTGAGAGTATGGTCAGCTATCCCGCAGGCAATCCTGTCACATTTATCACTTAACACCATTTCACTCATCACCCCGGATATACAATTACAGTCATGGATAAATGCGGGTAGCTACACGATAGGAAACCTCTTCAATTCAACTGGCTTACTGTCCTTTGCAAATCTCCAAACCACGTATGGCCTTTCTACAAATACGTTCTATGTATACCTCAGGATTAGATCTTTGCTTACAAAAACCCATTGGATTACACAAGACACCATCTTGCACCCCCTGATGAAATTCTACGATTCTCCCAATAAACTACTGAAAGGTATCTCACACATCTATGGTCTCCTTTCACAATCATCTGGTGATTCCATCCAGAAACAAATAACTTTCTGGTCAACGCACATCACCTTAGTCCGTTCACTGAACCAATGGTACAAAGCATTATCGTTTCCCTTGAGACTCTCTTACTGTACTACACACTGGGAGTCATTGCAAAAACTCTTTCCACAATGGTATTATACTCCTATCAGACTTCTAAGATTTACACCAACACCTCACACTTGTGCTGGAGAATACTTGTACATGAATCTCCCAATGAGAGGATCGTGCATCACCAAGGCCAGGTGATCAGCTGACAAGTCCCTAGTCAATGTCTTGTGTAAAAGCCCGCGAAAAGGCAGGGTAAAGCACGTGACACTGTCATCTCCAGGAAGTACACACACTGCACAATGGGACAGCCAGACAGCAGTGAACGCCATGTCAAAAAGCCAGCGAATACGGGGGCGTGTCCACACGGCGGTCACCTGACAAGTGACCGATCCCCATGTGATGCCGACGTCAGCCCGAAGGGGCGTTTACCGGGGCACTGAAAGATCGGCACCGTGCGTCACGCTGGAACATGAGCCTACAGAGAGGGAATAACACTGGTAAACAACAAATTGGCAGTCATGTTCCCACAGCCGTAGCATATTGCAAGTTGGCTCCAGCAATGATGAGAATGGAGGGGATGATGACAATGAGGTCGCTTGCCGTGACTTGGGTGCTGGATAGAGCAGAGGAGAAAAGAGAGGGAGATGCACAACCCTAACGAGGCAGCCATCATGGAAGAGAAGAGCATATTTGCAGCTAATTGCATTGTTGCAATTTGCAAACTTTGCCTCAACCATGGCAAAAACACCAGTCATCTGGGCACCACATGCTTGACAAGGCATTTAATCATCCACCACTCAGCCAGTAGGCAAGAACACCTGAAAGCCACACAAAAGGGATGCAAATTTGCTTCTCCCCACTCCTCACCCTTTACCTTTTATGTCTACCCCCGCTATATCTCATGACCTCTCAGCAGCCTCTACTGACAGGGATAATGGTATAGCGAAGGGTGTCACAGGTCCTTGAAGCAAGTCTGCCAGCAGCACACCACCAGCTGTAAAGTTTAGCTGGCAAATTTCTCTGCCCAGCTGCTGCAGTGAAAAAGAATTAAAGTCGCTGCCACCCACATGCCCAGCTTTACAGCTCCTGCCTTTACATCTGGTGGATTCTGCTTCCTTCAGTGAATTTGCAGAATGTGCTGTACCACATTCTATACCCAGTCATTAGTTCTTTTTCCACGTAAGGCCATTCCAGCTGTATACCATCACATGGAATGTTATTGGACAAGGCAGCCAGGTCCATGTTACTGCTGACACTTGGTCCAGCAAGCATGGTCAGGCTCGATATATTTAGTTCACAGCACACTGGGTAACTTTGCTTGCAACTCAAAAGGATGCAGGACAGGGCTCGGTGCTGAAGCTTGTTTTGCCGCCAAATCTCCAGCTGGTAGTGATGATGTGAGATTTGTCAGTTCCATCCCCTCCTCCCCCTCCATGCTCTCTTCTGCTGAATTGTCCTATGAACCACCAGTACCCTTTAAGCGTTCAAGGGGCTATTAAATGAGTCAGGCTAAAAGATGCCATGCTTCAGCTGGTCTGTCTAGGGGACAGGAGCCACACCAGAGCAAAGAATGGTGGTGTGCAAAAATAGCACTAACCTCCTGTCCACCATTCAGCAGGAAAAGTTGACACATGTGCCATGCTTCTGTTGGTCAAGAGAGGAGTGGTGGAGGGTGCCGCCTCAGTAATGTATTTCAACAAAAATTTATTCCTTGACGACTTTAGTTCTTTTGATTGTTCCACTTCGGGTCACATAGAATTCAATCTTTTGCGATGTTCGAAAGTTCTGGCGCAAACCAAACTGGCGGTGTTGGGCCCTTCGCTACATTTTTGTAGAGAGCTGTCCTTTTGATATGTAAGATCATACAGCATACGGACCTACAGCACTGTTTCAAGCTGGCAAGGTCCGTACGCCGTATGGACCTGACATTCCTCACATTCCTCTCCCTGCTTTAAGCCCAGGGTCACTTCAGTGGCCCTAAGCTTATATCATAACTGTTCAGCAGACTCTGCTGAACAAAGCAATAGCTCAGATTAGTGGCTAACAAGCCGATGATCACAATTATTAACCTAAAATATGATCCCCACCCCTAACCTACAACCACTGCTGCTGTGCCTGTCGCTTCTCACCTGCTGCTTCTTGCTCTCCACTTCCCTGCACTAGCTGCTGAACTGTACCCCACCTTACTGCCCCCTTCCACCACTGCACTTGTGTCCCCCAATGCTGATTTCTCCCCCCAGCACCAATCCCCTGTATGCATTTCCTGGCTTCCCTCCTTTGCCTCTCACGCCAACAATTTCATGGGAGTTCATTGGAGTCACAGGCTAAACATAGCCCCAAAACTGCCCCCCTGATGAGACCCCCCTTAGTGCCCACCCCATCGATTCCCTGTGGCCCCCCAATGCAGCAATGCTGGCTGGCATTCCCTCCACCCCTCCCACTGGCTGCAGCTGCTGCCCGGGAGATCAAGGTCAGGATTCCTTTCCTTGAATGAAAACAGACAGTGATCACTTCTGTATTCACTGAAGAATAGTAAACTGTGTTTACTATTCTTTAGTTTGTAAATGAATGGTAGTCTCTATGTAGACTCCTATTCGTTCATCTACAGTGCAGCTCAGGCTGCAGCGAAAGGAACTGTCTCCAGTACAAATGTCTTTTTTCAGCCAGATTAAAGTGATTGTAAATGATCACCTTTTAAAACAATCCATCCTGTTTAATAAAATGAATGAAAGGAAAAACATTTAAGTATAGATATAAAAAAAACAAAAAAAATTATAAATAACTTGTTTCCCCTTTTTTTTATAAGTGATCGCATCCCCTCTGTTCTCAGCTGCAAAAGAGCTGGGGGAAAGAGACGCAGCAGCAGTACACTGAGCTTCTCAGTAAAAGGCTGTGTAGGGGGGATGTCAGGACAAGTCTGATCATTGGAGGAGAACAGACTGAGTTCCCAGCATAGCTAGTGAACTGATCATGGTGTGTTCTCCTGCTTAGTGTGGTCAGTTTTTAATAAGGCAAGCAGAGGGACTGGGAGGAACACCTGGGATTTCACACAAAGGAAGCAATACAAAGAAAACACAAGACTTTTTAATTTGAGGAAAAAGTACAGCAGGCACATATCAGGAATATGAAATGTTGGGGTAACACTTTAATTATGTAATTATGCTGCTGTCATGATCAATTCCAGGCTGAGGTGAGGGTGCAATAGCATACAAAATTATTCAGCTGTGTGGTACGAATGGAAACTGGTTTGGTATTCCCCAGTCACCATGCTGGGAAGGACCACATGTGGAACCGGCCTCAAAATTGGCAGGATAGTGAAGGCATACATGTTCCCCAGTAGGTGTAAGGGTACAGGCATTATGACATGGGATGGAGAGGAGAGAACTGCTTCACGTTTTATGTCCCCTTCCTTGGCAATCTGCTAGGAGTTGTAGCCCCCCAATGATGGGGTGATGCTGGGAGCTGTAGTCCCTCAGTGACAGGGTAATGATGGAATTTGTAGTCTGCTGGTGATGATGGGGATAATGCTGGAAGTTGTAGCCCCTTGGTGATTATTGTGGAGGTGCTGGGGGTTGTAGTCCACAGGCAGTGTGATAGATGGGGTGTAGGCAGTTGTAGCACCACGGTGATGAAGGTAATTTAAGTAAAAGTCTAAATTCCAAAAGTCCACATCTCTATACTTTTTTGCAATCAGAGACTTAAGGGCTGAAACCAAAGCATCATCATGACAGCCAAGCAACCATTATTTACAGATGGAGGGCAGCACTGGCATCCTTCGTATCATGACAGGTGTTCTGTGACTACAGGAGAAATCTCTTAAAAAAGCCACTTATTAGAAACTGCCTCACACCTAAGCTGAAGAATATATGTACCTGCTGCATAATTCTTCTACACTTTTAGTAAAAGATCTATTTCTTAGCCATCTATTGACTAGTCTCAAATATCAGTTGTCCTTTGTGTATCCATCAAGAAGTACAGCATGCGTGTAATGAGCAAAACACCCAATATCAAATATATATTATGTTTAAAAAGCTAAAATATTCCAGCAAATATTGGCACTTGTATAGTATGCATTTACAAGTAAATATTCTTAAATAACTAGGTCATGCTAGTTGGGTATATTAAAACATGTTGACGGACCAGGTGAGAGTAATATAGTTTTCTTTTGCCTCTGGCAAAACCATAAGAATTGTTTGCAACTGACTTGAAGTATGTTTGGAGTGACCTAAATCTCCAGGCAGCAGTTAATTTATATCATTTAAAGCAGTGGGCTTAAACTAAAATTTGAAATTTCTTTTACTTGTGTTTGTTGTTTAACATCTTTTGTAATCCTTAGCCTATGCTTCCTTATTTAAAGAAAAATAATGCTTTTTCACATCAAATATAACTGAAACTTTTACAGTGTCCTTTCAATCTACTGTATATTTTGCCCTTGTGAACAGTGACATAGGCTCTTAAGAACACTGGATGGTAAGAGGTGTATGCTGCTATTATAATGATATCATGACAATACATGTCAGTGAGTTTAGAAGTTATCACTGTACCAACCAAGTTAATTTAATTGTTCTCACTTGCTAGAGATTTTAGGAGTTCCTTAATGCTTGAGGACAGTATAGAACTGTGTTGCCCAACCTGTGACCCAAAGGACCCAAGCAGTACATTGGTACTATGGTACTATTTGTGCTGCCTTCAGACCACAGCGCACTTAGTGACCATTACTCATTGCTGATAGAGACTGAGACACCAGCAGATCCTGTTGGAGAGGGTTTTACCTCCCTGGAATTGACATTGATGGTATTGGTAATGCGTACGTTGTCTGGCTGTAGCTGTTAGTCTAGTTCTCACCACAGAAATGTATGGCTTAAGATGAAGATGAAGTTGCATGCTTTTGTGCTTTCATCTGGTGACCCACATGCTGGGGAACAATGATGGAGGAACTAATGACAGCTAATGTGCCCAGTTACTGCTATCTTATCAGTATTCATATAAACTTCAGTGAAGACCACCAAGGTACCAACATCCCCATAACAAGTGTAAATAAACCAACAAATAACAAAAAAGTGGGACTTTTTCCGTACCAGACACAATTACAGAATTTGTTTAATAACTTTTTATTAGTTCCAAAAAAACAAATCACATTGTTAAACCATTATAGCATAACAATGATCCTTGTAATCAAACTTCAAGTAGACACTCCAACATGTTTCACCTCTATGACTTCTTCGGGGAGACTTTATTGATTACATGAAGCTCACACTGTATTTGAGCAAAAACATAAACCGTTACAATAAAGAACTTTACAACCATCACTGCATGTTATGACAGATCATACCAGTGTGATTTTAAAACTGCCTAACCCTTTTTTTAAGACTGTCAAGTATACACAAGGAAACAAATACAGTAAACCCTTGGATTGCGAGCATAATTCGTTCCAGAAACATGCTTGTAATCCAAAGCACTTGTATATCAAAGCAAATTTCCCCATAAGAAATAATGGAAACTCAAATGATTTGTTCCACAACCATTTATTCATAGGTCCTTCATTTTATAGTCAGTATAAAAAAATTATAAAAGCAAAGCATGGCATTGCTCAGAAGCAGTATGAATACAGTCCCAAAGCATGTTATTTCCGTGGAAATACGTAGATGTCACATCAACAGACAGAGAGGAGACTCCCTAAAGGTGGATAGGGTGCTGTAATGGAACGATGGTAACAATCATGCATCCAAATTAGTGTATACCGCCACCAGAAGTGCAGGCCGCTCACCTTCATAAATGGACCCACTGAGCTAACAGGTAGGTCATTAATGCAGTCCCTTCATAAGGGTAATAATAAAGATGAGTAGGCTGGCTTCATATATGTCCTACCCTCGGTCATGCAATATCCAAATAGCATATTCATCGGCATACACAGGTCATGTTAAAACAAAGTAAAACACATAGTGCTTTCCATACAAAAAAGTCACTTCTTTATTAAATAAAAGTTACTCACAAGAGTGGCACTGAGTCCCAGTGCTGGAGTACACAGCATATACATAAAAACCAGGTAGGTGGCTGTACTGACGTTGCAAAGCCCCTCGCATGCGTATCGTCCGTGGGTAAGGACTTCCTCAGCGAATCTGATTAGGGGCCCGTGCGTCAGTTCTTTTATATCACCCTCGTACATTAAACAATCAATCTCAAACCACCCCGCCCTTCCTGCAATCATAGATTAAATGTGTGCTAGTATTTCATTGATGAATGGGATAGGAGTAGCGAAAAAGTAAAGGGCGACCTCATAGGCCAGTGGAATAGACACACACCCCCATATTCTCCTGAAACACCCACCATGACCAGCTGAATCAGCAACACATATATAAAATTTGACACTTTCGGATGGGAGGCCAGCATGCAATCACCGATCCCAGCCTAAGCTAGCATAACATCTAAGCCTATCACTTCCGGGTGGGAGGCCAGCGTACATCACCCAATCCCTGCCACTGTACCTCACAGTGTCATGCATTCGTTCCACCCCCGGCTTCAGCGTCACCACATATACAGGGATGAGTGACATGTAAATGCTGGAAGCACAGACCCACCCCCAACTCCTACGTCACACACAGATCGGGGTAAGCGCCCCAAACAGCCAGGGGAAGGTTGCTGCATAAAAGTGGGCATGATAGCCAGAAGGGATAATCATAACAAGATAGGACAGGCGACCACCCTGAAAGAAGGGGGGCCTAAAGGGGGACCAGTTAGCCAACAAGCGGGAAAAAAAACACTCAAAAGCATCCCACTTATCCCAACCAAATTTGCAACATAATAAGTGACCCCAGAAAAAAGTCATAATCTGCTGTCTAAAAGTGAAAGGCCGAGCATCTACTAATAAGTATTATAAAATGCAAACTATGCGAGAACCCAGGCTAATAAATTGGACACAATGCCTGATTTTGTAACTTCTACCGGTGGCACTAGCTACAAATTCCTTCTGTTTTTTTACATTATTTTTGGCCTTTCTGCACGCAGGGCAACGGCCGCATGCATAAAAACCATTAAGAAAGCCAAACGTCCTGTGCTGTAGTCAAGTGCTGAAGGCGGCCTTCAATCTGAAAATAGCCATCTTGAAGTTTCTGAACAGCCTGGGTAAGGGCTGAAACTTGCTGGTAAAGTGCCTCAAGGGGAGAACCAGCTCTGTCGGCCTCGCTCATGGCTGGTTTGTACTGTCAGGTACTCACCAAGGCCGAGTTGCTGAGAGAGGCTCCCCTTGCAGCTGGGCACACGATATCCTCTGGAAGTGGCACAGCGGGTATTGGGCACGAAGAAGCATGGGTCACCAGCAGGTAGCAGAGAAGCAGGAAGGTACTTCAGGTAGAACGGTGATCCGTGCAGGGTGGCTCACACTGGGCTGGAACTGTTTAGGTAGAAGCTTCCAGCAGAGTCTGGAGATGAAGACTGGAGCCGGTTCAGAGAGGAGGCTGAGGGTCAAACACAGAGGCAAAGTCCAGAAACAAGCCGGGGGTCAAACACGGGAAGTCAGGCAGAAGTAAGCAAGCTGAAGATCAAACACTGGAATCAAGGCAGAGACAAAGTCCAGGAACAGGCCGGGGGTCAAACAGGGGAAGTCAGGCAGGTAGAGGAGTCCAAGAGATAAGCTAAGGGTCAAAGCGCTGGAGAGGTTCAGGCGAGGTCAAGGTTGATCCGGGTCACAACATGCAGGCATGGGTACACAGGTTTCAGGAACAGGTTACAGGAGCTGAAAAGACAAACCAGCAATGATACCATACACAAGGCTGACTTTTATAGGCCTGCCCGGGAGACTTCCACTGTGAGCACAACGGCGCGCACATGCCTGTGCGCTTACGGCGGTACTGACATCGGTACTGAGTATAAATTTGTAAACCAACTCAACCATCTTTCAAACCAATGTGCTGTAAAGTGGCCCTAAGAAACACCCAGTAAACAAAAGGATGGTAAAGGCACTCAGGGCTCCAGGGTAAAAGAAAGTCCAACAATAATGGTGGTGGCAGAAATATGGAGGATTCTTCAACACTTATGGCAGGAGCTGACAGAAAGAAGCAATTTCTATACAGACATAAACAAAGACAAGGCGCCTCTAAGTGCAGAAGTTTACATATTTTAATATCCCCAACGGGACTAAAAACATTTACAAGATGGGATGATAAAAACGGCACATCATAGAAATGCAGTATGCAGCATTGGAAGAGGTCACGGCAGGAGGAAGTCCTCAGGCTTGTTGGTATGTAACCATTACGGATCCAGTGTCAGTTGGCGGCAAAGTGTCCTAGACGCTGAAGCGCCGGTGGAACTGACGTCATCCGAAGAGAGGAGGAAAAAGCCTGGAAGTGATGTCAGTCAGGAGAGACAGCAAACCAGCCTGGACCGCAGAGCTGGGCGGATGTGGTCATAAAAGAGGGATGCGTTTCGGAACGCTAACTGGTTCTTTATCAACCTATGACCATCAGGGTGATGGTGCACAATATATATTAACAATGGGATAGCAATGGGCGGAAACAATAATAGGGAAACAGGAAATAGACAATTTAGAATAATTTAAAATAGCGTTCTTGAAGGGAAGAAAATATTAAAAATGTGTATATGTAAAAGAGTGTATACTTGTTAATAAAACAAGACATAATAAAAACATATTTAAGAATTGTAGGAGAATTAAAAAGTGTATATATATATATATAAAAAGGGGGCAATCGATAAGATGTAAATGTGTATAAACAAATGAATAATGTAAGCTGGTGAATAGGGATAAACTTCGAGTTCGAGTCAAACTCATGTTCGCGGCAAATTCGAATACCGCGGAACACCCTTTAAAAGTCTATGGGAGAAATCAAAAGTGCTAATTTTAAAGGCTTATATGCAAGTTATTGTCATAAAAAGTGTTTGGGGACCTGGGTCCTGCCCCAGGGGACATGGATCAATGCAAAAAAAAGTTTTAAAAATGGCCGTTTTTTCAGGAGCAGTGATTTTAATAACGCTTAAAGTCAAACAATAAAAGTGTAATATCCCTTTAAATTTCGTAGCTGGGGGGTGTCTATAGTATGCCTGTAAAGGGGTGCATGTTTCCCGTGTTTAGAACAGTCTGACAGCAAAATGACATTTCGAAGGAAAAAACCCATTTAAAACTACTCGCGGCTATTGCGTTGCCGACAATACACATAGAAGTTCATTGATAAAAACGGCATGGGAATTCCCCACAGGGGAACCCCGAACCAAAATTTAAAAAAAAATGACGTGGGAGTCCCCCTAAATTCTGTACCAGGCCCTTCAGGTCTGGTATGGATATTAAGGGGAACCCTGGCCAAAATTTAAAAAAAAATGACGTGGGGTTCCCCCTAAATTCCATACCAGACCCTTCAGGTCTGGTATGGATTTTAAGGGGAACCCCGCGCCAAAAAAAAAAAAAACGGCTTGGGGTCCCCCCAAAAATCCATACCGGAGACAGAAGGAATGGATTCCCCCAAAGTGGGGTTTTTAGGCAGCACAATGACAAATGAAGTCAAAAATTGTATGAAAAGTATAACAAATTTATTTATACAAAAATGGCATGATATGAAAATTAAAATAATGAGCTCCAGTGGGAAGTATCTTAACACTAAAATTGGCTAAACATACATTGGCAGACATATATTCATAACAAGACTTGATGTCATGAACATTAAAACTGATGCGTTTCAACCCATACACTAAGGTTCTTCCTCAGAGGGTCTAAGAAAAGACAATTCAATAAGCAGCGCAGGTTACAGTGTGTAATAATAAGTCCCAAGGCACATTTAAGGAAGTCCTTTTAGCTCCGAGAATCTATTTGTGAGATGTATACGGTCCGTTGCTAGGGCAGCCTTATCAAGGGGGTGAAGCCACTCCAATATATAAAACAAGGAATAAACAAAAAAGGCACCTCTTAGTAGGATCGCAAAAATTTAATGTTACAATTACATTAGCACACTCACATATGGAGACTGTGTAGTCCGGCAGGGGTGAAGTCAGTACAGGCCATGTCCGTGCTCTCAGATGCTTAGTTCCTCACTGCTGGCGGCTGTCGTTGTGCCGGCTTCCGGGTTACGATCGTCGACCGCTGTTCAGAACGAGGCTTGGTCAGGCAGTCAGGTGGAAGGCTGGAACGCAGATGGAGTAGTGGCGCTGTACTGCTGTAAAGCAACGAGTTTCAGAGCATGCACATTGCGGTGCGCTCCTTTGTCAAGCTATGGGAGAATACTATGTTTGTGGCCTATTTATGTGCTGACCTAGCACTGCCACCTAATGGACATAATGAGTAATCTAAAAGGTAAATTTATTTAGCATCAATGAAGGGAAAGCATAGGGGTAATAGGATGTTAAAAACAGAGAATTAAAATTGAATTAAAATTGAATTAAAATTAAATTAAAATTATAATTATAATTATAACATGCAACTTGCCTTTCTTTAATTTTGTTTTCTATGTTGCACTACTTTTTGTATACTTATTACAGCTAATATATATGCATATATACCTATATATGTATGCATGCCTATATATTAATATTGCATTCAAAATGAGGGATAAAACTCTTATAATTTACAACTATGACATTGATATTATCGCATATAAAGCTTTTGATATTTATATTTATAAGTATAGAGGTGCTAGGGAACAGAATTTAAACTTATGGGATAAGATTAGGACTATTGGATGTACTATAGTCCTTATAACATGCATATACACCCATATCTAAAAAAATGCCAGTATGCATGTACAAATGCTTGACACAACATTACTAATCCTTGAAGGAAAATTTATCTACCAGGAAAAAAATTCATAAGTGATCTATTTGTATATATTTATATATAGAGATGGTATCTGTATATGCATCTGGATAATAGAGTTAGAACATTGTTAGATTACCTTATTGCTATATCTACTATGAATCTGCAGCTATTCTATTATAAGATGGTAGAGATTTCTAGTTCTTCATTGATTCCGCCTGGGTTTAACGTGTCTAAGGAATATATCCAGAAGGTCTCTTGTTCGCATATTCTACAGAATCTCTCTGCTGTAGTGAGGCTTTTGGGGATCTGCTCTATCACCCATACTTCGAGACCTTCTGTACTTTTCTTGTGGTATTCACAGAAATGGCATGGGACACTATGTTTGTCCCTTCCCCCTTCTATCTTTCTTCTGTGTTCGCCAAATCTCTACCTTACAGGGCGAATAGTGCGTCCTACATACATCAAGCCACAAGAACAACTAAGGCCATAGACCACGAAATCTGAGCCACAGTTAAAAAATTCCTCTAGCGTGTATGTTTTTCCTTTTGTGGAGAAATGTTTTTTTCCATGTTGGACAAAGTTGCAGGTTTTACACATAGCTTTTTTGCACCGAAACATGCCCTTCAATGGAATCATATGGGCCTGTGTCGGTGCAATTTCTTTGATGGATGTAAGTTTACTTGGGGCAATTTTATTTTTAATGTTAGGGGCCTTTCTATAGGTAATTTTTGTGTGGTTTGGTAAAACCGGTTTTAGATGTGGATCCTCTAAAAGGATTGGCCAGTACTTTTTAAAGATTGCCTCCATTTTAGAAAACTTAGTGTGAAACCTAGTGATGAACCGCCCGGACTGATAGGAATCTCCATCATTTTTTTCCTGAACTACAGGTATGTATTGTAAGTAATGTTTTTGTGCCTGTTTGACTAATGAGTTTGGGTAACCCTTATCCTTGAGTTTCTTCTTAAGCAAGTGACTTTGTTCCATGTAGTCAGATATTTTGGTGCAATTTCATTGCAACCGGCAAAAATGCCCCTTGGGGATATTTTGTTTCCATTTACTATAGTGACAGCTCTTGTAATGTAATAGGGAATTTCCTGCCGTGGGTTTGAAAAAGTTCTTAGTGTGTATTTCATGGCCTTCATGGTACAGATCAAGATCCAAAAAGGCTAATTTGTCTTTATCCATAACATGTGTGAAGCTGAGGCCATGTGGGTTATCATTACAATGGGAAACGAAGTCATTCACGACAACATCTGGCCCATCCCAGATGATTATAATGTCGTCTATGAAGTGACCATAGAAAATAATATGCCTCAGGAATGGATTGTTTTGCCAGATGTACCTATCTTCCCATAGTCCCATTGCCAAATTTGCGTATGAGGGCGCAAAATTAGTCCCCATAGCTGTTCCCTGTACCTGCAAATAATATTGTTCGTCAAACACAAAATAATTATGTGTCAAACAATAACTTGCACAATCCAGGATAAATGAGGCCTGTTTGTTACTCATGTATGGATCCTGAAACAGAAAATGATTAAGGGCTGCTATACCAAAAGTATGGGGGATAGAGGTACACAAGGAATTTACATCCAAAGATATCCAGATGTATTGATCTTCCCATCTATAGGATTTTAATAAATCCAAAAGGTGGGTTCCGTCACGAATATAGGACTGTAACCCTTGTGCTAAAGGTTGCAGATGATAGTCAATGTATTTTGATAGTCCTGTAGTAATACTATCCATGGCAGCAATAATTGGTCTTCCCGGTGGATTGGTCTGGTTCTTATGAATTTTTGGTATGTGATAAAAATATGGGGTCCTATAGTAGTCTCTTCGCAGAAATAAAGCTTCATTTTTGTTGATAATATTGGTTTCAATAGCACCATCTATGAGTGAATTTATTTCTATTTGGAATTCAGACAGAGGATCAGAACTTAGTTTACGATAAGTAGACCTATCTGAAAGCAAACGATTTGCTTCCTCGATATAGTCCGATCTGTTCTGGATCACGATTCCGCCGCCCTTGTCGGCGGTTTTTATGATTAGGTCTTTGTTATCGGTTAATGTTTTAAGAGCTATTTTTTTCTTTTGATGTAAGGCTACCAAGATTGGTGGTCCTTACTTCAGTACAAGCACACATTTTCTTCAACTCTGAATATACCATGTTGTAGAAAGTGGTGAGGTGTGGGCCTTTTGATTGGTATGGGAAGAACACTGATTTTGGTTTTAGTCCTGTGTGTATGACTGGTGGTGATGTGTGTAGATGTTGAGTAAAGAGATCTAATCCAGTGTATGAGTCATCATGATAAAGTTGCTCTAGCATTTCTATGGTTTCAACATCAAAGTCAAATGTTTGATCCTCACAAGGATGATCAACCCTGTCTACTGGGAGGGAACTGTTGTTATTACTACTATTTTTTGTGTTTTGGATGTGAAAATATCTATGCAATGTAAGATTTCTAACATACCTATTGAGATCTTTGAATAGGATAAATGGATCTGGTTTATTGGATGGTGAGAAGTTTAGACCGTGATTCAACAAGGAGATTTCTGCTGGGGACAAGATGTGTTTGGACAAATTAAAGATTTTGACTGTTTCTGATGTCTGTTTGCCTGTATATCTGTTTCTGCCTCTTCCCCCTCTGCATCCTCTCAGACGAACTTTCTTTTCGTCTGAATGGCTGGAGAGGGGTTCTTGGATAAAAAAGTTGGATTTTCTAAAACACTATTGGAACCAAATGTGATTGGTGTGATAACAGTATTATTGGGGGACTGTGGGATAGATGGATGAATGGAACAGCTGGAAGAAACATTAGATGCTGGACTAATAACTGTTCCAGCTGTAGAAAAAGTTGTTATAGCAGAATCTTTTTTGGAATTATGGCCCATTTTGTTTTTATTATTGGATACACATACTGGAGTACAAGTTTCCATTTCTGTTTCTTGTGGTTGGGGGGGTTCGCTGGTGGTACGAATACTGTTCTTGGAGCAGGATCGTGACCGATTGTAAAATTGATTTAGTTTTGTTAATAGTTTAACTTTTGGTGATTGGATAGGGGGTTTGACATATGATAACTGTCGTACGTTGTGACCTGTGTGGGGGGAACAATCTGGGCTACTACCTGTGTTGGGCCTCTCTGATGAAGCAGATGACAAAGGTATTACTTGGGGGAGAGGGGTTGATTGAGGTGGTTGTAAAGCCTTGTGGTGGGGTAAATTTACTCCCATTAGTGGCGGAATCGATGTTGGTTTTTTCATCCATGTGAACACCTTATTATTAGAGTAATCTTGGATATCTTGCCTAAATTTCCCTATTTTGCTATATATGAGCTCATTTTCCTGTTTTTTGGTGTTGTTTTTAAGAATATCTAACCATGGAGAGGGAATTTTTTGTCCCATGTTAATAATTTCTGTAGATAGTGCTTGCACAGTTTTTTGCAGCTGCTCAAACTTTTTCTCCCTGTGTTTGACTAATATAGTCATCCACTTCGTGGTACAGAATTCCGCCAAACTCCCCCATTGCTTGGCGTCATCTGTTTCAAGGAAGGAGCAGTTTTTTAGGATACGAAGACCCCGTGGCGAGATTCTGCTTTTTAGATATCGATTAAGGAAATACTTATCCCACCACTGTGAATTGGTGGAATGTATGAGACATTCCAGTTTTTTAAACCTCCCACATAATTTATACCGAGCATTTTTGTCCAGAGAAACATCTGGACTAAAAATGGATGGGGGTAAAAAGCTGTATAATTCCTCCAGAATACTGGATTTTAATGACTCTATTTCCATAATAAAATCCATCCTCATACAATATATAACGGCTAGGAAAATTATAAAAATAATCTGTTATACAATATGTACACATGCATGCGCACATCTATGCACATACATGTGTTGTAGAGTTGCCTGAGATATTAGGGAGTAGTCTGATATTAGGTTGTGGGTTAAAACATGTAAATACAATATATGCGGTAATATACTCAAAATATAAAAGAGTTTTTGTTAATAGGTTTAGAGTCAATCTCCAAAAAAAGGGATTTTTGGAAATAGTAAAAACAAATAAAAATTACATAGCAATGTCTAAAAATAAAAAATATATAGATTAAAGAGTATGATGTAAAACCTCAAAGAAAAGGGATATCTCTAAATAGATACTTCAAAATAATGGACAATAAATGGCATGAGTTTAAAAACACGCACTAAGGATTGCAGCCACTGAACATTTTGCTTCAAAGATACAAGAAAAGACAATTCAATAAGCAGCGCAGGTTACAGTGTGTAATAATAAGTCCCAATGCACATTTAAGGAAGTCCTTTTAGCTCAGAGAAGCTATTTGTGAGATGTATACGGTCCGTTGCTAGGGCAGCCTTATCAAGGGGGTGAAGCCAATCCAATATATAAAACAAGGAATAAACAAAAAAGGCGCCTCTTAGTAGGATCGCAAAAATTTAATGTCACAATTACATTAGCACACTCACATATGGAGACTGTGTAGTCCAGCAGGGGTGAAGTCAGTAGAGGCCATGTCCGTGCTCTCAGATGCTTAGTTCCTCACTGCTGGCGGCTGTCATTGTGCCGGCTTCCGGGTTACGATCGTCGACCGCTGTTCAGAACGAGGCTTGGTCAGGCAGTCAGGTGGAAGGCTGGAACACAGATGGAGTAGTGGCACTGTACTGCTGTAAAGCAACGCGTTTCAGAGCATGTGCATTGCAGCGCGCTTGACAAAGGAGCGCGCCTACATATATAACAGATTAACCAAATTTATTGTGGGCCATACGGGGCCACTAGGGGACTAAAGCCTCCAAATATATCACGCGTACAATGCAAACAAGGAATTTAGCCATGTTAGTGTATAGGATAAATTGATAAGGAGAATTGTGAGAGTTGTGTCATAGGTATTACATAACACTCAGTCTCTGCCATATATGATGGTAGTGAGGGAGGGCCCTGAGGAAATGCTGCTAAAGTTCTTTGATCACATCAACAAAAACAGACATAATTTAAAATTTACTATGACGTATGACCGCGACCAAATGATCTTCTTGGATGTACAACTGAAGCGTACTCCTGAAGGCAAAATCTCCAGTACCTTGTTTTTAGCAAAAGCACTGCAGGAAATACAATCCTGCATGCGGACAGCTTTCATCCTACCACTCTAAAGAACTCTATTCCATATGGGCAGTACCTGCGGTTGCGCAGGAACTGTTCCGATGAGGTTCTTTTTAAGCAAGAAGCACAGAATTTGCAAACTAGACTGTTAGCACGGGGCTATAGCCGCTCCTGCTTACGCAGGGCTTACAACCGAGCAGCCGCACAATCCTGATATGATTTGTTGTTCAACAAGAAGGTCATGAATGACCCTGGTATGTGTCCTACCAGGGTCATTCTACGTTTTTCCAAACAACACAATGTGATTAGAAATATTTTCCGAAAACATTGGCCCATACTTTTGGATGATCTAAAAGTCAGCAGGTTTATTTCGGATACTCCTTCAATTACCTACAGACGAGCGACTTCGCTAAGGGACAAAATTGTTCAAATTGAGTTTAAAAGCGCACAAAAAAGACGAAAGCACTGTTCCATCTTGGGATCGTTTCCCTGTGGACACTGTTCTTTTTGTCAATTCATAAGACGCGAAAAAATCTTTAATCTTCCAAATGGGACAACCTCTAGGCTGGCACACTTTACCAACTGCCAGACGCGAGGAGTTGTATACCTTATGTCATGTGAATGTGGGGCATATTACGTCGGTAAGACGAAACAAGAATTTCACCGACGAATATCCAAACATGTTTATCACATGCAAATTGGTAACCCGTACCTACCACTTGGACGACATGTGATTGAAACTCACAACTATAAAATGCCCAAAGTTTCCTTCGCCGCACTCGATCGAATTCATATACCAGAACGAGGCGGTGATTGGAACATAATTTTGTTGCAGCACGAAAAGAGATGGATATTTAAACTAAATTCCACCTTTTTTTCCAGGATTAAATGAGGCAATCTTGTTCGCCCCATTCTTAAAGGGCTTTGTCTCTGGAAAAACCCAATAACAATATTTCTTTTTCAGAGTAGTCACAACAGAAGTAAAACATATAAATCTCTCTGACCATGTCCCCTGCCTTTGTCTCTCCTCCCCTTTCTCCCTGTGCAATTGATTCTTTCTTTTTTCTTTTTTGCCAGCTTTATATTTTATTTTTTATTCACTTTTATTATTATTTTATGTTTTTCATGTATTTCTGTTTGGAAGTTGAAATCCGATTTTGCAGAGTTATCAATGTATGTGATTCAGTTTTTCCATATTTACTGTTACTTTATATACATATAATGTGTGTGCTTATTTTTCAAATATGGATTACATATATATGCAGGCTATTGTAGGGGTGTGGGGAGTGGTGTCCGTTGTAATTGCATGGACGGCACCTCCGGTCCCCTCCCTCTTACAAATTCTCCTTGCCGACACTTTTTCTTATTCCCTTCCTGATCATTCCTCCCTTCCCCATCGGGGCCCCGGCGTCTCGATCGCCGCTGCTTCCGGGTCGGGGGTGATCTCTTTTTGATGTAACTTCCCGGCAAGGGGGGGGAGGGGCCGGTCTATCCAGGCGGCTCCTCCCCCCTATCCCCCATTGGACGTTCGGGCGGGCACCAAGCGCCATGTCGGGGATCCTCCCCTCTTGCCGGTGGCGTTCCGGAACGCTCTCGGATGCTCCTCGTCATTGAGCATGCGCGGGGCCCTGTGCGTGTGACGTGACGTGTGCGCATCGCAAGATTTCAGCGAGAGGGACGTCCATTCGGAGCCTTTGGCTTTTCCGGAACGCCAGGGAGGCCACACTTGGCTGCTTGGATGGCGGACATTCCTCCTGCCGCGGACCGATCGGGGATCGCACACGCCTGTAGCAAATCAAAGTAAGACATACACGCCCCCAATTAACAACATATATAGAGCGGTAGTAATAACACACATCCAGTCTCTCCCTGCCTGGTGGATTTGAAGCACCTGTCACTATATAAGTACATTTCTAGCCATGTGCCATTGCACCATTCTTTTGCCCAATATAACTATTTATGTGGAAATTACTTTATTTCCACATTGTTCTTCAATTACTAATCACTATTATTTTTTACAACGACATTATCCTTATTTTTATATTTTAGACTGGTCGACTCGCATTGGATACTAACCATGCGGAGTTTGACTAAGCTTGCGACCAATTCCGGGTTGGCCGACAGGCAACAGTCCAGTTACATGAGGCAATATGGTGCAGTCACATGTGCTACCTAACACTGTTTGAGGTACAAAGTTTGGGAATCACAGTTTGTTTCTTTTCAACCCAACCCCCCCCCCTTTCACTCTTTTTTGGGCACTTCCTATTCTTCACAGTGTCACCCCTCACACAATTTTTGACTTATTTTCTCACTCCTACACATATCCACATTTGGTTTGTTCACTTTTCACTTCCCCCCTCCCCCTTCCCGTCACTCCTTCACTCCCCCCCCCCCCCTTTCTTCCTTTACCTCACTACCATCACATATGACAGAGACTGAGTGTTATGTAATACCTATGACACAACTCTCACAATTCTCCTTATCAATTTATCCTATACACTAACATGGCTAAATTCCTTGTTTGCATTGTACGCATGATATATTTGGAGGCTTTAGTCCCCTAGTGGCCCCGTATGGCCCACAACAAATTTGGTTAATCTGTTATATATGTAATGGGCGTTGATTTAGTTTGTTCTCTGATTCCATTGCAGGTGTGTTTTTCCTTCGGCTGTTCTGCCTGGTGGGCGGTGTATGAGAGTATGATCTCTCGCAAGTTGCATCATTGTTTTCGCTGCCCTGGTCTGAGTTGCTGTGGCGGTGGATGTGCATGGGACTCTGCTTTGGGGAGGAGAGGAAGATAGCTTTTTAAGGGATCTCCATGTGGGAGGTTTTTCCTTTTTTCCCGCTGGACATACATTGTTGGGTAATTATACCATATTGTATACCGTACGGTAAATACAATTTTTTGCCATATATAATGGGATTCATAGATGTATGCCAACTTTATTTGTATATGTTTTCCAGCAGACAGACCCTCTGAAGAAGACCCTTAGTGTATATGTTGAAACGCGTCAGGTTTAATGTTCATGATATCAAGTCTTGTTATGAATATATGTCTGCCCCCATATGGATTACATATATATGCAGGCTATTGTAGGGGTGTGGGGGTGTGGGGAGTGGTCGGGGTCTGCTTCCGGGTCGGGGGTGATCTCATTTTTGATGTGATCTCTTTTTGATGTAACTTCCCGGCAAGGGGGGGCGGTCTATCCAGGCGGCTCCTCCCCCCTATCCCCCATTGGACGTTCGGGCGGGCACCAAGCGCCATGTCGGGGATCCTCCCCTCTTGCCGGTGGCGTTCCGGAACGCTCTCGGATGCTCCTCGTCATTGAGCATGCGCGGGGCCCTGTGCGTGTGACGTGACGTGTGCGCATCGCGAGATTTCAGCGAGAGGGACGTCCATTCGGAGCCTTTGGCTTTTCCGGAACGCCAGGGAGGCCACATTCGGCTGCTTGAATGGCGGCCATTCCTCCTGCCGCGGACCGATCGGGGATCGCACACGCCTGTAGCAAATCAAAGTAAGACATACACGCCCCCAATTAACAACATATATAGAGCGGTAGTAATAACACACATCCAGTCTCTCCCTGCCTGGTGGATTTGAAGCACCTGTCACTATATAAGTACATTTCTAGCCATGTGCCATTGCACCATTCTTTTGCCCAATATAACTATTTATGTGGAAATTACTTTATTTCCACGTTTTTCAATTACTAATCACTATTATTTTTTACGATGACATTATCCTTATTTTTATATTTTAGCCTGGTGGACTCGCATTGGATACTAACCCTGCTGAGTTTGACTAAGCTTGCGACCAATTCCGGGTTGGCCGACAGGCAACAGTCCAGTTACATGAGGCAATATGGTGCAGTCACATGTGCTACCTAACACTGTTTGAGGTACAAAGTTTGGGAATCACAGTTTGTTTCTTTTCAACCCAACCCCCCCCTTTCACTCTTTTTTGGGTACTTCCTATTCTTCACAGTGTCACCCCTCACACAATTTTTGACTTATTTTCTCACTCCTACACATATCCACATTTGGTTTGTTCACTTTTCACCCCCCCCTTCCCGTCACTCCTTCACTCCCCCCCTTCCCCCCCCCTTTCTTCCTTTACCTCACTACCATCACATATGGCAGAGACTGAGTGTTATGTAATACCTATGACATAACTCTCACAATTCTCCTTATCAATTTATTCTATACACTAACATGGCTAAATTCCTTGTTTGCATTGTACGCATGATATATTTGGAGGCTTTAGTCCCCTAGTGGCCCCGTATGGTCCACAACAAATTTGGTTAATCTGTTATATATGTAATGGGCGTTGATTTAGTTTGTTCTCTGATTCTATTGCAGGTGTGTTTTTCCTTCGGCCGTTCTGCCTGGTGGGCGGTGTATGAGAGTGTGATCTCTCGCAAGTTGCATCATTGTTTTCACTGCCCTGGTCTGAGTTGCTGTGGCGGTGGATGTGCATGGGACTCTGCTTTGGGGAGGAGAGGAAGATAGCTTTTTAAGGGATCTCCATGTGGGAGGTTTTTCCTTTTTTCCCGCTGGACATACATTGTTGGGTAATTATACCATATTGTATACTGTACGGTAAATACAATTTTTTGCCATATATAATGGGATTCATAGATGTATGCCAACTTTATTTGTATGTTTTCCAGCAGACAGACCCTCTGAAGAATACCCTTAGTGTATAGGTTGAAACGCGTCAGGTTTAATGTTCATGATATCAAGTCTTGTTATGAATATATGTCTGCCAATGTATGTTTAGCCAATTTTAGTGTTAAGATACTTCCCACTGGAGCTTATTGTTTTAATTTTCATATCATGCCTTTTTTGTATAAATAAATTTGTTATAGTTTTCATACAATTTTTGACTTCATTTGTCATTGTGCTGCCAAAAAACCCCACTTTGGGGGAATCCGTTCCTTCTGTTTCTAGTCTTTCAGGTGTGAGCAGCAACCCTTTTTACTTCTCTCTACTGTCCCCTCTTTGCAAAAATCCATACCAGACCCTTATCCGAGCACGCAACCTGGCAGGCCCCAGGAAAAGAGGGGGGGATGAGAGTGTGGCCCCCCCCTCCTTAACCGTACCAGGCCACATGCCCTCAACATTGGGAGGGTGCTTTGGGGTAGCCCCCCAAAACACCTTGTCCCCATGTTGATGAGGACAAGGGCCTCATCCCCACAACCCTGGCCGGTGGTTGTGGGGGTCTGCGGGCGGGGGGGCTTATCGGAATCTGGAAGCCCCCTTTAACAAGGGGACCCCCAGATCCCGCCCCCCCTGTGTGAAATGGTAAGGGGGTACCAGAGTGGAAGCGGAAAGCCTCCCCCCATGCTATGGGTGCGGAGCGGCCCGAGGAGAAGAAGATAGAAGATGCCGCGGAGGAGATGCTGGACGAGAACGCCGGAGGAAGAACCAGAAGAACCAGAAGATGAAGGAAGATAGAAGAAAGAAGAAGCATTTAAATAAAGGAATTGTCAAAAACTGTCTCTTGTCATTTTTAACATTTTTGACAGTTTTTAGTGAAATGGTAGGGGTATGTACCCCCTTACCATTTCACACGGGGGGTGGGATCTGGGGGTCCCCTTGTTAAAGGGGGCTTTCAGATTCCGATAAGCCCCCCGCACGCAGACCCCCACAACCACCGGCCAGGGTTGTGGACATGAGGCCCTTGTCCTCATCAACATGGGACAAGGTGTTTTGGGGGGCTACCCCAAAGCACCCTCTGAATGTTGAGGGCATGTGGCCTGGTACGGTTCAGGAGGGGGGGCCACACTCTCATCCCCCCTCTTTTCCTACGGCCTGCCAGGTTGCGTGCTCAGATAAGGGTCTGGAATGGATTTTTGGGTGGACCCCACGCCGTTTTTTTTTTTTTTTGGCGCGGGGTTCCCCTTAAAATCCATACCAGACCTGAAGGGTCTGGTATGGAATTTAGGGGGAACCCCACATCATTTTTTTTTAAATTTTGGCCGGGGTTCCCCTTAATATCCATACCAGACCTGAAGGGCCTGGTATGGAATTTAGGGGGACTCCCACGTCATTTTGTACAAAATTTTGGTTCGGGGTTCCCCTGTGGGGAATTCCCATGCCGTTTTTATCAATGAACTTCTATGTGTATTGTCGGCAATGCAATAGCCGTGAGTAGTTTTAAATGGGTTTTTTCCTTCGAAATGTCATTTTGGTGTCAGACTGTTCTAAACACGGGAAACATGCGCCCCTTTACAGGCATACTATAGACAGCCCCCAGCTACGAAATTTAAAGGGATATTACACTTTTATTGTTTGACTTTAAGCATTATTAAAATCACTGCTCCTGAAAAAATGGCCATTTTTAAAACTTTTTTTTGCATTGATCCATGTCCCCTGGGGCAGGACTCAGGTCCCCAAACACTTTTTATGACAATAACTTGCCTATAAGCCTTTAAATTTAGCACTTTTGATTATTCATGTTTGTGTCCCATAGACTTTAACGGTGTTTGCGTGTTCGAACAAACTTTTTTCCTGTTCGCATGTTCTGGTGCGAACCGAACAGGGGGGTGTTCGGCTCATCCCTACTGGTGAATAATATACATAGTGTTCTAGATATAAGCATGTCAGCCTATGCATACACACACACGCATGTATATATATGGCATCCCATGATGACAAATTCATATGTAATATAATGACTCTGGCAAAAAGAGAGGGTAAGAGGTATATGGGGTCTTAAATTATAGCACTGACTTCAAAGTCCTCATTTAACCTTCCAGGGGCCAGAACGTTTAATAGAAAAATCCAATACATTTCCCTATGACAAAGTCTTCTGTAGCGCTCGGCTGGAGGGAGGTCTCTAGGCATAGCTTCAATAACCCAGATCTTGAGACCGTCTGTAGATTTTTTATGAAATTGAAGGTAGTGTTCAGGGACACTATGATTATCCAGTCCACCAGTAATAAAAAGGTGACGTTCACCAATGCGCAATGGCCGAATGGTTCGCCCTACATAAAAAAAGCCACAAGGGGAAGGCGCATGCGCGGCGCTCTGTGAAATGGACGCTTGATCACAGAGCTCCGTCCCGCTCCGAGCGATCGGCACCCCCCGCAGCGGATACACTCTCCCCACACACTCCAAATCGGGAGCGGAACACGGCAGCACCCCACAGGAACAGTTTTGGGCAGTTTCATACACCCAAACGGACCCCAGAGGACAGTTTTCTCTCTCAGCCGGCCACCACACAGACACCTAAGATGGCGGCGGAGCGGCACACAGGCGATGCTGCACACTCAGGCACAACGGATCCCTCTCCATGGCGCACAGCTCTCCTTAAAGAGGTATGTGGAGAGTCTCATATGCCCCTTCATAGCATGGATCCAGCATCCCCTGCCTCCACAGTGTCTCTGCTAGATCAGGCCCTGGATGGACTGCACACACCACACACTGCTTCATCTTCACAGAGGCCTAGCTCTCAGCCACAGGATGTGCATCAGCTCTCCTCCTGTCCCACTGATATTTCTATGCTCTTCACCAAATTTGCAGAAATGCTTGATAAAGGTCTCGCACACACTGCTGCCAAAATAACTTCAGATATCAAATCAGACCTTCACCTCTTGGGATCCCGCATTGAGCATATTGAAACTAAAATGGATGCTACGATCGATCGGGTCAATCAAAACACGGATCGCTTTCAGGAACTCCATGATCAGTTGGAGGGAGCGATCGCCAAAATCGATGACCTTGAGAATAGGTCCAGACGACTGAACTTCAGGATAAGGGGTCTTCCCGAAACATTCACGGACATTCCGGAAGCAGTTCATTCTCTCATCAAACAACTGATACCTGACATCAGAGCCCACAGACTGGAGCTCGATAGGGCCCACAGAGCCCTAGGCCCCCCGCGTTCAGATGGTCTCCCCAGGGACATTGTGGTGAAACCTCTCTACTACAACGTTAAGGAGGAGGTCATGAGGAAGGCTCGCACCATGCCCCAAATTCAACTTCTGGGTCACACAGTTCAGGTGTACGCTGATATCTCTCCTTATACTATCCAACGACGACGAGCACTTAAACCACTCCTAAATGTCCTGACACAGAAAAATGTAAAATACTGGTGGCTTTTCCCGCTGAGCCTAAAATTTGAATTCAACGGTAAACCTTTCAGATTCTCTACACTGGCAGAGGGAGAACTTTTGCTGAAAAAACTGGGACTCTTGACCACTGATCCAACATCACCGATGCAGTCTTCTCCTTCACTCCTTCCCAAAAGGCCACCCCCACCCAGCCCGCTGACATCGACGTGGCAAAAACCCAAGTACAAGAAAGCCAAGGAGGGCCCTGCTACCTGAACCACCGGACCTTTTTTTTTTTTGTGTTTTTTTTTTTCCTTTTCCTTCCTTTTTGGGAAGTAGATATACCTCACCTCTACACCTTACAGGTCTCCCTCCTTTTTTTGAAGAGGCACCTGTCTGGTCTTGGGGGGCGTGGATCGTTTGTGCTCCTTGAATGATGGGGCTATACCCTTTGCATAGTATTTTTATTTCAAACATAAGTTTGGGGGGGGGGGGTTTTCCTTTTTTTTTTTTTTTTTTTTTTTTTTTTTTTTTTTTTGTCATATGGGACAATTTTATGTTGAGCTCCTCTCTGTTTCCACTTCTTACAGGCTTAATTCTCAGTTATCACTGGGAAAGGGAGTGTGTCCTAATAGGTTACACATTACTTTTTGGAAAAATATTTTTTGGGGTGCCGTGCACGGGGCGGTATCTATGCGCCTCGTCCTTCCCGCGGAGTCGGATTTTTTTCATTCCTACTTCGAGTTGGGACTCCCTCCACTAGTTTGGAGGCTACAAAAATTTTTATTTTTTTTTTATCTCGGGATATGGTGAAAGCATTTTTCACATATCCCTGGATCCTCTTCTCTTTTCCTTCTTTTCTTCTGCTTTCTCTTTCTCTTAATATCTCTACTAAATTTGTATTCTTTTCAGTGACGTGTGCGGTGTCGCTTACCCACGGGACCCGGGATCGTGATCTGGGGATATTACGGTTTGCACGTGACCACATACCACCTGTCCATCGGAAGGTAAGTGGTGGGGGTTTGCTGACATCTCGACCTATCCTGCTCCATGGCTGACCACACCACCTCCACACAGTCCCTACGTTTTGCTTCGCACAACGTACAGGGGCTAAACTCCCCACTTAAGCGTCGGAAAGTCTTTCAATACTACCATGACCAAAAAATAGGCATACTATTCCTTCAGGAAACACACTTTCCAAGATCTTACACTCCGTCTTTCATACATGCCAAATTCCCCACATTCTTTCTTGCCAATTCTGATAAAAAAACTAGAGGGGTGGGAATTTTTTTTTCCCGCAAAACACAATTTTTACCAACCTCTGAATTTCGGGACCCTGATGGTAGGTTCATTATGGTGAAGGGACTCATTGATGACCAGCTTTACTCCCTAATCTCTTATTATGCACCTAACCAAGGTCAAGCAAAATTTTTCCAATCCCTCTTTCACACCCTAGCTCCAATGCTGGAAGGCATGGTCCTATACGGCGGAGACTCAAACGTGGCATTTGACGCAGGAAGAGATAAGTCTAGACCCCCGGGAGGGGATGTTGTGCGCCCCACCAGACAGAGTCTCAATGTAGCGAGACAGATCTTTCACCAGGGCCTAGTGGATGCCTGGAGGGAACTAAATCCTGGAACTCGGGATTACACGCATTATTCTAGCCCCCATAATACTTTTGCCAGAATTGATCATTTCTTCATTATGCAAAAACATCTTCCGTTGGTACGTAAGGCAATCATTAAGGACTCTGTCTGGTCGGACCACTCCTCCCTTCTCTTAGTCATACACAAACCTGTAACTCATTGCCAAGGGTTCCATTGGAAATTGAATGCCTCTTTGCTTAGTAACCCCTCACATGTCAATGAAATTAGCAAAGATATCCAGGAATACTTTTTGCTTAATGATATTGAAAACATCTCTCCCATCACATTGTGGGCAGCTCACAAAGCCTTTGTTAGGGGCAAGCTTATCCAAATGTCCGCTAGAATAAACAAAGCCCGCAAACTGGAAATAGCTAGACTTGAGAGTGAATTTTCTCTCCTCAGTAAACAACATAAACGTAATCCCACTTCTACATCGGCAGCTAGCCTAGAATCGGCGCGCATGGCTCTTAATTTATCACTCACGGCGGTGGCGGAGAAAAGTTTGCGATGGGATGGAGGGAGGTTCTATTTTCAAAAGGACAAATTGGGGGCCATGCTAGCACGCAGGCTTACTCCAAGGTTGAGGGTACACACTTTACCTAAGATACGTTTAAGTAATGGTTCTCTGTCCCAGAATCCGCTGAAAATCATGGAATCCTTTCATGATTTTTACCGAACTTTATACAGCTCTCATGGTTCTGAACCCTTGTCTACCTCAATTGATTCTTTTCTGGACTCTCTGAAGATCCCCAAGCTCCGAGAGCATCATAAAGACAGCCTCGAAAATCCCATCTCTACAGAGGAAGTATCTCAGGTCATTCATGACCTTAAAAATGACTCTGCCCCTGGTCCAGATGGCTTTTCAGTCCCGTATTACAAACACTTCTCCCAGCAGCTTTCCCCATTTCTAGCTCGCTTTTATAATCAGCTACGAGCAGGGGGACAACTAGATAAGACGCTTAATTCAGCTTTCATCACAGTGATACCAAAGCCAGATAAGGACACTAGCTGCACAGCTAATTACAGGCCCATCTCATTGATCAACAATGATCTTAAAATCTTAACTAAAATCTTAGCTAATAGAATATCTGCCTTTATAAGCTTGTATATTCATAGGGATCAGGTGGGATTCATTCCTGGGAGACAGGGTCCAGACCAGATCAGGAGAGCGATAGACATAGTTTCGTTACTGAACTCTGGCTGGGACAAAGGACCCCCTCAACAGGGATTATTTCTGTCTCTAGATCTAATGAAAGCTTTTGACTCTGTCTCATGGGCTTTCATGTTCCCGATTCTACAGAAGTGGGGTTTTGGCTCATCCTTTCTGAACATTATAGGAGCCTTATACGATACTCCGGTTGCACAAGTTAAACTACAGGGTTATTATTCAGACCCTTTTCCGATTCTAAAGGGTACTAGACAGGGCTGCCCTTTGTCCCCATTGATCTTTGCCGTGGTCATCGAGACACTAGCTATCGCCATCCGGGATAACCCAGATATACATGGAGTGCGTTGTGGTCCACAAACCCACAAATGCGCTCTCTTTGCAGATGACGTTTTACTTTTCATCTCCTCACCACTTACTTCTTTACCTAACTTATACAAGGTGCTCGATGACTTCGGCAAGGTATCGGGCCTTAGGGTTAACTACTCTAAATCTAGGGCTCTAAACATTAATCTACCACCCTCCATGATGACCTTGCTTAAAAAAGACTTCCGCTTCAGTTGGGGGGAAAAAATGATCCCATATCTAGGTATCAACCTCACTGCATCTATTGACGACCTTTACAAAGCTAATTTCCCCCCACTTTTTCGTAAACTCGGAGAAGATCTCTCAAGATGGGACAAAATGGGGTTATCTTGGTTGGGTAGAATTAATTCGGTGAAACTGACTTTGCTACCACGTGTCCTTTATCTCTTTAGGTCCTTACCTGTACCAATCCCCAAAGATCACCTCAGGAAATTTCAATCCAAAATTGTTAAATTTACATGGGGCGGGAAGGGACATAGGATCTCCAAGGAGACTCTGTTCAGGAGCAGGGATCAGGGAGGAGTGGGTTTACCTAATCTTCTCTGGTATCATCAGGCAGCACAACTTTCCCAACTGTCCACTGTATACTCTAAGATTGCCCACCCAGATTGGGTACATATTGAACGACAGGCGATCCCTCAATTCACTTTAGATTACATTCTCTGGTCTCATCCAAGATCTAGACCTGCCATCATGGTTCCTACACTTTCCCATTCCCTGACAATGTGGGACTCTCTCAAACACAACCCCCGATTAGTTTCTAATTGGCAACCATTGTCCCACATCTTTCGAAATCCCCTTTTTCCTCCAGGTATGGATATTCAAGCATTCCACTGGTGGTTAGATAAGGGGATGTACCGGATAGGACACTTTGCTAACCCTACAGGACCCCTCACTTTGACCCACTGCATCAACAAACTGGATATGCCCAACACGGAAAGATTTCGTTTCAGACAGATATTTCACTTCCTGCAGTCTCTTAGGTCCCCCAGTCATAGTCCTCTTTCGATCACGGAGTATGAACGGTGGTGTGGTCAGGCGGTGGAGCAGAGGGGCGGGATCTCAGTGATTTACCGATCACTATCTAGGGCTGAGACTAAGACACTCTTCATGCGCGAATGGGAGAATGATCTCCATCACACCTGGAGTATTGAGGAATGGAATAGAGCTTCCATGGCTGCATCCAAGGGCATTTTGAATATAGCATTAGTGGAAGCAAATCTGAAAGTCCTTATGCGGTGGTATATGGTCCCTCTCAAACTCTCTAAAATCTACCCTAATGCTTCCCCTTTATGCTTTCGACATTGTGGGCATATCGGGTCTATGTTACACATCTGGTGGGACTGCCCTAGGATACGGGGCTTATGGAATAGGATCTTTCATATCATTAGGAAAATAACGGGTTTCCCAATCCAAAAATCTCCTCAACTGGCTCTGCTGAATTTTCCCTGTCCTAACATTCCTAAAGTAGTTCAACGACTTATTATGTTCATTTTCCTGGGGACCAAACTCACGATTGCAAGGGCCTGGAAGAGATCCACTGTTTCCTATCTATTAGTTCAGCGAAAGATTTCATGGATCATGTCCCAGGAGAAGACGGTTAGTATTCTCCTGGACACCTCCTCTAAACACGACGCCATCTGGGATCCTTGGGTGAAATACATTTCCCCGCCTCCCCTGTCTGTATCTTGACCTGGACCACTGTGGTTGAGCGACTACCGCACCGTCATAGGATGTATTATGACATATTCTCTTTCCTTTCTTCTCTTTTCTCTCCTCTTTTCTCTCTTCTTCTCCTTTTTGCACTATAGACTTCTAGCAGACAGGTTAGACTACCTTGTTAACAGATACAGCATCTACTATACCCTATGCCTTTATTATGGATGTTAGGCTTCTTATATTGCTTAACTGAGCTTATTTCATGCAGACTGAACCTATAGTTTTATGTTCCTCTCTTGTTGGACAGCCTCATGCAAATCTTACCATAAGCTCTACTAGTTATTTTGTCCAGCTGAGCATAACACTTTTGTTAGATACCTTATTTTTGAATTCTCTCACGCCTTTAAACACTTTACTTCATTATTTTTTCATTTTTTATCATTGTAACAAAAGTTTTGATTCTCCTGGGTGGTGGACCTCCCCTCCTGGCACAGCTAGTTCCCATGAGGGGTGCAGGTGTAGGGGAGTGCCCATCTCTTCGGAGCCGGTTTTGGGGAATTCAACCCCACGCTGACAGCTTATATTGCTTAATCCTACATACGGTTCATGTTATGTCTGCTACTTTATAGGTATGTGTTATACCAGTGATTGTACCTGTAATTTTGAGCATTATTTTTTGTTTTGTCAAACTCTCAATAAAAACTATTGAAAGTAAAAAAAGCCACAAGGGCATGTAAGACAGTAGACGACATGATCAGTAGAACAGGGCGCCCAATATAAAAAGTAAGGTAGCACCTAGCAAACTTTAAGTGAAACCTCCGCCCCCTGGCCATCATATACCAACTTTTTTAGCCATCTCTGGGATGTACCAATGTCGTAAACCTCTCTGCAAAACCTGCCGGTTTATGACGCATGGCCAGAAAGATTTTCATGTAAAAGGAAAAATATATCAGATAAAGGGCTTTCATACCTGTTCTTCTGATCATGTCGTCTTCTGTCTTACATGTCCCTACAGACGTCTACAGGCCCTTTATAAGATAGAGGACCAGGAAAATCACAATAGGCGTAATAACATCAGGATTAGGTGTCTCCCAGAGGCAACAAGGGATGATGACCTTCTCCCCTCCGTCCTAGGTATTTTTAATAACCTCCTGGGCCTAGCCACGGACAATCCACTGAAAATTGAGTTCACAGGGCTTTCCGTCTACGCAATCTTTCAGACACCCCGCGCGATGTTATCTGCAGAGTACATCATTATCCTGAAAAGGAGCTAATTATGAAAAAGACCAGGGAAGCCGCTTCACTGGACTTTGATGGGGCAACCCTCTCTTTCTACTCGGATTTGGCGAGAGAGACCCTGGAGCGGCATAGGGCCCCCTCACAGAGAAGTTATGTGCTGTATCTGTCAACTACAGATGGGGTTTCCAAGCAGCCCTAATAGCAAGCAGAGACGGTAAAACAGCTGTTCTTCGGTTCCCAGAGGACCTGGATCTGAACATATCCCCGTCAGAACTTCCTGGTTGGCATGACATCTTTCCGCCTTTACCCGGTAACCCTGAACCAAAATGGCAGAAGGTAGATCACAAACACCGAACCTCCACTTCTGGATCATCGCATCAGCCAAGCTGGACATTTGACCGGTTACCTTACGAAACACCTCCCCATCACCGGACGGTGATGGGTTGTCTCTATTGGCATACCCTGTCTACCATAGTCCTATATCAGTCCTTTTAGTCGGCCACATATACCAGACAGTCTCTATCCAAGTATACTTACCATGGCCGTGCCCCGAACTGAATTAAATTAGTGGGCTATTCCCTGGGTCTCTCGCTCTTTATCAGGCATTTCATACGAATGGTGGGCTGGTAATGATTTTATGTTATTCTGTTTAGTGTTATTTTACTGAGTTTAATTTTCTGTTCCCATATAGGGTGTCAGCGCCAGGGCATCGGGACGCTGCGTATACTCCCCCTGGAGCTTGTGTCCGGATGCCCAGGATTCATCACCCCCATTTAACGGGGACTGTGTGGTCTTGCGTCCTCCCATTCCTGCCCTTCTGTGGGTTGTGGATGTGGGGATGCTGGACCTCATGTTTACCTTGTTTTTGCACTGCAGATTTATGCGTGCATTTGCAGTCACCCCCCCCCCACGGTGGTCTGTACCTTTTTCAATGTGTGATACTAATCTCTCTTTTTTCTTTTCTTACTCTCTCTATCATTCTCAGCTGTTCTCTCCCCATCCCCCTATTTACCCTAACCCCTCTCCTTCTGCCTCAGGTCCAACTCCTTGAGATGCCAATGTTGTGGTTCCCTTCTTCTGGTCCCCATGGCTACAGTAAATCTACTCTCCTTTAATGTATGGGGCCTGCATGCACCTGGAAAGAGACACAGTTTATATAGAAAGCTGGGTCGCCTGCGGGGGGACGTGATCTTCCTGCAGGAGACTCACCTTACACATACTACCTCTGTAGAACTTTACTCACAACAATACCCCACGTGGTAGTATAGTCTGTCGGATATACATAAAGCAAAAGGTGTAGCCATTAGGTTCCGTAGGGGAAGTGTTGAGTGACCCGTTAGGGCGATTTCTGTTTCTTAGGGGCACCCTGGGTAGTATGCCCTGTACCTTAGCGACTCTATGTTCTCCTAACCATGACCAGGCAGGTTTCATAGCTTTCACGCTTAAGAAATTAAGAGACTTTTCGTGTGGGTGTTCTCCTTGCAGGTGACTTTAACACGCCCCTGGAACCTGCCTTAGACACCTCCAGAGGGAGCTCTAGCATATCACATACATGTTAGGGGGCTAACGATCTTCTTCTAGGAGCAAGTGAACCTCTTCTCTAGCATATCCTGATTAGAGTGTTCTTTCAAACCCAAATCAGGCCCGGAGACCATTCCAGTGAGAAAATAATGACACAACAGTCAAATGTCTGGAATGTTCTGCTTTTTACTTCCGTAGACAATCACTTATATAATCAAAACGACATCACAAAAAAAGTTCAACCCTTTCATTAATATACAGACATTACGTATACATCAGATGATTAAAAACCACCTAAAAATGAGACATTATTTCTTCATACAGAAACTATAAACAAGCAAAAACCTTCATGCGTCATTTCGGGGAAATCATGTTATTTACAAGGATTTGAAACTAACTTTTGATAGACGTCACATATACATATTATTCTAAGATGGATACATATTCTTATAGCTAAAATAAAGGACAGCAAGCTAAAATATCCTTACAATACACATCTAAGATACATTCGCAAATGCTTGCGTGGATCCCAATTAGTAGATGTCTGAAGGATTATGCACCCATGGGAAAGAGATTTCAACCATTATTCTCAGATTCACCAAACTTACTCCAGAATTGATTTGTTCCTGATTGATCATCACCACCTGCCTCTATTAGAGAAATCTGTAATTGAAACCTCACCCATATTTGATCATGTACCGATCATGCTCACTGTTAAAATCCCATCCCTACCCCTTAAATCCCCTAATTGGAAATTAAATTAGGATCTCCTAACAGACAAAATTGATTAAAAAAATGTTAGGTTGAAGAACTATTCCTTTATTTTAAGGAAAACTTGGACCCTGATATTTCACCAGGGACATTATGGGAGGCTCATAAGGCCCATATCTGGGGCAAATTAATAGAATTGGGAGCTAGGAAAAAAAGAGAACATATCTTCCAACAATCCATGTTACTTAGCGAAATTAAAATACTGGAACAACAACATAAAGCTAGACAGTCCCAGGTGATATTTCACACCCTGACTGAGAAGAGGGAAGAATTAAAATCTCTCTTACACGTAGATCAAAAGCAATGGACCAAGCAGATTACTAGCCCGTTCCCTTCAGCAAAAGAAAGCTAACTCTTACATAGCAAAAATTAAAAACTCTTCAGCAACTATAGTACATGACACACCAAATATAGCTAAAGAATTTCAAGAGTTTTACCAACAATTAAATCATGTCCAACACTCGACTGTGGATCGAGAAGTTAAGACGAGACTCATCAGGGAATACTTAACGCGTTAAAATCTACCTAGTCTCTCACCTGATATTTTAGCCTCACTAGAGGGGGAGTTTACCACCACAGAGATACGCATTGCCCTAAAAGCCATGATTAATGGCAAAGCTCCGGGTCCGGATGGACTTACGGTAGCTTACTATGGCTCTTTTGCGAATATACTGCCACCTCGTTTGACCGACTATGCTAACTACGTTAAAGATGGTAACCTCCGACCCGAGACTATTCATACGCATATTACAGTTATCCCTAAACCTGGAAAAGATCCTAGTAACTGTGGAAGTTATCGCCCCATTTTGTTGTTGAATATTGACGCTAAGTTATATGCCAAAACCATCGCAAACAGACTTCTCCCTCTGATCCTGCAATAGATTTCAAGAGACCAAACGGGATTTATCCCTAGTAGGGAAGCAAGGGACAACTCCCTTCGCATTCTCTCATTGATGGCGCATGTTTGCAACACCTCCCAGCCCACTCTTTTACTTTCGACAGATGCTGAAAAGGCGTTTGATAGGGTGGACTGGGAGTTTCTAATGGCAACATTGACCCATCTGGGCACTGGCCCATCTCTTAAATCCCAAATTTCTGCGTTACATTACCACCCCACGGCGCAACTACGCATAAATGGAACACTAAGTAATCCCTTCACCCTACGAAATGGTACATGCCAAGGCTGCCCCCTTTCACCAATCTTATTAGTGGGAATGCTTTAGCAGTCCCACTATTGTTATTCGATTTTATTTATTAGTGGGAATGCTTTAGCAGTCCCACTATTGTTATTCGTTTTTTTATTAGTTTGAATGCTTTAGCAGTCCCACTATTGTTATTCGATTTTATTTATTTAGTGGGACTGCTTTAGCAGTCCCACTATTGTTATTCGATTTTATTTATTAGTGGGAATGCTTTAGCAGTCCCACTATTGTTATTCGATTTTATTTATTTTTGAAGCAAGGGACAATATGATGGGGCAGTTTTGATGGGGGCAGTTTTGATGGTGGCAATATGACGGGGCAGTTTTGATGGGGCAATTCTGATGGGGCAGTTTTGATGGGGCAGTTTTGATGGTGGCAATATGATGGGGCAGTTTTGATAGGGCAATTCTGATGGGGCAGGTTTGATGGTGGCAATATGATGGGGCAGTTTTGATAGGGCAATTCTGATGGGGCAGTTTTGATGGGGGCAGTTTTGATGGTGGCAATATGATGGGGCAGTTTTGATGGGGCAATTCTGATGGGGCAGTTTTGATGGTGGCAATATGATGGGGCAGTTTTGATGGGGACAATTTTGATGGGGCAATTCTAATGGGGCAGTTTTGATGGCAATATGATGGGGGCAGTTTTGATGGTGGCAATATGATGGGGCAGTTTTGATGGTGGTAATATGATGGGGCAATTCTGATGGGGCAGTTTTGATGGTGGCAATATGATGGGGCAGTTTTGATGGGGCAATTCTGATGGTGGCAATATAATGGGACAATTTTGATGGGGCAGTTTTAATGGGGACAATTTTGATGGGGCAATTCTGATGGGGCAGTTTTGATGGCAGTATGATGGGGCAGTTTTGATGGCGGCCGTTTTAGCAATTTAGCTATTCAGCATTCCCACGCATTTTCCCCAGGAAATGCATTTTCTAGTTAGTGGGAATGCTTTAGTAGTCCCACTATTGTTATTCATTTTTTAATTTATTTTTCTTCTTATTCCGTACGTTTTTTGGTTCTGCGTAACTTCTGCATACTTTCAGCTAATAAAACCATTCAACTATCAAAATGTTCGTCTCTTTTAGCTGAGGTGTGCTCTTTTTCAACTTTTTTTCTAGCATTTATACTTTTTAAAATATTAAGCTTTTTAACACTTTTTTTAACATTGAAGTCAATGGGAGCATGCTTGAAATCCTTAAATTCTTTTTCCGCTCCCAAAAGTTTCAGCTCCTTCATACTTTCACCTAGAGACACCAAACAAACTTTAAAATGTTCACAAAATATTCAGCTATCTGGCTATATCTTTTCAGTTTGATATCTTTTACAGTTTTTGAGAAAAAGCTTTTTGTTTAGAGGTCATTTCAGGAAATTTTAGCCATTAATCAGTGAACTGTGTTTGTTTTGTTGCCATGGTTACCAAAGCTTCTGTTATACACAGGGGGGAGGTGGCTGGAGCATCTCAGCTCTGATTACAGAGCCCGGGGGAGGGGACAGACACACCATGTACTGATTTATAATAGAGGAATATGATGGGGCAATTCTGATGGGACAGTTTTGATGGTGGCAATATGATGGGGCAGTTTTGATGGTGGCAATATGATGGGGCAGTTTTGATGGGGCAATTCTGATGGGGCAGTTTTGATGGGACAATTCTGATGGGGAAGTTTTGATGGTGGCAATTCTGATGGGGCAGTTTTGATGGTGGCAATATGATGGGACAGTTTTGATGGGGAAATTTTGATGGTGGCAATATGATGGGGCAGTTTTGATGGGGCAATTCTGATGGGGCAGTTTTGATGGTGGCAATATGGTGGGGCAGTTTTGATGGGGCAATTCTGATGGGGCAGTTTTGATGGGGCAATTCTGATGGGGCAGTTTTGATGGGGCAATTCTGATGGGGCAGTTTTGATGGTGGCAATATGATGGGGCAGTTTTGATGGCAATATGATGGGGGCAGTTTTGCTGGGGGCCGTTTTAGCAATTCAGCATTCCCACGCATTTTCCCCAGGAAATGCATTTTCTAGTTTTTAATAATTAGTGGGAATGCTTTAGCAGTCCCACTATTGTTATTCAATTTTATTTATTAGTGGGAATGCTTTAGCAGTCCCACTATTGTTATTCGTTTTTTTATTTATTTTTCTTATTATTATTCCGTACGTTTTTTGGTTCTGCGTAACTTCTGCATACTTTCAGCTATTAAAACCATTCAACTCAGCTTTTTAACACTTTTTTTAACATTAAAGTCAATGGGAGCATGCTTGAAATCCTTAAATTCTTCTTCCGCTCCCAAAAGTTTCAGCTCCTTCATACTTTTACCTAGAGACACCAAACAAACTTTAAAATATTCACAAAATATTCAGCTATCTGGCTATATCTTTTCAGTTTGATATCTTTTACAGTTTTTGAGAAAAAGCTTTTTGTTTAGAGGTCATTTCAAGAAATTTTAGCCATTAATCAGAGTGTACTGTTTGTTTTGTTGCCATGGTTACCAAAGCTCTGTTATACACAGGGGGGGAGGTGGCTGGAGCATCTCAGCTCTGATTACAGAGCCCGGGGGGAGGGGACAGACACACCATGTACTGATTTATAATAAAGGAATATGATGGGGCAGTTTTGATAGGGCAATTCTGATGGGGCAGTTTTGATGGGGCAATTATGATGGGGCAGTTTTGATGTGGCAATATGATGGGGCAGTTTTGATGGGGCAATTCTGATGGGGCAGTTTTGATGGTGGCAATATGACGGGGCAGTTTTGATGGGGCAATTCTGATGGGGCAGTTTTGATGGTGGCAATATGATGGGGCAGTTTTGATAGGGCAATTCTGATGGGGCAGTTTTGATGGGGCAATTCTGATGGGGCAGTTTTGATGGGGGCAATTCTAATGGTGGCAATATGATGGGACAATTTTGATGGAGCAATTCTGATGGGGCAGTTTTGATGGTGGCAATATGATGGGGCAGTTTTAATGGGGACAATTTTGATGGGGCAATTCTGATGGGGCAGTTTTGATGGCAGTATGATGGGGCAGTTTTGATGGCGGCCGTTTTAGCAATTTAGCTATTCAGCAATTATTTTTGAAAAAAAAAAAATTATTTTTGAAAAAAAAAAATTATTTTTGAAAAAAAAAAAATTATTTTTGAAAAAAATATATATTTTTGAAAAAAAAAATATTTTTGAAAAACAAAATATTTTTGAAAAAAAAAAAATATTTTTGAAAAAAAAAATATTTTTGAAAAAAAAAATATTTTTGAAAAAAAAAAAATATTTTTGAAAAAAAAAATTATTTTTGAAAAAAAAAAATTATTTTTGAAAAAAAAAAAATATTTTTGAAAAAAAAAATATATATTTTTGAAAAAAAAAATTATTTTTGAAAAACAAAAATTACTTTTTGAGAAAAAAATTACTTTTGAAAAAAAAATTACTTTTAGTTTTGATGGGGCAATTCTGATGGGGCAGTTTTGATGGCAATATGATGGGGCAGTTTTGATGTCGGCCGTTTTAGCAATTTAGCTATTCAGCATTCCCACGCATTTTCCCCAGGAAATGAATTTTCTAGTTTTTAATAATTTTAATTTTAATTTTATTCCGTACGTTTTTTGGTTCTGCGTAACTTCTGCATACTTTCAGCTATTAAAACCATTCAACTATCAAAATGTTCGTCTCTTTTAGCTGAGGTGTGCTCTTTTTCAACTTTTTTTCTAGCATTTATACTTTTTAAAATATTAAGCTTTTTATCACTTTTTTTTAACATTGAAGTCAATGGGAGCATGCTTGAAATCCTTAAATTCTTCTTCCGCTCCCAAAAGTTTCAGCTCCTTCATACTTTCACCTAGAGACACCAAACAAACTTTAAAATGTTCACAAAATATTCAGCTATCTGGCTATATCTTTTCAGTTTGATATCTTTTACAGTTTTTGAGAAAAAGCTTTTTGTTTAGAGGTCATTTCAGGAAATTTTAGCCATTAATCAGAGTGTACTGTGTTTGTTTTGTTGCCATGGTTACCAAAGCTTCTGTTATACACAGGGGGGAGGTGGCTGGAGCATCTCAGCTCTGAATACAGAGCCCGGGGGAGGGGACAGACACACCATGTACTGATTTATAATAGAGGAATATGATGGGGCAGTTTTGATAGGGCAATTCTGATGGGGCAGTTTTGATGGGGCAATTATGATGGGGCAGTTTTATTGGTGGCAATTATGATGGGTCAGTTTTGATGGTGGCAATATGATGGGGCAGTTTTGATGGGACAATTCTGATGGGGCAGTTTTGATGGTGGCAATATGATGGGCAGTTTTAATGGGGACAATTTTGATGGGGCAATTCTGATGTGGCAGTTTTGATGGCAGTATGATGGGGCAGTTTTGATGGCGGCCGTTTTAGCAATTCAGCATTCCCACGCATTTTCCCCAGGAAATGCATTTTCTAGTTTTAATGTTAATTTTATTCCGTACGTTTTTTGGTAATGCGTAACTTCTGCATACTTTCAGCTATTAAAACCATTCAACTATCAAAATGTTCGTCTCTTTAAGCTGATGTGTGCTCTTTTTCAACTTTTTTTCTACCATTTATACTTTTTAAAATATTAAGCTTTTTATCACTTTTTTTAACATTGAAGTCAATGGGAGCATGCTTCAGAAACTTAAAATCTTCTTCTGCTCCCAAAAGTTTCAGCTCCTTCATACTTTCACCTACAGACGCCAAACAAACTTTAAAATGTTCACAAAATATTCAGCTATCTGGCTATATCTTTTCAGTTTGATATCTTTTACAGTTTTTGAGAAAAAGCGTTTTGTTTAGAGGTCATTTCAGGAAATTTTAGCCATTAATCAGAGTGTACTGTGTTTGTTTTGTTGCCATGGTTACCAAAGCTTCTGTTATACACAGGGGGGGGGGAGGTGGCTGGAGCATCTCAGCTCTGATTACAGAGCCCGTGGGAGGGGACAGACACACCATGTACTGATTTATAATAGAGGAATATGATGGGGCAGTTTTGATAGGGCAATTCTGATGGGGCAGTTTTGATGGGGCAATTATGATGGTGCAGTTTTGATGGTGGCAATATGATGGGGCAGTTTTGATGGGACAATTCTGATTTGGCAGTTTTGATGGTGGTAATATGATGGGGCAGTTTTGATGGTGGCAATATGATGGGGCAGTTTTGATGGGGACAATTTTAATGGAGCAGTTTTAAAGGTGGCAATATGATGGGGCAGTTTTGGTGGGGGCAGTTTTGATGGTGGCAATATGATGGGGCAGTTTTGATGGGGCAATTCTGATGTGGCAGTTTTGATGGCAGTATGATGGGGCAGTTTTGATGGCGGCCCTTTTAGCAATTCAGCATTCCCACGCATTTTCCCCAGGAAATGCATTTTCTAGTTAGTGGGAGTGCTTTAGCAGTCCCACTATTGTTATTCGATTTTATTTATTAGTGGGAATGCTTTAGCAGTCCCACTATTGTTATTTGATTTTATTTATTTTTAATTTTAATTTTAATAATTTTATTCCGTACGTTTTTTGGTTCTGCGTAACTTCTGCATACTTTCAGCTATTAAAACCATTCAACTATTAAAATGTTCGTCTCTTTTAGCTGATGTGTGCTCTTTTTCAACTTTTTTTCTACCATTTATACTTTTTAAAATATTAAGCTTTTTAACACTTTTTTTAACATTGAAGTCAATGGGAGCATGCTTAAAATCCTTAAATTCTTCTTCCGCTCCCAAAAGTTTCAGCTCCTTTATACTTTCACCTAGAGACACCAAACAAACTTTAAAATGTTCACAAAATATTCAGCTATCTAGCTATATCTTTTCAGTTTGATATCTTTTACGGTTTTTGAGAAAAAGCTTTTTGTTTAGAGGTCATTTCAGGAAATTTTAGCCATTAATCAGAGTGTACTGTGTTTGTTTTGTTGCCATGGTTACCAAAGCTTCTGTTATACACAGGGGGGAGGTGGCTGGAGCATCTCAGCTCTGATTACAGAGCCCGGGGGGAGGGGACAGACACACCATGTACTGATTTACAATAGAGGAATATGATGGGGCAGTTTTGATGGGGTAATTCTGATGGGGCAGGTTTGATGGTGGCAATATGATGGGGCAGCTTTGATGGGGCAGTTTTGATGGTGGCAATATGATGGGGCAGTTTTGATGGAGCAATTCTGATGGGGCAGTTTGATGGTGGCAATATGATGGGGCAGTTTTGATAGGGCAATTCTGATGGGCAGTTTTGATGGGGCAATTCTGATGGGGCAGTTTTGATGGGGGCAGTTTTGATGGTGTCAATATGATGAGGCAGTTTTGATGGGGCAATTCTAATGGGGCAGTTTTGATGGCAATATGATGGGGCAGTGTTGATGATGGCAATATGATGGGGCAGTTTTGATGGTGGTAATATGATGGGGCAATTCTGATGGGGCAGTTTTGATGGTGGCAATATGATGGGGCAGTTTTGATGGTGGCAATATGATGGGGCAGTTTTAATGGGGACAATTTTGATGGGGCAATTCTGATGGGGCAGTTTTGATGGCAGTATGATGGGGCAGTTTTGATGGCGGCCGTTTTAGCAATTTAGCTATTCAGCATTCCCACGCATTTTCCCCAGGAAATGCATTTTCTAGTTTTTAATAATTTTATTTTAATTTTATTCCGTACGTTTTTTGGTTCTGCGTAACTTCTGCATACTTTCAGCTATTAAAACCATTCAACTATCAAAATGTTCGTCTCTTTTAGCTGATGTGTGCTCTTTTTCAACTTTTTTTCTACCATTTATACTTTTAAAATATTAAGCTTTTTATCACTTTTTTTAACATTGAAGTCAATGGGAGCATGCTTGAAATCCTTAAATTCTTCTTCCGCTCCAAAAAGTTTCAGCTCCTTCATACTTTCATCTACAGACACCAAACAAACTTTAAAATGTTCACAAAATATTCAGCTATCTGGCTATAGCTTTTCAGTTTGATATCTTTTACAGTTTTTGAGAAAAAGCTTTTTGTTTAGAGGTCATTTCAGGAAATTTTAGCCATTAATCAGAGTGTACTGTGTTTGTTTTGTTGCCATGGTTACCAAAGCTTCTGTTATACACAGGGGGGGAGGTGGCTGGAGCATCTCAGCTTTGATTACAGAGCTCGGGAGAGGGGACAGACACACCATGTACTGATTTATAATAGAGGAATATGATGGGGCAGTTTTGATGGTGGCAATTCTGATGGGGCAGTTTTGATGGTGGCAATATGATGGGGCAGTTTTGATGGGACAATTCTGATGGGGCAGTTTTGATGGTGGCAATATGATGGGGCAGTTTTGATGGGGACAATTTTAATGGAGCAGTTTTAAAGGTGGCAATATGATGGGGCAGTTTTGATGGGGGCAGATTTGATCAGAGTGTACTGTGTTTGTTTTGTTGCCATGGTTACCAAAGCTTCTGTTATACACAGGGGGGGAGGTGGCTGGAGCATCTCAGCTATGAATACAGAGCCCGGGGGAGGGGACAGACACACCATGTACTGATTTATAATAGAGGAATATGATGGGGCAGTTTTGATAGGGCAATTCTGATGGGGCAGTTTTGATAGGGCAATTCTGATAGGGCAGTTTTGATGGGGCAATTATGATGGGGCAGTTTTATTGGTGGCAATTATGACGGGTCAGTTTTGATGGTGGCAATATGATGGGGCAGTTTTGATGGGACAATTCTGATGGGGCAGTTTTGATGGGGGCAATATGATGGGGCAGTTTTGATGGGGACAATTTTAATGGAGCAGTTTTAAAGGTGGCAATATGATGGGGCAGTTTTGATGGGGGCAGATTTGACGGGTCAGTTTTGATGGTGGCAATATGATGGGGTAGTTTTAATAGGGACAATTTTGATGGGGCAGTTTTTTTATGCATTTTCTAGACAATTCTGATGGGGCAGTTTTGATGGTGGCAATATGATGGGGCAGTTTTGATAGGGCAATTCTGATGGGGCAGTTTTCATGATGGCAATATGATGGGGCAGTTTTGATGGGGCAATTCTGATGGGGCAGTTTTGATGGTGGCAATATGATGGGGCAGTTTTGATGGGGACAATTTTAATGGAGCAGTTTTAAAGGTGGCAATATGATGGGGCAGTTTTGATGGGGGCAGTTTTGATGGTGGCAATTAGATGGGGCAGTTTTGATGGGGCAGTTTTGATGGGGCAGTTTTGATGGTAGCAATATGATTGGGCAGTTTTAATGGGGACAATTTTGATGGGGCAATTCTGATGGGGCAGTTTTGATGGCAATATGATGGGGGCAGTTTTGATGGTGGCAATATGATGGGGCAGTTTTGATGGTGGTAATATGATGGGGCAATTCTGATGGGGCAGTTTTGATGGTGGCAATATGATGGGGCAGTTTTGATGGGGCAATTCTGATGGTGGCAATATAATGGGACAATTTTGATGGGGCAGTTTTAATGGGGACAATTTTGATGGGGCAATTCTGATGGGGCAGTTTTGATGGCAGTATGATGGGGCATTTTAGCAATTTAGCTATTCAGCATTGCCACGCATTTTCCCCAGGAAATGCATTTTCTAGTTAGTGGGAATGCTTTAGCAGTCCCACTATTGTTATTCGATTTTATTTATTCTTCTTTTTCTTCTTATTCCGTATTTTTTTTGGTTCTGCGTAACTTCTGCATACTTTCAGCTATTAAAACCATTCAACTATCAAAATTCTTAGTCTCTTTTAGCTGATGTGTGCTCTTTTTCAACTTTATTTCTACCATTTATACTTTTTAAAATATTAAGCTTTTTATCACTTTTTTTTAACATTGAAGTCAATGGGAGCATGCTTCAGAAACTTAAAATCTTCTTCCGCTCCCAAAAGTTTCAGCTCCTTCATACTTCAGCTCCTCCTTCATCTCAGCTCTGATTACAGAGCCCGGGGGAGGGACAGACACACCATGTACTGATTTATAATAGAGGAATATGATGGGGCAGTTTTGATGGGGTAATTCTGATGGGGCAGTTTTGATAGTGGCAATATGATGGGGCAGTTTTGATGGGGCAATTCTGATGGGTCAGTTTTGATGGTGGCAATATGATGGGGCAGTTTTGATGGGACAATTCTGATGGGGCAGTTTTGATGGTGGCAATATGATGGGGCAGTTTTGATGGTGGCAATATGATGGGGTAGTTTTAATGGGGACAATTTTGATGGGGCAATTCTGATGGGGCAGTTTTGATGGCAGTATGATGGGGCAGTTTTGATGGCGGCCATTTTAGCAATTTAGCTATTCAGCATTCCCACGCATTTTCCCCAGGAAATGCATTTTCTAGACAATTCTGATGGGGCAGTTTTGATGGTGGCAATATGATGGGGCAGTTTTGATAGGGCAATTCTGATGGGGCAGTTTTCATGATGGCAATATGATGGGGCAGTTTTGATGGGGCAATTCTGATGGGGCAGTTTTGATGGTGGCAATATGATGGGGCAGTTTTGATGGGGACAATTTTAATGGAGCAGTTTTAAAGGTGGCAATATGATGGGGCAGTTTTGATGGGGGCAGTTTTGATGGTGGCAATTAGATGGGGCAGTTTTGATGGGGCAATTCTGATGGGGCAGTTTTGATGGTGGCAATATGATTGGGCAGTTTTAATGGGGACAATTTTGATGGGGCAATTCTGATGGGGCAGTTTTGATGGCAGTATGATGGGGCAGTTTTGATGGTGGCCATTTTAGCAATTTAGCTATTCAGCATTGCCACGCATTTTCCCCAGGAAATGCATTTTCTAGTTAGTGGGAATGCTTTAGCAGTCCCACTATTGTTATTCGATTTTATTTATTCTTCTTTTTCTTCTTATTCCGTATTTTTTTTGGTTCTGCGTAACTTCTGCATACTTTCAGCTATTAAAACCATTCAATTATCAAAATTCTTAGTCTCTTTTAGCTGATGTGTGCTCTTTTTCAACTTTATTTCTACCATTTATACTTTTTAAAATATTAAGCTTTTTATCACTTTTTTTTAACATTGAAGTCAATGGGAGCATGCTTCAGAAACTTAAAATCTTCTTCCGCTCCCAAAAGTTTCAGCTCCTTCATACTTTCACCTACAGACACCAAACAAACTTTAAAATGTTCACAAAATATTCAGCTATCTGGCTATAGCTTTTCAGTTTGATATCTTTTACAGTTTTTGAGAAAAAGCTTTTTGTTTAGAGGTCATTTCAGGAAATTTTAGCCATTAATCAGAGTGTACTGTGTTTGTTTTGTTGCCATGGTTACCAAAGCTTCTGTTATACACAGGGGGGGAGGTGGCTGGAGCATCTCAGCTCTGATTACAGAGCCCGGGGGAGGGACAGACACACCATGTACTGATTTATAATAGAGGAATATGATGGGGCAGTTTTGATGGGGTAATTCTGATGGGGCAGTTTTGATGGTGGCAATATGATGGGGCAGTTTTGATGGGGCAATTCTGATGGGTCAGTTTTGATGGTGGCAATATGATGGGGCAGTTTTGATGGTGGCAATATGATGGGGCAGTTTTGATGGTGGCAATATGATGGGGCAGTTTTGATGGGGACAATTTTAATGGAGCAGATTTAAAGGTGGCAATATGATGGGGCAGTTTTGATGGGGGCAGTTTTGATGGTGGCAATATGATGGGGCAGTTTTGATGGGGCAATTCTGATGGGGCAGTTTTGATGGTGGCAATATGATGGGGCAGTTTTAATGGGGACAATTTTGATGGGGCAATTCTGATGGGGCAGTTTTGATGGCAGTATGATGGGGCAGTTTTGATGGCGGCCATTTTAGCAATCTAGCTACTCAGCATCCCCACGCATTTTCCCCAAGAAATGCATTTTCTAGTTAGTGGGAATGCTTTAGCAGTCCCACTATTATTATTCGATTTTATTTATTCTTCTTTTTCTTATTATTATTCCGTACGTTTTTTGGTTCTGCGTAACTTCTGCAGACTTTCAGCTATTAAAACCATTCAACTATTAAAATTTTCGTCTCTTTTAGCTGATGTGTGCTCTTTTTCAAGTTTTTTTCTTCCATTTATACTTTTTAAAATATTAAGCTTTTTAACACTTTTTTTTAACATTGAAGTCAATGGGAGCATGCTTGAAATCCTTAAATTCTTCTTCCGCTCCCAAAAGTTTCAGCTCCTTCATACTTTCACCTAGAGACACCAAACAAACTTTAAAATGTTCACAAAATATTCAGCTATCTGGCTATATCTTTTCAGTTTGATATCTTTTACAGTTTTTGAGAAAAAGCTTTTTGTTTAGAGGTCATTTCAGGAAATTTTAGCCATTAATCAGAGTGTACTGTGTTTGTTTTGTTGCCATGGTTACCAAAGCTTCTGTTATACACAGGGGGGGGGAGGTGGCTGGAGCATCTCAGCTCTGATTACAGAGCCCGGGGGAGGGGACAGACACACCATGTACTGATTTATAATAGAGGAATATGATGGGGCAGTTTTGATGGGGTAATTCTGATGGGGCAGTTTTGATAGTGGCAATATGATGGGGCAGTTTTGATGGTGGCAATATGATGGGGCAGTTTTGATGGGGCAGTTTTGATGGTGGCAATTATGATGGGACAGTATTGATGGTGGCAATATGATGGGGCAGTTTTGATGGGGCAATTCTGATGGGGCAGTTTTGATGGTGGCAATTATGATGGGGCAGTTTTGATGGTGGCAATATGATGGGGCAGTTTTGATGGGACAATTCTGATGGGGCAGTTTTGATAGGGCAATTCTGATGGGGCAGTTTTCATGGTGGCAATATGATGGGGCAGTTTTGATGGGGCAGTTTTCATGGTGGCAATATGATGGGGCAGTTTTGATGGGGACAATTTTAACGGAGCAGTTTTAAAGGTGGCAATATAATGGGGCAGTTTTGATGGGGGCAGTTTTGATAGTGGCAATATGATGGGGCAGTTTTGATGGGGCAATTCTGATGGGGCAGTTTTGATGGTGGCAATATGATGGGGCAGTTTTAATGGGGACAATTTTGATGGGGCAATTCTGATGGGGCAATTCTGATGGGGCAATTCTGATTGGGCAGTTTTGATGGCAGTATGATAGGGCAGTTTTGATGGCGGCCATTTTAGCAATTTAGCTATTCAGCATTCCCACGCATTTTCCCCAGGAAATGCATTTTCTAGTTTGCCTTATCATTGGAGCCTTTCCTTTCTATAGTAAGACATAACCCATGTATCCATGGGATAGTCATAGTTAAATCAGAACATAAATACGCTGCATATGCAGATGATATTTTGTTTTATATCCAACAACCCCTGATAACCCTCCCTAACCTCATGGCAGAATTCTCAACATATAGTACCATCTCTAATTTCAAAATTAATATGACCAAATCTGAGATTCTAAACCTATCTATCCCCTCTTCTGCTCTGACACATCTAAAACAAATCTTTCCTTTTAGCTGGCAAGCAAGAAAAATGAAATACTTAGGGATTTTTCTTACTCCAAATCTGACTGCATTATTCCGCGCAAATTTTCTCCCACTTTTGAACACAATTAGATCTGACCTGTAGAAATGGTCCCAGCTTGCTAATTCGTGGTTGGGGAGAATTGGAGTTGTAAAGATGAACATGTTGCCCAGGGTGTTGTTTCTGCTCCAAATGATTCCAAATGGTAAACCAGTAGGATTTTTTAGACTATTAAGCTCTAGTTGGTAAATATATATATGGCACAGGAGAAGACCTAGACATTCTAGGTCCCTTCTCATTAGACCCAAGAGTGAGGGAGGCCTCGCACTACCAGACTTTAAAAAGTACTTGCGATCAATTGTCTTAAATAGAATTTCTGACTGGAAATATCACAGATCACCAAACTCTGGATAACCTTAGAGATGGAGCTCAGTGGCACGGATCTTTCTACACAAATTTGGATACAGAGGAAATACAGAAATTTGTCCTCTGATACATCTCTACTAACGCGCTCCTCCCTCACGATATGGGACTCCCTGTGTAAGGCACATAAATGGCCATATACCGTATTTATCGGCGTATAACACGTGACGGCGTATAACACGCACCCCAAGTTTAGGAAGGAATTTTAAGGAAAAAAATTTTTAGGAGGGAAGTTTAAGGAAAAAAACTTACATTTAAATGCCCATCAATGCAGCCTTGTCAGCGTCCATCTGTAGCCTTGTCCATCATTGCAGCGTTGTCAGTGTAACCTTGTAAGTGTCCATCTGTAGTCTTGCCCCTGTGTCATTTGCAGAGCTGCCATTTAAAAATGGCGCCGCCTCTCTTGGCCATTCTCGGCATGTCTCGGCCGCTCTCGGCCATTCTCGGCGTGTCTCGGCCGCCCTCGGCGGCTTTCGGGCATTCTCGGTGGCGCCGACAATGGCAGAAAGTGTGCGAAAGCTGCCGAGTGCAGCTGAGAGCCACAGAGAGTGGCCAAAAGCGGCCAAAAGCCACCAAAAGGCTCACAATCTGCGGGGGATCGGCGTATAACACGCACCCACGATTTTCCCCTGATTTTAGGGGGAAAAAAGTGTGTGTTATACACTGATAAATATGGTAATTCTCCTCTGCTGCCTCTAACTGGACATAACTACTTCCCCCCGGGAAATATTGACCCGGGAATCCATGCGTGGAACCTTGGGTCCAAGATCCTATTACACCAAGTTACCGACTCCACTGGTATAATACCTTTATCCACACTACTACATGACTCCACCATCTCTACCATGGATCAATGGAGATACCGACAACTAGCGGCTTTTGTACATTCCCTTCCGAAATCCCTGAGATCCTTTTCAGATTTGACTCCATTGGAAGCCGCATTCTCCGAAGATCGACCTGTAGTGAAAGCTATTTCCCGCATCTACGAAATTTTGCTAACTCTGGCTTTCACAAGAACCCCTACCTTTATTCACAACTGGGAACGGGATTTACAAAGGGAATTGACGACAGTTCAAAGGTCCAACATTCTCGTATTGGCCCACACCTCATCTGGTGCATCTAAAATTGCTGAAGTAAATTACAAATTATTGACGAGGTGGCACTATACTCCTGTGGTTCTACACAAAATCTTTCCACAAATTTCACATATGTGTTGGAGAGGCTGTGGAGAAAGAGCAACACACGCTCACATTTGGTGGTTTTGTCCACGGATATGTCCGTTTTGGCTGACTATTCTACATTGGATCAGGGAAATTCAGGGATGGGAGGTTCCTAATGATCCGTGGTCTGTTTTATTTCACTGTACAGGTAAACCAGCGGGACCATATAAAAAATTATTAACACCAAACCTTCTTAATGCTGCAAAGGCACTTATCCCTAAATATTGGAAAAAAACGACCATTCCGTCACTAAGTCAATGGCTGGTAAAGGTAGACAACACCTACTACATGGAGGATTTACCTTAGCAACAAATCTGTCTTAGCAAAGAAGATTTGGTCCTGCTGGTTTGCCTTCAAATTCACTGCCGCATACGCGAAAATTATGTCTCAACGCATATAACATGTTGTTAAACAGGAATTTTGCATAGGTGAGCTTGGACCGAAGCAGCTATACCCCTTCCTCCCCCCCACCTTTCTTATTCCTACTTTTTCTTATCTTTCGTCTTTCACTCTTTCTTTTTACTTATTTATATTACACTGTCTAAAGATGTGTACTCTATCACAGATCATTTACAGGGAAGCTGACACCATCTGTAACTCTGAGATGACGTACGTTCAGTTATTTCTAATATACCGTTTCAGGTAGTGCACCCTGACCCTCGATAGGAGGTATAGTTGATGCATAGTGTGTATCTTTTGTGCGCCCTGTTATTACAAACCTATAGGATATGTCTGACCAATACTACTCTGTATAGCATATCAGTGTTATATGTTACGAAACACAGTGTACATCTTTTACTTTTTCAATAAAAACTAATTAAACAAAAAAAGGGAATAGGATCAGCTAATCTGGTATCCAAGATATTTGTAAAAACATTTAAATCAACATTTAACAAAGATATCGGGCGATAATATGAACATTGAGATGGATCTTTCCCCTATTTCGGGATTACTGTTATGTGTGCTAACAATGTTTCTGTTGGTATTTTCTGCCCCTCATGTAGTGAATTATAAGCTGCTATAAATCTTGGAGCCAGTTTCTCGGCAAAAGACTTATAGTACGATTGGGTATACCCATCTGGGCTCGGTGCTTTAACCAACTTCAGGAGTTTTAATGCTCTCAAGAACTCTTCGACTGTAATTGGTACATCCAAATCCCGGGCTATCTCCTCTGTCACCTTTGGCATGCCTGACGATCGAAAATATTCCATTGCCACCTCCCATTTACTTTGTATCCTTTTAGGGAGAAAGTATCTCCTCCAGTTGATATAACCCTTCATAGTACTTCTTAAAAGCCAGTGCAATTGTCTGTGAGGAATTAACCATCTTATCTATCTGTGTTTTAATACATACCATATGGTTCCGTATACTACTTTCTCTAAGGGCATTTGTTAACATCCTACTTGGCTTATTCCCAAATTCATAATATTTCGCCCTACCTTGCTTTAATTTGGCTTTTAGGGGGCGTGTTTGGCACGCGGACAAGATGGACGAGTGAGTAGTGAGCTCCACACACAGGACCACTCACACTGCGTCTGCCTGCTTTCCAGCGGCGAAATCCCGCATACCAGATCCATGACCGCACACCCGTTGCCACCACGGACCATGGCACAAAAAAGAAAAGAGAGCCGGCTCCCGCGAAAACTCACGGAGTTCTCGTACCAACCAGCAGTGAGGAGTGGGCAAAATGGCGCCACGGGAGGGACAGCCACAGCAGTTCTGGCAGTGTCTATCTCTCCTCCACAGCCTGGGCAGTCAGAAACACTCTCCCTACAACCCTGAAGCGCTCCCGCACAGCAGGAAGGCACCACAGCTGTCCCCACCACGTTCTCCTGCTTCCAGCAGCCCAGCTAAAGCACATAGTTACATAGTTGGTAAGGTTGAATAAAGACACCAGTCCATCCTGTTCAACCTGAGTGAGTGTAAGTGCATGTGTGTCTACAATTGTCCCTATCCCTGTACATTGTGTCTCATTAAGATGCTCATCTATTATTTTTTTTTATTTAAGGTACCCATATTGCGCCGTCAATTTACACAGCGCTCCTCACATACATCACACACTCACATCGGTCCCTACCCTCAAGGAGCCCACAATCCAAGGTCCCCAACTCACACCCATATACCAAGGCCAATATTTTTTGGACAGAATCCAATTAACCTACCAGCATGTCTTTGGAGTGTGGGAGCACAGTGAGGTAAGCCGTACTCTTCACATGCCTGTCACACTGCTGCAACAAAATCTGCCAAATGACTCAATTACTGCTTTCCCCACTATGGGGCAACCAGTAATAGATACCACCTTAAAGGACATGTTGGTGTCCCCGAGGAGCTTCCTTCAAACTGACATGCTGTCTATAATGCAAAACATAGGCCACAGTTTAACTCTCATGGAGGATAGAATCATTCATATTGAAACCAATGTCAGTGGCATTACTTCCACAGTAAATGACATCATTGACACACAAGAGACCCACTCTCAAGAAACCAAGTAGATAAAAGACAAGTTGGCGGACATTGAGGAAAGTTCTCGTCGAAATAACATTAAAATTTGCGGGATATCGGAATTCGTGCAACCCTCTGACCTACCCTAGTATGCGCGCGGCTTGATTAAATCTCTCATGCCTGAATTGAAAAACATAGAATTGGTCATTGACCGCATACACAGGCTCCCCAAACCATCCTTCTTACCCGCGGTGGTACCTAGGGATGTGATCCTCCGCATCCATTTCTATCATGTAAAGGAACAGCTCATGCAAAAAATGTAAGTCTCGGGAAATCTACCAGACCCATACAGTCAGCTACAAATTTTTGCGGATCTCTCCCAACACACACTAAGTCGCGGCAGGCAACTCAGCACCATCACCAAGGCACTACGCAATCACAACATCCAATACCAATGGATAGCGCCAGCAAAAATGTCTGTAACTCACAACGGGTCTAAGCATATTGTGACCACACTCCAAGAAGGTCTACACCTCCTACAGAGATGGCATATCATTCCAGATCCACCTGCCGCATCACCCATCGATCAGAGCAATGCAGAGAGTCAACAGAACCAGCCATTGCCTCAGAGATCCAACGGTTAGCACCCGCGCTAAGCAGCGACCGCTGGAACACCAACCTCTACATGGTTCTGTGTCTTATCCACGTTTGGCTTCAGAAAATTTTCACCCCAAATCTTTTGACTTCCCTGGCACCGGTTGTGCCCAAAATCAGGAAGTCTTTTCTAGGCTATTGACCTAGATTTTTTGTTATACCTTCATTTTTCTTTTCTCTTTTATTCTCTTTCCTATCAACATCTCATAACTACCACTACTAGTTACCAGCCACAACTTCTAAAAAATCTCATAGAAGTGCTAAAATCCAGCAGAACTTACTGCTATTTCTGCCAAGATATTTCCTCACGGAACATTGTAAATCCCTCAAACTCACCCAACCACAACCTTTCCATATAATCCACTACCACAATGACCATCAAAATCCTAACCATCAACGCAAAGGGTCTCAACCATCCTGCCAAACGATTCTCTCTATGGAAACTTGCAGAAGAATCCAAATGTGACATTCTCTGTGTACAAGAGACCCACTTCCAGGCTTCCAATCTGCCACGCTGCATGCACAAGAATTTCAATACTACCTTCTCTGCTTGCACCTCAACCAAAAAGAAAGGCGTCCTTGTTGCTATTAAAAACACACTTACCTTTCAGCTCCATACCTGCACAATGGATCAAGATGGAAGATACATCATCCTTGTTTGCTCCATTAACAACGCTGTATACACCATAGTTACAGTATATACGCCTAATACACATCAGCTACGCTTTTTACGTAAGCTCCACAAGAAAGTCAGTAAGGTGCAACAAGGAGCAACCATATGGTGCGGCAATTTCAACATTACCCCGGATCCCATCCTAGATTCCTCTTCCTCCTCTGTATGTTGAAAACCCTCCCTGGGTCCACTGCTTCCCGTTTTCCAACTATAAGATGTATGGAAATGTCAACACGCAGAAGAGAGGGACTATACCTTTTTCTCACCCAGTCATAATTCCTACTCTCGCATCGATTTCTTCCTTCTCAACCAATGGACTTTACAGAAAATATCAGCATCCCCCATCCTACCTACTACATGGTCTGACCACTCACCGGTAAGCATTACCATAGAGGACATCGCCAGCCCTTCTCCGGCATACATGTGGCGAATGAACACGCGGTTACTCCAATCTCCCGAATACTCACCGCTCCTCTACCGAGAACTTGAATCCTTTTTTCTAACAAACAATGACTCAGCATCTGATACCTCGATATTGTGGGCTTCCCACAAAGCTTTTATGAGAGGCATGTTTATTCAGCTTGGTGCGAGGGACAGGAGGCAAAGGAGACAGTGGGTTGACAAGTTACTAAAAGATATTCAAAGCACTGACACACTAAATAAACAACAACCACACCCTGATCATAAATCTAAACTAATTAAACTACGTCTAGAACTAAGATTGCTTCTTCTAGAAAAATTTGACAAAATCCAAAAACGCTGCAAAATGCACTTTTACAGCTCTGGCAACAAAGCTGGAAAACTCCTAGCCCAACAAATCAAAGGGAAACCTGTTAAAGCCCACATACCCTTCATCTACCACCCTACCACAAATGAAAAATTAAGGAACCCACAAGATATGGCTGATGCATTCAGCGCCTATTACAGTACCCTGTATAATCTAAAAAATGAACCTTCCCTAACACAACCAAATCACACTGCCATTCAAGCATTTTTGGACTCAATACAACTTCCACATTTAACTGACAGGCAAATAGAAACACTAAACATACCTTTCACCATTTCAGAAGTCGACAAAGCCATAGACAGCCTACCAAAAAACAAATCCCCAGGTCCAGACGCCTTTGTAAGGGAATACTACAAACAATTCAAATCTATCCTGAATGAGTATCTTGTCCAGGTGTTCAATGACGATGCTTCCTCTGCCTCCTTTCCTCAAGACATGTTAAAAGCAATGATTGTGATGTTACCAAAGCCAGGGAAGGACCCTAATACCCCGCAAAATTTCCATCCCATATCTTTATTAAACCATGACATAAAACTATACGCAAAGATCATAGCAAACAGATTGATTGACCTTCTTCCAACCTTAATCCACCCTGATCAATCGGGCTTCACAAAAGGTCGTCAAACCTCAGACGCTACCCGGAGGATGGTTAACATCATACATCCCACTGAGAAACACAAAATGCCTTCTCCGCTCCTGTCTTTGGATGCAGAGAAGGCATTTGATCAAGTACACTGGCACTATCTAGACATGGCTTTACAGAAATTCGTTTTTCAGGGTCATATACTTTCAGCGATAATGGCACTTTATTCCCATCCCTCAGCTCAAGTCTATTGTTCTTCCATGTTATCCAAACCACTTGACATAAGTAACGGCACCAGACAGGGATGCCTTCTTTCTTCCCTCCTCTTTAATATAGTTATGGAGCCATTAGCAGAGAAAATAAGAACCCAAAGTACCATCTCAGGTTTTAAAATCGGAACAACTGAACACAAAATCAATCTTTTTGCGGATGACATTATTCTCTTACTGACTAACCCCGCAACTTCCCTGGCATCGGTACAAAACACTGATTTCAGCGAGGTCTCATACTATAAAGTAAACGACTCTAAATCATTTATTCTGCCCCTAGGAATTCCTACCGCACACCAATCAGAATTGGAAATCCAATATCAGTACACATGGGCTAAGGAGTCCATCTCCTACTTAGGTTTAAAACTAGCCAGAAAAACATCCTACCTCTACCGAGCCAACTTTACTCCTTTCTTGAACAACCTCCCAAAAGAATTGGAACAAGTCCCCAAATTTGCCTTATCATGGTCGGGTAGATTGGCAGCATTTAAAATGCTTAAACTACCACAACTACTCTACCTATTTAGGTCATTACCAATCCCGATTCCTGGCTCCTTCTTTACTCCTCTGCAAAAAATACTCAGACACTTCATATGGCAAACAAAAGAGTGAGATGCTCTCGCGCCACTCTCATAAAACCTAAACTGGTTGGAGAAGCGGGACTCATCCATTTCAGAGATTACTATAACACTGCACTACTTGCCCAAATTAAAGCATGGTTCACACCCACTTACACCAGTCCCTGGTTAGACATCGAAACATACCAAGTCCCTGGTAGGGCCCTCAGTGTCTGGCTACTCAGTTCACTTCATAGGAACATACGGAAAATTATTTTTTCACCCACCATTGTTGCCTCCAGATTAGCACTTAAATACCTACTAAACAATGCTTCCAAGGGAACCTCCCCCTATAGAATACCGCTGTTGATTTCTGTGTTCTCCATACTCATACCCAATCTTTCTACATAGACATGGCAGGACAAAGGCATTGGTTTTATCTCAGACCTCTATTCTAACAATCTCCTTCACATCACTAAAAGACTCTTTCCATCTCACTCCGCTGGACTACTATAAATACACACAAATAACACTCTGTCTACTTCGCAATCCGCACCTACATACTGATGTACATCCACTTGTCTGGACATATCTCTCCTCACCTACAGCAAACACGAAAGATATATCCCTGTTCTACAATATGTTAGGGGACAAGACATCAGTTAGTAAATCCCTACCATTATTAAAATTGGAATGAGATCTTGGATGCTCATTCACTGAATCCCAATGGCGAACAGCACTTAAAACTAACTACAAAGCCTCTAGATCCTCCAACCTCTGGGAACTAGTTCACAAAATTAACCTCAGATGGTACATTACTCCCTCTATGATCCACATATATGACCACACCACACAACCACTCTGCTGGAGAAACTGCGGAGAAATAGGAAGTCTATTTCACCTTCTCTGGCAATGTACACATACAACTACACTCTGGCAAGAGGTATTCCAAATCATCACTGAAGTGACAGGATTATCGCTTTTTCCCTCACCAGAGCTAGCCCTCCTGAACATCAATATGGAAAACATACCTTACTGCTTCCGCACTATAATCACCCACATTTATTTGGCTGCCAGACTCACCATTGCCCGCCACTGGAGAACCTCAGACAGCTTGAGTAAAAACAAAGTAATAACCCTGGTACACACCCATGGGGCTTATGAAAAAATGTTTGCTACATGCGAAGGCCGCTTGTTTTTAATCTCCAAACAATGGTCACACTGGCTAGAGTGGCATGAAAAAACAAATACCCCCTGATATGATATCTGTTGTTAATGTTTCTCCAAGTTCTTCAATTTTATTCCTAAAGGTTCACTGGATCCACAGGTGAGATGTGTTCCAGGCCCCCTATGACATAGTTTGCTCCCAAATAGGGTGTCTGGGGGCATTGGACTACACAGCTTACCTTACATTCAGCACTTGTTATGGATACTATGTTTGACCTATGATTGGTAACTTTATTCTGACATATACATTTGTTCATATATACTTCATCTTAAGCTTTAATGTATAACAAAGATTGTTAACTATCATTACTTCTAAAACCTCAATAAAAATATTGACCAATTAATTTGGCTTTTACCTTATCGATAAGTAGTAAATTTAGCTCCTCACGTAGGCCAACTAATTTCTCCTCTATTTGTTGTGCCTGAGATTTTTAATGTACCAACTACATTTCCTGAATCCTTTTAAGCAGCAGTTCAATCTGTTCATTGAGCTTCCTTTTCCTATGTACCCCCAAGGAGATAAAAACACCTCTCATCACACACTTATGTGTTTCCTACAGACAGAACGGGGTTACTTCCCCCGTCCCATTCGTTAAAAAAAGGAATCCAGATCCTGATTTAATTTTTGCTCATAGAAGGGTCTCATTAATCTTCCAGTGCCACTCAATCTAATTCCCCTATTTCCACTACACAGTCTGTTGGCGCATGATCTGACAAAGTAAATGATCCAATATGAGCACTGAACAGGGATGTAATTACATTTTGGGAAACAAAAATATAGTCAATTCTGGTGTACGTCTTATATTTTGCTTAGAGTAACGTAAAGTGGAGTTGGCCCAAGCCTTCTCCAAGCTTGCTTAATAAGGTTGGAGCCAATAAAGATATATTTCCCTACCTGGTTATTTTTGCCCCCTTTTCTTACTGACCAGATGACCAAAGCCACACCTTAGGTCTATTAATGTTGTAAGTCTTGTTGCGTGTTTATGTGATCCACATTTGTCTCGGTCGTAGTGCCACAACCATAAATTAGAAGGCCAGTATTGTGACCTGAATTTATGGGAGGTGCCTGGAGGGTATTTAAGCCGATCATTCACCCTTGCTCTTTGTCAATTCCAGTACGCAATATACTCCCTCCCATTCCCTTGTTTACAGCACTTTTCAGCATTCTCCTCCACAATCATCTATTACTTATCTTGGGTATGCCCCCTTTTCTTGGCATACCAACCAGATGACCAAAGCCACACCTCAGGTCTATTTATGTTGTAAGTCTTGTTGCGTGTTTATGTGATCAACATTTGTCTCTGTTGTAGGGCCACAACCATAAATTAATATACTGTATACACAGTGTATATATATATATATATATATATATATATATATATATATATATATATATTTATATGTAGCACTGGTAGATTTGCGATCTACCATATGTTAGGTAAATTTAGTAATTTGTTCGTTAACAAGGTTAGTTTTGCCTCTGTTCCAGCTTGGCTGACGTTGTGTGTGTTTCCATACTGAAGGGTGGGTGTCGCTGTTATCACTGGTCAGTGTTGGAAAGGCAACGTGTTGAAGCGTATGGATGCTCTTCTGTTCCAGAGACAAATCGGTGGAGGTGGTCCTCCGAGTTGCATTCTGGGCGAGGGTATTTATGGGACAGATGCCATATTGAGGGGTTTGTTTTACAGCCACCTGTTGGCCCTCCTGGCCGACAGGTATGCGTTAGAGAGCAATCTCGTGGTCCTCCGTTCCGGAGGCCCATGTCGCTGCGGCGCAGGGGTGGGCCCAGAAGCTTGTCTGGGGCCTACCACAGCAGCCGAGGAATGATCCTGAGCTGTCTATCCAGAGTGAAGAAGCTGGACAACCAAGGAGATCCCAGGGAGGACCCGTCACGGAAGGATCACGCAGCGTGGTGGTCTGGAGAGGGGCCTGGTGACTCGGTTGGAGGACGTATCCTAAAAGTAACTATACAGCATAGTGTTGCCAGGTTGGCTTAAAGGTTCAAGCACTGTGACTGACATTCACCACAAAACCAATACATCCTGTGGCAGAGGATCGTACAGGTTTATCCCAAACAAGTCTATGGCAGAGACTTTTGTTCGTGCTACGTACTGACTGCTAGGCAAGTGAGAGAGGCCTATCCAGGCGAGCAAAAAGTGTGTCTCACGAGGGGACCGCATTCTATTGTAATATCCAAATTCTACCAGGACACTTGTCAAGAATCTTACAAGAAGATATTTGAGTTTCTTCTGCAGTTTCCCTTCTGCCTCTTTCCTGCTACTTCCTTAGTAAATCCTTTAATAAAGTATTGAAAACGTACTCAAGTGTTGGTGTGTGTATCGTCCAGAGGTAAACTCAACAGAACCCTAGACCCGGTGCTGGTGAAACAGAGGGAAGGAGAGTGAAAGTAACAAGCCCACTTAAACCAGCAGCTCCACTCAGAGTTAGTGCTACATATATATGAAAAAGCTGAAAAACATAGCAACATATATATATATATCCAAATTTGTGAGCTCTACTCCACCACTTAACATATGAACTCCAAAGACTACCGTACTCCTAAAAGGTTCATAATGCACGTTTGCATGCTTTTAAGCATTTGTGTACAGTGTTTTTAAAGTGTTTGTGAGCTTTGGCATGTTTTAATTAGCCAATAGTGAAAAACATAATTTGTTGATATGTTTTTCAGCTTTTTCATCCGCTTTTATGAATTATTTATTATTTTTCATTCATTTTTTTACTTTTTTGTAAGGGGCTAAGGGCTAGGGTTTAAAGATTAGGGTAAGGGGCTCATTTATTATTAAATACATACATGCTGGACTGTGTGGTCCTCAGGAGACCCAAATAGATACTGCTGGGGGCCTTTTACATGGGGGGAATACCCACGCTCCCTCGTTTCTACATTGTAGAGGATATATAGGGAGCCTCAGTGTGGGTTTAATGCTTTACATTTGGAAACCTTTGCTTGCTAAACCACTGGATATATTCCATCTGTAGAAGAATCTGCCCAATTATCGCTTTGGTTTGCGTCCATTCATTACATCCAGTTGAAAGCATTTACAGTAATTACTCCTTGATTTCATCAGGTTTTTCAAGCCATGATGTAGAGGCCACCCACAAGACGGTCTATCATTGGTCTCCCCTTAGTTCAAATACGCAAGACAATTAAAAGCCATTATTCCAGAGCCAGATGCTCTGGAATAATTCCTTGAAGAAGCAGCCCTCTTGACCGTGAAACATGTTGACAATCTCAATATAAACACCTTTTGATGGCATGTTGTATGTATGTAGCTGTTTTATATATTTGCAGGCTTTCTTGATAGCCTTTTTTATATATATATATATATATGTATATACTCCACTTTTTAACCAATATATGTGTATGTTACATTATTAGGGAACCACCACTTAAACACCTATATTTTTCAATATTATTTATTTTTTTATTATGTATTTACTTTGTTAGGTTAGGGGTCAAGGGTTAATATTAGGGTTAGGACTAGGGGTTCATATTTGGGTTAAGGGTTGGGGTTAGGGTTCCTATTTATATATATATATATATATATATATATATATATATTTTTTTTTTAATTCTATTATTTATTTTCATTTGATTATTGCAATCAAGTAGAAAAATGCTCAAAAATGCACAACAAAATGTACTAAAATGCTCAATAAAATCTAGTGTTTCCATGCATTTCTATGGAACAAAAGACGCTTCAAAAATGCACCAATCTGCCTGATTCCAACTACAAGAAAAGCTCCAGAACTTTTTTGAGCTTCAGGCGTTGGGCTTTAGGTGACTTGTAGTGGGGATGTGAACCAACTACATAGAATAATTGATTTTTTTTTCTTCTCCAGCCTTTTGGAGCTTTGAGCTACAAACTATAAAATGCTAAGGTGTGAATGGGACCTAAAATTATACATGAGAACACACAAAAAGAAGACTATTTCAGGTACCCCCACTCGAGGCCTTTAGCCTGAACCTTTAGGGATGAGGATGCTCAAAGCTGTCTTCTTTTTGTATGATCTCATGTAATATTTTTCATTGGAATAACTACGTTATGAGCCTTTAATCGCTTGCCGACCAGCCGCCGTCATTACATTGCGTCAGGTTGGCACGATCCCGCGAACCGTCATAGCTGTACATTGGTCCCTTCAAGGGGGATAGCAGGTGCACGCGCTGCATTGCAGGGGTGCTGATGTGCATGGCCGGTGATCACAATGACCGCCGGCCACGCGCATTTGCGGGCACGAGAGCCAGAACAGGGACGTGTGTGTAAACACACAAATCCCTGTTCTGTGAGGAGAGGAGAGACAGATTGTGAGTTCCTACTAGCTAGAAACAACGATCTGTCATTTCCTCCAGTCCCTCCCATCCCCCTACAGTTAGAACGCACACTAGGGAACATAGTTAAACCCTTGATCGCCCCCTAGTGTTAACCCCTTCCCTGCCAGTGACATTTACACAATAATCAGTGCATTTTTACAGGACTGACCGCTGTATAATTGTCAATGGTCCCAAAAATGTGTCAAAAGTGTCTGATCTGTCTGCCATAATGTCGCAGTCTCAATAAAAATCACTGATCACCGCCATTACTAGTAAAAAAAAAAAAAATATTAAAAATGCCATAAATCTTTCACCTATACTTTTGTGCAAACCAATCAATATACGCTTATTGCGTTTTTTTTTTTAACAAAAATATGTAGAAGAATACATATTGGCCTAAACAGAGGAAATCATTTTCTTAAAAGAAAAAAAAAATGGAGATATTTATTATAGCAAAAAGTACAAAATATTGTGTTTTTTTTTTTTTTAAATTGTCGCTCTTTTCTTGTTTATAGCGCAAAAAAATAAAAACTACAGAGGTGATCAAATACTACCAAAAGAAATCTCTATTTGTGGGAAAAAAAGGATGTCAATTTTGTTTAGGTACAGCATCACACGACAGCGCAATTGTCAGTTAAAGCGACGCAGTACCGTATTGCAAAAAATGGCCTGATCATTGAGCAGCCAAATTTTGCAGGGCTGAAGTGGTTAAAGAGTTCTGTGCTCTTACGTGCATGTATTTTTTTTTTGTTAACACAACATGGCTGCAATACCAGCAGCAGTGATGGATTTTCTCCATATAGAAAATATATAGTTTTTTCCAGTAATACAAATAATTACTAGTGGGAACAGAAGTTTATGCTCATCAGCATAGCTCCTGTAAGTCTAATGCCATAGAGAGCTGAAAGAAATGCATCAAGTCTCTGACCTCAAATACTGTAACTTTCGCTTTTGTTTTTTTATTGAGGGAGGACACCTAAAATTGGAAAACGTTACATTTAAAAAAAATGATGTACCCTAAGCAGAATCAGGCCACAAACAGAACATTGCTAAAACATTTTTTTTAAATTTGATTGCATCAAACAGCTTCATGTTTGGGTTTGGGAGCACATGGAAGAAATGCGCGTATTAAATGTAAAATGATCAAATAAAACGGATTTAAGCTGAAAGATGGAAATCTCCAGCATTCATAGACTGCTTCTTGAATAACTCTTGTTGTGCCACTGGGCCTTTTAAGCTCCATGGTTACTGCTGTAATCATGTTAGTACATGACGGCATTTCACGAAAGAGATGGTGAGAATAACATTATCTTGCAAATGGATTTGACACGAGCTGAGGAAGCATTAGCTCAGAAATAAGTTATTTCCAAGAGTTCCCTGAGTACAAAGTGTTAGTGTTGTAAACCTATCTTACATTATCACATCTCCCTCACTGCCAATCATAGCTGCAATATGTAGCTAAAGAGTGCAAGAACATGGGAACATTCTCACTCATTAATGGACTATTCAACAGTTATAGTGCAGCTGGGAAAGATTGGAAAGAATAAAGTGTTTTATTGTTCTCCATCTAAAAAAAAAATCACTACTGTATTTTTTTTTTGAGATTGTGTTTTGGTATTTTTGAGGTTGTGTTTTAACATATCCTTACCCTTCTAGACTCAAGAGCTTCTGAGCTAAGCTAATTCAATACTATTTATTTGACTAAAGGAAAATTTACTTATCCATTTTATATTTCAATTCAATTCTTATCTAAGGAATACAAATATAATATTATAGTAACTAAGTGGTTACTTTGAGATTCCATATTTCCTTTTCAAAGCAAGCTTTTAGGAACAAATGCAGCATAAAGGCAATATTTCTAATTTTTTGTGTAAGCCTGGGTTCACACTACAATGGGCTGCGAATCGCACAGGAGAGCTGTGCGTACCTGTTCCCCGTTTCAGGGACGATTTAGGGACGATTCTATGCCTGAATTCGGCCATGAAACGGAGCCAAAGACGCACAGCGTTTTTGTGCAGTGCGCTCCGCAGCCGCCCCGGAGATATGTGAACCGGCTCCATATGGAGCCGGTCACATTCTCCTGCTATGTGAATTAGATGTGCGGGAACGCATATATAAAATTTCGGGTTTACATCCACCTTAAAGGCTAAGGTTACCTTTTAGAAATAATAATGTGCTTACTGTATTTATTGGCGTATAACACTCACTTTTTCACCATGAAAATTGGGTGCAAATAGCGTGTGCGTGTTATACGCCAATACTTCAATTTTAGCTGCCTTGGAGGGGACAGGGAGAAGGAGGGGACGAGTGCCCTCAGATTACATACAGTGAGAATCTCCTGTTTACTTGGCAGCCTCTGTAATAGGAAGTCCTGTCTCCTGGGCCACCATTGGACCATTGTTCTGCCTATCATTGGAGATTCTCACTGTATGTAATCTGTTGGCACTCCTCCCGCCCCCCTCCCCATCCCCTCTAGGCTGCAGATGGGCATCGTTCAGGCTGCACTGATGGCAATGGTGAGGCTGCTGCATTGATGGCAATGATGAGGCTGCATTGATGGCACTTGTGAGGCTGCAGATGGGCATTGATCAGGCTGCATTGATGGCAATGGTGAGGCTGCAGATGGACACTGACCCTTATTTTGCTTCAAAGTCCCTTATTTAAAATTTAAGTTTTTTTCCTGAAACTTCCCTCTTAAAATGAATGTGCGTGTTATACACCTGTGCGTGCTATACGCCGATAAATACGGTAATTTGTATGCTGTTTTGTTTTGGGCTCATGCGATGCCGTCATGCTCTGTTTCTTTTTCTTTTCCCTGTAATGGAAAAACATTTTTTTCATAAATTCTAAAAACAAAAAAAAAAATAGTAAATGCTATTTTTTTTGCAGATTAAAAAAAGTGCATTTATTATTTTTTTTCTTTTGGAGCCTGTAAAGCAGGGATATGCAATTAGCGGACCTCCAGCTGTTGCAAAACTACAAGTCCCATCATGCCTCTGCCTCTGGGTGTCATGCTTGTGGCTGTCAGAGTCTTGCTATGCCTCATGGGACTTGTAGTTCTGCAACAGCTGGAGGTCCGCTAATTGCATATCCCTGCTGTAAAGCATTGCCCCAGTGATCAGCAGATCACTGGTGTCATGCAGCTCTCCTTCAGATCTGTCAGTGTGCCATACATCTTGTACGGGCAGGGAGATACACTGACAGGAAGAAATCAATGAACTACTACAGCACTCTGCTGCAAGTCGACAACAGCAAAGGATGTCGGGGCTTGTAGTTCATTCACGCACACAGCTGTGTCATAGGAATGACATGGCCATGTGGGTGGAGCCCTGCGCAGTTGCTCTGACTTTAAAAAGTGACAGTATGGGAAACTTCTTCCCGTACTGCTGCCACATGCAAGAGGGGGGGCAGTGGGCAGCGGCTGCAGCATTGAGAACATGTTACATATTCCACCCTAAAAAATGTTCCCAAAAGGTGAACTTATCCTTTAAACTATCCTATCAATCTGTATCCAGTCAGGCACCCCCTTGCACTACATACCGTAGCTTTTGGTAGATCTATAGAAGAATGTTCGGTCAGCCTGCAATGTGTTGGGTGAGGTTAAAGCAGAACTAAAGGTAAAAATACTTAACATAGTAATCAATAGGGATGAGCCCGATGGTCGAGTCAAACACACATATAGCAACCACAAATAAAGCTCCCCTAAGTGCTGTTCGCCCGTTCGCCGAATACCGGACATTATGGGGCGTTCGCAGGAAATTTGAGCGTGCGTGGAGCGTGCCATAATGAACGGCAAGATCGTCAATGCACTGCAAGTTTGCAGTGCATTGACGGCAGCCGATTAGCCAAAGCATGCACCTGACCTGCATGCTTTGGCCAATCACAGCGCGCTCTGCAGTGAGAGCCATAAATGGTGCCTGTGGCCAATCATGGTTTAGGGGGCTGAGTCCATGTCCTACACTATGTAAGGCTGCTTACACGGCAGCCGTACATAGTTTTATGAATGAGAGCAGCAAAATGACATTTGTAAAGGAAAGAAATGTCATTTAAAACTGCTTGCGGCTGTAATGTATTGCTGGATCTCGGCAATATAGATACAAATCATTGAAAAAAACGGCATGGGTCCCCCCCCCCAGTCCATTACCAGGCCCTATGGATATTAAGGGGAACCCTGCACCAAAATGTAAAAAAAAATTGTGTGGGGGTCCCCTCCAAAATTCATACCAGGCCCTTCAGCTCTGGTATGGATTTTAAGGGGAACCCCACACCAAAATGTAAAAGAAAATGACGTGGGTCCCCCCAAAAATTTATACCAGACCCTTATCTGAGCACTCAATCTGGTAGGCTGCAGGAAAAGGGGGGGACGAGAGTGCTCCCCCCTCCTGAACAATACCAGGCCACATGCCCTCAACATGGGGAGGGTGCTTTGGGGTCCCCTCAAAACACCTTGTCCACATGTTGATGGGGATAAGGGTCTCTTCCCCACAACCCTTGCCCGGTGGTTGTGGGGGTCTTCAGGCGGGGGGCTTATCAGAATCTGGAAGCCCCCTTTAACCATTTAAGCCCCAGACCATTTGGCTGGCCAAATACCAGAGCACTTTTTGCAATTCGGCACTGCGTCGCTTTAACTGACAATTGCGCGGTCGTGCGACATGGCTCCCAAACAAAGTTGTCCTTTTTTCCCCACAAATAGCGCTTTCTTTTGGTGGTGTTTGATCACCTCTGTGGTTTTTATTTTTTGCACTATAAAATAAAACATAGCAAAAAAACAATATTTTTACTTTTAAATATCCCCGAAAATATGGAGTAAAACCTTGGTTTTCAAGCATAATTCGTTCCAGAAACATGCTTGTAATCCAAAGCACTTGTATATCAAAGCATTTTTTTTACAGGGTATAAAAGAGAAGAAAGGCACCTCTAAGTATAGCAATAAGTTGCTAAATGTACCTTCATTAAATGTAACCATATTGCTACACTTAGAGGCTCCTCTCTTCTTTTTTATACTCAGTTGTGACATGACGCTACTCTTATATCAAGACATCGCTTGTATATCAAGGCAAAATTTATTAAAACATTTTGCTTGTTTTGCAAAACTTGGTAAAAAAGCTGGAGTAGTATGACGCTGTCCTTATGGAGACAAAAAATGTTTTCCTTGTAGTGAATGTATTGCCTAGTGTCCTTATAGAATTGCTTCTAAAACCTGTATGTGTTCAAAAATTGAATAAAACTGTGACTGGTGGCGAATATTTCTATTAGAAGTGAAAATACAACAACTGGTGCTCCACTTGTTCAACAAAGGTGCATTGTGCCCTTTAAATTAAGTAATAAAGTAGTTATGAATATGGATACAATATCATCTAGGTGGAAAGTGTTATAAAGAAAAAAAAAAAAAGAAAAACAGGAATAGTATGGTGCTGCCCTTATGGAGACAAAAAAAAACAAAAAAAAAAAAACCTTTCTTTATAATGACTTTATAAAGTGTGTGTGCCAAAAATGAATAAATATGTGACTGGTGCCAAGTTCTTACTATTAAAAGTACAATTGCAACCTAAGGTGCTTCAATTATTCAACAAAAGTGCATAGTGCAGCATTTCTAAAGTAACCAGTGTTAAATCATACAAATCCATACAACATTGTACAAATTATCCATCATAAATAGTGACCCTTGTGCTGTGACCAGTATTAGTTGGATAGGAAAAGTTCCATTTATGAAAAAACAAGTTCTTTTTGGAGTATTTTGTAGTGTTCAATCTTTGAGGGTCAAATATCTGTAGGAAAGCTTCTTATCCAGGTGCTGGTTTCTTTAATTAGTGCCTTGTCTGCATGCTCTGACAATGCTTGCACTCACCGGACTCTCCTTTCCCCTGCAGGGGTATGCACGGTCACAGTGTCTGCCACTGTGTAGCAATCAAGGATATCCCCCAAACTTTACTTGCGTATTGTGGTGTAGTAATTACATGTAAAGGAAAGAAGGTATGCCCATCGCGTAAAACCATAGGAGAACTTTTATTAAAACTTAATAAACGAATGTACTCACATTTCAAATGAACAAATCAAGCATGGCAAAAGTTAGCGAATTCCCTTTGTTAGAGGTGCTGCAAGACATTCGTAACCCGCCCAAGGGTTGCCGCTCTTACAGTAAAGAACCCTCTACGTAGTTTAAGGTTAAACCTCTTTTCTTCTAATTGTAATGAGTGGCCACGAGTCTTATTAAACTCTCTTCTGCGAAAAAGTTTTATCCCTATTGTGGGGTCACTAGTACAGTATTTGTAAATTGAAATCATATCCCCTCTCAAGCGTCTATTCTCCAGAGAGAATAAGTTCAGTGCTCGCAACCTTTCCTCATAACTCGTCCCTCCTGAGGACTGGTGCCCAGAACTGGACAGCATACTCCAGGTGCGGGCGGACCAGAGTCTTGTAGAGCGGGAGAATTATCGTTTTATCTCTGCAGTTGATCCCCCTTTTAATGCATGCCAACATTCTGTTTGCTTTATTAGCAGCAGCTTGGCATTGCATGCCATTGCTGAGCCTATCATCCACTAGGACCCCCAGGTCCTTTTCCATCCTAGATTCCCCCAGAGGTTCTCCCCCCAGTGTATAGATTGCATTCATATTTTTGCCACCCAAATGCATTATTTTACATTTTTCTACATTGAACCTCATTTGCCATGTAGTCGCCCACCCCATTAATTTGTTCAGATCTTTTTGCAAGATTTCCACATTCTGCGGAGAAGTTATTGCCCTGCTTAGCTTAGTATCTTCTGCAAATACAGAGATTGAACTGTTTATCCCATCCTCCAGGTCATTTATGAACAAATTAAATAGGATTGGTCCCAGCACAGAACCTTGGGGAACCCCACTACCCACCCCTGACCATTCTGAGTACTCCCCATTTATCACCACCCTCTGAACACGCCCTTGTAGCCAGTTTTCAATCCATGTACTCACCCTATGGTCCATGCCAACGCACCTTATTTTGTACAGTAAACGTTTATGGGGAACTGTGTCAAATGCTTTTGTAAAATCCAGATACACCACGTCTACGGGCCTTCCTTTATCTAGATGGCAACTCACCTCCTCATAGAAGGTTAATAGATTGGTTTGGCAAGAACGATTCTTCATGAATCCATGCTGATTACTGCTAATGATACCGTTCTTATTACTAAAATCTTGTATATAGTTCCTTATCATCCCCTCCAAGAGTTTACATACTATTGATGTTAGGCTAACTGGTCTGTAATTCCCAGGGATGTTTTTTGGGCCCTTTTTAAATATTGGTGCTACATTGGCTTTTCTCCAATCAGCTGGTACCATTCCAGTCTGTAAAAATTAGGAACAACGGTCTGGCAATCACCTGACTGAGTTCCCTAAGTACCCTCGGATGCAAGCCATCTGGTCCCGGTGATTTATTAATGTTAAGTTTCTCAAGTCTAATTTTAATTCCGTCCTCTGTTAACCATGTAGGTGCTTCCTGTGTTGTGTCATGAGGATAAACACTGCAGTTTTGGTTACTGAAGCCCCCCGATTCACTCGTGAAGACTGAGGAGAAGAATAAATTCAATACCTTTGCCATCTCCCCATCCTTTGTAACCAGATGTCCTTCCTCATTCTTTATGGGGCCAATATGGTCTGTCCTCCCTTTTTTACTGTTTACATACTTAAAGAATTTCTTGGGATTTTTTTTGCTCTCCTCCGCTATGTGTCTTTCATGTTCTATCTTAGCCATCCTAATTGCACCCTTACATTTCTTATTGCATTCTTTATAAATTCTGAATGCTGTGGATGATCCCTCAACCTTGTATTTTTTGAAGGCCTTCTCCTTTGCTTTTATATGCATTTTTACATTGGAGTTAAGCCATCCAGGATGTTTGTTTGCTCTTTTAAATTTATTACCCAATGGGATACATTGGCTAATGCCCTTATTTAATATGCTCTTAAAGCAAACCCATCTCTCCTCCGTATTCTTTGTTCCTAATATTTTATCCCAATTTATGCCTTTTAGCAAGGTTTGTAGTTTAGGGAAGTTGGCTCTTTTGAAATTCAGTGTCTTTGTGTTCCCTTCATGTTTCCTATTTGTGTGATTTATACTGAAACTAATTGACCTGTGATCGCTGTTACCTAAATTGCCCCGTATTTCCACATCTGTTATGAGGTCTGTATTGTTGGTAATCAGTAGATCTAGTAAGGTTTTATTTCTAGTTGGTGCGTCTACCATCTGACCCATAAAATTGTCCTGCAAGACACTAAGGAACTGGTGAGCCTTAAATGAATGCGCGGTTCCCTCCGCCCAGTCTATGTCTGGATAATTAAAATCCCCCATTATGATAACACTTCCCATCCTTGCTGCTAATCCAATTTGTGATAGGAGATCCGTCTCCACTTCCTCCCTCAGGTTGGGGGGCCTATAGCATACTCCCAGTATTATTTTCCCCTTAGCTTCATCCCTTTGGAGCTCTACCCATAAAGATTCCACCTCCTCCCTAGCCCCCCCAGTCATCTCTCACATTCACTTGTACATTATTCTTGATATATAGGCATACCCCTCCCCCTTTTTTACCCTCTCTATCCTTGCGGTATAGGGTATACCCTTGAATGTTTGCCAGCCAATCATGAGAGCTGTTGAACCAGGTCTCTGAAATTCCCACAAAATCCAAATCCTCCTTGTACAACAGTATCTCTAGTTCACCCATCTTGTCCGCCAGGCTCCTGGCATTGGTGAACATGCCACATAGTTTAGACCGGTCGCATATTGTCCTCGTATAGGGTGTTTCAAGATTACAACTAGGACTTGCTACTATACTCACCTTGTGTTTTTGTGCTTTGGTTAACCTACCACTAATGCTCCCAATACTACCCTCTGGAATATCTTCCGTGCTGGCTATCACTGTCTCTGGACCCTCCCCCCCATCACCTAGTTTAAAAACCCCTCTAACTTTTTGGCCATCTTCATTCCCAGCAGATCTGCACCCTCCTCATTTAGGTGCAGTCCGTCCCTTCTATAGTACCGGTTACTGACTGAGAAGTTGGCCCAGTCCTCCAGGAACCCAAACCCCTCCTTACTACACCAGCTCTTCAGCCACTTGTTTACTTCCCTAATCTCCCTCTGCCTCTCTGGTGTGGCTCGATGTACCGGTAGTATTCCTGAGAACACTACCTTGGAGGTCCTTTTCCTCAATTTAGCTCCTAAGTCCCTAAAATCGTTCTTTAGGACACTGCATCTGCCTCTGACTTTGTCATTGATGCCAACGCGCACCATGACAGCCGGGTCTTCCCCAGCCCCTCCCAGTAATCTGTCCACAAGATCCGTGATGTGCCGAACCCGAGCGCCCAGTAGACAACATACTGTTCGGCGCTTCAGGTCTTGGTTACAGATTGCCCTTTCTGTCCTTCTAAGAATTGAGTCCCCTACCACCAGAATCTGTCTTTCCTTTCCCTTTGCTGCCCCCCTACTCTCACTGGAGGAGTTCTTCCCCTGGCAGCTAGGAGAGTCCCTCATCTCCAGCAGTGCTGGTCCCTGACTGGTTTCACCAATGTCACTCAATGGAACGTACTTATTGGGATGCTTCAGTCCTGGATCGGCCTCCCTGGCACTTCCCCCTCTACCCCTCCTGACTGTCACCCATCTACTCTTTGCTAGTGCCTGCACCTCTTTGTCTCCACCCGCCTCTGTGCTGGCCCCTGCCGGCACCTGCCGTGTACGTTCCTGGCTCACCTTTAGTATGGAGGGACTTCTCAGTGCTGACAGTTGCTTCCCCAGATTCAGAACCTGGGCTTCCAGGGAAACAATGTGCTTACATTTTGCACAGCAGTATTCGCCCTCGATCGGATGATCAAGGAACGCATACATGCGGCAAGATGTACAAAGAGTCGCCTCTCCACACCCGCCGGGCATCGTACCTATTAAATTTAGTGAGGATTTGGAGATTTTACACTGTCCAAATTACCTAACAGCTAGCTTCCTGGCACTAATACTCAAGACAATACACAGGTACAATACACAGGTACACAATACACAAGTACTAACGATCCACACACACTACTCAGACAACACTCAGATACTCACACTACACAGGTACTATGACCCCTGTTATAACCTCCTGTTTTAAACTCTTGTTTTTAACTCCCACTTAATCCAGCCCCATTTACACCAAGCTCCACAGCTTCAAACTGAGCACGCTCAGACTGAGTCCTACAACAAGTTAAATAGGCACCTGTGAGCAATTAACCACACCCCTATAGCGTTATAGCGTCTACAAAATAGGGGATAGTTTTATGGCATTTTTATTAATATTTTTTACTAGTAATGGTGGCAATCAGCATTTTTTTATCGTGACTGCGACATTATGGCGGACAGATTGGACACTTTTGTTGCTATTTTGGGACTATTCACATTTATACAGTGATCAGTGCGATTAAAAATGCATTGATTACTGTGTAAATGTGACTGGCAGTGAAGGGGTTAACCAGGAGGGGGCGCTGCAAGGGTTAAGTGTGTCCTAGGGATGTGTTCTAACTGTGGGTGGATGGGCTACGTGTGACACAACACTGATCGCCGCTCCCGATTACAATGCTTGTTTACATCAGCATTTCCCTGTTCCTCCTCTCCGTGAGACGATCGCGGGTATCCCTGCGGACATCGAGTCCGCAGGACCCGCGATCACACTCACAGAGCTCTCGGCAGGGTCACGTGCGTGCCACTGCAACACGGCAGCAAATTTAAAGGGACGTACCTGTACACCCATTTGCCTGTCCGTGCCATTCTGCCGACGTATATGTACATGCAGCGGTCAGCAGGTGGTTAACAAGGGGACCCCCAGATCCCGCCCTCCATGTGAATGGGTATCGGGTACATTGTACCCCTACACATTCACCAAAAATTGTTTCAAAATGGTAAAATAGACAGGAGACAGTTTGGGACAAGTCCTTTATTAAAAAAAGTGTTCCGCGATGTCCATTCATCTTCAATCACAGTGTCCGACAAACCAAGAAAGAAAAAAAAACTGCAAAACTCCGCCACAATGGGAGGCATGCCACCGACTGCAGGCTTTTTGCATTGACAGCTATCATATAGCTGAGGGCGGGACCACCCGGTAATGTAAACGCATAACGCCGCCCAATCTAACATTACGTGACGTCACATGACATCAGAAGGGGGCAGGGTCACCCGCTTACATCACCGTTACATCACCCGCTTACAGTTTTTTTTCCCCCAAGTCATCCGACGCTGTGATCGAAGATGAATGGACATCACGGGACAGGTATTTTTTTTTTAATAAAGGACTACTGTGATTTTTACCATTTTGGCACTTTTTGTGTTAAATGTGTATACAATGTACCTGATACCCATTCACACAGGTGGGCTGAGATCTGGGGGTCCCCTTGTTAAAGGGGACTTCCAGATTCTTATAAGCCCCCTGCCCGCAGACCACCTCAACCACCGGGCAAGGGTTGTGGGGAAGAGGCCCTTGTCCCCATCAACATGGGGATAAGGTGTTTGGGGGGACCCCAAAGCACTCTCCCCATGTTGAGGGCATGTGGCTTGGTACGGTTCAGGAGGGGGGGCGCTCTCTCGTCCCCCCCTTTTCCTGTGGCCTGCCAGGTTGTGTGCTCAGATAAGGGTCTTTTATGGATTTTTGGGGGACCCCCACGCTATTTTTTTATATTTTGGCTGGGGGTTCCCCTTAGAATTCATATCAGACCTGAAGGGCCTTGTATGTATTTTGAGGGGGACACCTACGCCATTTTCTTTTTAAATTTTGGCACAGGGTTCCCTTAAAATCCATACCAGACCGAAGGGCCTGGTATGGATTTTGGGGGGACCCCCATGCAATTTTTCTTTACATTTTGGTGCGGAGTTCCCCTTAATCTTCATACCAGACCCAAAGGGCCTGCTAATGGACTGGGGGGGAACCCATGCCGTTTTTTTCAGTGATTTGTACAGTATGTATATTGTCAGGATCCGACAATACATTACAGCTGCAAGCAGTTTTAAATTACATTTTTTCCTTTAGAAATGTAATTTTGCTGTGATACTATTCTAAACACGGGAAAGATGCATTACTTTACAGGCAGACTAAGGACATCCCCCAGGCACAACATTTAAAGGAATATTTCATTTTTATTGTTTCATTTGCATTATTAAAATCATTGCTCCTGAAAAACGATTGTTTTAGCAAACTTTTTTTTGCATTGATACATGTCCCCTGGGGCAGGACCTGGGTCCTCAAACACTTTTTATGGCAATAACTTGCATATAAGCCTTTAAAATGAGCACTTTTGATTTTTCATGTCCCATAGACTTTAACAGTGTTCGGCTCATCCCTAGTAATCAATGATCTGATGCCCGGTGAAGTTCTTCACTGGCATCTTCTCCCCAGGTGCCATTCTTTGGCCATCTTTATTGGCTGACATGTTATGGCATGTGCAGGAGTGCAGTTATTCCAGCACAAAGGCAGTGTGCTGTAATGTAAACTGAGCTTTGCATGTGCTGCTCTGTGTACATTCTGCAGGGGAATGCGAACAGGCAGATGAGAGTAGTCTATTTTACTGCAGAAGAAACATTGCATGGCTCTTCTGTAATAAAGATCCTGCCTGTTTGTAGTTCTTTATTGTTTAACTTTAGTTTCACTTTTACATTTTTCAAATTCAAATTTTTCAAACAAAGCAAGCTGTATCATTCATATTAGTCCCTGCACCTGAAATAGGTTATAATCCAATACCCCAACAACAGTATGCTAGACAAACACATTCTTTGGCAAAATTAATGTAGAAATATATAAACCTACCTAGGCCTACTCAATGGCTGTGACTGAACTCTTGGTAACCCGCAAAATGTACACTGCACTCAGCACTGTGTATCCAGTCAGTGTATACTTTACAAATGTTATCAGAAGGCAAAGATGGTTTTTTGACAGATAAAATTTACATTTCCCCATCTACAAAAAAAATCTATACCTGCTAGCACTATTTTGAAGTGCAATTTCACTTGAACATTTTTGGATAATGGTTTGGCAATTTCACACATACAGTATAGTATACTGTATGTTTGACCTGTGAAATTCATTTTAGTACTGAACAAGTATCCATCAAGTCCATAATACAGTGTCTTTATTTTTATTCCTGGCTAGAACACAGCACAGCATTCTACCAGTACACAATTGTCTACATAATTGTTTGACTGATATAACGAGATTAGACTAAACAACTGTCACTTTGTTTTAATATTTTAATTAGACACCCCTTCATGCAAGCATAAGCCCTGCCACAATGTCAATGTGACTTTAAATGGAAGTGTTTTCTAAAGAAATATCAGAGGTGTGTTCAGGGAAAACATTTCTACCTCAATAACGTAGAAATGCTTGAGTTAGGTTCTCAACCTGACATGGCTCTGTGCTTGTTTCCCCGGGCTGGGCCATAGTGAACCTTTGCATACCTCTGAATACATTTGATCTTTCATCCGATAAACGCTTACTGAAGGGGGACATGATCAGAGGAATCTGTCCCTGTCAACACTTGGGGGAGCCAAGAAAAGGCTGTTTCAGGCACTGGATGAAACAATCATCATAAGAAATCAGTGTCTAAATCTAACAGGATTCACTTATATATTGTGACTTTTCTCTTTTATTTATATTTTTTCTATCAAGATGGACATTGTGATGGAATATGATATCTGTTATTGTTCTATTCACTCATTACTGAATCTTTTAAACTAAAGTATGTTATTATATAAAGTAATGATAATTATAATAATAAAGATTAACAACCATAAAAGCACAAAAGCTGGAAAGCAAAATGAACATAACTAAAGTGAAAAGGCAGAGAAAACCAATTTGGATGATAAATTATCAGAAATATAGTTTTAGAATAGGGATCGATTTATAAATGTTTCAAACAACTTTTACCAAATATTCAAACATTAGAAATTGAATTGGAAAAATGTATTTATGATATATTTTTTGGGTGATTCTTTTAAATGTTCCTTGTTGCCCAGAGGGTGTCTCAGTAGGAGTGACATAGGCTTCCATCATGTTAAATGTCCCCGTCCCCCTTGCCCCTTCCCTTCATCCCCCCTTCTTTATTTAAACTATTTTCTAATTTTGCCAGTAGCAACCTATGACCTAAAGAAGGGACTACACCCCAAAACATGTAGTCTTGTCTTTGCTGCTATCAGTTGCTTTTATCCTTTGCTCCCTCAGCTGCAGTGTTCCCCAGACCATCCTAGTGCTGCCCACAGCTCACGGCATACTATTCCTCTCTTCCGCCAGCTTGTGATGTCATCTCCAGACAGAAGCAGCTTCCTCTGTGAAGTGGCCATCAATCCCTGGCACCATAGCCGTGTCTACCCATCCTATTGTTCCTGGTAGGCTTCCTCGTTGATCCCAGCACCTCCATCTCAGTTTCCTGGACCCATCCTACTGAATCAAAAAAGAAAGAATCCACTATTATGGAGTCTGTATTCTTTTCAACATCCCTGGATGCTAGAAAAAGGTTGGATCCCCATGGAAAGTGGAATTTTAATGGCAAGCAAAACACCAATGAACATCAAGTAAAAAAAATAACAATTTATTCAAAAGTTTAAAAAAATCAAAATGATTAGCATAAAAATCTGGCTGATATACATAACCATCAGAATATGTGACAGATTTAAAGCTGTAAGTTTCTCTATTCATCCGACGCGTTTCAGGTAAGTATAACCTTTCTTCAGGGGTGTTAGTTAAGGAGTTACTTTTTGTATAGAATTTTTTTCCTCTATTTTCTTGAGGAAAAATAAAGGGAAGGAGAAAAACACTTTTTCCTTTTTTTTCTTTTCTTTCCCTTCCCCAGAGGAGATGGATACTGTGTGTGTGACTTCTCTAAATGCCAAGGGACTTAATGTCCCTGAGAAGTGGAGGATGCTTTTTAATGATTTTGAAACAAACTCGGACTTATGTGGCATTTGTGCAAGAAACTCATTTTAAGGTGGGTGGACTGTTCCCTTGTGTATACCATGCCTCCAATCAGGAGGCAAAATCTAAAGGTGTTTCTATTCTGATCTCTAGACGTGTGCCCTGGTCTCTCATGTATAGATGCTCTGATACAGATGGCTGGTACCTTTTTCTTAAAGGTCATATTGGTGGCATTAACGTTAGCCACTATATATACACCAAATATTCATCAAGACTTTTTTTTTCTAAAGTTCTCTTGAAGCTGATGGAGTTCGCAGAGGGTAAATTGATCCTTGGGGGTATTTTAATATTCCTCTAGATCCCAGGATAGGCACTTCCTCTGGTACTTCCTCTGTTCCTCTTGGCCCCAGGAAACGTATTCTGCAAACACTACATCATCTGCAGCTGGTTGATGCCTGGCGTATGTTGCATGCAGGGGTAAGAATTTATATTTTTTTTTCTATTCCTCACCAACTATACTCACATATTGATCTTTTTTTGGTGACCCATCATTTACTCCCCTCTGTTCTAGATACAGTGGGGAGGGAAAGTATTCAGACCCCCTTACATTTTTCACTTTTTGTTATATTGCAGCCATTTGCTAAAATCATTTAAGTTATTTTTTTTCCTCATTAATGTACCCACAGCACCCCATATTGACAGAAAAACACAGAATTGTTGACATTTTTGCAGATTTAATTAAAAAGAACTGAAATATCACATAGCTACTAAGTATTCAGACCCTTTGTTCAGTATTTAGTAGAAGCACCCTTTTGATCTAATACAGCCATGAGTCTTTTTGGGAAAGATGCAACAAGTTTTTCACATCTGGATTTGGGGATGCTCTGCCATTCCTCCTTGCAGATCCTCTCCAGTTCTGTCAGGTTGGATGGTAAACCTTGGTGGACAGCCATTTTTAGATCTCTCCAGAGATGCTTAATTGGGTTTAAGTCAGGGCTCTGGCTGGGCCATTCGAGAACAGTCAAGGAGTTGTTGTGAAGCCACTCCTTCATTATTTTAGCTGTGTGCTTAGGGTCATTGTCTTGTTGGAAGGTAAACCTGCGGCCCAGTCTGAGGTCCTGAGCACTCTGGAGAAGGCTTTCGTCCAGGATATCCCTGTATTTGGCCGCATTCATCTTTCTCTCGATTGCAACCAGTCGTCCTGTCCCTGCAGCTGAAAAACACCCCCACAGCTTGATGCTGCCACCACCATGCTTCACTGTTGGGACTGTATTGGAAAGGTGATGAGCAGTGCCTGGTTTTCTCCACACATACCACTAATGGCCCGTACACATGGTCAGAATTTGTTCGGACATTCCGACAACAAAATCCTAGGATTTTTTCCGACGAATGTTGGCTCAAACTTGTCTTGCATACACACGGTCACACAAAGTTGTCGGAAAATCCGATCATTCTGAACGCGGTGATGTAAAACACGTACGTCGGGACTATAAATGGGGCAGTGGCCAATAGCTTTCATCTCTTTATTTATTTTGAGCATGTGTGGCACTTTGTCCGTCGGATTTGTGTACACACGATCAGAATTTCCGACAACGGATTTTGTTGTTGGAAAATGTTATATCCTGCTCTCAAACTTTGTGTGTCAGAAAATCCGATGGAAAATGTGTGATGGAGCCTACACACGGTCGAAATTTCCGACAACAAGGTCCTGTCACACATTTTCCGTCGGAGAATCCTACCGTGTGTACGGGGCATTAGACTTAAGGCCAAAAAGTTCTATCTTGGTCTCATCAGACCAGAGAATCTTGTTTCTCACCATCTTGGAGTCATTTAGGTGTTTTTTAGAAAACTCCATGCAGGCTTTCATGTGTCTTGCACTGAGGAGAGGCTTCCGTCGGGCCACTCTGCCATAAAGCCCCGACTGGTGGAGGGCTGCAGTGATGGTTGACTTTCTACAACTTTCGCCCATCTCCCAACTGCATCTATGAAGCTCAGGCACAGTGATATTGGGTTCTTCTTTACCTCTCTCACCAAGGCTCTTCTCCCTCGATAGCTCAGTTTGGCCGGACGGCCAGCTCTAGGAAGGGTTCTGGTCACCCCAAATGTCTTCCATTTAAGGATTATGGAGGCCACTGTGCTCTTAGGAACCTTAAGTGCAGCAGAAATTTTTTGTAACCTTGGCCAGACCTGTGCCTTGCCACAATTCTGTCTCTGAGCTCTTGAGGCAGTTCCTTTGACCTCATGATTCTCATTTGCTCTGACATGCACTGTGAGCTGTAAGGTCTTATATAGACAGGTGTGTGGCTTTCCTAATCAAGTCCAATCAGTATAATCAAACACAGCTGGACTCAAATGAAGGTGTAGAACCATCTCAAGGATGATCAGAAGAAATGGACAGCACCCGAGTTAAATATATGAGTGTCACAGCAAAGGGTCTGAATACTTAGGACCATGTGATATTTTAGTTTTTCTTTTTAATAAATCTGCAAAAATGTCAACAATTCTTTGTTTTCCTGTCAATATGGGGTGCTGTGTGTACATTAATGAGGAAAAAATGAACTTAAATGATTTTAGCAAATGGCTGCAATATAACAAAGAGTGAAAAATGTAAGGGGGTCTGAATACTTTCTGTCCCCACTGTGTCTCTATAGGATATATAACCTGGTCTGATCATGCCCCTGTCATGCTGCGCCTTTTATTGTCTGGCTCGTCTTCCCCCCGGATTGGCGGCTGAATGAAAGCCTATTACAGACTCTTGAGTTCTTAACCAATGTGGTTAAGGAACTTACAGCGTGCTTTATTTCGAACAACGTCCCAGGGAGTGACCCGGGTATAGTATAGGAAGCCCATAAAGCGGTTATCCGGGGTGTCTTGATTAAACATGGATCCCGAGTTAAGAAGGCCCAAAAAAGGCACAACTAACAAAACTGCTTGCTGACATTCAGGCCCTTGAATCGCAACACAAAAAGACACCTGTCCCCTCTTTGGGGAATGATCTGGCACATCTTCGGAGAAAGGTGTCAGATCTTCTTCGTTTCAAAATGAAAGCAGCATTGCAATCCTGTAGAAAGATATCATATGAATCAGGAGATAAATGTGGTAAATTATTGGCCAGGACCCTCGGGGATCAACGTACATCCTCGTATATACCTCATATAAAGGGGAGCAACGGACAGATACTTTCTCAGCCAAAAGATATTGCTCAGGCATTTGGGGAATTTTATTCCTCTTTATACAACCTTTTAATATCATTTACATCTTCAGCTTTCATGTTTACCCTCCCAGGTCTGTCGCAAGTTAGAAGTTCGAATTAAAATTGAAGAACTACATAAAGCAGTGAAGACCGTTAAATCTGGGAACTTGATCCTGATGGATTTACTATACAGTACTACAAGACTCTCCTGCCCGTGCTAGGCCCACATATGATTAAAGTATTTAATGCATTTGGACAGTCTACTAAGTATCCCCCGGGCACACTCTTGGCAAATATATCAGTCATCCCAAAAGAGAGGAAAGACCCGTCTGACTGCTGTAGCTATCGGCCAATCTCCTTACTGAATGTAGATCTGAAGCTTTTCATCAAACTACTTGCTCTCATCTTCAACCTCAGCTTCCCCTGTTAGTGTATTGGACCAAGTGGGCTTTATTCCTTTTTGCGAAACGAGAGACAATACTATTAAAGTGCTTAATCTAGTACATTATGCTAATCATACTATCATCCCTTATCTTTTTCTGAGTACCAATGCAGAGAAACCATTTGATAGGGTGAATTGGACCTTTATGTCCGCAGTCTTGAAACATATGGGTTTTGGGGATCAGATGCTTCAATGGATTACTTGTGTGTACTTAGCTCCACAGGCCTTGGTTAAAGTCAACAGGGTGTTCTCAGATTTTTTTTATATCAAATAGTACCCGACAGGGCTGCCCTCTTTCATCCTTGTTGTTTGCCCTTTCATTAGAGCCTTTTTTGAATAAAATTTGGTTGAACCCAGATATTTCGGGGTTACAAATAGGAGATTTTAACTACAAGGTTTCAGCTTTGCAGATGATTTACTCTTTTCAATGTCTAACCCACGTGTTTAATTGTGCAATTTCATGAAGGAAATAGATTGTTATGGAGCCTTATCAAATCTGAAGATAAAAATTCTAAATCTGAGGGTATGGGAATTGCTCTACCTCCCCCTCTGCGTCATACTCTACAACTTAATTTCAACTTTAAATGGGTATCCTCTGTGTTGAAGTATCTGGGTACATACATTCCTTCAAACCTAGCCAACAATCGTGCACTGAACTTTTTACCTTTGTTTAGTTCCGTTAGCGCTCTTTTTCTGCATTCTTGGTTTGGCCGATGTAACATTATCAAAATGAGTATCTTACCGAAATTTTTGTATCTTTTTCAGACTTTACCCATTTCTATTTCTGCAGTTTTTTTTTTCACCAAATCAGTGCCCTTTTTACTAAGTTTATATGGGTTTATAAACAACCCAGGCTCTGAAGGCGGCTTTTGACACTGCCCAAATGTCATGGCGGAATAGCTGTTCTGGATGCATTTAGATACTATCAAGCTGCCCATCTTGCCAGAGTGTTTTACTGGTGCAGACATAGAGATCTTAAACATTGGACGGTCATTGAGCAACAGTTTAGCTCTGTTCCTCTGCATAGGGCACTGTGGTGTTATGCAGATTTACCAGTTTCTCTTAAGACGCACCCCATTAGAGGTCCTACACTTTGAGTAGGATCTATGGCCTGCCGGACGCCTAGACTTTCTTCCATACAATCACCGCTATTGCCTATATTGGGAAATCCTGGCTTTCCCCCCAGGTATAGTGACTGGCCCATTTCTTAATTTATCAGAAAGGGGATTCTTTCAAGCCTCTCATTTTTGATTTATGATACCTGGCCCACAGTCACTACACTGATGCAACTAAGGGGCTGATATGGATTAAAGTTCTGGCAGGCACTGCAGCTATGCCATTATTTTCTTGCTCCACTATTCACACATGCAACTTCAGATATATAGGAAATTGGTGCTTTGCCACTTGGTTAACGCCGCCAAAGCATGTACTACTCTGCGCTGGAAGGACCCTAATCCTCCTTCAATTGCTTTGTGGCTTATTAAGGTCAGGAGTATTAATTCAATGGAAGACCTAGTGCTTACTGCTGAAGACAGAAAGGAACAATACACCAAAACATGGTCACACTGGGACAAGTTTATATATTCAGATGAGGTAAGTTACTCCTGGAAAGTTGTTCTGGAGATTGAGGTCTCCCTCACTTTTCTGTTAATACATACACGCAGTCCATCACCCTGGGTTTTTTTTTTGTTTTGTTTTGTTTTAGGTTTTTCTTACTTAAAAAAAAAAGAGAACTGAGGTGTCTGTCTGAGTAAACCTTGGCACGCTATTTTTTAATCTCCTTACTTCTGGAGAGGAGAAAATGGTGTAGGCCTTAGCGATATTTAGTATTTTGGTTACTTTCTCTATAATACTGTGGTGTTTTGAAAAGTTTTTTGTATTAGGTGAATGTGACACTTATTTTGTGGTATATTGTATTTGATGGATACATGGTTCTTTTGTATAAATAAAGAAGAATGTAGCCAAATGCTGTTACAGCAGAGGGTGTGATGGGATGACACCCAGGCAGGTCAGAGGCAGTGTGTGCATCAAGGGCAGAAGCCCCCCAAATGCCCCAGAAAAGGTTTCCTATGAAATAGGCTGCCAAACAGGAAGATTTCTAAATGTAATGCCTGCAAATGGCAGAAGGATAATAGTCCTTGGCAAAGGGGAGATGTGGGCAGCTTTTGGACCATGGTCAACAGAAATCCATTGCCTGTGTCTGGAACGTCCGATCCCCGGCTCTGCAGTGAAGAAAGAAAGGTTATACTTACCTGAAACGTGTCAGGTAAACAGAGAAACTTGCAGCTTTAAATCTGTCACATATTCTGATGGTCATGTATATCAGCCAGATTTTTATGCTATTGATTTTGTTGTGATATATATTTTTCTACATGTATTTTAAACTTTTGAATACATTGTTATTTTTTTTTTACTTGATGTTCCTTGGTGTTTTGTTTTCTATTAAAAAATCCCACTTCCCATGGGGATCCAACCCTTTTCCCAGCATCCTACTGGATCGCGACCTCTCTTGGAATCCTGCAGTGTGTTTATTCCACCAGTTCAGCCAGTGTTCCTGTGTTTTCCCTGGAGTCCTCCTGTCACTCATATGGTCTACTCCCCCAGGTAATCCTCTTGGGCTAGTTTTGCTTTTTCAGGGATGTTCCTGGACATCTGTATGCCTTGGATTTATTTATAATAAACAGACATTTTCTATTTATTGGAGAATTGTGTTATGACTCTGTCAGGATTCAGAGCTTTCCTTTTGTTGTGTTTATACTGTCCTCATTGGTCCATGAGCTTTTGAAATAGCAGCTATCCCTAAGCAGACTTCCTTTCTTGGTCCAGTTGAGTTGTGAATTATGCACCGAGGCCTTTGTGTGAATTGGAAAAATTTGAATCCTGGATTAAAATTATTTGAAAGATCTATATGTTGACCTCTAATGTATCTAAACCTTTTTTTAAACATAAACATTTTGACCATCCACTGTCTGCATTGTATGTAGCAGTTTCCTTTCTTCTCCTTTATTTTACTGCTTTCAACATTATGATCCTATAACCTTGCCATTAACTTCTTCTGGAAGGGTAACCACGATGCTCAAGTAGATCCCTAAGGAGAAGCAATGTTTTTACCCTCCAAATGCCCACTGTGTACTATGCGCTGCCTGAAGATACTTGGGTTTACTGAGAGGGTTTAGTTTTACTTTTTAGTTGGTATTCAGACATATATAAAAAGTCAGAATTTAGGTTTTTTACCTTAATGCATTGCACACGGAGAAATTAGTGGTGGGCTTGCAGGCACTGGAGGATATGTTAATGTGGATGTAAACCCTCACATATACCCAGTGAAGTGAACAACCTCAGATGATACACAGAGATTAAACAAATCTCCCTACATAAGTTTTACATGTACAGTATATTTGCTGTCTTCGGCTTGCTATATTCTTTAGAAAGTGAACATTGTGTTAGAGATTTTTTCTTCCTGTTCAGCACTGGGTGTGGATTCTTGGTGTACACTGTGTGACAGCTGATTGGAGGAAAGGCACACCCCCCCTCCACATAGGCAAAGGAAGGAAGGAATATGCAGAGTTGTGCTGTTAATAGACCAGCTCTCTGCTAATCTATTTATAGCACCCACCCTGAAACAAATTTCAGGCTGGTTTTATCTCAGTTGTTGGATAACTTGTCAGAAGTTATCTTGCTGATAAAAGAAGACCGGAGCAGAAAAAAGACACAGGACTTAGGGCTTTGGAGAGAGATAAGAAGACACTACAGATTTGTGTGCTTAGGTCAAATGTCATGAATCAGGTTTACATCCACTTTAAAGTAAATATAAACCCTTACAGTACTTAAGCACACATTAGGATTGCTATTTGTGTACGTAGAGTGTAATATTTGTGGTTCTGGATCACTAGCCAGCCATGTGTTTTGTAAAAGCAAACAGTCTTTATTTCTCCAAGTAGGGCAAAGAAAATCGCTTAGCTGCATCAGAAACAAAAAAGTCCATATACTCTGGTACAACACAATGTTTTGGCTCACAGCCAGCATAAGCTTGTCCCACCACAGGGTTTTGAAATTCTGACCTGCTCCAGACGGCTAGAAAGAGTCATGGAAGACCAACAGTGTCTCAACAGACAAACAGCCCACTGCCCTCTTATACTGTGTCCGCCACACAACACCTCATCAACCTGCTGGCTGCTTCCTGCACTTTTCAGGCCTGTCTCCCAGGTGGGTTTAATGCTTAGTACTCCAAAACTGCTCCTTATCATCCTCCGTAAAGGAACCACAACCCAAATAATGGTGACACATGTTTACTATTTAGGACCCATCCCTGGCATCCTGTACAAGTTTAATTCACAGAGGTTATATTTTTGTTCAGATATCTTGACTACTTAGTAATGAATTAAGTTACTGTTTTTTTATTGGGCATACAATGGTTATGGGGGTCTGGGTATTGCCCTGGGGAACATGTATCAATGAAAAAAAAGTTTGGAAAAAATCGCATTTTTAAATGAGCAGTGATTTGTTGATGCTTAAAGTGAAAGTATTAAAAAGGAAAATTCCTTTCAATATAGTGCCTGGGGGGTCCCCTTAGTCCACCTGTAAAGTGGCACATCTGTCCTGTGTAAAGAAGCTGCTGCAGCAATAATTGCATTGATAAAGCCCAAAAAATGACATTTTCCCTGCAAGCTTTCTTTACTTTGTAATCGATGGCTTGAGGAGCAAGTCTGCATGATGAGGCCACAATGTAGTGCACGGGGAACAAGATTAGAGATTTTTTGGATAAATTCTGGTTACTCTACCACAGACTTTATATTTCTATTTCTGTAACGGGTGCCGACAAATTGTTCTTTGGGTGTCGGTGGCGCCTTCACACTGTAACCCTATAGAGCTACTCTTGATGAAAGCAAGAATTGGCCTAGCTGTCAAAAATTGCAATGATATGCACCTGTCAAACAGGTGTGCAAAGATTGTTCTTTGGGTGTCGGTGGCCCCTTTACACCATAACCCTATAGATGTACTCTTTTTTTTTTAGTCAATATTTTTTATTAATTTTCAAAAGAAATACAGTGTACAATTGGACATTGTACGTCGTGCAACGACGTTTGAGTAAACAATTCAAGAAAGATAAATCCATTATGATTTAGAGTACAACTTTTATCCATAAACAGGAATCTATTGTAATAAGTAATAAACCAGTGTCTATAAAATTTCTAATATTTCTAGAGTTGTAGCTGGTCCACTTCACTAGTGTGACACCCCATGTGGGATCTCTAGAGCCACAGGAGCGAAGTGGGCCATCTTATCGTGTAATACTACAAAATGGGAGTTTAGTTTGAAAGGTTACCAGATGAAACATATGCATGTAATACTGTGCTATTCTTGGTATTGCTCAGTCAAGAGAAAGGGGCTGTACTGCAGTATATTTAGATGTGAGATGCGCAGTGTCTAGTCAAGGTGGCCCATGGTTGCCAGTTGGTGTATACTTTTGTATAATGGTTTGTGCAAGTAGCAGATGAATTCTCATAGCTGTAATATAATGATACCAAGTCGACGACTTGGGTTGGAGTTAAAGGTGTGACGGACTTCCAGTGTCTAGTTATATTAAGTCTAGCTGCCATCAGGACGTGGGTGGTTACCAGTCTAAAAGGGTGGGGAATGTCTTCAATAGTTAGGTTCAGGATCGCAAGTGCTGGTGAGGGGGGAGTTTTGATGTGAGTGATGTTCGAGACTAAGTGGAAAATACTATCCCAGTATGTTTGTAGATGAGTGCATGTCCAGAAAATATAGAGTAGACCACTTGGAGATGAATTACATCTCCAGCAAGTGTTGGGAATTTGAGGATTAATGGATGTGATTCTGGCTGGGGTCATATACCAATGCAGAGAGATTTTCTGCACCAGTTCCCAAAGAACCGCGCATTTTGTGGCTTTATAGATTGACTTAAAGGCTTGTTGCCATTGGTTGTCTGTGAATTCATGGTTTAGATCAAGTTCCCATTTCCGATGGGGTTTTAGTTTGGTGAAGGTATGTTTTTGGGGGAGGGAGTTGTAAAAATAGGAGATACCCTTGAGCTTTGTGTCAGGGTTAGTGAGGTAATCCCAAGACTTGGGGTGGATGTTGTACAGAGGAAGGGGGACAGTTTTGAGGCAGTGCTGTATACGAAGATAAGTAAAATGTTCAGATGCAGGTAGTGCATATTCAGTTTGCAATTGGGAGAATGGTTTGAGGGAGTTGTCTTGTAACGAATGTTGAAGGGACCCTATGCCTTTATGTTTCCATAATGTTACTGAGAGTTCAGGCATTATATGTTTCAAGGTGGTTAAAGGAATATGGATTTGTGGTTCATGGGGAGTGTAGTTCGTTAAGGTTGATGCTTTTCTCCAGGCTTGCGCTGATGCTTTCATAGTTGGAGATAGGGGCTTTGGGATTGGGGAGCCCAGTGGGATGCTCAGTAACCAGGTTTTCAGGTCTGATCGTACAAGTGAGGAGCATTCAATTTGTCCCCACAGCGTGGTTGGGGATGATTGGAACCAGCAGGGTAATTGGGCCAGGATAGCTGCTAGGTGATACTCTTCAAAATCTTTAGAGCCCGTACCACCCACCAGTTTATGCTTGACCAGTTGTTGATGTGCACATCTAGGACGTTTACCATGCCACAGGAATTTGTTATACGTTGTACGGAGGGACCTAAAAAATGTGGCGGGTAGTGGGATGGGTAAGGTTCTGAAATAATAAAGTATTTGGGGGAGGCAGATCATTTTAAAGGCCGCAAGTTTGCCTGTCCAAGAAAGTTCGTGTTTTGCTAGTTGTTGTGTTGTTTGTTGTATGGCCTGGAGGAGTGGAAGGAAATTGCTTGAATATAGGTTTTTAGTGTGTCTTGGGAGTTTAATGCCCAAGTAAGATATGTCAGCCTCAGCCCATGCAAAAGGATATTGTAGTTGTAGAAGGTTTTTTATGGTGGCGTTTATGTTTATGTCTAGGATAAAGGATTTGGATGTATTCACCTTGTAATAGAAGACCGAACTAAACCATTGGAGCATGTTTTGTACTTCGCCAGGGAAACAGTCGGATTGGATAGGATAAGAATGATGTCATCCGTAAACAGGCTGATCTTATGGTGTGTAGTTCCAATTTGTAAGCCAGAAATGTTGGGGTGAGAACTGATACTCTCTGCTAGGGGCTCCATAAGCATATTAAATATGAGGGGAGATAGAGGGCACCCCTGGCGGGTGCCGTTGGTAATGGGAAATGGACAGGAGAGCATGCCCTCTGTGTAAACTTGAGCTTCGGGGGTTGGAGTATGGTGCCATAATGGCTCCAAGAATTTGGCCCTGGAACCCAAACTTTTGGAGGACCTTTTCAAGGTAGGTCCAATGTACCCTATCGAACGCATTCTCTGCATCCAAGGAAAGGAGCAGAGAAGGCGTTCCGGTAGATTCAGCGTGATGGATTAGGTTTATCATCCTCCTGGTGGCATCAGAGGATTGTCTGCCTTGCATTCAAGTATTGTTTAGAAGAAGCAAAAGAGGAGGCAACGTGATTATAAAGTTCTGTTAGGTATGGGGTCAATTGTGATGAAAATTGCTTGTAGTATTCCCCAGTCAGACCGTCAGGGCCTGGGGCTTTGCCGCTAGGTAGCGAGGCAATTGTTGTTTTTATTTCCTGTTCAGTGAAAGGGGCATTTAGGGTGGTCAGTTGGTCATCAGTCAGTGTGGGTAATGTTATTTTTCTGAGAAATTGATCAATATCGTCTGGAGTAGGTTGAGGTGTATGAGGGTCTTGTTTTAGATTATATAAGTCTCCATAATAGACACTGAAGGCATTGGCTATGTCTTGGGGGTTACTCAGTGGTACGTTTGTGTGGGGGTGAAGAAGTTGAGATATTTTGGTTTTGGTGCGTCTACCTTTTAGTCGTTGCGCAAGTTTCTTTCCCGCTTTGTTGGAGGTAGAGTACGAGGTCGCTTTAAATTTTCTCTGGAGGAATTCGTAAGAGGGAAGGAGTAGTGTTCTAAGTTCCTGTTTCAGGGACAAGAGGTGATTTTTCTGTTGGTCTTGGGGGTCAGTTTTGTGTTTCAGTTCTAGGGCTGCTATTTGAGTTGTTAAATAATCTATACGTTGCGTCCTCTTTTTCTTATGATAAGAACTTAGTTTAATTAACATTCCTCTCATGTACGCTTTGTGCGTACTCCACACCACGGCAGGGTCGGGCACCGAGCCTTTGTTTAGTGAGCAAAAATCGGCTATTTGTTTGTAATAGTTGGCGCATATTGTTCATGTTGAATAATATAGTTGTTTACTCGCCAAATTAATGTATTTTGTTGTAAGTTAGAGTCTTGAATCGTGATAGAAATTGGGGCATGGTCTGACCATGTCGTGGTGTGGATTGTAGAGTTAGATATTTTTTGCAGAATAAACTTGTCGGTTAGGAACAGGTCTATTCTCGAATACGAGCGGTGCCTGGAGGAAAAGAAGGTGTAGTCCCGTTCAGAGATATGATGACAGCGCCAAACGTCGTAGAGGTCTTGGGAGGAGATACATTTTTTCAAAGGTGAGTCTCTTCGGGTTGCTGTCGAGGAAGAGTTGATGGATACTTCGGGGACGAGATTGAAGTCTCCACAGTGTATTACGTGTCCTTTTTGAATGGGTTTGGCTTTGCGTAAGACTCTGTGTAGGAATTTCGTTTGACAAGAATTCGGGGCGTAGACGTTAATTATTGTGTAGGTCACTTTGTTGACTTTGCAGGCAAGAATAATAAAACGACCTTCGGGGTCTGTTTCTATGTCTAGTAGTTGGAAGTCCAGTGAGTCTCTGATTGCAATCATGACTCCTCTAGTTTTAGTTGAATGAGTGGCATGGAACAGATGGGGAAAATGGCTGTTCTTACATAGGGATGTAGCATTGGAGAGCAGGTTTCCTGGACACAAAGGATGTCACTGTGAAGATCTGTGACGGACCTCCACAGTGTGTGTCTCTTGGCAGGATGATTGAGGCCGCTGGCGTTTAAAAATAATATAGTGAATGGCATTGTGCGGTTGTGAGGTTGGTGAGTGTTGAGCGCAACACTTACGGTTTGCTGCTGGAGGGTGGGTCCGGTGGTAGCTGGGAGTCAAATACGATGACCAGGGAGTGGAAGTCCGATTGTAGAAATGTTGACGTTCCAGTAGTGGTATGGTGTTGCTTCTGGCGTCTGGTGAATCTTGGAGTTAGCACGCAGTGGTGCTTTGGTGGCAATCCAAGGGTCTGAAATGGAAGTGGACTAGAATACTGCGGATAGAGCAATATGTTAGTAACCAAGAGAGAAATGCATTTACAGATCACTGGTATAAAATGCGAAAACTAGTGGAAAAAACTTGGAGTATGATTCGCTGGTGATTGAAATGATGTTGTTGTTGATGTATATTTCAATAAAGTGAAGATTAGAGGGGGTGTTTAACACCATTGAATCCTCTATGTGGGGGTAAACAGAGTCAATATCACCGGAGGTAGAGAGCTAGAGTAGCAGGTTGTCAGAGCTCAGGGGGACCGTAGAAATAGTTGTCGGCCAAATATAGTGTTGAAGAGTACATCCTCAGGTGGGGTGGCAGCCCTGTTCTTTACAGGGTGGCATAAAACCGTTGCTTTGTGGGGCAGAGACTGGCAAATCAGGAATTATACTCCAGGAGTGGAGGAGCTTGAGGCCTTTGTCTAGGTCTCCGATTGCGTGTGTCTGTCCATTGCGTACAACAAGGATGGTAGCTGGGTGGCGCCATTTGTATGGTACCTTATGGTTCTGTAGGCCTTTGGTTATCGGGCTCAGTTGACGTCACAGTTGGAGGGTGTACTTGGACAGGTCAGGGAAGAGTTGGATCCCAGTATAGAGAGCAGGTAGGGGTGATTTAGCTCTAAGGCCCATAAGGAGTTTTTCTTTGGTTTGATAGAAGTGAACCCTCATCAATACGTCTCTAGGGACTGAGGCTGCCAGGTGGGATGGTTTGGTGATTCTATGTATTCTGTCTATGATAGCATCTTGTGGGGAGGCTTCAGGTATCACTAGGTGTATCAATTCTTTCGCGTAGCGCGGCAGGTCCACAGGGAGTATGGACTCTGGGACTCCCCTCAGCTTAATATTGTTCCTGCGAGACCTGTCTTCTAAATCCGCCATTTTGGCGCGCATCCATGACTGTTCTTTCTTAACAGTGTCATAAGCATTAATAACGTAATTTACTGTGGAAGTGCAGGCCTGTATTCCCCTCTCAGCGTTAGTCATCCTGTCATCCAGCTTGTGAATGTCAGAGGTGACTCTGTGAAACATGGATGAAAGATCATTCATGAGGGAGGTCTGCAGGGATAGGAGCATATCCTTTAGGGTTGTGTCCATGACTGGCTGCCCTGATGTGGGGAAAGAGGCCATGGAGGAGTGCAGGGCCTGGTCTATGGAGAAGGGGATAGGAGCCTGGGCCTCAATTTGCTGGTGCTGTGTGTGCAGTGGCAGTGTATCTATCCTCATCTTAGCTTTTGCTGGGCTGCTAGGGAGAGGGTCACACTCTGGGGCTTGGTGTTCGTCAGCAGTAGTACTGTACCTGGAGTGTGCTGTGTGTCCTGGATGTCATCCGGGAGGTCTGTGTACGGTTCGAGCGGCGCGGCCTGGCCGGCGCCATCTTGAGAATCCCAGCCCGCCGGCTTGTAAGCAAATTCGGTCAGTTTTTGAGGCTTGTGCTCCGTAAATCGCTTTCTGGATGGCTGCATCTTTGTCTCCTGAGTGTCTGGAGCGAGGATGGGTGCGGATGGAGTCATGGAATAGGCCGATTACGCTGGATTGTGTCCCCTGGCTGCTGAGCTATTCAGTTAAGCGCCCCCTATAGAGGTACTCTTGATGCTCTGTCCAGCACATGAGTCAAGTTAGTGACCTTATCATCATCATCTCCTCATTCCTCATTACCACTGGAGACAACTTGGCAATCTGCTGTGGCTGGGGGAACATGACTGCCAATTTGTGTGCCAGTGTTCATGAGGCATGGATGAGGAGGATGAGGATGGTTTAGTAAGCCAATCCACCAACTCCTCTGCATGCTGTGGCTGGATAGCAAGCTGCTGGCCCCCTACAGTGCCGTGGGAACATCTGTCTCTTCTTGCTGTCCAACCAGACATGAAGGGGGAGTGGGAGGCGCTTATTAACAAAATGTAATAAAAATGTGTAAATGTGTACGTGGATACACTTTAATCAGTGGAAAGTGGTGTTTGGTGCGCTTTAAATTGAGTATTCACAACACAGGCACACTCCACGGATAAACTATAATATACTGCAGTAATGCAATGAAATATACGGCGCTAAACTTGAAGTAACGCAGAGAACTATATCGCGTTAAACTTGCAGTAATGCAATGAAATATATGGCGTTAAACTTGCAGTAATGCACAGAACTATATGGCGTTAAACTTTCAGTACCGCAATGAAATATACAGTGTTAAACTTGCAATAACGCAATGAAATATATGGCACTAAATTTGCAGTAATGCACAGAAATATATGGCAATAAACTTGCAGTAACGCAATGAAATATACTGTGTTAAATGGTCACTACACTCACACTGACTGAACTATCCCTACATTCACACTAATGTAAAGATGAATGGTCACACTACACTCACAGTGACTGAACTATCCCTACATTCACACTAATGTAAAGATGAATGGTCGCACTACACTCACACTGAACCATCCCTAGATGCACAGTAAACTGATATTCTACACTAGGGATGAGCTTCGTGTTCGAGTCGAACCCATGTTCGACTCGAACATCGGCTGTTCGCCCGTTCGCCGAATTGCGAACGATATGGGCCGTTCACGCCAAATTCGTGTGGCGCGTCACGGCCCATAATTCACTGCGGCATCGCAGTGCATTGCTGGCTGATGATTGGCCAAGCATGCACTATGACCCGCATGCTTGGCCAATCACAGCGCCGTCAGTAGAGAGAGCTGTAATTGGCCAAAGCCAGGGTGGCTTTGGCCAATTATGGCTCAGGGGATTTAGTACACGCCCCACACTATATAAGGCCGCCTGCACGGCGGCCCTGTGTAGTGTGTGTTCCGGTGTGCTAAGAGATAGAGAGAGAGAGAGACAGTGTCATTTGATTTGAGTTAGATAGATTAGGCAGAACAGTCAGTCAGTTAGCTGCACTTACAGTGTATTGTGTATATATATGCATCCCAGGTGTTGCATATATATATATACACTGTATTCAGTTTAGCTAGATCCGTTCCTGTTATCTTCTATCTAGACTATTTACATTTAGTGCAGTGCGTCCTGCTCACAGTGTTCAGCTAGATCCGTTCCTGTTATTTACATTTAGTGCAGTGCGTCCTGCTCACAGTGTTCAGCTAGATCCATTCCTGCTATTTACATTTAGTGCAGTGCGTCCTGCTCACAGTGTTCAGCTAGATCCGTTCCTGCTATTTACATTTAGTGCAGTGCGTCCTGCTCACAGTGTTCAGCTAGATCTGTTCCTGCTATTTACATTTAGTGCAGTGCGTCCTGCTCACAGTGTTCAGCTAGATCCGTTCCTGCTATTTACATTTAGTGCAGTGCGTCCTGCTCACAGTGTTCAGCTAGATCCGTTCCTGCTATTTACATTTAGTGCAGTGCGTCCTGCTCACAGTGTTCAGCTAGATCCGTTCCTGCCATTTACATTTAGTGCAGTGCGTCCTGCTCACAGTGTTCAGCTAGATCCGTTCCTGCAATTTACATTTAGTGCAGTGCGTCCTGCTCACAGTGTTCAGCTAGATCCGTTTCTGCTATTTACATTTAGTGCAGTGCGTCCTGCTCACAGTGTTCAGCTAGATCCGTTCCTGTTATTTACATTTAGTGCAGTGCGTCCTGCTCACAGTGTTCAGCTAGATCCGTTCCTGCTATTTACATTTAGTGCAGTGCGTCCTGCTCACAGTGTTCAGCTAGATCCGTTCCTGCTATTTACATTTAGTGCAGTGCGTCCTGCTCACAGTGTTCAGCTAGATCCGTTCCTGCTATTTACATTTAGTGCAGTGCGTCCTGCTCACAGTGTTCAGCTAGATCCGTTCCTGCAATTTACATTTAGTGCAGTGCGTCCTGCTCACAGTGTTCAGCTAGATCCGTTCCTGCTATTTACATTTAGTGCAGTGCGTCCTGCTCACAGTGTTCAGCTAGATCCGTTCCTGCAATTTACATTTAGTGCAGTGCGTCCTGCTCACAGTGTTCAGCTAGATCCGTTCCTGCTATTTACATTTAGTGCAGTGCGTCCTGCTCACAGTGTTCAGCTAGATCCGTTCCTGCTATTTACATTTAGTGCAGTGCGTCCTGCTCACAGTGTTCAGCTAGATCCGTTCCTGTTATCTTCTAGACTATTTACATTTAGTGCAGTGCGTCCTGCTCACAGTGTTCAGCTAGATCCGCTCCTGCTATTTACATTTAGTGCAGTGCGTCCTGCTCACAGTGTTCAGCTAGATCCGTTCCTGTTATTTACATTTAGTGCAGTGCGTCCTGCTCACAGTGTTCAGCTAGATCCGTTCCTGCTATTTACATTTAGTGCAGTGCGTCCTGCTCACAGTGTTCAGCTAGATCCGTTCCTGCTATTTACATTTAGTGCAGTGCGTCCTGCTCACAGTGTTCAGCTAGATCCGTTCCTGCTATTTACATTTAGTGCAGTGCGTCCTGCTCACAGTGTTCAGCTAGATCCGTTCCTGCTATTTACATTTAGTGCAGTGCGTCCTGCTCACAGTGTTCAGCTAGATCCGTTCCTGTTATCTTCTAGACTATTTACATTTAGTGCAGTGCGTCCTGCTCACAGTGTTCAGCTATATCCGTTCCTGTTATTTACATTTAGTGCAGTGCGTCCTGCTCACAGTGTTCAGCTAGATCCGTTCCTGCTATTTACATTTAGTGCAGTGCGTCCTGCTCACAGTGTTCAGCTAGATCCGTTCCTGCTATTTACATTTAGTGCAGTGCGTCCTGCTCACAGTGTTCAGCTAGATCCGTTCCTGCTATTTACATTTAGTGCAGTGCGTCCTGCTCACAGTGTTCAGCTAGATCCATTCCTGCTATTTACATTTAGTGCAGTGCGTCCTGCTCACAGTGTTCAGCTAGATCCGTTCCTGCCATTTACATTTAGTGCAGTGCGTCCTGCTCACAGTGTTCAGCTAGATCCGTTCCTGTTATCTTCTAGACTATTTACATTTAGTGCAGTGCGTCCTGCTCACAGTGTTCAGCTAGATCCGTTCCTGCTATTTACATTTAGTGCAGTGCGTCCTGCTCACAGTGTTCAGCTAGATCCGTTCCTGTTATCTTCCTACTGACAGGCAGGCTTGTCTGGTTACAGTATATAAAGCTACCTGAAGAAAATTACAGGTGTTCTATCCCAGCTTAGTGCAGCTACAGGCCATTAGTATGTCTGGAAGGCCAAGAAGGAGAGGCAGACAGTCACAAGCCAATAAGAGAGGGCAAGCAGGCTCTGTGTCTAGTGCTGGTCGTGGAGACGGTGCATCCTCATCAGCACGTGGCCATGGGACACGCTTGGCCTTTTTTTCGGCAGCTGGCCGTGTTGAGCCGCAACATGCGGAAGACTTGGTCGAGTGGATGACCAAGCCGTCCTCATCCTCCTCATCCTCTCTCACCCATGCCCAGGGTGCTTTGTCTGGCAAAGCAGCGGCCTATTCCCTCAGCTCAATGTCATCAGTGACTCCTTCCCTAGCTCCACCATGTCCTCATGAGGATTCCCTCGAACTGTTTGACCACAGTGTTGGGTACATGCTCCAGGAGGATGCCCAGCGTTTGGAAGGCTCTGATGATGATACTGAGCTCGATGAAGGCAGTAACATGAGCACGGACAGAGGGGGTGCCCAAGAAGGACAGCAATCTGGCAGTCATGCTCCCCCTGCTGCAGCATACTGCCAGGTTTGCTCCAGTGATGAGGAGGGAGGGGATGATGAGGTCACTGACTCAACGTGGGTGCCTGATAGGAGAGAGGAGGAGGAGGAGGAGGAGGAGGCGGCACATCACCAACGAGGCAGGATGCCCTCCAGGGGCCAGCCTAAGGGCAGCACATTGACTGCATCACACCCCAAAGCTCCACATGTGCAGGGCGCTGCAGTCTCTGCGCGTTATTCAAAAAGTTCTTTGGTGTGGGCCTTTTTTGAGACGAGTGCATCAGATCGCACCACTGCTATTTGCAACATATGTCTCAAGCGTATCTCGCGTGGCCAAAACATCTCCCGCTTGGGTACCACATGCTTGACCAGACATATGTTGACCTGCCATGCAGTTCGTTGGCAAGCGTATCTAAAAGACCCACACCAAAGAACAAAGAGGATCTCTCCTTGCTCCTCATCAGCTGAGATTTCCAACCCCACTAGACCTTCAGTCCTCTCTGAGACCTGCAGTGAGAGGAATGAAGGTGTAGAATTAGGTGTGTCACAGCCAAGTACTTGTGGGCAATCTGCTTTTGGTACACCGACGTCAGATTGTACCAGGCAAATTTCCCTGCCCCAGCTTCTGCACCGCCGAAAGAAGTTTGCTCCCAACCATCCACATGCCCAGCGGTTGAATGCTAGCTTGGCAAAATTGCTAGCACTTCAACTGCTGCCTTTTCAGTTGGTATACTCTGCCCCCTTCCGTGAGTTTGTGGAATGTGCGGTTCCTCAGTGGCAGGTACCCAAACGCCACTTTTTCTCACGGAAGGCGATTCCGGCTCTCTACCGGCATGTGGAAGGCAATGTCCATGCCTCGCTGGACAGGGCGGTCAGCGGTAAGGTGCATATTACCGCTGACTCATGGTCCAGCAGGCATGGACAGGGACGTTACCTAAGTTTCACGGCGCATTGGGTGACTCTGCTGGCAGCTGGGAAGGATGCAGGACAAGGTGCGGTAGTGTTGGAGGTTGTTCCGCCACCACGCCTCCAAAATGCTGATTGTGACACACCTCTCTCCTCCACCCCCTCCTCTTCTTCTTCCTCCATGGCCTCTTCCTCGGAACCAGCGGTGCTCCGTAGGCGTTCAAGGGGCTACGCAAGTACGCAGGCCAAAAGATGCCATGCGGTGCTTGAGCTGGTGTGCTTGGGGGACAGGAGCCACACTGGGGCAGAGGTTCTGTCAGCTCTGCAGGGGCAGGTTCAGAGGTGGTTGACGCCACGCCAACTTAAGGCAGGAATGGTGGTTTGCGACAATGGCACCAACCTCCTCTCTGCCCTCCGACAGGGACAAATGACCCATGTGCCCTGTTTGGCTCACGTCCTTAACTTGGTGGTGCAGCGGTTCTTGGGCAGGTACCCGGGCTTACAGGATGTCCTGAGGCAGGCCAGGAAAGTCTTTGTGCATTTCCGCCGGTCATATAATGCCAGTGCTCGGCTGACGGATCTCCAAAAGGAGTTTAACCTGCCCAAGAACCGCCTAATCTGTGACATGCCCACCAGGTGGAACTCAACGTTGGCCATGCTGCAGCGGCTGCACACGCAGCAGAGGGCCATCAATGAGTACCTGTGCGACTATGGCACCAGGACAGGGTCAGGGGAGCTTGGTTTTTTTTCCCCACGCCAGTGGGCCATGATCAGGGATGCATGCACTGTCCTGTCACCATTCGAGGAGGCCACGAGGATGGTGAGCACTGACAGTGCATGCATCAGTGACACTGTCCCCCTTGTCCACCTGTTGGAGCACACGCTGCGTGGAATAATGGACAGGGCACTTGAGGCAGAACAGAGGCAGGAAGAGGAGGAATTCCTTAGCTCTCAAGGCCCCCTTTATCCAGACAGTGTTCCTGCGTGCCCGCCGATCACACAGGAAGAAGACGAGGAGGAGGAGGAGGAAGATTGTGTCAGTATGGAGGTGGAGCCTGGCACTCAGCATCAGCAGCAGTCTTTAAGGGATCAGTCCCAAGGAACACATGGACTTGTACGTGGCTGGGAGGAGGTGACTGCAGACGTTGTTGTCCTTAGTGACCCAGAGGACTCCGGACCGAATGCCTCAGCAAACCTACGCTGCATGGCCTCCCTGATCCTGCAAAGCCTGCGTAAGGATCCTCGTATTCGTGGTATCAAGGAGAAGGACCAATACTGGCTGGCAACCCTCCTTGATCCACGTTACAAGGGTAAGGTTGCGGACCTTATCTTGCCATCGCAGAGGGAGCAAAGAATGAAACATCTTCGGGAGGCCTTGCAGAAAGGTCTGTGCAACGCGTTCCCAGAGACTGGGAGGTTACAAACTCCTGTTTCTGGACAACGTGTTGCTGAGGCTTCGGTCAGTCAAAGAAGGAGCGGTGGAGAAGGTGGCCGTCTGACCGATGCGTTCAGACAATTTTTTGGTCCGCAGCCCCAAGGTATGATCGGTTCCAGCAACCATCGCCAGTGTCTGTTTTACATGGTGCAGGAATACCTAGGGGCAAGATCAGACTTGGACACCTTTCCCACCGAAAATCCTCTGGGTTACTGGGTCTTGAGGATGGATCACTGGCCAGAGCTTGCACAGTATGCAATTGAGCTACTGGCCTGTCCTGCATCCAGCGTTCTTTCGGAACGCACATTCAGTGCTGCTGGAGACGTGGTAACCGATCACAGGGTGCATCTGTCCACCGACTCGGTCGATCAGCTGACCTTCATAAAAATGAATCAGTCTTGGATCACCACCAGCTACCAAGCACCTGATGCTGATGTAACCGAATAATTTTTTTTGAAATCTCAGATCCCTTCAAAGACTGCCTATGCTGATGCTGAGTGACTATCCCTGAGTAATTATCCTCTTCCTCCTCAATCATCACGCTGATAGCTTGTAAGAACATTTTTGGTTCTGGGCGCCACCACCAGTGCCTAAGGCACAATTTTTCAGCCCCTGTTTAACAGGGGCGTGTAATTACAATTTTTGATGCAATACTTTGCAGCAGGGCTCGTTCCTGCGTTCCAACTAGAGTGTCCGTGAGGGGTTGCAGTGTTGTGGCACCAGCACCAGTGCCTAAGGCCCAATTTTTCTGCCCCTGTCTAACAGGGGCGTGTAATTACAATTTTTGAAGCAATACTTTGCAGCAGGGCTCGTTCCTGCGTTCCAACTAGAGTGTCTGTGAGGGGTTGCAGTGTTGTGGCACCAGCACCAGTGCCTAAGGCCTAATTTTTCAGCTCCTGTTCAACAGGGGCATGTAATTACAATTCTTGATCTAATATTTCACAGCAGGGCCCTGTAAGGGCTTACAGTGTTGTGGCCACAGCAACACCTAAGGCCCAAATTTCTGCTGAGTATATAGGGCAGGACCCTACTTTCAAACATCTAACTTACAAACGACTCCTACTTGCAAACGGAAGGAGACAACAGGAAGTGAGATGAAATATACCCCTAGGAAGGGAAATTCTCTCCTGTAAGAGTTAATATGGGAAAACAATTTCTCCTTTCCACTGATGCTTTCCAATCCTTGTTCCACAAAAAAACCCAAATTTTCAAAAAACATTTTTCATTGGGACAAAAAAGTGAGGTGAAATCTTCTGAAGAGGAGGAAAGACAGCAAAACAAATGTCACAGGGGTGATAACCCTTCCCTATGTTTTCCAAAAAGCTTAAAAAAGATTTTTTGGCTGGAGCTAAACACGTTAAAAATGTACCCGTTCAAAATTACAAACAGATTCTACTTAACAACAAACCTACAGTCCCTGTCTTGTTTGCACCGCCTGTATACTGCTGTTCAGAGTATATAGGGCCTGGTGGCCCCACACCTTTCCTTATTTTAATTTGGGTGCGGGGTTCCCCTTAATATCCATACAAGACCCAAAGGGCCTGGTAATGGACTGGGGGGTACCCATGCCGTTTGTCTCACTGATTTTCATCCATATTGCCTTGACCCGACATGACATTAAACCCGCAAGCAGTTTTAAATGAGATTTTTTCCTTTAAAAAGGACATTTGGTGCAGGGACTGTTCTAAACATGGGAAACACGCGTCACTTTACAGGCATACTATAGACACCCCCCAGGTACGATATTTAAAGGAATATTTCACTTTTTTTTTTTACTTTAAGCATCATTAAAATCACTGCTCCCGAAAAAACGGCCGTTTTTAAAAGTTTTTTTTGCATTGATACATGTCCCCTGGGGTAGGACCCGGGTCCCCAAACCCTTTTTAGGACAATACCATGCAAATTAGCCTTTAAAATGAGCACTTTTGATTTCGAACGTTCAAGTCCCATAGACGTCAATGGGGTTCTAACGTTCGTGCGAACTTTCGGTCCGTTCGCGGGTTCTGGTGCGAACCGAACCGGGGGGTGTTCGGCTCATCCCTATTCTACACTGATAATAGAATCAGAATAGAACACTATAGCACACTAACTGTCTAATAGCACTGAACAGAGCCCTGTTCTATTTCTCTCCACGCTGCTATCACACTACAAATAGGCGCTATGGAAAGAATACTTTTATAGTGTGGGGTGGGATTAAGAGCAATGAGCCATGATTGGATACAGTCATCATGACAGCATCCAATCATGGTTCTGACAGTGCTCTGTCCCCTGATTGGGTGAAGCTTTCATTGCTTCAGCCAATCAGGGTTTTCAAAGCACTGTGCAGTGGCACAATGCATTGTGGTCATTCAGCGGGCTGAACAAACCGTCGAACGATCCCTATAATTCGGTTGTTTGGAGAACTTAGGAAAAGCCATTGTTCGACCTGAACTCATGTTTGGGCCAAACCATTCACCCACCCTTAGTATTCAAGCTAAAATTAAGGTGGGAAAGGAAGGGTGGGGTGCGCTTTGTCAGGTGGTAAAGAATTTTACATGTTACAGACATTGACATTTGCTATATTACAAAAAAGGAAATGGACAATACACATGCAACAGTCTGCCAGACAAAATCGGATGATTGGAAGCTTTGGTGCATGAAGAGTACTATGATTTAATTGGTATTTATTCCTTCTTCACATAATTAGAAAGTTAATATTCCTGGCTATGCCCTCTTTCAGAGAGGTAAAAGAAAAATGGGGAGGTTTCCGTCTCTGGGTGTGAAGTGATCTAAACATTAGAGTGAAAAAGGATCTCGTTGATAGAGAGTGTGATGCTGATGAGCCATTATGGGTGGGGTTTCATATGGGAATTCATACATCAAAGTTAATTGTTGGACTTTGTTAAAGGCCCTCTAGTGTTATTGGATAGGTAGAAACTTGGCTCCTTACACAGATAGAAAGGGTATGGACAGTTGCAATGGAGATTTTAACTACCCTGAAATTGACTGATATAATGGCACTGCTGGAACAGTAAGACACCTTTCATGCCGAGCCTGCGTAGGGCATCAGCGGTAAAGCGGCGCTATTTTTAGCGCCGCTTTACCGTCGTTTTAGCGGCGCTATTCGCCTCAGGCTTTCACAATGGAGTGAATGGAGCCACTTTTTTCAGGCGCTATGCAGGTGCTATTTTTAGCATTGTAGCGCCTGAAAAACGCACGCAGTGTGAAAGGGGTCTTAAAGGGAAGACATTTATAAACCTATTACAAGACAAATTTGTGTTTACAAATTTGTTTTTGTTTTTTTTGAGTAAAGGAACATACAGATATGTAGTATGTTTATAAAAAAAATAGAATAAAAAAAACATGAAAAAAACATACCAAGGATATCATATGCTGTATAAGTACTGAGTATGCACAAGTAGAACAGTGTTATACATGAAAAAAAAAATAAAGAACAAGAAATTTAAGTATTCTCATAATGGAGCCTATGTATAAGAAGGCATACCATGCAGGTTGCAAGTTTACATAGAGAGAAGGTGGTACATAAAACAAATAACATTTATGTATAATTACAAGACAATTTTATTGTATAGTGTATAGAAGCTTCAACTAGACACAAAGCTCTGCTGGACCAGGTAATCTCAAACAATGCAAGCTTATTACAAAAATCCATATAAGGGGGCATTGCTTGGGAGCAGATGTGAACAGACGACTTTCAACCACCGATCTGTTTTTTACTGTCGGATCATCTGTGGGTTTTCACCTGGCCTCCAGGAGATGTCCAAATGCTGCAAAGAGGAGAGGGGATCGAGCAGCATGGCTCAACAAGATGGCACCAGCTCTTTCCCTCAGCCACCCAGACTGACCAGGGATAGAAACAAAGAGGTTACCAGTAAGCTAATGCGTTATTCCCGTACTCCATGTTTCAGCTGGAGACACAGTGCTATCAGATGAAGGGGGAGCCGGACAGGAGGATGAGTGAAGTGAGGAGATGAGAGGGTTGAAGCTGGTGACTTCAGGGCAGACTGCTAATATGCCTACACTGGCTGATGTCTTTTCTGCTGTGCAAATGTGCAATACATCGTTGCATGCCCTATTTACCGAAGTCCTTGGTATCAAAGAGGATATTGCCCTGGTTAGACAAGATCTGCAACACATTTGAGAAAGAACAAATGCTTTAGAGGGAAGAGTGAGCTCCATAGAGGATGATCTGGTTCCAATGAAATTTGATATACAGGCTACCAGTTCAAAGTCATACACCATAACAATAGGCTGGAAGATATGGAGAACAGACAGTGCAGAAATCAGTATTCTGGGGCTGCCTAAACGAGGACAAACGGCATGCTGAATTAATTGAAAACTGGCTGCAGGAGACTCTGTGGAAGCCTTTTGGATGCGCATCAGATCATTAACTCTAGGTACTACTCCCCGTGCATTTATTCTGAAGTGCCAAAATATCCTTTTCCCCTGGTTACTCTGTTGAAGTCCAGAAGCAGAGGACAAAATACCAGCATGCGCCCTTCAGCTATCATATCCTGTACTGTACCCAGCCAAACTCCAGTTAGTTGTTGGAAATAATGTCAGCTCTTCAATTCCCCGTCAGCAGCCAGGTCTTGGCTAGATCTCCAGGAACATCACCTGCATAATGCAGCAGTTAACAAGTAATGTGCCTATTCAAATAAGAATATGCTTTCTTTCTCTTCAGTGTCTTCATTATCCAGTAGGGCAGGCAGTGAAACTTTGCCCATCTGTGCCTTCCTTTGGGAATTTGTTCTTACACACTCTTACTCTGACTGCTGGCATTGCCCCCAGTAGTATCCCAAAGGGGATCCTTTGTTTTCTTGTTATGCCCCGTACACACGGTCAGACATTGATCGGACATTCCGACAACAAAATCCTAGGATTTTTTCCAACAGATGTTGGCTCAAACTTGTCTTGCATACACACGGTCACACAAAGTTGTCGGAAAATCCAATCATTCTGAACGCGGTGACGTAAAACACGTACCTCGGGACTATAAACGGGGCAGTAGCCAATAGCTTTCATCTCTTTATTTATTCTGAGCATACGTGGCACTTTGTGCGTCGGATTTGTGTACACACGATCGGAAATTCCGACAACAGATTTTGTTGTCGGAAAATTTTATAGCCTGCTCTCAAACTTTGTGTGTCGGAAAATCCGATGGAAAATGTGTGATGGAGCCTACACACGGTTGGAATTTCCAACAACTAGGTCCTATCACACATTATCCATTGGAGAATCGGACCGTGTGTACAGTGCATTAGAAGCATTCGTTTTCTTGTTGTTTGTTTTAAGCACAAATTGACCACCGGATATCTTCAGACTGTTCTGCTCTGTCTGCTTGTAACTGCTTGTCATCTGCCAGCTACAGCCAAGGATCATTCCTTCTCTTCCAGTGTCAAGTCTGTCATGACTGTATACTCAACACTGAATATGTGTCTGTTTTGCTTTTAGTGCTCTCAAATCTTACCAGGGCCTGGTGAGCAATTTATTTGCAATGTCTACTATTATGTCTTCTTTTTTTAAATTCTTTATTTATTTAAGGCAAAGTTCCTTGATATACAGTGATCACATCTTTTATACAGACATAATAATCAACAAATTCAATGAATTAAAAGATATGTTCAAACACACCAATATCGTTATTAACAGTTCAAGGATTACTTTGTCTATGTGAAAACCATTATAGACATAAAAACCAGAAGGTCTAAAATGCCTCCTTGAAAAATTATCATGTTAACAAGACCTAAAGAGTAAATCAATCCAGAGTGTAGATCATGTACCATTATCTTACCACAGATGTCGGTAGTTTTAAATGGGTTTTTTCCTTCGAAATGTCATTTTGCTGTCAGACTGTTCTAAACACGGGAAACATGCGCCCCTTTACAGGCATACTATAGACACCCCCCAGCTACGAAATTTAAAAGGGATATTACACTTTTATTGTTTGACTTTAAGCATTATTAAAATCACTGCTCCTGAAAAAACGGCCATTTTTAAAAAATTTTTTTGCATTGATACATGTCCTCTGGGGCAGGACCCAGGTCCCCAAACACTTTTTATGACAATAACTTGCATATAAGCCTTTAAAATTAGCACTTTTGATTATTCATCTTCATGTCCCATAGACTTTAACGGTGTCTGCGTGTTCGAACAAACTTTTTTCCTGTTCGCATGTTCTGGTGCGAACTGAACAGGGGGGTGTTCGGCTCATCTCTACTCATCATCAGCAAGGTCCACTGGCAAAGGGACTCCACATATACCATAAAACACAAGAGCAACACCGCATAGCATAATCCTGTTTATTTATGTTAAAATCCCATATACATCAGTTGTCCCCTTAATCCTAATTACGTACATTGTATCGAAGTAAAATAAGCAGATAAAATAGCTCAGAGGGTGCTGTCACCATATCCAGCCGTCCGAGATGGGGTGTGCGTTCCTCTGCAGACACCGCACTAGCTTCCTGGTAGATAGTTGTGGACGGTGGAGCGCAAGCGTCACTTCTGGGTTGTCTTGCAGGTCACGCCCTGACCAGTTTCGTCATTACGGACTTCCACAGAGGGCGTGGCCACACAATATTTTAATGGATTTAAATAGCAGTGCCATAAGCATTTCAGCCAATCAGGCACTTCCGGCAACAGATGACAGCCATCAGGTTTGGCATCATGACTGGCCATAACAATAAAAATGCCCCCAGCCACTCAGCCAATCAGGCGCTCATAGCAACAGATGACGGTCATCGGCTCCAGCAATCTGATTGGACATGAGTGGTGCAATACTTACAAAGGGCACTGGAAAACACAGGCATAACAGTATCATTAATATTTTCAATAGCCATATATAGCACAGTGAATCGACAATAAGCAGCCATGATAGCAGTGGTGGGAGATAAGCACCCAGAGCAATACAAGCATGTTGCAGCATCAAATAAAGGAATTTTAAAAAGACAATGAGTTTAACACTCTAAAACGGATTATGTTCAAATGGGCGGGGTATTAAACAAGCCTAGCAAAGCGCATTAGACACTATTAATAGTAGAAAAACAAATGTAAAAATCATATGAGTTGAGGAATAATCATCCTATAATGGAACATCAAGGATAAATAAAAACTATATTCAACTTATTAAGCCATGGTTAAATGGATAGATATATGTTAAAAAGAACTATATATAACTAAACATATAGGAACACCAATCCCTTCGGAAAGGGTAGGAGTGAAATCAAATGTCATGGCTATCAAATTGGAAATACCGTATATACTCGAGTATAAGTCGAATTTTTCAGCACATTTTTTTGTGCTGAAAGTGCCCCCCTCGACTTATACTCGAGTCAAGCACTTTTATGCAGCAAAAATTTTTTCATTTTCCGAACCGACTTTGGGGCCCCGTATCTCAGGGCCACTTAGTGCTAGGAACGCCAAATTTGGTGTGCAAGCCCAGTGGACCCGGTACCACAACATATCCAAAGATGAAGTTCCTAGCACTAAGTGGCCCTGAGATACGGGGCCCCAAAATCGGTTCGGAAAATGTCATTCTCTGCTGCAGAAAAGTGCTTGACATTTTCTGAACCGACTTTGGGGCCCCATATCTCAGGGCCACTTAGTGCTAGGAACTCCAAATTTGGTGTGCAAACCCAGTGGAACTGGTACCCTAACATATCTAAAGCTAAAGTTCCTAGCACCAAGTGGCCCTGAGATACAGGGCCCCAAACCCGGTTCGGAAAATGTCATTCTCTGCTGCAAAAAAATGCTTGACATTTTCTGAACTGATTTTGGGGCCCTGTATCTCGGGGCCACTTGGTGCTAGAAACCCCAGCTTTGGAAATATTATGGTGCTAGTTCCACTGGGTTTGCACACCAAATTTGGGGTTCTTAGCACTAAGTGGCCCCGAGATACAGGGCCTCAAATTCGGTCAACTGTGTCCATCTGCAGCAATGTCATTTCGGGACCCTTTGGGTTCAGAGACCCCAAATTTTGGCTGCAGCTAGGGGGCATCTAGGAACCCTTAACTACCGAGTTTGAAGTTCAGGGGACCTATGGCTGCAAATGGGCACAGTGAGGCTGCAAATGGGAACAGTGATGCTGCAAATTGGCATTGTTGACCCTCTTTTCCACTTACAGTAGCTGTGCATTTCTCACCCTCGTCTTATACTCGGGTCAATAAGTTTTTCCCATTTTTTTGTGGTAAATTAGGGCCTCGACTTATACTCGGAACGACTTATACTCGAGTATATACGGTAGTTAATTAAGACAGTGGTACAGATAGGAAAAAACCTTATATATGTAATGTGTCATCAATATTGGCAAATTAATAGACATATAATAACGGAAATAGATATAAGTTAAATTAAAACTTATATCTAAAATAACAGCATAGAATATAAGAAAATTGTGTAAAATATAAAAATAAAAGAAAATATAGGGTATTAGAGCGAGATGGACATTAAAATAAGAGGAGAGAGAAATTATCAAAAACACAAGGAAAATATGGCTGTAGATCTAATAAGGGTCAGTTAGTAATCACTAATAAAGCAGTTGATATCTAAATCAGCATTTAACCTTTTAGGTGATAGGGTATCAACCAAATATATCCATTGGGTTTACCGTTTAGAAAGTCTGCTTACTAAATTAGCTCATCTCCAAAAGGGTTTTAGATGGTCGATACCCCAAAATTTCAGTCCAGACGGATCCTGATTATGGTGTCTTTTGAAATGTAGGGATACGTTATGGTCTTTGAAACCTATTTTAATGTTGGTAATATGTTCTGCAATCCGTATTTTTAACTGTCTCTTTGTGCGACCTATGTAGATTAGCCCACAAGGACATTGAAGTGCATACACTACATATGTCGTATTACAGGTAATAATTAATTTTGAATTCTTTATTATTGGAGGTACATACAAACTGATCCAAAGCTCTGATCGTTGTCCTCACATCTTTGCATACATGGCATCTTCTGCATGCATAAAAACCATCTTTATCCCAAAAAGAAGGGGTCTGCATGGAGGGTCAATCACCTTCTTTACAATTTTATCTGCATAATTGGGAGCCCTTCTGTAAATAAATCCAGGTTTCGATGGTAATACAGGTTTGAGAACCTTATCCATCAGGAGAATATGCCAGTGTGATCCAAAGATCTTCTCCACTTCTTTATATTGCAAATGAAACCCCGATATAAAGCTCCATGCCTGGTTATTATTCTCTGGAGGGTGTATCATTCAACATGACAATGCTTTATTGGCCCTAAATTGGGCCTTAAGCCAGAGGAAAGACCTTTCCCATAACCAGAGGGTGTTTTTACGGAATGCGCTTGATTTTTGCCTAGGCCATAATTACTTCTGGTATAATGGAGACTTCTATTCCCAAAAACGCGGTGTTGCTATGGGCGCTAAGTTTGCCCCAAGTATAGCAAACTTATTCATGGGAGAATGGGAGGACAAAATAATATTCTCCATAAAAAGGGATCAACTGTTACTGTATAGCAGATATATTGACGACCTCTTCTTCATCTGGTCTGGAATGATTACATCTTTACAACAATTCCTTGAAGAATTGAACAGTATTACCAATAATATAAAATTAACAAGTGAATTCAGTAACAACAAAGTTCACTTTCTTGATGTCAACATTTTTAGACAGGGGAATAAATGATGTACCTCAGTATACTTCAAGCCCACAGACTCCAACAGTTATTTACCAATACAAAACGTACCGTGCATGCAAAGATGTGAGGACACCGATCAGAGCTTTGGATCAGTTTGTATCTACCTCCAATAATAAAGAATTTAAAATTAAGGAGTTTATTACCTGTAATACGACATATGTAGTGTATGCACTCCAATGTCCTTGTGGGCTAATCTACATATGTTGCACAAAGAGACAGTTAAAAATACGGATTGCAGAACATATTACCAACATTAAAATAGGTTTCAAAGACCATAACATATCACTACATTTCAAAAGCCACCATAATCAGAATCCGTCTGGACTGAAATTTTGGGGTATCGACCATCTAAAACCCTTTTGGAAAGGCGCTAATATAAACGGTAAACCCAATGGATATATTTGGTCGATACCCTATCACCTAAAGGGTTAAATGTTGATTTAGACATCAACTGCTTTATTAGTGATTACTAACTGACCCTTATTAGATCTACAGCCATATTTTCCTTGTGTTTTTGATAATTTCTCTCTTCTCTTATTTTAATGTCCATCTCGCTCTAATACCCTATATTTTCTTTTACTTCTATATTTTACACAATTTTCTTATATTCTATGCAGTTATTTTAGATATACTAGAAATACTCTTCAGAAATAATGACACAGATACAGTGCTGTAGTTTGCTCAGAGTAATTCTGATAAGCTTTTATTTGTCTCTCATTTATATAAGAAAAAGATGATCATGCAACATTATACAACATTATAGCAACACCCCATGTGCATCATGGAACCTTTCACAGTTATGCAAAACAATTATGTTCCAGACATATAATACATAACAATACATAGCTTATTTACAGTACAACAGTATCTATTCCTCAGAAATCACAGATTAAACGGGAACAAGCTAATTTCTGAGACATAGCTTCATGGGAGCCCGCAAGTTCCAATGGAAAAGAACAAGTTATTGACAACTTAGCAAGAAGATCTAAAATGGATGCTAATCCTAGTCCATAGTTGCTGAAGACAAACTATACATATTCTTTCAATCCCTTCTTAAAACATTAATCTATATGTTTTCTCTAACTTTGCATAATAAGAACGAGAAGGGAGAGGCAAAATACCTTACATGTCTAATCTGGGGTTAAGCCCCTTACTTGTCTTATAGGTTTTTATACACATGATTACTTAGGTATCACATTAATATTACAATTGTATTAATTCATTCATGTAATTCATTACAAAATGACTTTTCATTGTGAAAAACAAATGATTGATAAGATATTTGCAGAGTACTGGCCATACACTCCTGTGGCCAGAATGGTCTTCTAGCTTAATTGTTGGCATGCTGACTTATCAGCATATGTAAATATGTATAATTCTACATAAAATGGAGGACATACAAAAGGCAAATATGACTTCAACATGGCTGAACTACTTTTCAAATATATATCTCCATTACAATTAAAGTAATTGAATCAAAAAAGTACCCTAGACTGTGATCACAAGAGGGAAACAAATCAAACACAGAGATTTCTTTAATCTAGTCATTTTTGCAGTGTCTGGTGTGGATCCAGGTGACTTTTCCTTCAGTTTTGCAAAACTGCACATAAAATAGATGCTGTATTAAGTCTCCAAACATTTCCTTTATTTTCCATTACTCTCTGTACTTATAAACTACTTCTGATAACACTTTTTACTGTGGCCTTTGCAGTAGCATTTGCCAATGGACATCCAGAAAACATGTCCATACAGACAAAATGCATACTCATAAGATCCTGACTTGGGCATCTGGATATATCTTTTTGTAATCTTTGGAAGGGATGTTCAGCTTTTGGTAACACCTCTGGTAGCAAGTAAAACAAGAAGTGGTATGTTATAAAAACAACTGTGGAGAACCCTGGCTCTATCCCCCGCTCATTTACTAAGGCAGCCATAACTGCTTGTGACTGATGACACGGTCCATGTGTCAAGCTGGAGGGAAAAGAGTGGCTGGCAGACATAAATGATCACCTTTTCTAAAGTCCTATTTCATAAGAAGTTGCCCCTTGTGGACCACTTGTTCTTCTCATTCTGGGGTCCTTAAAGTTGAATTATTAATCCCAGCTATACTGGACCAGAACTAGGGTGGAATCTGTGAGTTGCACAGACCCATCAAGTGTCCGGGGCTGTAATGAAGCATCCTTAGTCGCCTGGTCTACTTCCATGTGTGAGTTTTAATGTTAGTATGACTACCTCAGCAAGAAGCTGGAAGGCTGAAAACAGCCAATCAAATTAACTTGGCATGCTTGATTGGTTTACCTGCCGAAGTAAAAACAAAATTCTGGCCCTTCAAATGGAATCAAAAGCTCTTTATATCTCGACTATCTATATAAATATACACTCTTTTTATAGCTCACAGGCTTTGCTAAAACATGGAGCTCTGCTTCTTGAGCTGGGGAAAAAGAATCCAATAACTCTGAATACAAAGTATCCTTCTGGGTGATAAACTGCATCCTCAGTATAAAACCGGGAAAAACTCTACAAAAAATTAAATATTTGAGTCTTCATGGAGTGTGTCCTGCACTGGGCTCACAGCAGCTGATTCCTACATCATCAATTTAACACATGTGGTTTTTCTTTGTCACCAGCCTTCTCCAATAGAGGCAATAAGGTGGCTGGATTCAAATGTACGCATTTTTCATTGTTAGATTTGTACACAAACAAACTCATATTTTTAACATTTGATTAGACAAACATTTGGTTAGCTGTATATTTGCTGTGCAGAATGTGGGACCATTAAAAATGAAATATTTGACCAAAATAATGTCTGTAACTTTGTCTAATAGCACCTTTGCATAAAGCTACAGCTCTAAAAATCGGGTGTTGTAATATGTTCACCGATTTATGTGGGACATTATATTATTATATGTATGTACACATACAGTCAATATTAACCAGGCCAGAATTCAGTTGACAATAGTCGATTTGTCCAAGCCAACTCAATTTTAATATAACAGCTGAAGACCCTTTGATGTGTTAATCTTATGCAAGTCTACCTAGGGGTGTGAGGTATGGGCTGTTAACCTAATTAACAATATTGACCTAGCAGAAACTCCCTCTCAGGGTACTAATATATCAAAGGGGACTTGATGTTAATATGCAAGAATACAGATTAAGAATGTAGGTATTCCAAGGGCTCAAAAGGGTGTTCAGGTGATATCTGTTAATCTAATCTAATTACAGATATCTAAGGGGACTTGTTGATGTTGATGTGCAGGAGTGCAGATTGGGGCGGTTTATGACTGCAGCTGTTCACGGCTGGGGGTTGATGTCTGTCTGAAAGACTAAAGTATATCAAAGGCCTGAATGGAGACGGCCAATCAAATTGCGCAGCCATTCAGTGTCTAGTGAATATAACATGGCGTTCAGTCTATAATATAGTTCAGTATAGTCTTGTCTGTATATGACTATGAAGGCACAGACCTAGGAAAAATGGGACTCTGAATTATATACTCTGTCAGATTTTTTTGTCATCTGTGGACTTTGGACTTTGTTCTGTGTTGGAAGTCAATAAAGTGCATCTCTCTGGAAGAATTGGGTTGCTGCGGAAGAGTACTTACATCATCAAGATTATAATAACTACTAAATGAATTATCTATCCTACTATACATATTATATCACTACATCGGGATGAACCCTTCATTACTGGGTCCAGCTTGCAATTATATATCACTATGGCTTGTTTTCTATCATGCTGTTCACTCCAGTTTCATATTTCAAAAAGACAACTTTTCCCTGGCAATATTAGAATAAATGATAACAATACCCTGCAGTAATGCAGAGATGTCTATAAATCCAAAATATTCTTCTGCTTATACCACTGCACTTACAAAGAAAAGGGGCACATTATTTCACAATCCACACATTCTGCTTTGGATTTCAAAAATAATAATGAATAAAAACAAAAAGACCAACAATCTGTATGATAGACCAGAAAGCTGCATCAAAAACAATAAAACAACTGGCTGCAGGTGGCATCTATCCTAACAGGGTGTGTGGACTTGATGTGATGGGTCTGTTATATTTAAATGTTATTTATTATTACTCTCACATCATGGACTGCACATCAAGTAATTATCAGCCCTTGAGATTTCATTTTTGTAGAAAAACTTCTTATCCCATCCATCTTGGCTTTGTTAAATATTATGGCAGCTGTATTCCAATTAACAACCTCATCTTAATCATCTTCCCTCTCTGACAACAAATAAAGTATTCTGTTTTAACTCTCATTTCTCTGTTCCTGACTTTACTAGTTGTAGTGCCTGACCCCAAATTCATCCTACAACTTAACATCAAAATGTCCCTTCCTGTCTAGTGTTGTCACTCTTGATCCATATATAGCGCTCCTCTTGCGCTGGGCATTTTTGAGGGTCTCTTACCCTTCATTCCCTTACTTAATTTAATGCCCATAATGACTACAGTTGTCAAGAGCAACATCCAGAGTCTGTCAAAGTCCTTGGCTATGAGCACAGTCATTAAAACCACCTGCTGTGCCTCCTTTTTCCTTGTCTTTTATCTCTGGGTCAGCTAGCATTCTAGCAGCTTGCTTCGCACTCTCCTTGTGTAAGGGTTTTACATGGCTGGCATGGATCCAGGCTTGTTGGTTTTCTACCAGGACTGCAGTATGCGTCAGGGCCACCACCTTGGTTTCTGGTCCGAACGGGTATCCTCCTTTTCTGGTCTGTGCCACTTGTTTCACCAAGACCCAGTCACCGAGCTGAAAAGGATGTGTAGGCAGATAGATATTGCAAGCAATATTTCTTTCTACTTGATCTAAAGTTTCAATTCGTTTTTGGACATACCCTTCCCTAACTTGGTCTAAATCTCCTGTTTCCAAAACTAAAGGTGTCCTAGCCCAAGGTGTAGGGAACGGTCTACCCATTAGGACCTCAAATGGAGAGTAACCTGTAGTCCTGCTGGGAGTCATTCTGATCTCAGCCAGGATTACAGGCAACATCTTTTTCAATTTGTAAACCGCTGCAGACAAAAAATCTATTTCATCTTTAGTAAATGACTGATGCAGAAAGAAGACCCTAAAAAAGGGGAACCTTTGTACCCCCCAGGTACAGCTGGACTTTATAGGCGAACAAAACAATTAATTTTTAGGGAAAAATATATTATTTATTCAGAAAAGAAAAAATTTAACCCTGCACTTACTCAACAACTTAGCAGCTCACACAACAAATAGGATTTTTGTCTAAAGTTACAAGTGCACAAACAAGTGTAGCGCTTAGAGTATTACATGCTTATAATGTTACATATGCATAACAAAGATTAAGAAAGAAAGAAAGGAAAGGAGTCTTTATCAATTCTTAGTGCACAAAATACAGTCTCTGGTAATCTTCAGATGTCACTTTGAATGCGAGAAGTTATTCATAATACAATGGTTACATGCAACATCCTAATCACCACGTGGATAACTCATGCGGAAAAGTGAGTGTGACGAACCCTCCACTCGGAAAGAATGATGGCTTACCAGAGGGGTTGAACTCATAAGAACATATGCTCAATGAGTCAACCAAGCTTGTATCACTGACTGGTAATAAAAGGGGACCTCTCAACTGGATGACAGCGAAACTCCAAACTTGTCCGGAACTGTGGGGGAACCCTCTTTACAGTGGATGGCAACCCGTCCAATGGACCATCTCAGGGGAATAGCCCATATGAAATAAAAAGGGGTCACATAGCATAATACCGTTTGTAAAACAAATTTATTAAAAAATATCCAATATCCAATTTTTTAAGGAAAGTTGTATAAAAATATGCGGAAAAACAAACTTTCTCTTGTGAAGAAAAAATAATAGATGAATGAATTTCAACCGCCAATTAACCACCAGTGGAAATGGCGGCTTCCATTTGGGCCGAGAAGCACCCACACAAAGGCTCCCAGGAGAGAGGACGAACCCCACCACATCCACAGTAGAGCCCTAGGGAGTAATTTGAATAATTTTATTTTATTACATTTTATTTTAAAATTGAAAAAGTATCTTATCAAAAAATTATGTAAGCTATGTAAGAAAGGGGGGGGGGGCTGCTTTTCCTATAGTCCAAGTATTGGAGCTCACTGCTTTATATTTTTGTTTAATTATTAAATAGAAAATAATAATACTAAATAAAACTTTCCTATGTACAAAAAAGGGGGGGGGGGGACTACTTTTCCTGTAGTCCAAATATTGAAGCTCACTGCTTTATATTTTTGTTATTGAAAAATAAAAAATGAATAACACTTTTCTATGCAGTTAATAATTGAGCTGCACAGAAGGCAACAAAGTAACTTATAATAAGCAGCAGCAAACAAAAAGAAGTTCCCCTTCTCTGCTCAGAGGCAATGAGATAGGGGGAAATCAAGTAGCTTTTTTACTTACTTTTAAAGTTGAATGCTCTCATACAGGAGGCTGAGGCATGACTGTTTGTTGGCGTGTATGTTTGACACTGGGCAGGGCGCAATTTGCAGATTTTAAAGGCTGCTGGCGTCTGCGCAGTGTTGATCATTCCAAAAGTGTCAGCAGAGTGGGATGTTTAGGAAGGCTGCGTCATTGCGTATGATGCAATGACGTCATGGAAAAGTGACGTTCAAGGATGAAAACAAGAATGAGAGCGATACTCCAAGACAAGGAAGCGGAGGAGAGAGGGGGAAAAACCATATGATAGGCTATTTGGAATAAGCCAAAGCATCTCAATAGCAACCACTCAAACAAAACGCTGCAAACAAAAACATAAAAGTATAGGGAAATATTGAGAAATATTTAAAGGGGATTTTTGGGAACTTAGGCCAGGAACATCCAGAAAGGGGACCCCAGGGACGAGTCTGCACGGCACCCGCCCACTACCAGAATAGTGGGGGAGCATCAAGCAGACAGGGCCCACCGGCACGATACCACCACAATTGTGCAATCAGCCGTAGGCCGAACGGGCATGCAGTGTAAATTGGAGGCCATGCCCTCCATCGGAGATGGAAAGACATGGCCCCGCGAGGGTGAAGCAGCAACCAAAGCGGAACAATAAGAAGCAAGAAAAAATCTAGCTATAAAAATCTTCAAAAATATAAAGTATAAACTCATCCAATTAAATCTTAAAGGTTGTTTGTTTTGTTGGGTACATGGACATGACCAGATGCACACAATGAAATTGTGTTGGATAGCAATGGATACAGAACAAAACACAGACCAGAATAACAATGGTTATATGAGAAAAACAGCAGAAAACAAACATCATCAAACATATTATGTTTATTTTTACTCATATGATGTTATAGAGATGAAAAACATAATATACCTTACAAAAACACAGTTTTTTAAATAAATAATAAATATGTTGTTTGGACATATAACACGTTTTTATTATATGGCAATTACTCTTTTTCACATCCTCCTGATACAAACCCATCTAAAAATGGACGGAAACTCATTTGGGTATTGAGTCCTGGGAACTGAGTTGCATTGAGATTGGCAATCCACCGGACCTCCCTCTAAAGCAAGATCTTATTCCAATCACCGCCTCTGTTGTCCGGATGAATCCGGTCGAGGATGGTGAAGTGGACACCAGACGTCTTGCAATTTGCAAAGTGTCTGGGCTTGTACATCTTACCATTTGGTAATTTGAATTTGGTCTGTATGTTCATATAATGGCAGCAAGGACATCCACCACAGGTGAAAGTTCAAAGTCTTTTACACGTATCAGAGCAAAAAGTGCCAGTGTATTCACTTTTAACCAGATGGTCTCTTAGTGAGTGTGCTTGTCTGAAAGTAATGGTAGGTGTCATAGACACATGTGACTTTAAATTAGGGTCAACTTGTAACAGGTGCCAGTGTTTTTGTAGAATATATTTATTGGTTTTATGCTGTTTATTGTAAGTGGTTATTATGCTAGTGATTGATTGGGAATCTGCAGATGTTTGCTTAGGAAAAAGTATATTATGTCTCAGTTGATCTCGTGCACGCCTAAAGGCCCTTTTCAAGCATGTAGATGAATAGCCTCAATCTAGGAGTCTTTCCTTTAGTATATTTGCCTCACGGACAAATTCATTGTCAGTGGAGCAATTACGTCTGAGCCTCAAATATTGCCCATATGGAATGGATGACACTAAAGACTTGGGATGTGAAATAGACATGTGTAGGATGGTATTCCCAGTGGTCTCTTTGCGATAAAGACCTGTGGATAAGAAACCATCCACTGATTTTGTTATGTTTAGATCGAGAAATGTGATGGAAGTGTCATTAATGATCATGGTAAAATATAAATTGAATTTATTTTGATTCATAATATGTATGAAAGTTTGTAAGGCTTCTGGCGTGCCATTCCATATCATCAGTATGTCATCTATATACCTGAACCATGCCGCTACATGGATGGTATAAGACGACAGACTATCATCGGACAGCAGGGACTGCTCCCACTCCCCCAGGTACAGGTTGATGGGGCACAACAAGTCCCCATTGCAACCCCCTGTACCTGGAGGTAGAAAAGGTGTTGTGCGTTACAATGAAATCTAATGCCTCCAACAGAAAATAATTTAATTTTCGATCATCCTTATGGGATTGTGATAAAACATGTTTAATTGCTAAAAGACCTAAATTGTGGGGGATAGAGCTATATAACGCTTCCACGTCTATTGCAAATAGAAACAAATGAGGTGAAATATGCAATCCTTCTAAATTTTGCAATAGGTGAATGGTATCCTTGATGTATGAAAATAAACCAGCAACAAAAGGTCTAAGGTGGCTGTCAACAAATTTACTTAAATTTTCAGTTATAGAGCCGTTTCCGAAAATGATGGGACGGCCTGGAGGAATTTTCTGTTTTTTGTGTATTTTTGGGAGACAGTACAGAGTGGGAATACGTGGATATGGTGTACTGATATATTCCCAAACGTCTTTGTCGATGGCCCCATTACAAAACGCCTTATCTACCAGATTATAAAAGGCACCATTAAATTTATCAATGGTGCCTTTTGAGATGGGCTTGTATCATGATTGGTTCATAATAACCTTAACACATATTGATTTATATTGCTCATTTGTCATTGACTTTGAACATTGAATGATAAAATAATAGATAAAACAGAAAAGCCAGCAGCACATGTCAATGGAATCACAATTCTATCAGAACCACTGCAGCAAGGAGGTTTTCCCTATGTGAAGGGCAGAAAGGAGCCTGGGGTGGGTGTATATCAGAAGGCATCTCCTGTACCATTATCAGGATTCCCAGATTACCATAAGAAGGGATTGGGGTGCACTAAATTGGGGTTGGTAGAACCATCCATTCCTCTGAGACCTCCATGCGGCTGGAACTCCCACTTGGCGTTTTGGACTGGCAGTCGTGACTAGGACAGCAGAGGGAAGATTCCCCTTGAGATCCGGGGTTTCTTGGACCCACCATGTCCATCGTGGATCTCTGAGCCTGTTTGATTCTGTGTCACCGACATCCAAATCCACCACTTCTGGTAAGCGTATTTCATCAGTTTCCTATTCAAGATCGTATTACCATTGACACACAGACGTGAAGATTCTCCACTCTGGTTGGATTCACTCCACACACTTACCACTATGGGACCATCCTTTCATTTTCACCTATTTGGACACTATTGAACTTTATTAGTTTATTGTGCCATAACAGTCACACTCACGTTTTTGTTTCAGTGGATATTACCTCTGACTAGTTCATTGTTATCATTATTAGCGCTACATTTTTTCTATCACATGGTTTTGAAAGAGGAATCAACATCCTCCAGCATGGGAAAAATCTGGATTCGTAACCCTAGAGGGTTAATATCCTCCTGGATATATCTATCAAAAGTGTCAGTATGCCAAAAGAATGCAACTTTTTTATCAACAATTTTACCCAGTTGAAAGAACAAGGAGGAAATTTCTGATTGAGAGGATGATTTTTGATTGTAATCCTTGGAAAAACCTGCCATTAGGTTGTCCCATTCCTTGCTATGAAACATTCTGAAAAAACAAAACAAACAACCTTTAAGATTTAATTGGATGAGTTTATACTCTATTTTTTTTAGCTAGATTTTTTCTTGCTTCTTATTGTTCCACTTTGGTTCCTGATTCACCCTCGCCCAGCACATGGGGGCCATTTCTTTCCATCTCTGATGGGGAGCATGGCCTCCAATTTACACTGCATGGCCATTCGGCCTACAGCTGATTGCGCAATTGCGGTGGTATTGTGCCCGTGGGCCCTGTCTGCATGACGCGCCCCCACTATTCTGGTAATAGGCGGGTGCAGTGCAGACTCGTCCCTGGAGTCCCCTTTCTAGATGTTCCTGGCCTAAGTCCCCAAAGATCCCCTATAAATATTTCTCAATATTTCCCTTTTTTCAGATACATTTATATTTTTGTTTGCAGCGTTTTGTTTGAGTGGTTGCTATGGAGATGCTTCGGCTTATTCCAAATACCCTATCATATGGTTTTTCCCCCTCTCTCCTCCCCTTCCTTGTCTTGAAGCGTCACTCTCATTCTTGTTTTCATCCTTAAACGTCGCTTTGCCATGACGTCATCACGTCATACGCAATGACGCGGCCTTCCTAAACATCCTACTCTGCTGACACTTTTGGAATGATCAACACTGCGCAGGCACCAGCGGACTTTAAAATCCACAAATGGCACCCTGCCCAGTGTCAAACATACACGCCAACAAACAGTCATGCCTCAGCCTCCTGTATGAGAGCATCCAACTTTTCAAAGTAAGATTTCCCCCTACCTCATTGCCTCTGAGCAGAGAAGGGGAATTTCTTTTTGTTTGCCGCTGCTTAGTATAAGTTACTTTGTTGCCTTCTGTGCAGCTCAATTATTAACTGCATAGAAAAGTGTAATTCATGTTTTCTTTTCAATAACAAAAATATAAAGCAGTGAGCTTCAATATTTGAACTACAGGAAAAGTAGCCCCCCTCCCTTTTTGTACATAGGAAAGTTTCATTTAGTATTATTATTTTCTTTTTAATAATTAAACAAAAATATAGAGCAGTGAGCTCCAATACTTGGACTATAGGAAAAGCAGCCCCCCCCTTTCTTACATAGCTTACATAGTTTTTTGATAAGATACTTTTTCAATTTTAAAATAAAATGTAATAAAATAAAATTATTCAAATTACTCCTTAGGGCTCTACTGTGGATGTGGCGGGGTTCGTCCTCTCTCCTGGGGGCCTTTGTGTGGGTGTCTCTCGGCCCAAACAGAAGCCGCCATTTCCACTGGTGGTTAATTGGCGGTTGAAATTCATTATTATATATATTTTATATATAATATATATATCTATATACCGTATATACTCGAGTATAAGTCGTTCCGAGTATAAGTCGAGGCCCTAATTTACTACAAAAAAAATGGGAAAAACTTATTGACCCGAGTATAAGACGAGGGTGAGAAATGCACAGCTACTGTAAGTGGAAAAGAGGGTCAACAATGCCCATTTGCAGCATCACTGTGCCCATTTGCATGCCTCACTGTGCCCATTTGCAGCCATAGGTCCCCTGAACTTCAAACTCGGTAGTTAAGGGTTCCTAGATGCCCCCTAGCTGCAGCCAAAATTTGGGGTCTCTGAACCCAAAGGGTTGAAATGACATTGCTGCAGATGAACACAGTTGACCAAATTTGGGGCCCTGTATCTCGGGGCCACTTAGTGCTAGGAACCCCAAATTTGGTCTGCAAACCCAGCACCATAAAACTTCCAAAGCTGGGGTTTCTAGCACCAAGTGGCCCCGACATACAGGGCCCCAAAAATCAGTTCAGAAAATGTCAAGCACTTTACTGCAGCAGAGAATGACATTTTCCGAACCGGGTTTGGGGCCCCGTATCTCAGGGCCACTTAGTGCTAGGAACCCTAGCTTTGGATATGGTATGGTACCAGTTCCAGTGGGCTTGCACACCAAATTTGGGGTTCCTAGCACCATGTGGCCCTGAGATATGGGGCCCCAAATTCGGTTCAGAAAATGTCAAGCACTTTTCTTCAGCAGAGAATGACATTTTCCGAACCGGTTTTGGGGCCCCGTATCTCAGGGCCACTTAGTGCTAGGAACCTTAGCTTTGGATATGGTATGGTACCAGTTCCAGTGGGCTTGCACACCAAATTTGGGGTTCCTAGCACCATGTGGCCCTGAGATATGGGGCCCCAAAATCGGTTCAGAAAATGTCAAGCACTTTTCTTCAGCAGAGAATGACATTTTCCGAACCGGTTTTGGGGCCCCGTATCTCAGGGCCACTTAGTGCTAGGAACCCTAGCTTTGGATATGTTGTGGTACCCGTTCCACTGGGTTTGCATACCAAATTTGGGGTTCCTAGCACCAAGTGGCCCTGAGATACGGGGCCCCAAAGTCGGTTCGGAAAATGAAATTTTTTGCTGCAGAAAAGTGCTTGACTCAAGTATAAGTCGAGGGGGGCACTTTCAGCACAAAAAAATGTGCTGAAAAATTCGACTTATACTCGAGTATATATGGTATATATATATATATTTTATATATATATATCTATCTATCTATATATATAGATAGATAGATATATATATAGATAGATAGATATATATATAGATATATATAATTTTTTCTTCACAAGAGAAAGCTTGTTTTTCCGCATAATTCTATACAACTCTCCTTAAAAAATTGGATATCGGTATGTATAGTGGACATTCTCAGATGCCATAATATAGATTTCTGCCCTGAATAATATATCTATGTTTAAGTTTATCTCACCTGTTTTTCAGAATACATCTATATGTTTCTCTCCTAAAAACGCCTCTGAAGACGGGACACCATGCTGAAACATGTCAGGCATATGGAGAAATATGTGTTCATAATTGAAGTTGTAAAGAAATACATTATGGAAAAAACTGTTGCACTTTGCACAATATTAGGTATACATTTATGTTTAGATCTCTATCATGTTTTTATGCTTTTTTAAGCAATTTTCAATAAATAATATATTTTTTTCTAAAAATTCATTGTTTTGTTCGCCTATAAAGTCCCGCTGTACCGGGGGGTACAAAGGTTCCCCTTTTTTAGGGTCCTCTTTCTGCAATATAAATTTGGGATGTGGGCAATGCCTTATTGAGAATTACAAATTCTCCCTGTGGTTCACCACCATATATATATATATATATATATATATATATATATATATATATATATATATATATATATATATAGTAAATGACTGATGGTGTGAGGGTTGTGGGTCATAAACCTTGAGCGAGGGATACAGTTTTGTTTCTGGGATAATAAGAGGAAAGTGGGATAGGGAGCTGGGGAATAGGAGAGATAGGTGCAAGGCATGGAGCTGTAGGACACATCCTTCTCCTTTGCTCCATGGCATGCAGTCCTGGTGCCTCTTTTTTTCTGGGATTCCTTCTCACCTTTTTATCTGACCTATCATACCAATAGGGCACATAAGTCAACCAATCCCCCCCCCTTTTTTCATATAATCCATGTCCCAAGTGGGATCACTGGAGAAATATGGAAAGGCTTTCTTGTCTCCCAGACATAAGCCATACGGAAGGTATCATTCTGCCCTTCCCTGGGGAAGGGGTCACAGCTACCATGGCTCCGGTCCAACCGGCCAAATTATCTACCCATGGATTAATGTACACATAATCTGTCCCACAGACTCGGGCTACATAACATTTGCATGTCTCTGCCTGTTCGGGGGGAGGAATTGATTTATCCTGGAACCCATTATTATATATTTTTTTTCTTCTTGGCAAAATGCCAATAAGCACTCCTTATCGCCAGAGGTTCCCCTGATCATAAGCAAGCTTTGTATGTTATTACTTTTCTTATTATTATAACCAAACAATTTTTATTTATATTTAAAAATTTTGGCAGAGTGCCAACAGGTTCAAACAGTACTTTCAATTGCTGTAGTACTAATGCTACAAACAATTCCCCACTATCTGTTACGGTTAGTGCGATATTAGCACCTGAACCCTGTTGGCAAAAAGCCAATTGTCCAAATTTTGCACATGGCTTCCCCTTCGCAAGAGATGTCAGTAGCAAAAAGAATTAATCAAATAGCATGTTTTGATCAAAAGTTACACTAAGGGTTAGCCTCATCAATCTATGTATTACCTTAGGATAGTGTTACTAACGCTCTACCCATATTTTGGTATTGGTAAAAACATCCCTAATGTCACAATACTCCAAAGACCTGGGACAGATGTGATAAGTCTCCCCTGCTCTTCGAATAAGTGATATTACTCCCTTCACTGTCAAACCTTCTTGAAACACAAATTTGTTATATAAATTAAACCTTAAAACTTGAATCCGTGGTTTGCCTTCTCTAAATAAGGGTTCCTTTCCTAGTTTAAAATGATAACCTCCCAGGACACTGGCTACAAGATATGTCCAAGACCAGTATAACAGAATAACAAACCAGTAATACAATCAGGACACTTTTGAGGCATTTGTTAGTACATAAAAACAAAATTACCTGGATACTCACCAATCTAGGGTTCCTTATAAACTCTAAAATTCTTATTCAACTCTATACAGATAAAATAAATCAGCAGAAGCTAAACACTAATAAGCCTTAAAGCAATATATTCAGTATAAGACTTAGTTCTGTCAGACCACCCAATATTTTATTTCTCTTTTTATAGTAGGTATACCTTTAATAACTCTATACAGATAAAATAAATCAGCAGAAGCTAAACACTAATAAGCCTTAAAGCAATATATTCAGTATAATGCCCCGTACACACGGTCGGATTTTCCGATGGAAAATGTCCGATCGGAGCGTGTTGTCGGAAATTCCGACCGTGTGTGGGCTCCATCGGACATTTTCCATCGGATTTTCCGACACACAAAGTTGGAGAGCAGGAGATAAAATTTTCCGACAACAAAATCCGTTGTCAGAAATTCCGATCGTGTGTACACAAATCTGACGGACAAAGTGCCACGCATGCTCAGAATAAATAAAGAGATGAAAGCTATTGGCCACTGCCCCGTTTATAGGTGTTTTACGTCACCGCGTTTAGAACGATCGGATTTTCCGACAACTTTGTGCGACCGTGTGTGTGCAAGACAAGTTTGAGCCAACATCCGTCGGAAAAAATCCTAGGATTTTGTTGTCGGAATGTCCGAACAAAGTCCGACCGTGTGTACGCCCTATAAGACTTAGTTCTGTCAGACCACCCAATATTTTATTTCTCTTTTTATAGTAGGTATACCTTTTAATTATAGTGATCTTCCCAAGACCCCTTTTTTCCTGAGTCCTTCCCAAGGATTCTCTTTATAAGTTCTCTAAGAACTTTTTAATTAAGTTCTCCCAGAACCTCTATTCATAAGTCTATACTTAATATTTCCCTTTTCTGGTTCTTTCCCTAAGATGACACTGAACGTCTGATTACCACAAGGAAAAGAAAATATTTCTACTCACTGAATCAATGCCAGAGTCATCCTGCCAACTACACCAGTTTGTAAGGGTTAAATTATTATAGACCGGGGTCTGACAACACTCCTAGTCTTATCACCGACAGGGTCCCTGGAGAAATACTCTTCAGAAATAATGACACAGATACAGTGCTGTAGTTTGCTCAGAGTAATTCTGATAAGCTTTTATTTGTCTCTCATATATATTAGAAAAAGATGATCATACAACATTATAAAACATTATAGCTACACCCCATGTACGTCATGGGACCTTTCACAGTTATGCAAAACAATTATGTTCCAGACATATAATACATAACAATACATAGCTTATTTACATTACAACAATATCTATTCCTCAGAAATCACAGATTAAACGGGAACAAGCTAATTTCTGAGAGATAGCTTCATGGGAACCCGCGTAGGCGAATTCCTATGGAAAAGAACAAGTTATTGACAACTTAGCAAGAAGATCTAAAATGGATACTAATCCTAAGATGGAGTCATAGTTGCTGAAGACAAACTATACATATTCTTTCACCCGCCTTACCGAAATTAGGTTCTTTACATTAAATGTATTTTTTATCTTTTGTAAGAATAAAGCACACAACCTTATAGCAGTAGTTATCAGTAGTCCATACCAACAGAATACAATCTGTGACTATGACTATGGTACAGAATGCAATATACTGTACATAGCTCATAATGGGAAAAACATATAAGGTAGTAGACAGTCAATATAGAGCCTCCATCCAAAGACCCTCAAGAGTACAATCCAGAACCCCGAGAGCCAGGAACATCTAACAAGGAAATAAAAAAAAGGTGGAGGAAAGAAGAAAAGTAAAGGAAAAAACGCACAGAAGCAACAGAAGCAGACCACATACAAAAGAGACACTCATCCCCCAGGCCCAAAAGTATACATTACATTTCAAATGAAATATACTGATCTAGCCCATAGTTCCCAGGTCTTTTCAAATTTCTTAACAGTATCCTGGAGGACACTTGCAAGGTATTCATGTAGCATGATCCACGTAATTTATTTATTTGCTTGTGCAAGAGAAACAGAGGATTTTTTCAATGATTTGGCAATAGTCATTTAGGCCCCCAGCAAGATTAAAAAGATCAAGCATTGCAATCTGTTGGGTATACGCTCAACTGGAATATTAAGAAGGCCAATTTAAGGTGTTTGTGGAACTGACACACCTGTGACTCTATGCAGCAAAGCAAAGACACTATTCCAAAAACTACGAATTATGGACACTCCCACCATACATGGTACATAGATCCTAACAGATTACACCTTCAAAAACATAATGGAGAGGTGGAGGGATACATTCTTGGCAGTCAAAACTATATACCAGTATGAAAAAAACCTTAGCTTTCATAACAGCAACATTCATGATACCAGTAAATGATCAAATAAAACATTTATGCTATAGTTCAAGACCCTTCCTCTGAGAGATACCTCTCCTAGTTTAACATATAAGAAAATTTGGAAGGAGTGCCCAGAAGCAGCCAGTAAATAAGAGATATGCTCTCTCCACTGACCAGAGTCCTATGTACACAGTTTCTCATACGGGGTAATGCTGTGTGAAAGCTCCCCCTCCGGCAGGATGGATCTTAAAAAATGGGAAATCTGAAAGAATCCAAAGCATTTCAAGCGTTTCTTCACAAAATGATAGAGTAAAGGGCCCCTTATGCTTAAAGTAGTGCCCAGTTCTGTAAAGCCCCTTATTGAGCCACCACTGAAATGCCTCAATATCCTGTCCTGGTGGGAAAAGTGGTTTATTAAAAATATGTGCTATGAGGCAAAATGAAGAGACTAAAGCAGGATTATGTCTTAGCCTGTCCCACAATGCAAACCAATGTAAAAGAGTAAGTGCACCCAGTCTGGTTTAGCAAAACGGGAGTATACAACAGAGAGCTGTTCTAACTGTGAAGCCTGGTAGTACAGTTAAATATTAGGCAGACCCAATCCCCCTCTCGTTTTAGGTTAGAAGAGTATCTGTTTAGAGAATCAATGTCCCCCTTGGGCTTGGCTCGAAGGTATATCACCCCCGATAAGGCACATAAATGCCAAAGTGAAGAATCACAATTATGCTGGCCAGGGTGTAATGAAATATGGACCATGGCCCATATTTGGTGGCATTGTCCTGAAATAAAAAAATACTGGGGGGAGATCAGGCAGATAATCAGAGAGATAACTAACATAGAGGTCCCTGACAACCCATGGGGGTGCCTATTCCATGGGATTTTGGGTTGGGTGTGGGGGTTTTTGTTAAGAATGTATTAAGAAATTGTGTATTTTAATGATACAGTGAGGTTGTATCGACGCTATATGTTATATTTTTGATACAGAAAAATCAATAAAGATATTAAAATAAAAAATATCATGATGCAAAAAGAAAAAGAAAAATAGAGAATCCATGTCCCTTCTGTCCCCACACATATCGCATAACTTTGGATTTAAAATTCACTAAAATCGAACAGGTACAGGAATGGGGAGGAGTGAAAAAAGAAGTCTGGGAAGTAGGGTCATTTTAATAGTATGGATCCTGCCTAACCAGGAGAGATTATACAAAGTCTATTGCTGCAAGTCAGACTCTAATTTCTTAAACAGGGGGGTATAGTTAAATGTATAAAGCAAGTCAATATTAGCAGTAGGCTGCACACAGAAGTATGGTATATTGGTCTCCAGATAAAAGGAAAGTGGCCTTTGAGGCTAGCAAGCAGTGCACAGAGAACAAGAATGTTTATGGCCATTGACATTCATCTTTAGCTTCGATACCGTCCCAAACTCCAGAAGCAATCATAAAATGTTAGGCATGCAGGTCAACTGAGATGTTACAAAATGGAGCAGGTTGTCTGCAAACAAAGCACACTTGTGTTCCTGTGATCCATAACGCACCCTGTTTCTGTCTGAGTTAGCCTGGATGGCCACCATCAATGTCTCTATCCCAATTGCAAAGATTAGTGGGAAAAGGGGCAGCCCTGTCTAGCACCTCGAACAATAAAAAAACGGCCAAGAGAAATGGTCTTTCAGCTGTACCTGAGCTTGCAGGGCAAAGTATAGGGCCTGCAAAATCCCTAGAAAAGAGGTTTAAAGACCTATTTACTTAACATTCTGAACAAGTAGGGCCAGGAAACTGTATCAAATGCTTTTTAAAGATTAATAGGCAATAAATACCCTTCCTGGGAAGACTTGCCATCCCATCTGGTTGGAAACCACAATATCGAATTTGGTCCGGACCTTGCCTTCCCAGGATAAATCCTGGTCTGGAGCTTGAGAGATCAGGAGGGGAGCCTGCATGGTAGAGAAGAGAACCCCTTAGCTGAAAGTTTCCTTAAGAGACCTGGGGCCCAGTGCCCATAAGGGAAAGAGTCGGAGAACACCGCTCTTGATGTGCAAAGAATGTCGCTTGCTACTGCCAAGACGTAAAAGTCATCAGAACTCAGACACAAGCTGTTGGAGTAGGCCACTGATGGACTCTAGCTTTGCAGTTATTCCAGGGCAAAACATAGCCTGAGTTAGGGTGAGGGACGTAGGAAGAAATAATGTTTCCGAATGTTGGACTTTGTAATGTGTTTTGCACTTTTTGAAGTTTTGAAACCTTGTTCCCACCTGGTCTGAAGTAGCTAAAAGGGGTGCTCTGCAAGTAACTGACACCGTTCCATAGTTTAGGTCACTAAGGTACTTTGGGATATGAAAACATTGGTACAAGAGTATTATGGAGACACAAGGGTTACCTAGGGTAACAGAATCTACAGGCAGCCTGTCATTAAATGTGTACCTGATATAGGAGGGATAGCCTCTTGCAGAAGGAAGTTGTTGTTTGCATTCTATCTATGAGTGGCCCATCTCCCATAGAAATGGGAGCAGACTCACGCTGCAGAGGCCCTGAGCATGTGCCTGGGTATGAAAGAGTTGAGTTAAGTGCACATAAGGAGTCTGCTCTATGTGCACGGCGGGACCCAATACCGTTACTGGGAGTGAAGCAGCAGTCATATGGTGGACAGGTGGATGTGGACAAGAATTGATTAAAATGGCACAAGAGTAAAGGTACCCCATGTGTAGTAAAGTGATTTTGCTACAGGTGCCTAGCATAACTTAGAAGAATACACCCCTGGATTCTTCTGGGCTCTCATGTGACCCTTGCTTGGCGCCCAATGAGGAGGGAAACATGAAGGACATGGTGGCCGCCCCACTAACCTTCTTATGTCATCTTCTCACATGCAACCTGCTCACAGGATAATGAATCAACACTCAATGTGAGCTTCTTCCCTTGCCTCTTCCTCATGTTTACAGTAATCATAAAACATATTTCATCATTTTAATTGATTAACTATCTGTATTTATTTGACTCTATGCTTAGCCCTAGCATTAAACTAGCCATAACCCTTGCCTTAAAGACCAATTGTAGTTAAGTAAAATGAATTTCCAAAATTGACGGTGCAGTAAAACACACATCTGCAAGTCTTACTATTTAGGTGGCATTACGTATATTTGAGGTCCAGCGTAAACTCATGAATCAAATGCAACAGGCTACAGAAAAGGGCTGTTGCTTTTTATGTAAAACATGCTTCCTCTTATCACAGAGTCACAGCTAGAGCTCTCCAATTACTAGGGATTGTGAGCTTTGCGGAGTGCAGAACTCAGTAGGGGGCACATGTTGGATCACACAGAGATCGGCAGTCCTTTTTCACAGCCTGTTGCCTGGGGCTCAAGAGTTTTTACTGGTACTGGAACTTAAATACTGTCACACAGCAATAGGGCATAAAAATATAGGCTTTACTAATTCAGATAATTGATTTTACATCTAACTTAAACTGGATTTCAATCTACACCTAAGTATGAACTTAAACCCCAACACAACCAACAACGTGATAAAAAAATGCCCTGCACAAAAACTGGAAGCAGAGGACTCCACTGTGATCCAAGATGGAAAGTGACAGTCCAGTCATGCAGGATAGAAAGTGGCCCAGAGCTAAAGTAACAGTATTGTCATATTTAATTTCAAAACAGAATATTGGAAATTAAAAATATTTCTCAGGACTGTTGTATGTTGGACTGTCAAGACAAGGGGTTAATATAAAATTTGTGATATAAAAATGCAGTGTTCTTCTCAAAGCAATGTTGAATTTTTTGTGCCATATTAATATATTTATAACAACATATGCCAAGCGAGGTCCAGTTCTGAGAAACTGTGCAACCAATAAGTTATGCTAGAATGAACAGTTTATAAATACTGAGATTTGTCGTATTGAGGTGAAGTGTTTGTCCAAAAAGGTGGAAACTGGAAGGAAAAGTGTATTGAGTAAAGTAAATAGACTTTCATTGCTGGCCTCTCCCTAAAAATATACTAGTAGCTTGGCCGCCATGCTAATTCAATGGCTAAATTACTTTTCACTAACCTGAATAAAATACGTGATTTAAGTTCTTACTTGTCATATGTTTCTATAGTGCTGTCATTAAAACAGCCTTCCCCATTTTCGTAAGTAGTAATGTTGCCTTACAGGCAACTTTGCAACAGAAAGTAGATATTTTCTAACAAATGAACCACATGACAGTTTCAAAGGGCAATGTGCACCTGTTTCTGTAAATAGGTTTGCTAATAGGTAAAGAACATTTCAGTCAGGTGGAAAAAACCTATTCAGGAATGGTAAGGCTAGGGCTGCTTATGTGGTTAAATCCATTAGCTACTGAAAAAAATGTATATCAAGCCACAACTTTTTTTTCTTTTTACTTTTTATACAGACTAGAGACAGATTAGCACTCCTATTGTATCTTTACTTCTATCTGGGGCTCTGTAAGAGTGATTTAACCTTGCTTCTCCCTGATAACAACAGTTTCTCCAGACAAGAAGTGGGAGAAAACATGCCAAAGGGACAGAAATACAAATCTGACAGGAACTCTAGCCTTATCCTTCTTTACTAAAGAATAGTGGTTTATTTTTTGATCATTGAGAGCAATGGGAATAGTAGAAATACTTAAAGTTGGATTATACTGCCAACTTCAGGAAGTTGGGACACTGGCAAACAAATGTTAAGCTAGCTGGACCTCTTTTTCCTACAAAAATTCTAACTATATTTTTGCTAGCTTCTTTCATTTTTCTTCTATCAAAGTACTTGGTATATCATAGATATTTTTGTTTCCTTTTATTTGTCTTTAATCAAGATATCATTACACTGCTTGAATTAATCTCTACACAGCAGCTAGTTATCTGGACCAGTGTATCCTCAGCAACAGCTTTGGAGGCTTTACCCAGACCCCACTGGACTGAAGATTGGTAGGCTAGGCTAGAATGAGATGGCCTCTAGTGTGACACAGACTCGCATAAGGCAACTCGAGCTGAATCATTGGGAGCTACATCAAAGCTGGTCTCTTTATGTGGCAATTTAAAATTCCCACTGCCATTTTAACATGGCAATAGTTAAGGCCTGAAGGAAATGAGCGCTGATGTCATCTCTTAGGTGAAGTGTTTAACATGCTCCTGCTCCATGCTTCTTTTCCCACAATCGTATCTAGTCTAGTTCCACTACTTGCCTATGACTTGGTCACCTACAAATGCATACACCCTTCATCAGCACTTGCTGTTTGGGTTTGTGAGTAAGCAAGGCCTTGCCTCATTTCAATTTTTTGCTACATGTCTTTTCAGAAACACACAGAGGTCAATTACTTTGTATCTCTGTAAAAAAACACATACCTGTAACCTAGATCCTGTAATCTCTATTACTATAGGGCTGGCCTTATCAGAGTCTGCTATAGCTTAGCCATGGAAGACTTAGACCTCTCCTGTTCCCACAAGATCCCCTATATTCACTTTGTATTCACTTTTTTTTTTTTTTTGTCAATGGCTCAATCTGCTCACAGAGGATCCAGTGACTCTCCAGCACCATCCATGGCCGAATCTAATTCTGACCCTACTGGGCCTCAAGCCTCTATTTGAGACCCGTAATGCTATCTCCTATTCAGATTCAGAATTTTTACTGTCAACTTACTGTCTGGCCTTTTACAAGCATCTAAGCTTGCATTGTGCATGGGTGGTTATGTTGGTTTACATGCATAGGGCAGTTTGGCTACATGCCTCATATGCTGAGGATACACTTAAGGAATGTCTGATTCACTTGCTCTTTAAAGGAAGATGACTCTTTGGACTTGACAATATCAATCTGGACACAATTAGTGTCTCATTATACTCCTACTTCAATGCATAAGATCTGTGGATGTAGCAGAGGAAACCAAACCTTATCTACTACTGCAGTAGTAACTTATTTTAGTGATCAGAGTCCCAAAGATCAAATCCCACTCAAAACACAGTTCCTGAAGCCAGTTGCCTTTTGTCTGATCTATGCGGTCTTCTACATGAAGGTGTACCCCCACTCTTGCAAGTGGAAACCTTTTCGTACATCCTCCTCTGTCCTGTAATTTATGTTCTTGCAGCTTGGATGCTGAGGTTTTCGTTGTAGTTTACACTGTAGATCTATCATTTAGGTACCTCCTTCAGCTGACCTTTGTTACCTTTCTGGAATGACTACAACCAATTGTGCACCTTTCCAGGTTCATGTAAAGTTCCTCACACCATGGAATGCCTGATTTCCATTCTGCTAGGAGTCTATCTTTGGTAATGGTATCCCACTCAATCTTATATTCCTTACTACATAATTTTCTTCATAGATGACTGTGCCCCTCTGTGGTGCTTGATCCCCCTCTCTTATCCCTCTCATGAAAGGCTTCCTGACCTATGAGGTCTATAAGGATTACTCTCCAGTTTTCCCCTATGTAGTAATGACCTTACTGTTCAGTGCCCTTAAGCAGTTCTGGCATCCAAATTATAAAAAATATTAGAAGACTAATGTCTAATGTCTAGATATGAATAAACATATTTCTAGTACTAGTAATCTAAGACCATTTCTGATTGGAATTATTCAACTCATATCCTTGTGATTAAGCTTACTTCCTTTGGACTTTTGATCTCTTCCTAGTGCGCACCAGTCTTTTTCCACATACCTATGAGATGCGCCCTGTGCAATTCGGGGACTAATTTGGTCTACCAGACCAAAAAGTCCAACACACTGGTAGGCGGTCTCTAACCAGGTCTGATCTCCTGCCCTTCCTGGGAGGACTCCCCTAGCAGTGTATCCTCATTCCTACTTTGTGAGTCTTGCCCTCGGGAACAGACTCACAAATAGGGATGAGCCGAACACCCCCCTGTTTGGTTTGCACCAGAACATGCGAGCAGGCAAAAAATTTGTTCGAACACACAAACACTGTTAGAGTCTATGGGACTCGAACATGAATAATCAAAAGTTCTAATTTTAAAGGCTTATATGCAAGTTATTGTCATAAAAAGTATTTGGGGACCTGGGTCCTGCCCCAGGGGACATGTACCAATGCAAAAAAAAGTTTTAAAAGTCGTTTTTTCGGGAGCAGTGATTTTAATAATGCTTAAAGTGAAACAATAAAAGTGTAATATTCCTGTAAATTTCGTACCTGGGGGGTGTCTATAGTATGCCTGTAAATGGGGCGTATGTGTCCCATATTTAGAACAGTCTGACAGCAAAATAACATTCCAAAGAAAAAAAAGGCATTTAAAACTACTCGCATTGATAAAAACAGCATGGGATTTCCCCACAGGGGAACCCCAAACCAAGATTAAAACAAAAAAACCCTTCAGGTCTGGTATAGATTTTAAGGGGAACCCCGCGCCAAAATTTTTTAAAAAAATGGCGTCGGGTCCCCCCAAAAATCCATACCAGACCCTTATCTGAGCATGCAACCTGGAAGGCCACAGGAAAAAAGGGGGGATGAGAGAGCGCCCCCCCTCCTGAACTGTACCAGGCCACATGCCCTCAACATTGGGAGGGTGCTTTGGGGTAGTGGCCCCCCAAAGCACCTTGTCCCCATGTTGATGATGACAAGGGCCTCATCCCCACAACCCTTGGCAGGTGGTTGTGGGGGTCTGCAGGCAGGGGGGCTTATCGGAATCTGGAAGACCCCTTTAACAAGGGGACCCCCAGATCCCACCTCCCATGATGTCAGGGGGGCGGGGTCACTCGTTACGTAACTGAGTGTTCCCGCCCCTCTGACATCATGGGGAAACCCATAGGGAAGTCCCCGTGCATCAGAGGGGGGCGGGGTCACCGGGTGGCCCCGCCCTCCGTTATTTAAGAAGTGTCAGAAGAAGAGAAGCGTCAACAGCGGGAGCCTCCCATGGATGTGGAGTGGCCCAAGAACGAAGCAGAGAAGAAGACGCCGCGGAGGAAGATGCCAGACAAGAACACCGGAGCATGAAGCAGAGGATCGGTGGAAGAACCAGATGAAGAAGAAGATGGAGGAAGAAACCGAAGGAAGAAGGAAGGAAGGAAGGAAAGAAGGAAGAAGACCCGAAGAAAATGGAAGAAGAAGACTGCAAAATAAAGGGATTGTCAAAAACTATCTCTTGTCATTTTTAACATTTTTGACACTTTTTTTGTGAAATGGTAGGTATATTTTGGTACCCCATTACCATTTCACACAGGGGGAGGGGGCTGTAATCTGGGGGTCCCCTTGTTAAAGGGGGATTCCAGATTCTGATAAGCCCCCCGCCCGCAGACCCCCACAACCACCAGCCAAGGGTTGTGGGGATGAGGCCCTTGTCCTCATCAACATGGGGACAAGGTGCTTTGGGGGGCCGCTACCCCAAAGCACCCTCCCAATGTTGAGGGCATGTGGCCTGGTACTGTTCAGGAGGGAGGGGGGGGCGCTTTCTCATCCCCCCTCTTTTCCTGCGGCCTGCCAGGTTGCGTGCTAGGATAAGGGTCTGGTATGGATTTTGGGGGGACCCCACGCCATTTTTAAAAAAATTTTGGTGCGGGGTTACTCTGTGGGGAAATCCCATGTCGTTTTTATCAATGAACTTTTATGTGTATTGTCGGACCGACAATTCATTATAGCCGCCAGTAGTTTTAACCACTTCAGCCCCAGAAGGATTTACCCCCTTCTTGACCAGAGCACTTTTTACAATTTCGCTTTACCTGCTAATTGCACAGTCACGTAATGCTGTACCCAAAAGAAATTTGCGCCCTTTTTTCCCACAAATAAAGCTTTCTTTTGATGGTATTTGATCACCTCTGTGGTTTTTTTATTTTTTGCGCTATAAACGGAAAAAGACCGAAAATTTTGAAAAAAAATGATATTTTCTACTTTTTGTTTTAAAAAAAATCAAATAAACTCAATTTTAGTCATAAATTTAGGCCAAAATGTATTCGGTCACATGTCTTTGGTAAAAAATGTCAATAAGCGTATATTTATTGGTTTGCACAAAAGTTATAGCGTCTACAAACTTGGGTACATTTTCTGGAATTTACACAGCTTTTAGTTTATGACTGCCTATGTCATTTCTTGGGGTGCTAAAATGGCAGGGCAGTATAACCCCCCCCAAAATGACCCCATTTTGGAAAGTAGACACCCCAGGGAAATTGCTAAGAGGCATGTTGAGCCCATTAAATATATATATATATATTTTTTTTTTTTACATTTACAAAAAGTTGTCACCAAATGATATATTGCTCACACAGGCCATGGTTATATGTGAAATTGTGCCCCAAAATACATTTAGCTGCTTCTCCTGAGTATGGGGATACCACATGTGTGGGACTTTTTGGGAGCCTAGCCGTGTACGGGGCCCCGAAAACCAAGCAATGCCTTCAGGATTTCTAAGGGCATAAATTTTTGATTTCACTCCTCACTACCTATCACAGTTTTGAAGGCCATAAAATGCCAAGATGGCACAACCCCCAAAATGACCCCATTTTGGAAAGTAGACACCCCAAGCTATTTGCTGAGAGGCATGTTGAGTCCATGGATTATTTTATATTTTGACACAAGTTGCAGGAAAATAACAAACTTTTTTTTTTTGCGCAAAGTTGTCACTAAATGATATATTGCTCAAATATGCCATGGGCATATGTGGAATTACAGCCCAAAATACATTCTGCTGCTTCTCCTGAGTATGGGGATACCACATGTGTGGGACTTTTTGGGAGCCTAGCCAAGTACGGGGCCCCGAAAACCAAGCGCTGCCTTCAGGATTTCTAAGGGTGTAAATTTTTGATTTCACTCCTCACTACCTATCACAGTTTTGAAGGCCATAAAATGCCCAGATGGCACAAAACCCCCCAAATGACCCCATTTTGGAAAGTAGACACCCAAAGCTATTTGCTGAGAGGCATGTTGAGTCCATGGAATATTTTATATTTTGCCACAAGTTGCAGGAAAGTGACAAACTTTTTTTTTTTGCACAAAGTTGTCACTGAATGATATATTGCTCAAACATGCCATGGGCATATGTGGAATTACACCCCAAAATACATTCTAACACTTCTCTTAAGTACGGGGATACCACATGTGTGGGACTTTTTGGGAGCCTAGCTGCATACGGGGCCCCGAAATCCAATCACCGCCTTCAGGATTTCTAAGGGCGTAGATTTTTGATTTTTCTCTCCTCACTATCTATCACAGTTTTGAAGGCCATAAAATGCCCAGATGGCACAAACCCCAATAAATGACCCCATTTTGGAAAGTAGACTCCCCAAGCTATTTGCTGAGATGCATGTTGAGTCCATGGAATATTTTATATTTTGCCACAAGTTGCGGTAAAGTGACAAACTTTTCTTTTTGCACAAAGTTCTCCCTAAATGATATATTGCTCAAACATTTCAGGGGCATATGTGGAATTACACCCCAAAATACAGTTTGTTTCTTCTCCTGAGTACAGGGATACCACATGTGTGGGACTTTTTGGGAGCTTAGCTGCATACGGGGCCCCGAAATCCAATCACCGCCTTCAGGATTTCTAAGGGCGTAAATTTTTGATTTGACTCCTCACTACCTATCACAGTTTCGAAGGCCATAAAATGCCAAGATATCCCCAACCCCCCAAATGACCCCATTTTGGAAAGTAGACACCCCAAGCTATTTGCTGATAGGCATTGTGAGTTTTTTGCAGCTCTCATTTGTTTTTGAAAATAAAGAAAGACAAGAAAAATTTTTTTTTCTTTTTTCAATTTTCAAAACTTTGTGACAAAAGTGAGGTCTGCAAAATACTCACTATACCTCTCAGCAAATAGCTTGGGGTGTCTACTTTCCAAAATGGGGTCATTTGGGGGGTATTGTGCCACCTGAGCATTCCATGGCCTCCGAAACTGTGATAGGCAGTGAAGAGTGAAATAAATAATTTACACCCTTAGAAAGCCTGAAGGCGGTGCTTGTTTTTTGGGGTCCCGTACACAGCTAGGCTCCCAACAAGTCTCACACATGTGGTATCCCCGTACTCAGGAGAAGCAACAGAATGTATTTTGGGCTGTAATTTCACATATTCCCATGGCTTGTTTGAGCAATATATCATTTAGTGACAACTTTGTGCAAAAAAAATTAAAAATTGAAGCACATGCGCAGTAGCTCGCAAGATGGCCGCTGCCTCCTAGAGCTCCGCTCCACCACAGCCTTTTGATAGCTGCCAGAGCCCGCTGAACGAACCCGCGAGCCTGTCACCGGGTGGAACAGGTGGGGGAGACACTGGGGAGCCATCCGATGTCCTCAGCACAAGCGAGGAGGAATCTTAGCGATCAGATGACGGCGGCGGCGGTTCCCCTCAGCTATGCCAAAATGGCGGCGCAAGGCCTACACAGCACTTGGGACGCTGAGGTATCCATTACGGATCTGGACTTGCCACCTCCACAATCCCCAGGTATCTCCTCTCCACCCCGGGAATGGGCTGCTTCCCCTGCTTCCACAGAGTCCCTGTTAAATAGACTGAATTACGGCCTCCCCTCCACACCCATGCTTGATCCACACACAGGCATGCTCCTGTCAGTGAGTGAGGAAATGGCTGCCACCCCCTCTCCAAATGATTTCCCCTCCATGATGACAGCTTTCTCCCTATTGTTTTCTAAAAGCTTAGCAGCAAACGCAGCCCAAATTACATTGTCCATCCATGCTGACCTGCAGCAAATAGGATTGAGAATGGACACTATAGAAAGGAAAGCAGATCAATCAGTGGCAAAGATTAACCAGAACTTAGCCAGAATTCAGGATGTTCAGGACCAGCTAGAAGCAGCATTTTCAAAGATCGTTGACCTCGAGAATAGGTCTAGGCGTTATAACTTTAGACTCAGGGGGCTCCCTGAGTCTGAAAAGGATGTACATGCTGCTGTAAAATTCCTGATTCAGGGTCTCATCCCAGGCATTCCTGAACACCGTTTGGAATTGGATAGGGCACACAGAGCCCTACAACCTCCCTGCTCAGATGGTCTCCCTCGGGATATCATTGTGAAACCACATTTTTATTCGGTGAAGGAGGAAGTCATTAAAAAGTCCAGGCTATCTGAAAATCTAATGCTACTGGGCCATAAAATTCAGGTGTTTGCAGATTTATCACCATACACGGTACAGAAGAGACGTGCACTTAAACCGCTCCTGTAGATTCTGATGGAAAAAGAAATTACATATAGGTGGTCCTTCCCTCTCTGTTTGAATTTCTCCTACAGAAATAAGAACTGTGCCTTCTCATCATCTGCCGGGGAACGCTTGTTTTTGCACCTGGGCCTAATTGTGCAGGAACCCCCTAGCACTAAGTCAGCCAGGGGATCCACATCGTCCTCTAAAAGGCCTCCACCAGCTAGCCTGCTGCAACCCACCTGGCTCCAATCAAACCACAAGCGATCCAAAGAAAATGTTCCGACAGGACTTCCCGGTTATGTTCAGGACCTTTGGTACTGACTGGAGACTTTCCGTTCTTCCCCTCTGTCTGTACACAGACTTCTCTTAAGACTTCCGTATATCACCCCTCACTAGCTGGCCCACTTTTGAACCAATCTCTTCACCAGCTATGTCTAGGAGGGGGATTTAGTCCAAGTTCACATCGGACTGGAAGTCACCTACACCCGGTGGTGTCGGACACTGACATTGGGAAGGGGTGGGGGTAGTACACTCCTACAGTCTCCTTTAGATTTCTTTCATTTTTGGCATTTTAGTTTATACATTTGTGGTTTTCTATCTCACCTAGACCCTTAAGGGTAGGATTCGAAGTCTCACACATTGTGGGTCTCCTAAACAGATTACGAGAGTTCTAAGGTGTTTTATATTTATTTCTATTTTTAATATCTTCTGATTTTCAGCATTTTTGTGGCTCCCGGCTACCCCTTTACGCGGCTGGCGATGGTCACTTCGCGGGCGGCGTGAGGGGTGAGTCCCATGGGATCCATTCTCCTTCGGCTTTACATTCAGAGCCCAGGATCTCATTTAGCTTGACGTCTGTTGGCTCTCCTAAGTTCCCAGCCTTATTGACTGGGGAAAGGGGCGCCGGACGGGCAAGGTTTATCACACAAGCTGATTCAAAAGGTTTTCAGTTGTAATCTCTTTTTGTTTGGGTCATTCAGGGTATTACTCAGCATAGGCCTTAGATTGGCCTATAGTTATAATTTTTTAACTAGGCATCGGGGCTGTGGTGGACCCAGCACGCCTCCAGTGGAATCCAGGTTCACAGCAGGTGCACTTGGTTTCCTTTCCAGATCCCCCTAGCTGGGGTTTCTGGTCATCTTAGGATTAGGGGGTTGAGGTGGCGAGTTCACTTCAACCCAGAGGTGATAAGGGGGTCGAGGACCCCAAGGTTTACTGTTATCAGGGAATATATTGGTTTGTCATGCATTTATTTCAGACTAATGTAATGTATTTGTCTCCCTTCCTCTCTTCTTTTGTTCCTCCCTTCTCTCCACTTCTCTTTGCTCATCTGAGCACTCCAAGGTTCCGGGCGGGTTCGTGGCCTCCCACCGCAGGTACGCATTATTTGGCCCAATGGTTCGTCTGGCTGCTTGATTTGATCTCCCTGCTCAAAAGGGGTAAGTCAAAGATTCTTATTATAGATGCACCTCCTCTGGTTCATGGCTGACGCACACGGCTTTTCTCCCTCTCTTAACATCATATCTCATAACACGCAGGGTCTCAATGTAGGAAACTATTCCAATTATACCACTCCATGAATGCAGATGTCTTACTCATCCAGGAGACCCATTTTCCTTCTACATATAAGCCTTCCTTTCTCCACCAATGCTTCCCACAATTTTTCTTAGCTTCTGCAGATAACAAAACTAAAGGGGTAGCTATCTGCTTTGCCAAACACATCAATATCTCACATTCAGAGGTAATAATTGACCCTCAAGGCCGGCATATTCTGGTGTCTGGCCATATAGAAGGAGAACTCTACACTTTTGTATCCTACTACTCTCCTAATAAGGGCCAAAAAACCTTTTTTGAATCACTATTACACAAATTAAAACCCCACCTGCGAGGCATGATCATTGTGGGCAGGGACTCCAACACGGCATTTGACTTTTCCAATGATAAGTCTTCTGGGGATAAGCCAACATCTAGACGCCCCTCCAGACAGAGCGTCAAAATTGCGCGGTTGCCTCATGAGGTGGGACTGATTGATATCTGGAGAGAAACTAACCCACATACTAAAGATTACACCCACTTTTCGGCACCACATAATTCCTACGCCAGGATAGACCACATTTTCACGCGTTCGGCATCAATCCCTTTGGTCAGGAGATCCAGGATAGTAGATACCCCCTTATCCGACCATTCGATGGTGGCACTACATATGAAGAGGTTGGGGGGCGCTAGGGGCCCACCTCACTGGTGCTTGCAGGAATCACTACTGAGTGACCCGTCGCAATGCTCCTTATTAGAAGAGGCCATCAATGAATACTTCAAAAATTAAACCTGTGAGGTTTCCCCGGTAACGGTCTGGGCAGCCCACAAGTCAGTAATTAGAGGGAAACTGATACAAATGTCATCCAAACTTAAAGCAGAACACAGAGTAGACACTATCAGACTGACAGAGGAATTTCATACCTCTGCGAAGGCACATAAACAAAACCCCACGCCTGAATCCTTGGCAAACTTGGATAAGGCCAGAACCCTCCTAAACCTACAGCTGACTACAGCAGCCGAAAAGCACCTTAGATGGACGAGGGCTAAACTTTATTCCCAAAAGGACAAAATAGGGTCTAAACTGGCAGTCAAACTGAGCCCCAAACTCCGCTCTTTGGCATTTCCGAAAATGAGGCTACCCTCAGGGGACCTGACCCAGAATCCCGAAAAGATCATGGTAGCTTTTCATCAATTTTACTCATATCTTCACAAACCGAAATCCTCCTCCCCCCAAAGTTCTCAGCATTCTCTCCTGGACTCCCTTACACTGCCTACTTTGTCACCTGAACACAGGGACCTCCTGGAGGCTCGCTTCTCAAACCCGGAAGTTCTAGACACAATTAAAACATTAAAGGTGTGTTCCTCGCCAGGTCCTGACGGCTTCTCAAATGGTTATTATAAGAAGTTTGGCTCTTGTCTAGCCCCCTATCTGACGAAACTCTTTAATACACTTCGGGAGGGGTCTCATCTCGACACAGACCTCAACTCAGCGTACATATTGGTTATACCAAAACTGGGCAAAGACACCAGCGAAGTGGGCAACTACCACCCCATTTCGCTGATAAATAATGACATCAAAATTATGACTAAGATACTGGCAAATAGAATAGGGAGCTTCATCCCTTTATATATACATGGGGATCAGGTGGGATTTATCCCTGGGAGATAGGGCCCAGACCAGATCCGCCGTTCCATAGATATTATTTCACTCCTGCAGTCTCAGTGGGACGGGGGACTTCCTCAGAAAGGCTTTCTCCTTTCGATTGACTTAAACAAAGCCTTTGACTCAGTGGACTGGGCTTACCTGTCTGGTATCCTACGGAGATGGGGTTTTGGTGCTCATTTTTTGAACTTAATCAATTCACTCTACTCTAACCCCTCGGCACAAGTGCGACTGATGGGCAGATACTCATCATCTTTTAATATCAGCAGGGGTACCAGACAGGGATGCCCTCTATCCCCCCTCCTTTTTGCTATGGCCATCGAAACGCTGGCCATAGCGATTAGATCGAATTCTGACATTAAGGGGGTTATGTGTGGGGGCCAGGAACACAAGTGTGCGCTCTATGCCGACGACCTCCTTCTTTATATTACTTCCCCATTAATCTCTACGCCTATGATTTATAAGACGTTGAAGGAGTTCACAGCGATATCCGGTTTAGAGGTCAATATGACTAAATCCATGGCTTTAAATATAACAGTACCTAGTGACTCACTCACACACCTCTCTAAGAACTTTGACTTTTCATGGGCACCGGCTGCACTTCCTTACCTAGGGATTAAACTAACATCGGACATAAATAATCTTTTTAAAGCTAATTATCCGCCTATGATCAATAAATGCATAGCAGAGCTGACTAAGTGGCATAGAGGTGGTCTATCCTGGCTAGGTAGGGTGCATGCGGTTAAGATGACGCTCCTCCCACGCCTCTTATATCTTTTTCGTTCTCTTCCAGTTCCCATCTGGAAGCGCTTCCTCAGTAACTTTCAGTCTGAAATAATTTGCTTTGTTTGGGGTAGGAAGGGTTACAGATGTCCTTCTCACACTTTAGTACGCCTAAAAGCACAGGGTGGACTGGGATTGCCAGACTTGTGGGCTTACTATCAGGCAGCTCAATTAGCACAACTGTTGATAATTTACTCCAGGAACTACAAACCAGATTGGGTTACAATGGAAAGGAAAGCGATCCCTCTTAACACTATTGATTACCTCTTGTGGTCAGACACCAGAAGTAGGCCAGCTATAATGGCCCCCACCCTATCCCACTCGATAGCTTTATGTACCAAGCTTTACACAAATCACTCCTTGATTTCCCAGCTGAAACCATTGGCCCACCTTTTTCATAACCCAAAGTTTCCTCCGGGACTTAATATACAGGCGTCCCGCTGGTGGACAGACAAGGCCCTTTACTGCATAGGGCACTTCCTATCCTCAAAGGGCCCACTTACTCTGGCCCAATGTAAGGAAAATCTAGGTATGCCGGATTCGGAAAGGTTCGGATTCACACAATTTTCTCACTTTTTACACACTATCTGGTCCACTAGGAAGGACCCTCCCTTTATAACACCTTATGAGCAATGGTGCGCTGACTCTATGGACCAGCACTTCAAACGAACTTGGATAAACCATCCTATGCTCGGGCCTGGGAGGAGGACACAGGCTGCGCCTGGAACGCCTCTGATTGGTTTCAGGTTTCGATACGCTCATCGAAAGGTATTTGCAATGTATCATTAATTGAAGCCAGCTTAAAAGTTATGAATAGGTGGTATTATGTTCCTTCTAGACTAGCATTAATATACCCCGGAACGTCTTCGCTTTGCTTTAGAGGATGCGAGCTAGAAGGTTCTATGATTCATGTATGGTGGACTTGCCCTTGCATCAGATCCTTTTGGAAGAAAATTTTCCACACCATTAGCTCCTTAATAAGAGAAACGATCGCCCCTAATCCTACGATAGCACTGCTTAATCAATACATACCCAATCTGACTAAACGTTTACAAGTGCTTTCTTTCTTCATACTGGTGGGAGCCAAAATTACCTTGGCAAAAGCCTGGAAGAAGCCTTCGGTCTCCTTTCAGGCTTGCAAAAGGAAAATCTCATGGATTATGGCACAAGAGCTTATAGTAGCAAAACTGACCAATAAAATTGAGAGATTTAATGCTACTTGGGAACCATGGGCCACGCTCTGTGATATTCCAATCCTCCCTGGTATGGAGAATGCGTCACGGAACCTCCCCTCCCCACTGATCTCTTCTTCTCTAACTTCACCTTCTTTTTCACACGTTTCCTCTCCTCTCTTTTTGGACATCCTGCCCGTACCCCAACTGATAAATAGTCATTCCTAAAAGAGCACTACTGAAGCATTTTTTTTAATATATTTTTTTCTATGCTGGGGTTAGACAGTCGGGAAGGTGATCTCCCCCTCAGGGATACCCGACTCCTACAATTTAAGGAGTCGGGGCCTAGGTTTCAATCCCCTGGGAGCTCCCCAGATGTCTCCACAGTAAGAGCCCATAGGGGTGGGGCATTTGGGAACCTAGGGGGGATAGAGAGGTTATCGCACCGGGAAGTAACAATTTAGATTTCTCTGTGATTACTTTCCGGGAGGGGCACCTCCCGACTGTCTCGACTCCCTATTTGGTTGTCATTGTTGAGTGACTTATATTTTATTGTTCAAAGTAAACTATGGCAAAACTTGTACATCTACAGTGTATAGGTTCTTTGCTATCTGCATAGAAATGGCAATAACTGTTACAGGCTACAGTCTCTGTTAGTCTCCTCTATGTTTTGGATTCTATTTCTTGAATTGTATGCTACTGATCTTAAATAAACTTTTTTTAAAAACTAAAAAAAAAAAAAACTAAAAACTAAAAAAATGTCTTTTTCCCGCAACATGTGTCTCAATATAAAATATTCCATGGACTCGACATGCCTCTCAGCCAATAGCTTGGGGTGTCTACTTTCCAAAATGGGGTCATTTGGGGGGGTTTGAACTGTCCTGGCATTTAATGCACAACATTTAGAAGCTTATGTCACACATCACCCACTCTTCTAATCACTTGAAGTCAAACCCCTTTCTGACACTTTTTGTTTACATGAAAAAATTATTTTTTTTGCAAGAAAATTACTTTGAACCCCCAAACATTATATATTTTTTTAAAGCAAATGACCTACAGATTAAAATAGTGGAAGTTTCATTTTTTTTTCACACAGTATTTGCGCAGCGATTTTTCAAACACATTCTTTTGGGAAAAACACACTTTTTAAAATTTTATTGCACTAAAACACACTATATTGCCCAAATGTTTGATGAAATAAAAAATATGATCTTAGGCCGAGTACATGGATACCAAACACGACATGCTTTAAAATTGTGCACAAACGTGCAGTGGCGACAAACTAAATACATTTTTAAAAGCCTTTAAAAGCCTTTACAGGTTACCACTTTAGATTTACAGAGGAGGTCTACTGCTAAAATTACTGCCCTCATTCTGAGCTTCGCGGTGATACCTCACATGCATGGTGCAATTGCTGTTTACATTTGACACCAGACCGACGCTTGCGTTCGACTTTGCGCAAGAGCAGAGGGGGACAGGGTTGCTTTTTTTTTTATAATTTCTTTCCTTTTTTATTTTATTTTTAAACTGTTCCTTTCATTTTTTTTAAATCATTTTTATTGTTATCTCAGGGAATGTATATACCCCCTATGATAGCAATAGGTAGTGACAGGTACTCTTTTTTGAAAAAAATTGCGTCTATTAGACCCTAGATCTCTCCTCTGCCCTCAAAGCATCTGACCACACCAAGATCGTTGTAATAAAATACTTTCCCAATTTCTCAATGGTGCTGTTTACATCCGGAGAAATCTAAGTCATAAAATGCTCGTAGATTCCGGTTTCTTAGGCCATAGAGATGTTTGGAGCCATTCTGATCTCTGATTAGCTCTATGGTCAGCTGGCCGAATCACCGGCTGCATTCTCAGGTTCCCTGTTGGGACAGGAGAGCCAGAGGAAAACATGGAAGACGGTGGGGGGGGGCATTCCCTCCCACTGCTTGTAAAAGCAGTCTAGAGGCTAATTAGCTGCTAGGATTGCTTTTACATGAAAGCCAACCACTGGCATTACATTACAGTATAACAGTAAGACTTACCATACCTGCAAAGCAAATAAAAAACAAAATAGTAAAAAAATCAAACATTTTTTAACGCAACCTGTGCCTAAAATATATATATGCCGAAGCATGGGGGCATCCACCCGCAAAAGGTAGGAGCAAATCTCTCCTCTGCCCCTGCTGCCCCCATGTTTCAGCATATATGCTCTTTTTTTAAACTGTGGTGGTGAAATCACCTCCGACAGCGCTGGATTCACGGCTTTATGTATCGTGGGATTAAACGCTGTTGCTGTCAAAATAAATAAATCCGCTCTGCAGCTGAATGGCGTACCTGAAAACAAAAAAATGGTTAACAATAAAACACAGTAAACAGTAAAGTATAAAAAAATTGCATACCTATAAAGCAAACATGATAAAACATAATAACAATAAAACATTGCAGAACAGAATACAGTAAAAAAGAGCAGAATAATAGAGAGAGAATAGAGAGAGAACAATAAAACGACAACAAAAAAAGAGAAAGGAAATGGGACTTTGTATGAGGCAAGTCATTGGATTGTTCAATTTATTAAAAAATAGCAGATTACATTAAGGAAAGTGTCAATCTGTAATACAGGACACAATCCAGTGTAATACATTTGCATAAATATAGATATAAAACAATTATACAGAAGAAAGTACAGAATAATAAATAAACATGGTAGGCCAAAATTGTTTAAAGCATCAGTTTGAACTCGACGCACGTTTCATGGCTCTTGCCAATCATCAGGCGTAAGATGCTCTGAAAATAAATCAGTAATATTTATGAGTAGGGATATCCTTTAAACTGAGAAACAATCTCTCAAAATAAAGGTGTGTAACTTACAGTGTGGCCAAATGGTGGTGCCCAACCTAGGATCCAAAGGAAGAAGAGGGACAAGGATGATCATCTCACCCAGGGCTGAGGTGAGGAATCCCATCCAAGCCAGAAACAGCAGCCAGGTGAAGACCAGGTGACCATGTCACAACCATGTGGTTCTGGTGTGTGCTTATCAGTCCATACTGCTCTGCAATGGTAAGAAAATGAAACCATGTGAAATGAATGTATGTAAGTAATGAGTGGAGCCTATATCAGTAGATGAGTGAAGTGGTGAATGTGTTGTGATAAAATGTATGAACTAAACAACAAAGAAACAAATAAAACGACAACTATTTTTGTTTTTTTATTTTGTATATTTTTTTGTTTTTTGTTTTTTTACTTTTTTTTTTACACTTTTTTTGTAACTGTAACTTTTGTAACTGTAACCAGTTCCAGGTTCGGGTCTCTCAAAATGCGATGGAATCTTAGGGGACCCTGTGAAAGTGTGCTAGTCTGTGCAGTGCTGTACCCTACGCTAGTACTCAACTAGTGTATGGTGCATTCACCAATGCACAGACCAGGATTGTCAGGACAATAATAGCGGATGTCAAGCCTATATCCGCGCTTGCTGCAGACATGACATCTTTTTTTGGGGGGCTTGTTGGGTAGGGGTACTCGGGAGGACATAAAGAAAATGCCTCTCATGCAGCCGGCTTACTGCATTTGGTTGGGGAAGGTGAGGTGGAGCACCGTCTGGAAACAGAAGGGCTCTGATGATCTCTTCCTGGAATTTAAGGAAGGATCCAGTCTGTCCTGAAGCTCTGTATAGCACATGAGCGTTTAGCAAAGCCAATTGAAATAAGTATACAGACACTTTTTTATACCAGCGTCTGGCCTTACGGGCAACTAGGTATTGTGCCAACAACTGGTCATTGAGGTCCACCCCTCCCATATTTTGGTTATATTCATGGACACAGAGGGGTTTCTCTACAACACCAGTCGCCGTAGTAATTTGGACCGTCGTGTCTGCATGAAGGAAGGTAAGAACGAAAACATTCTTATTATCCCTCCACTTCATAGCGAGCAAGTTATTACACTTGAAGTAGGCTCTCTTTCCCAGCCTAAGGTGGGAATCTACAAGCTGCTGGGGAAAGCCCCGGCGATTAGGTCGCACGGTGCCACATGCTCCAATCTGCTGATCAAACAAGTGACTAAAAAGTGGCACGCTCGTGTAATAATTGTCCACATATAAGTGGTACCCCTTTCCGAATAAGGGTGACACCAAGTCCCACACAATCTTGCCAGCGCTTCCTATGTAATCAGGGCAGTTTGTCGGCTCTACGTGGCTATCTTTTCCCTCGTAACCATAAAACTACATGTATAACCTGTGGCCCTGTCACAGAGCTTATACATCTTGACCCCATATCTGGCATGCTTGCTGGGAAGGTACTGTTTGAATGACAAGCGGCCAGAAAACTTAATCAGGGACTCATCAATGCAGACAACTTGATGGGGAGTAAACAAGTCTGCAAAACATTGGTTGAAGTGGTTTACGAGGGGCCGAATTTTTTAGAGCTGATTGTATCCAGGGTCTCCACAAGGATGACTGAGTTCATTGTCATTGAAGTGCATGAACCGCAAGATCTGCTCGTATCTTGCCCTGGTCATTGAGGCAGAGAACAAGGGCATATGGTGAATTGGGTCAGTGGACCAATATGACCACAACTCACTCTTTTTAGTTATGCCCATGTTGAGGGAAAGGCCCAGAAAGAGCTTAAATTCGGAAACCGTAATTGGTCTCCAATCTCTGGCAAGGGAGGACTGGGGAATAGTGGCGATGTGTTGACCAGCGTACAAATTGCTTTGGTCCACAATAGAGCTATAGAGATCTTCGGTGAAAAACAGCGAATAAAAATCAAGTGACGTAAAATCAACTGTTTCCACCTGAATGCCGGGTTGGCCAGTGAATGCAGGAAGTACAGGTGCTGCAGAAGTGGTGGGTTCCTAATTAGGATTGGCAAATGCAGCAGGAAGGGCACTATGGGCACGACGGGCCTGTGTTCGTCTTCTTGGTGGCAGCGGGACACTACTTGTGCTTGCCACCTCACCAGCTTGAACTGCACTTATGGGACTCACCACGTCACCACGTGATACTGCAGTGCTGGATTGACTACGACCAGGGTGTACTAGGCCGCTGGTGTTTGCCAGTTCACCAGAAGGAATAGCGGCGCTAGTATTGCTCTGCTCCATACAAGGGACCTGCGGTTCTTGCACATTAACGACAGAAGAAGAAGATTGGGGTCTGGTTAGACTGACCTTGGCAGGGACCACAACTCTGTCGTCAGAGCTATCTGTCATGGAGCCGCTGTCCTCTACAGGATAGTATTCTGAGCCTGAATCTGACAGTTGAGTGACTTCCTCTTCACTAACTACCTAAAGGGGCCTAACACTAACTGCCCTACCACTTAGAACTGTCACAAAATGACACCAATGCAATAATCAGAAAAAAAACTGGTATTGGTGTCACTGTGACAGGGGGTGCAGGGTGGTGATCGGGGGGTGACTGTGGGGTGAAATGTGTGCCTAGAGTGTTCTACTGTTAGTGTAGTGTTGGTGCACTTACTTGGATGTCTTCTCTCCTCGGCGCCGGAACGAAAAGACCGACACGAGGAGAGATGACATCACTTCCTCTGCCACTGTTTACATTACAGAGGCAGAGGAAGATTGTCATTCATTGGGAGCGATCGCGAGGGGGTGGCCGCGAATGAGTGGTCTCCCCCTCAGCACAGATCGCTCCACTAACGATGCCGACCGCCTTGGGCACTGGGTACCAGGTATGTGATTTTGCCTGCCCGTGCCATTCTGCTGCAGTATATCTGCGTTAAGCGGTCGGCAAGTGGCTAAATGACTTTTTTTCCTTTGAAATGTCATTTTGCTGTCAGACTGTTCTAAACACGGGAAACATGCGCCCCTTTACAGGCATACTATAGACACCCCCCAGGTACGACATTTGAAGGAATATTGCACTTTTATTGTTTCACTTTAAGCATTATTAAAATCACTGCTCCCAAAAAAATGGCCGTTTTTAAAACTTTTTTCTGCATTGATACATTGTGTTTATGACAATATCATGCATATAAGTCTTTAAAATTAGCACTTTTGATTTCTCCCATAGACTTTTAAAGGGTGTTCCGCGGCTTTCGAATTTGCTGTGAACACCCCAAATTGTTCACTGTTCAGCAAACTGGCGAACAGCCTATGTCGAACATGAGTTTTCGACTCGAACTCGAAGCTCATCCCTATTCACAAATCCTCCGATGATTAGCCTTTTGATTGCGTTTTTTCTGGATTTAATCAGGAAGTTGCAAGATCTTCAGATCTAGAATCCTTATTTTGATGAGTATGTATGAGTATGACATATTGCAGGCCATACAGGCACTGGAAGATATATACCACATACTTGGAGTGACAATAAACAAAAAAAATCTATTGAAAACGTTTGATTATTGCTACTGGAAACAAAGGACATTTTTATTTCTTTTTTTAGCTGTATTCACCATACAAATGGCATTTTTTTTGCAAGGATAAAAAGCCTTTATACTTTTCAAACATATTGGTCCCTCTGGCTGGATCAATTTTATTGGGACCAAGATCATTACTCAATGGCTAAAACTGGGTCTTTTTTTTAAGAATTCACCAATATTTTTTTTCTTTTAGTATCTCGGTAATAAAAGCACAATCAAATTTGTGGATGTTGACTCCAAATTGATTCCTGTTATCATGCCAGAAATTATTCTTATTTAGTTGACTTATTTAAAATATTTCTTAGGCTAAATTTTCTTCCTACTATCCTCTTTTTTAAATCTGTTTTTTATTTAAAATAAAACATCAACCTGCTTGTTATAATCTTTATTATCCTCACAATTGCTCCTATTGTGCAATATTGAAATGAGGTGAGGTGATGGGCGCTTGTAATAAAGGTTTATTGATTTCTTTAATTACTTTTAATGAAAATACAAATCCTCAATGAAAATTGATGAAAATAGGTCCAAAAAATAACTATAGGATTGCTTTGTTCATTTTAAAATGTATTATTTTTACTGTTGGTATTTTAATAACTCATGAAAGGCTGGATGAAATTCACATCTCTATCATACTAAAAAAAAGTCATCTATGCAATCCCACAAAAGGTTAATTGAGGCTAAAACTTACCATAGATTATGTACTTCTCCCACTTCACCATGAACAAATTTTCCATACTATGGGCACATTTAGCCCTTATTGCAACACCTTTTTTCTGAAGATAAAATCCCCCTTTGAACAAAAGAAAAAAAATCTTATCTGCATAATATCAAACAGCCTAAATTGTGGCAAACTGGTATACAGAGGAGCAACATAAGACATCACCAGCAAATAACCATGTTTGTAGTTAACCATTTTAAAAGCATTAATTGCATGCTTGACATCTCTTAAGTAAGACTGTATATTGACAGCCTATGGCTGGACAAAATTGTCAATATATTGTCCCAGGCATGATGTAAGAGACAATTCCACAAATGATGAATCTCCTGGGAGGATTATCAAGATCTGTTTATACCTTGGAAAAATAGTATGTCAAGGCCAGGGGTCAGGCTCAGTGACCAGCAGCTATAGCAGTAGAGAGGCTTCCACTGACCAGTATGATAGGTATATAAGCAGGTCACCCTGGTGGATAACCCAGGCTCTAAGCACTAACCAGTATTCACCAGAGCTCCTAAAGGTGGAGATGGATTATGATGCATGTTAGAACCCAGTCTTGGTCCTCAGAAGTGCCCCCCCAGGAGATATGGTCCAGTAGCAGATGTAGAAGTTAGGGGTCAAGCAGAATTTTAGTCAGTAAACAAGCCAAAGGTTGGTAAGTGGTGGCAGGCTGGGCTCAAGCAGAAGAGTAGTTGAGGAAGAAGCCAAAGGTCGGTAGCGAGCAGCAGGAAAGATACAGATGGGAACAGGAGTGACATAAGTGAGATATTGGCTGGAGAAAGCACAATAATTTGGCAAACAGGAATCGCAAAGGCATGGCTTAAATAGGAAGCTCAGGGAAGGAGCAAAGTGTTCAAGGGAAATGACACAAAGCAAGGTTATCTAAGAAATCAGGCAAGGCGCTGTTCAACATCTGAGGTGGCTCAGCAAGAAGAGATGCTGCCAGACACAGCAGAGGTTGCAGGTTCAGATCTGGGTCTGGGTATATTGTATATGATGGGATATTTTAGAGCAGACCACCATCATAACCCTGTGTAATGAGACATTTCAACTACTTTTTTTTATATTGATTATTGGGATCATTTTTTAAAGAGCAAATGTGTCCCTATCAGATAAAATGGTAATAATTTCCTTCAGGTAGTTGTCCTTGTCCAGAAGGGTAATCACATCCCCTTTAGCTGTGGGAAAGATAAGATCACTTCAAATTGTAAAATCCCTAATTTCAAGTAAAATGACTATATTCAATGTATATATTTTTTATTTTTATCTTGCCTAAATCACTTGTTATCATCTTCTTGAGTTGTAACAGTTGCTGGCTCATTTTCATTGATTTCTATTTTTAACTCAAATTTTATAGATCCTGCACTACTGGAGTACTTTGTTTTATGTTTTTTGGGATATTACTTTATGCATGTTTGCTACTTTCCTATATGTACAGTATATGAAGACACACACGCTTGCCAACAAGCTTTGTGAATAAGCACGATATATCCGTGTGAAATGTTAACCTTGGTCCTGTATCATCTGTCTGGCATGTGACATTAAAGATTTCCGTCAAGCAAACTTCTAGTTCCAGTGTTCGGCCCCTTTCTTTCTTCTACACACTTCAGCAATGGTGGTAAGCCAGAACAAGCACCCGGAGAGACATTGCTCCTCATTGGCCTGTGCGGTGTATGCTTCGTGTGGATTATGTATTGTACATGCTATGCTTTTGGTTTAATTTTGCAGCACATTGTTTTACTGTTTGTGTTTCACTGTAATACTAAGGAAAAATATCCATTGTCACTGAGCAAAGCCTTCACATATCGGGATACTTTATTTAGAAGATATCTATTCTTCTGGTTTATTAAATTGATATTCTAAGGCTTCATGTACACTGGCCTACATTTACCATGGCTGCGGGAAAATGTAAATTTCCCGTGGACGTTCCTATCCTGAATGTGATTCTTCCAAGTTCAGGAGAGGCAGGTTGAAGCTCACCTAAATGTGGCAGCTCCTAAACTCTGCTAAAAGCCTATGTGTACATTGACACATAGGCTTTTATGGAGTTGAGTTTAGGAGCTTTGGCAAAAAATGCCAAACACTCCTAAACTCAGGTTTAGTAGCTGCCAGTGTAGGCTAGTGTACATGAAGCCCAACAAGTGACATTCGGAACTATTATCAAATCCGGAAATGTTTACAGCAAACATTAAAAATATGTGAACTCATTTCAAAAAGAGGCTTCATGTTACATTCAGAATTTAAACTCAAAACAGATTCTCATTGAAATTACACTTTTTTTTTTTTTTTTTTAAAGTAATGATATCTAGTAGCAACATGCAAAAAAAGCCATTCCACAAAAATACTTCTTACACATATGATTTCATTCAACAAGGCAGAGCAGTGATGAACACTCAGTAACTCCTAGCAACCAATCAACATTTATATCAGGGGAAGATGAATGCTGATTGGTTGCTATGCTTTACTGAACTTTGCACATTGCTTGCTGTCTTGTTGAATAAAACTCAGTTATGCTTGAAATTACAGAGAGGCTTTTTTTATTCAGAAAAGCCAGCTGAACCTTTGTAAATAACAAATGTGATACAAACAATCATGACATACTGTATATTTATGTATGTGACATAAAGGGAATGAAAGAACTTATGCAAGTACAACAAGCCATAATTATGTATGGCATTTTGCAGGGATAAAGGAGATTATTATTTTGCTAGATAATGGATTACAGACCAGAAATGTATGCAGTAGCATATCGAACTGGAGAAATTTAATGGAAACCAATTTTGCCAGAATGGTTCAAAATCCGCATTCATTTACACAAGAGAAATTATTTAGAAGAATGTTTCATGTTAAAATCTAGTTATTCAAGCAATAGCTCAAACTATCGACATTAAAGGGAAGCATGGGTTAAAGCTACATATACTGCAAAATTTGTAAGAAAATAGCAACATAGTGACAGTAGCGAAAGACCAGGGGTATTCCTTTTTTGTATGTATCCTTTTTTTTTTTTTTACATTTTTGTATAGATTTAGGTTTGTCAAATACTGTACATGTTTGAATTCACTTACTGTCGACTGACTTACTAACTCTGCTGGAAGTCTGTTCCAAGCATCAACTGCTCTTTTGGTAAAAATACATTCTAAGGTTTAAACTTTCCTTCTGCTAGTTGGAGGTCATGCCCCCATGTTAATGATCTTAGCTTCATATTGAAAATACTGCCATCCTGAACTTTATTTGAGCCCTTAATTATTAAAGGTTTAATTCATGTCTCCCCTTTTCCCCTTTTTTCTTTTCTCTGTACATATTAAAGTGACACTTAACTATTAAAAAAAAAAAAAAATATATATATATATATATATATATATATATATATATATATATATATATATATATATATATATATATATATATATATATATATATACAGTGGGGATGGAAAGTATTCAGACCCCCGTACATTTTTACTCTTTGTTATATTGCAGCCATTTGCTAAAATCATTTAAGTTCATTTTTTTCCTCATTAATGTACACAAAGCACCCCATATTGACAGAAAAACACAGAAATGTTGACATTTTTGCAGATTTATTAAAAAAGAAAAACTGAAATATCACATGGTCCTAAGTATTCAGACCCTTTTCCCAGTATTTAGTAGAAGCACCCTTTTGATCTAATACAGCCATGAGTCTTTTTGGGAAAGATACAACAAGTTTTTCACACCTGGATTTGGGGATCCTCTGCCATTCCTCCTTGCAGATCCTCTCGCGTTCTATCAGGTTGGATGGTAAACGTTGGTGGACAGTAGGGATGAGCCTAACACCCCCCTGTTCGGTTCACACCAGAACATGTGAACAGGCAAAAAATTTGTTCGAACACGCGAACACCATTAAAGTCTATGGGACACGAACATGAATAATCAAAAGTGCTAATTTTAAAGGCTTATATGCAGGTTTTTGTCATAAAAAATGTTTGGGGACCTGGGTCCTGCCCTAGGAGATATGGATCAATGCAAAAAAGAGTTTTAAAAACGGCAGTTTTTTTGGGAGTAGTGATTTTAATAATGCTTCAAGTGAAACAATAAAAGTGTAATATTCCTTTAAATTTCGTACCTGGGGGATGTCTATAGTATGCCTGTAAAGGGCGCATGTTTCCCATGTTTAGAACAGTCTGACAGTAAATTGACATTTCAAAGGAAAAAAAGTCATTTAAAAGTACTTGCGGCTATTAATGAATTGCCGGTCCGACAATACACATAAAAGTTCATTGATAAAAACGGCATGGGAATTCCCCACAGGGGAACCCCGAACCTAAATTTAAAAAAAAAATGACGTGGGGGGTCCCCCTGAATACCATACCAGGCCCTTCAGGTCTGGTATGTATATTAAGGGGAACCCCGGCCAAAATTTAAAAAAAATGGCATGGGGCCCACCTCAAAATCTATACCAGACCCAAAGTCTGGTATGGATTTTAAGGGGAACCCCGCACCAAAATTAAAAAAAAAATGGTGTGGGGTCCCCCCAAAAATCCATACCAGACCATTATAAGAGCGCACAACCTGGCAGGCCACAGGAAAAGAGGGGGGATGAGAGAGCGGACCCCCCTCCTGAACCGTACCAGGCCACATGCCCTCAACATTGGGAGGGTGCTTTGGGGTAGCCCCCCAAAGCACCTTGTCCCCATGTTGATGGGGACAAGGGTCTCATCCCCACAACCCTTGCCCGGTGCTTGTGGGGTTCTGCGGGTGGGGGGCTTATCGGAATCTGGAAGCCCCCTTTAACAAGGGGACCCACAGATCCTGGCCCTCCCCCCTGTGTGAAATGGTAAGGGAAAGTACCTCTACCATTTCACAAAAAAAGTGTCAAAAATGTTAAAAATTACAAGATTAGTTTTTATTTAAATGCTTCTTCTTTCTTCTTTCTTCTATCTTCTATCTTCTATCTTCCTTTGGTTTCTTCCTCCATCTTCTTCTTCTTCTGGTTCTTCTGGTTCTTCCTCTGGTGTTCTCATCTGGCATCTTCCTCCGGGGCGTCTTCTTCCCTTCCTCTTGTTGAGCCACTCCGCATCCATGATGGGAGGCTCCTGCTGTGTGACGCTTCTCTTCTTCTGACAATTCTTAAATAATGGAGGGCGGGGCCACCCAGTGACCCCGCCCCCCTCTGACGCACGGGGACTTGATGGGGTCTTCCCTGTGGCATTCGTAACGGGTGAGGGTGGGGTCACCAGGTGGCCCCGCCCTCTGTTATTTAAGAACCGTTAGAAGACCAGAAGCGTCACACAGCGAGAGCCTCCCATCATGGATGTGGAGCCACCCGAGAAGAAGAAGGGAAGAAGACGCCGCGGAGAAAGATGCCGGACGAGAACAATGGAGGAAGAACCAGAAGAACCAGAAGAACCAGAAGAAGAAGATGGAGAAAGAAACCGAAGGAAGATAGAAGATAGAAGAAAGAAAATAGAAGATAGAAGATAGAAGAAAGAAGAAGCATTTAAATAAAGGAATTGTCCAAAACTGTCTCTTGTCATTTTTAACATTTTTGACACTTTTTTGTGAAATGGTAGGGGTAATTTTGTACCCACTTACCATTTCACACAGGCGGGAGGGCCAGGATCTGGGGGTCCTCTTGTTAAAGGGGGCTTCCAGATTCCAATAAGCCCCCCTCCCGCAGACCCCCACAACCACCGGGCAAGGGTTGTGGAGATGAGGCCCTTGTCCCCATTAATATGTTCTACACCTTCATTTGAGTCCAGCTGTGTTTGATTATACTTTCTTCCACCTTTCCCAGAACTTGTCATTGGCGTCTTAACAAGACCTTTCTTCACACCCCTGAAGGAAAAAAGGGTTATGGTCTGGAGAGACCACTCTGACACCTCCATCCCTAAATATGGCGCAAAAAGAGGGAAAGATAGCCCTGGGACTTTATATGAGGTGGGAGAGATTTGGCACACTTTCACAATAAATGCAATAAAAATGTTTTATTGATCACGGAATGCTATATAAAACAAATGGGAACAGCAATAATTGGGTGTTACCGGCATAGTGGCCTAGTTTATAGCCAGTTCGGGGGCTGAGGGGGCATGGCAACCAGAAACCACAGCAGGAAAGTCAGGGCGCACAGCATGGACTGCAGGGAAGCTTTTGGTCTGTGGTCTGGATGTGTCCATGAACATATCTAGAGAGGATGTGTAGAGATGCATAAGTCTCAACAGGTGTACTAAGAACAGACTGAGCATCAAATAGTGATTTCTAACACTAGGAAATGACCAAGGGAGGTTGTATTGGAAGTAAAAGGGTTTGACATATATATATAGAATTGATTTCAGATATGAAGTATAATAAGTATTATTTAAACCGTCATAGCAACAGGTAAGTATAAGCAGAAGGCTGGAGGGAGGTGCAACAATGAAAAATATACAAAAATAAAATGAAAGTATATATGGGTAGGTGTTTAAACCAACAATAATGGATAGGTGATGTTGTGTGTGGTGAGATGATATCACCTACACAGCAAATATGAAATAGATGAGATAAAATGAAAAATATTACCTGAGTAAATAGAGCAAGTCCCAGGCATGTGTTGTGCACTCCCAGACCTATGACCGTAGCAAAAGACCATCAGAACACAAATGCAAGCTGCAGCCGCGCCGAGCATCCGGATATACCCACGGCAGCTCCGGAGACTCCGCCCCCAGCGTCATGTACGAATGGTGATATTCAGACGTCAGAGACGCCAGCCATCGAGGCTGGTTGTGCATGGCAACAACCACCCGTCCATCCAGGATGTTCCACACAGCCTAAAATTGTGTGAGGTCGGAAGACATCCCAAAGGGGGCATGGAAAACATGCCGACGTGCAGGTGGCCCAACCCGCATGTGGGGACAGGTGAGGACAGCAGCAGGTCAGATATACCTCCCCTATGCACGTCGCAGACCCCGATCCAGAAGTGCAATGTCACCATCAGACAAACCACAGCGAGAGGGAGCCAGACCAGCCCAGAAGTGAACCCCAATGCTAACTGGATGTAGTGGTGAACATGGACCAGTGGTCAGAACAGACCAAATTTTTGGGCTGATGGGTGTCTACCACCTGGGTAAGTGAAGGAAAAAAGGGGAGTTATGGTCTGGAGAGACCACTCTGACACCTTCATCCCTAAATATGGCGCAAAAAGAGGAAAAGGTGGCCCTGGGACTTTATATGAGGTCATATAAAGTCCATTGTCGCCTCCTGCGACAATGGGATACTTATCCCATCTCTTTTTTGGGTCGCATCAATGTCCTGAAGATGTCTATCTTACGGAGACTCCTATATTTATTTGAAACCCTACCGATCCCTGTCCCTATTTCACAACTCAAGGCCGCTCAGAGGTCATTCCTCAACTTTATCTGGCACTACCGAATAGCCAGCTCAGTGGTGTTAGCTCCTAGATCTAGAGGTAGGTTGGGAGCCCAAGACCTTATTAAATATTATTTTGTTACTCACCTCACTTTTTTATTTAAGTGGTTGTAAAGGTAGAAAGCTTTTTACCTTAATGCATTCTTTGCATTCAGGTAAAAAACCTTCTGTGTGCAGGTCCCTCTCACCTTTCCTTATACCTACCTGAGTTCGATCTCGATCCAGCAATGTGCACGAGAGGAGCAGCAGCTCTTTCAGCTCTCTCCCTCCTCACTGGCTTAGACACAGCAGCAGGAACCATACTGTATGCTCGCAATCCAAGGTTCCACTGTATATGTGTGTATATATATATATATATATATATATACCGTATTTATCGGCGTATAACATGCACTTTTTTCCCCTTAAAATAAGGGGAAAATCGTGGGTGCGTGTTATACGCCGATCCCCGCTATTTTGTGATCTGTCGGAGCGATCGCCGCGATCGCCGCCAACATTCACATAGCTTGTATTTTTAAACATGGCGCCGCGGAGTTCGGAGGGACTCGGCGGCGCTCGTTCAGCTGAACGAGCGCCGCCGAGGACACAGTGACTGGGCGGAGCCGAGATACACATAGCCGAGGGTTCTCGGCTTTTCTCGGTGCCGTTCACAGTCACGCCCAGTCCCGCCATTGGACCTGTGTTATGTCCATCATAGGGACTGGGCGTGACTGTGAATGGAGCCGAGAATAGCCGAGAACCCTCGGCTATGTGTATCTCGGCTCCGCCCAGTCACTGTGTCCTCGGCGGCGCTTGTTCAGCTGAACGAGCGCTGCCAAGTCCCTCCGAACTCCGGGCGCCATGTTTAAAAATACAAACTAAACTTTGTATGTTGGCGGCGACAAGGCTGCACTGGGGCAAGGCTGCACTGGGGCAAGGCAGCACTGGGGCAAAGCTGCACTGGGGGCAAGGCTGCACTGGGGACAAGGCTGCACTGGGGACAAGGCTGCACTGGGGCAAAGCTGCAATATTATATATATTATATATATTTTATTGTTGTATATTATATATATTTTTTTGTTTTGGGCAAAGGTTTTATTAGTGTTTGTGTCCACTATTGTCACCAAAACAAAAAGTGTTGGAAACTGGTGAGGAACAAAACCCAAGGGTGCATCTTCTAAATAGAGTATACCTTTTATATGAGAGTTATCTTAGAGGAATTTCGCTCGGTGTAGAGAATAATTCTCATTTTCTGTTATGCCTTTAGAAAAGGAAGTGAAAGGAATTCTACCCAATTGGAGACAGACAGCAGATAATTATGGATTGGAGAAACAAAGAAAAAAGTCAGAAAAGGGCCACCCTGGTCACATGACCTGTCAAAATCATGTGACTTTTCTCTGCTATCACAAAGTGTACTCCTTTCAATTCAGACACTGTGTGAAAGAAAAATAGGCTTGATTTACAAATGGCAAATATGCCCTAGAGCATGGGTCAGCAACCTTTATCCACTTAAGGGCTGGATTAAATGTACGTGAATGCATGGAGGGCCACATTCACCTGCTAATAAATGAAGATAATAATCCTAACCTAGGTGCTTCACTAATACAAAGCAAGTTCACCCTTAGGGAGCATGCAGGTTCACTCCCTCGAGGCCCTGGCGCATCTCTGCAGGTCTCCCACCCCCCCTTCCCTTACATTACACAGCCACGCACCTCTTGACCCCTTTACATTACACAGCCCTGCATCTCTGGTTCTCTTAACATTCCACATCCCCCTGCACTTTTGGACCCCTTTACATTACACAGCCCCCTGCACCTTTAGACCCCTTTACATTACACAGTCCTGCACCTTTGATTTTCTTTACATTACAAAGTCCCCCTGGACCCCTTTACATTACACAGCCCCCTGCAACTTTGGACCCCTTTACATTGCACAGCCCCCGCACCTCTGGACCCCTTTACCAATGATACACCAATTAACTAGTATCTTAGGTCAAAACAGCCGAACAAAGAAAAACACAGCCTATAATGAGCTAATAAAAGTGTGGTCTTATATGAATTGACCCCGAAATGGACTATATAGTATAGCTTATCATAACTATGGGAAAGTAACCATTAACAGTGTATAGGGGAATTAAAGTTGTGCTCATAAGTTTACATACAGTATCTGACAAAAGTGAGTACACCCCTCGCACTTTGTAAATATTTTATTTTATCTTTTTATGTGACAACACTGAAGAAATGACACTTTGCTACAATGTAAAAGAGTAAGTGTACAGCTTGTATAGCAGTGTAAATTTACTGTCCCCTCAAAATAACTCAACACACAGCCATTAATGTTTAAACCGCTGGGAACAAAAGTGAGTACACCCCTAAGTGAAAATTTCCAAATTGGGCCCAATTAGCCATTTTCCCTCCTTGGTGTCATGTGACTCATTAGTGTTACAAGGTCTCAGGTGGGAATGGAGAGCAGGTGTGTTAAATGTGGTGTTAACGCTTTCACTCTCTCATACTGGTCACTGGAAGTTTAACATGACACCTCATGACAACAAACTCTCTGAGGATCTGAAAAAAAGAATATTTGCTCTACATAAAGATGATCTAGGCTACAAGAAGATTGCCAAGACTCTGAAACTGAGCTGCAGCATGGTGGCCAAGACCATACAGCGGTTTAACAGGACAGGTTCCACTCAGAACAGGCCTCGCCATGGTCGACCAAAGAAGTTGAGTGCACGTGCTCAGTGCCATATCCAGAGGTTGTCTTTGGTAAATAGACTTATGAGTGCTGCCAGTATTGCTGCAGAGGTTGAAGGCGTGGGGGGTCAGCCTGTCAGTGCTCAGACCATATGCCGCATACTGCATCAAATTGATCTACATGGCTGTTGTCCCAGAAGGATGCCTCTTCTAAATATGATGCAAGCCCGCAAGCAGTTTGCTGAAGAAAAGCAGACTAAGGACATGGATTACTGGAACCATGTCCTGTGATCTGATGAGAGCAAGATAAAATGACTTGATTCAGATGGTGTCAAGCATGTGTGGCGGCAACCAGGTGAGGAGTACAAAGACAAGTGTGCCTTGCCTACAGTCAAACATGGTGGTGGGAGAAGGCCCGGACTGGCCATAGGGCAAACCAGGCACTTGCCCGGTGGGCCGGGGCCGCAGGGCTGCAAGTCCTTGCTTGGCCCGAGGCAGCTGGGCTGCTCTTTGAGCCCGCGCCACTCACCCGGCCTCTACACAGCCGCCCGGCTGCTAGTTCAGCTTAGCCATCAGCGCCAAGGAGAAAGAAACATGCAGGAGGAGGAGCTCTCTGCAACTGCACGTATAGTGAAGCTGTCTGTGCCGGGGGCGTGACCATGAAGGGGGAGGAGCTAGATGGGACACCTCCGTGGCCGCACGTATAGTTCAGCTGTCTGTGCCAGGGGCGTGACCACAAATTGGAGGAGCTAGAGGAGACCTACTGCAGACACCTTGGAGCAAGATCATAAAGAACATGAGTGCAGCCCCCCTGTAACCTGGATAGGAGGAGCAGTGAGGGTGGCTGCAAATAGAAGAATCATTCTCTTCATTTTCCTCCTGTAGTCTTTGAATGCCTGCAAGAGGGAGTGGAGAAGCAGGCATTCAAAAACTGCAGGAGGAAGATGGAGAGAATGATTATTCTATATGCAGCCACCCCACTGCTCCTCCTATCCTGCAGGTTGCTCCTGCCCAACCCCTGTTCTCTCCTGCACTCTCTGTGTTCTTTGTTGCCTCCCCCTTGTACTCTCCACCCTCCCTGTGTTCTCCTGCCCTCCCTGTGCTCTCCACCCCACCCCGTGTTTTTGCTTCCCCCTGTGCTCTCCAACCCTTCACCTCCTGTGCTCTCCTACCCCCCAGTACTTTCCTCTTCCTCCCTGTGTTCACTGCCTCTCCCCTATGCTCTCGTACCACCCCATGTTCTCAAGGTTCCTTCCTGTGCTCTCCATCCCCCCTTCATGCTCTTTCCCAGTCCACTCCCCACACCTCTGCCAGGTACCCCCCTCCCCTCTCCTGGGGGATCCGTCAGGGTAGAAAGTGAGGAAGGGGATGGTTAACATGTCATGGGCTGCTCAGTCCAGAATGCCCGGGCCTATTTTTTGTCCCAGTCCGGGCCTGGGTGGGAGTGTCATGTTCTGGGGCTATATGAGTGCTGCTGGAACTGGGGAGCTACAGTTCATTGACGGAACCATGAATGCCAACATGTACTGTGACATACTGAAACAGAGCATGATCCCTTTCCTTCAGAGACTGGACTTCAGAGCAGTATTCCAACATAAGGACCCCAAACACACCTCCAAGATGACCACTGCCTTGCTAAAGAAGCTGAGGGCAAAGGTGAAGGACTGGCCAAGCATGTCTCCAGACCTAAACCCTATTGAGCATCTGTGGGGCATCCTCAAATGGAAGGTGGAAGAGTGCAAGGTCTCTAACATCCCACCAGCTTCATAATGTCATCATAGAGGAGTGGAAGAGGACTTCAGTGGCAACCTGTAAAGCTCTGGTGAACTCCATGCTCAAGAGGGTTAAGACAGTGCTGGAAAATAATGGTGGCCACGCATAATATTGACACTTTGGGCCCAATTTGGACATTTTCACTTAGGGGTGTACTCACTTTTGTTGCCAGCAGTTTAGACATTAATGACAGTGCGATGAGCTTTTTGAGAGGACAGCAAATTTACACTGTTATACAAGCTGTACACTCAGTACTTTTGTAGTACATTGTAGTAAAGTGTCATTTCTTCAGTGTTGTCACATGAAAAGATATAATAAAATATTTACAAAAATGTGAGGGGTGTACTCACTTTTGTGAGATACTGTACCTTGGCAAAATTTATGATTTCTTGGACATTTTTCGGAGAATATGAATGATAACAAAAAGTTTCTTTCGCTAATGGTTAGTGTTTGGCTGAAGCCATTTATTATCAATCAACTGTGTTTACTCTTTTTAAATCATAATCACAATAGAAAATTCCCAAATGACCCTGATCAAAAGTTTACATACATTGGCGATTTTGGCCTGATAACATGCACACAAGTTGACACAAAGGGGTTTGAATGGCTATTAAAGGTAACCATCCGAACCTGTGATCTGTTTGCTTGTAATTAGTACATGTGTATAAAAGGTCATTCCGTTCCTGGACTCCTGACAGACCCTTGCATCTTTCATCCAGTGCTGCACTGACGTTTCTTGATTCTGAATCATGTGGAAAGCAAAAGAATTGTCAACGGATCTGCGGGAAAAGATAGTTGAACTGTACAACACAAGAAAGAGGTATAAAAAGATATCCAAGGAATTGAGAATGCCAATCAGCAGTGTTCAAATTCTAATCAAGAAGTGGAAAATGAGGGGTTAAAACCAAACCACGGTCAGGTAGACCAAATAAAATTTCAGCCACAACTGCCAGTAAAATTGTTAGGGATGCAAACAAAAACCCACAAATAACTTCAGGTTAAATACAGGACTCTCTGAAAACATGTAGTGTGGCTGTTTTCAAGATGCACAATAAGAAGGCACTTGAAAAAAAAATGGACTGCATGGTCGAGTTACCAGAAGAAAGCTATTACTATGCAAATGCCACAAGTAGTCTGCTTATAATATGTCAAACAGCACAGAGATAAGCCTCAAACCTTCTGGCATAAAGTCCTTTGGAGTGATGAGACCAAAATTGAGCTTTTTGGCCACAACCATAAACAATACATTTGGAGAGGAGTCAACAAGGCCTATGATGAAAGGTACGCCATTCCTACTGTGAAACACGGAGGTGGATCCCCTGATGTCTTGGGGATGTGTGAGCTTCAAAGGCACAAGAAATTTTGTCAAAATTGATGGCAAGATGAATGCAGTGTGTTGTCAAAAAATACTGGAGGAACATTTGCATTCATCAGCCAGGAAGCTGCGCATGGGCCGTACTTGGACATTCCAACATGACAATGATCCAAAACACAAGGCCAAGTTTACTTGTCATTGGTTACAGCAGAATAAAGTGAAGGTTCTGGAGTGGCCATCTCAGTCTCCTGACCTCAATATCATTGAGCCACTCTGGGGAGATCTCAAACGTGCAGCTCATGCAAGACTTCTCAAGAATTTACAAGAACTGGAGGCTTTTTGCCAAGAGGAATGGGCAGCTTTACCATCTGAGAAGGTAAAGTGCCTCATCCACAAATACCGCAAAAGACTTCAAGCTGTCATTGATGTTAAAGGAGGGCAGTATTAGGAACTGGGGTATGTAAACTTTTGATCAGGGTAATTTGGGTAGTTTCTGTTGCGATTATGATTTAACCACTTCAGCCCCCTTCCTGACCGGGCCATATTTTGCGATACGGCACTGCGTCGCTTTAACTGACAATTGCGCGGTTGTGCAACACTGCACCCAAACAAAATCAATGTCCTTTTTTTCCCACAAATAGAGCTTTCTTATGGTGGTATTTGATCACCTTTGCAGTTTTACGTTGTGCGCTATAAACAAAAAAAGAACACCCGACCAAGGATAGATATGCCTTTTTTCAAAACACCCCACGGATCCAAACTCAGAAACTGTCCGCCTCCATTGGTAAACTGACTAGATCTCATAACCTTTATGATACATGGAGAGTGAAGCACCCTACCCAGAAAGAATATACATTTTATTCTCCCCCTCATAAACATTATTCTAGACTAGACCATTTCTTTGTAACTATACTACCTCTAATATCTTATGTAGTCTCATTAGAGATAAACCCTATCACTTGGTCAGATCATGCACCTATTAATCTAGATATTGTTTTATCTGCTACAACACCCAAAACTTGTCATTGTCGTCTCAATGAATCCTTGATACGGAATCCGGAAATCCAACCTCAACTGCAACAAAAATTTCTGATTTTTTTCAATTAAATTAAGGTTCTGTGTCGGAGATTTCCATCTTGTGGGAAGCCCATAAGGCTTTTTTTAGAGGTGAGTGCATCTCTGCATGCTCTCGCCTAAAATGAGACTCCACCAAGCTGAAAGCTGAGCTCACCACCCAGCTGCGAACTGCAGAGATGCGTCTACTTAACTCCCCCATGGTGGAACGTTTACGAGCTGTTGTCTTGATCCGTAACCGCATTAAATCGTTTGACATTAACAAGATATCCAAATCGTTATTGTGGTCCAGACAAAACTATTAAAAGTATGCCAACAAACCACATAGGATGCTGATTAACAGAATTAAACCTCATCCATTATTATCAATCCCTGATCATTTAATGCAGCCAGATGGCACCCCCATCTACCGTCCCATGTCTCCCATGTCTAAGGTGTTTGGTGACTTTTACCAGGGACTTTATAACTGTTTGAGCTCCGAATCTAATTCAAATTTTACACAGGCAAAGTTTCACGACTTTATGGCCTCCTTAAAATTACCTGAGATTTCCCCCGAACAACGATCTACGCTCAACGCACCTATCACAGCAGAAGAAATAGCGGAAGTGATTAAAGGTTTACTGTCCCATAAATCCCCAGGTCCTTATGGGCTCCTTTATATCTACTAAAAACAAAACATTTTCCACAATTTTAAGCCCGTATCTACAGACCCTATTTTCCTATTTACTAAAAGGCACCTTCCCACACACAGTTTTTACATGCATTTATAACTGTTATGCCTAAACCAGGTAAGGACCCCTCATTACCAGACAACTACTGACCCATCACACTTTTGAACTCAGACTACAAAATATTTACTAAAATATTAGCCAACAGACTTTCACCATTGCTGAAGTCACTAATACAGAGACCAAGTAGGTTTTGTTCCAACAAGACATGCAGGGGACAACACAATAGAAGCGATAGACCTGATAGACCTCCTGACTAAGACTAAATGCCCTGCCATTGTTTTAAGTTTGGACGCACAAAAAGCCTTTGACCACTTAAGCTGGCCATTTATGTTTGCAGTGCTTTCCAGATATGGGCTTTGTATTCAAATTCTTCAAATGGACCTCTCTCCCTATATCTCTTCTTGGAAGAATGTTCTTAAGATTTTGATTCTTCCCAAACTGCTATACTTATTTGAGATGCTCCCAGTCTCAATTCCAATGTCGCAATTGAAAGCTCTCCAAAGGAAATGTCTCCACTTTGTATGGAATAACGCCTCCCATGGGGTTGCAAGCTCAGTAGTCCTAGCCTTAAAAGATAGGGGGGGGTTTGGCAGCTCCGGACATCATTAAATATTACTATATAATATACAGTATAATATATTACTGTATCTCATCTCTGAGTACTGACTTAATGGACATCTAGGAAGGCCCCAAATAGACGGGCTGAAATTGAAATGGGGGTTACTGCCCCGGTACACCCATGTTACATGTTATGGTCCTCCTCAAGCAAACATATGCCTCAACTGAGATCCTTATGCCTGGCACCAATGCTCTTTACCCTATCGATTTGGAAGAGATGCTCTTAGCGGTTCTCTAACTCCACTCCTTGTCCTCCATTTTTAAATATACTTTTCAACCCAGACACCTCTGATGGCCTATCCTATGTTCGGGTGCTCCCATGGACCCAAGCGGGAATCTTTCAATTGTGATAACTTGTACATCCAGTGACACATAAACTCCTGTCCTTTACAGACCTCTAAACGAAACATCAGCTCCCCACATCACTTTTGTACTCATATGTACAATTTAAATTTTTTTCCATTCCCCCTCACTATCTCTAGAGAAACACACCAATTTTGAACTTTTATGCGCCAATGAACCATATGAACCCCAACTAATCTCATCCATATATAAAATTCTCTCATGAAGCCCCCCTCTAACAGAGTCCACTCATAACTATATGAAGAAATGGACCCATATATTACAGTGACCTATATCTCTATTAGATTGGGGAAACATCTGGGAGTCCTCATCCAAAATTTCACGCTGTGTAGTGCAGACAGAGAGAAACTGCAATTAAGATTCTGCTCTTCTGGTATAGAACTCCAGACATACTCGCAACCCAATGGTCCCTAGACAATGTTTGAGATGTAATGAAGCTCATTTCTACATCTTCTGGGACTGCTCTTCTATTAGCTCTTTCTGGATTCAAATTCAAGAGCTCTTGCAGAAGCTATTGAGCACCTCCATACCTCTGAACCCCATACACTTTCTAATAGGCCTCCCTTTTTCAGGTATCTCTAAAGCCTCAGGGAGATTAGCATCTTTCATCTTACTAGTTGCAAAACTAGTTATACCTAGAAACTGGTTGTTCACTTCTCCCTCACACTCCATCGATTTCTATCTACAGTGGCTGAGATTCATAGGATCGAACACCTGACTGCAATGATCGATGATTCATTACCTTCTTTTGGGATAAATCTGAGTATTCCCTCAAAAACAATGCATCTTGAATACTATGTCCTGTTTACACCACCTGTTTCTGGAGACATTTGCATTTCCAGGCCTCCTTGGTGCTAATTATTTACTATGTTGTCTTTCGGACTCTTTAATGTTATTCTTCTTTCTATTGTTTTGTATAGTAAATATGCGTTGCTGATCCGAGATGGAAAACCTTTTTATCTGACTATACCATGCTTTTGATATGTCTCACTCACTTGCACATGTAACTTTTTTTTACATGTTGAAATCCTTTACTCTATATACCGCATTGTAAGATTTCTAAAACTGTTACAAATAAACAATTAAAAAAATAAAAATTAAAAAAAAAGCAAAAAACTATTTTTTACTTTTTGCTATAATAAATATCCTTGTTTAAAAAAACAAAAATATTTTTTTTCCTCAGTTTAGGCTGATATACAGTCTTCTACATATGTTTTTGTAAAAAAAACCTGCAATAAGCGTATATTGTTTGGTTTGCGCAAACGTTATAGCGCCTACAAAATAGGCTATTGATGTATTGGCATGTATGGCATTTTTATTGTGTTTTTTTTTTTTTTACTAGTAATGGCGGTGATCTGTGATTTTTATTGGGATTGCAACACTTTTGACACATTTTTGAAACCACTGACATTTATACAGCGTTCAGTGCTATAAATAGCCACTATTTACTATTTAAATGTCACTGGCAGGGAAGGGGTTAACACTAGGGGCGATGAAGGGGTTAAATGTGTTCCCTCACTGTGTGTTCTAACTGTGGAGGGATGGGACTGACTGGTGGAGGAGACCGATCTGTGTTCCTATATACTAGGAACACACAATCTGTCTCCTCTCCCCTGACAGGACGTGGATTTGTGTGTTTACACACACAGATCCACGTTCCTGCTCTGTTATCGCGGCCGCTGGGCATGGGCATCGGCTGCTCAGGCGGAAGACGTCATATGACGCTCACCCAGGATGGGAGATCCCATCTGTGGATGTCATTTGACTATACACCGGGAATGGTTTCAGCCAAGCACTAACCATGAGTGAAAGAAAAGTTTTTGTGTTATCATTCATATTCTCTGAAAATAAGCCAAGAAATCATAAATTCTGCCAGGGTATGTAAACTTATGAGCACAACTCTATAAGGCTTATTGAGATTTCTGTATCCGCTACTGGTTCCAGAGTAGTCCTTGAGCCCAGATGACTGCAAGAGGAGTGGAAGCCTGTCTATAGGCAAAACATTGTCTTCTCCCAGCAGAGTTTCTGGTTGGTACAAGTGCTGTTGTTAATTAGTCAGACAAGCATAATATAGAGATGATGTCTGCATGTGGTTATGCATTAGGCAGAGATATTCCTTAGGTTAGCCCTTAGGCTTCACACAGACCAAAATCTTCTGCGGTGTAGCCTGGGTTTCAACAGTGATGTCTATTAACTCTAAAACAGTATGAGTGAAAACTAATTAATAAAACAATTTGGCCCGCAGGAACCTTGTGTATGCAGTTGCTCAACGAAAACATTGCGGCAGAGGAAGTAAAGGCTTTTTCTCCTTTCTATGGTCCAGTTTACAGTCATAGAAGAGTAATGTGAAATAGAGCCAAAAAAAAAAGATCACACAGTTACCCATCTTCCTGGGCCCTGGAGGGAGTAGGTCTTGGGTTGGGTGATCCCGTGTTTGTGCCTCCACTGTAGTTATGCTTCATTTTCTTTGATTGATGCTTTTCAGGAGAAAAGAAGGGAGATCTTGGGGGACTCCTTTCCATGAGTGGCAGTGCAAACTCTTGGTACCAATCCAGGAGATCTAGTTGTCCCAGGTTCAGGGCTTGGCAAAAATCTGGGAGTTCTGCTGGAGTACATAAGATATATTGCTTAACCATGTGTGTGACAATCGGAGGAAAAGGTAAGCGCTAAGTGTGTACCTCAGTTCTTTTTCTCTGAGTTTATCCAGTAGGGGGTGCAGTGCCCTGTGATTCTTTAATGTAATCGGAAAGAGGTTTTGAAGCTCTAAGGAGCAGGGCCCTCTGATTCCTACTGTATCAAATTGTATTGTATTTGTACTGTCTACCCTCAAGTTGTAAAGCGCTACGTAAACTGTTGGCGCTATATAAATACTGTATAATAATAATAATAAGCATAATGGATTCCCCATTTAAAATAATGCAGTCATTTCTTCTAGCCTTATGTATTATGTCTTCTTTCAGTGTGAAGTCTTGCAAACAGCAGATAATGTCCCTTGGGGGAGTAGAATCAGGGCCTCTCGTTCTGAGAGCCCTGTGTGCCCGGACAAATTCTATCTCTGCTTCCTCCTGTCTTTTCAGTATGCTGTTAAAGACTCTCTGCAGTGCAGTGATGATTTGATCAGTGTCCACGGTCTCAGGGATCCCCCTCACTCAATGTTGTTTCTCCGGCCCCTGTTGTCTAAATCCTCCAGATGCCTGTTCATTTCAATGAAATGTGAAGAGTTGGAAACTGCTACCTTCTCCAGCCTGTGCATCACCCCGTCCCTGTGTTTCCCCGTCACCTCAACCATGCCCAGCTTCTCAGTGAGGACCAGCAGGTTTAATTTTAAATCAGTTATAGCTGCTGAAAAGGTGGATTTTATGTCTGCAGTGAAACCAAACATGTCTGCATTGGTAAGGGGTTGATCTGCATGTGTACAGCCCCCACCTGTGTCCTCCACGGTCCTCACTGAACTCCTCCTCCCGCTGTCACGCACCATCTTGTTTCCAGCCATGCTGCCACATGAAGATGACTGGGATTTGAATAAGTCCGATATATTCCTGACCAACAAGATGGTCAAACCGCAGCGGTTTGCCCATTTCCAGCTTGGTAAACATAGGGTGTCAGGCTGCAGGCTGTGTTTTCTACAGAGCTCTGCTAGTGTGCATCCATTTCAGCTGTGCACCAAGCCGCGCTCCAGACCGACCCCTTTACATTACACAGCCCCACACCTATGGTTTCCTTTACATTTAATAGCCCTCTGCACCTCTGGACCTCTTTATATTGCACAGCCCTTGCACATCTGGACGCCTTTACATTACACAGCCCCCCGCATATCTGGACCCCATTACATTACACAGCCACCCCCCCACCCCGCAGCTCAGCCCTTTCCTACAGCAGGAACTTCCAGAGTTAATTTTTCATATTACCAAGCTGATGGCTGCCAGATCGACCAAAGCCATCCAATCCTATTTCTTCACTACTGAAATGATAGTTTGTAAGAACTCCATCCTGAACGGTGGGACCTTCATAAAGGAATTAAGGGCCTTTAGGTCCAACATGGGCCTGAAGTTCCTGAGGACTTTGAGACCAAGAACAAAAGGGAATACACTCCTTTTCCCCATTCATGTCTCGGAACTGGCAGAATCGACTGTGCTTTTAATAATTCCTTTATGTATGCTAGTAAACACTGTCATTTCTTTGGACAAACTGGAACCAGGGTATCCACGAAACAAGATTTAGGTGGTCTCCTTTCGAACTCTAATTGATACCCTCTTTGAACGATGCCCAGGATCCAGGTATCTTGTACCTCGTCTGCCCAGACCACCCCGAAATGAGACAGCGTTTCTCCCACCTGAGGGGTCTGTGCGGAGACACCTTCAGACTAGCTAGTCTGAAGCTTTCACTGCCTTATTACCTTTGGGATTGGCCACCTTTATGAAAGATAGACCAGCTCCTTTCTATTTTCTGAAGAATCGCCTACCCGGTCGATATGCAGTATCTTCTCTGAATCCCTCTTTGGACCTTTTGGAAGGATGAAAGGACTGACGCAGCTATTTCTTCTCTTCTGCGGGATTAGCCCTGACTTGCAGCCAGAGACCTGATGAATTGCTGGTTCCAGTGTCTTGCAGAATAATAGCTTTCTGTTGAAGGGGACCGATCAAAGGCAGTTTTTGGAAGCATTGTCAGCCGACCAATGCTTTAACCATAATGCCCAATGAACCATTACCAAATGAGCCATTAGTTTAGCCATCATCCTGACTTGGTCCACAGCTGCTTCTGCAAGAAAGTCCACTGCAGTTTTAATGGACTATAAAGGAGGAGAACTTCCACTTCCTTCTACTTCTCCCTCAAGATCAGGCCTATAATTTCGCTACCAACACTCTTAGAGCCGCCGCCACAGAAATAAGTGTTATAGCCAACCCGCAGGCCACTCCAGCCAATGTATACATTCTCTTTAAGTCTATATCTATCCCACGATCCATCAGATCTTTACAGGACACCGAATCTTTGAGAGGTAGCGTTATATGACGAGCCAGTCTTTGCAACGAGGTGTCCACCTTAGGAGTAGAATCCCATAATTCAGCATCTTTGGTGAGGAGAGGATGCAATTTTGAGACTCTATTGTGGATGTTTAACCTATTATCGGGCCTTGCTTATTCATCTTCCACTATCTCTTGTATTTAAAAAATGAGAGGGAAGGAAGGAATTGATTCCTTCAAATCTGGATAATATTTATGCTGCTTTCTAGGAGACGAGGCCTCCTCTCCCCAACTCATAGCATCTTTTACTGACTCCTCTAAGGAGGGAATTCAAGAAAAATCTAAAGCATGAGTCGCTGGCTCAACATCTGACTCTGAAGACCCATAGTCGTCTTTCTCATTTGAATTGAAACAGAACGATGTTCCTTACTTCGATTCTTCTGAAGCCGACAATCTAGCTGGAAAGAAACAGAATTACTGCAATACTGCTGGATCCTGTTGTGGGACAAGTAGGGAGCTAGGAGTTTCTATTAATCTCTATGCTAAGACGGATTGCCTGTTACTTGGTGGACTAACGGTATCATTACTCTATGGTATATGAAGTGGCATGTCGTTTTCTACAAGTCCATCTACTGAAAGGCCCTGACCGGGTTAAGGTCGCAAGCCCCCTTGTGCTTGCCGTTTGGTAAGCACGCATTTTATTTCTAGTTACCACAGTGGTGCGGTGAAGGAATAATTTTTTTATCCACATTTCCTGCTTCAAAGACTGGGGCCTGTGCCTATGTCTTTTCACAATATCCATCTGGACTTTATTCACTGTGCTAGGACTGTTCATCAAACACTCATTGTTTTAGGTTCCTAGAACTGTGTTAGTCATTGAAATTGGGTTCTATTAATTTGTCCCATTCAACACTGGTATCAATATTTTTATATTTTGACATTTTTACATTTTTTCACAGCGCTACTATTTTTTGTATATTGTTGTATTAGTGTGTGTATCTCACTTAGAGTGGCTGCTTTTGCTATATCTTTAATTTTTCACTAAATTTATTCATCACATTTGGTTATTCAATATTTCACATAAGGTATCCTTTGGGTGTACTATAGCGCGGTAGTCTTTCCCTCCATAGTTTCTTCAGTGATAGGCAGGAGGACCAGGAAGACCTACAAAGACACATTGCTAAATGAGATGCCACAGCTGCTAGCAAGTTAAGATAGCCTAGAGAAAAGCTGTAAAGAGGAATCACCTAAAAGGCAGAGCAGAAGCAAGACAGGCTGGAGCAGCTGATTCCCTGGGGCACAGCAGCCGAGAAACAGGGAGGGGAGCACCAGAAAGAGCTGCCCTTATGGCTAGCGGTGAACGCCAATCAGCCTGCAGCATCCTCCAGTTGCTAAGCAACCTGACGCGGTGGTCCGTGGTAGCTCCGCCCCCCGCAATGTTGGCAAATTACGTCACACCCGAACTGCCCGTCCCCAGCTGCGGCATGTACTCAGAGCAAGTCCGGCCATGGGACAACAGAGCTTTCTTTTGGTGGTATTTGATCACCTCTGTGCTTTTTATTTTTTGCGCTATAAACAAAAAAGGAGAGACAATTTTGAAGAAAAAGCAATATAGCGTCAATTTTGAAGAAAAAAGCAATATTTTTTTACTTTTTGCTATAATAAACATCCCCAAAAAATATATAAAAAAAAACAAATTTTTTCCTCAGTTTAGGCCGATATGTATTCTTCTACATATTTTTGGAAAAAAAATCACAATAAGCTTATATTGATTGGTTTGAGCAAAAGTTATAGCGTCTACAAAATAGGGGATACATTTATGGCATTTTTAATATTATTTTTTGTATTAGTAATGGCGGCAATCTGCGATTTTTATTGTGCTGCGACATTGTGGCAGACACATCGGACACTTTTGATACTATTTTGGGACCGTTGTCATTAATACAGTGATCAGTGCTATAAAAATGCACTGATTACTGTGTAAATGACACTGGCAGGGAAGGGGTTAAACACTAGGGGCGATCAAGGGGTTAAGTGTGTCCTAGGGAGTGATTGTAACTGTAGGGGGATGGGCTCACTACAACATGATGGAGATCACTGCTCCAGATGACAGGGAGCAGTAGATCTCTGTCATGTTGCTAGACAGAACAGGGAAATGCCTTATTTACATAGGCATCTCCCCGTTTTGCCGTGACATGATCGCAGGACACCGGAGGACATCGAGTCCATGGGACCCGCGGGCACGTTCACGCAGTATGCGGTGGGCATGTGCGCGCCCACTAGCATGCAAATTAAAGGGGACGTACCTGTACGCCCATTCACTCACTGCTGCCATTGTGCTGACATATATCTGCGTGCGGCAGCCGGCAAGTGGTTTGTGTAGCAGTGGTGAGAGACAAGGTAAAAGGGGCACGATCTGACAAAATTATTGGTTCTATAGTACTCTCCACCACATCTTTCACAAATGCATGAGAAATAAAGAAATAATCGATCCTAAAATAGGTTTGATGTACGGGAGAATGATACGTATAGCCTCGTGCATTATGGTGTTAGAGACACCATATATCCACGCATTGAGCCTCATGCAGGCATTGTTTAACCACTTCAATACAGGGCATTTTCACCCCCTTCCTGCCCAGGCCAATTTTCAGCCTTAAGCACTGTAACATTTTGAATGACAATTGTGCAGTCGTGCAACACTGTACCCAAATTAAATTTTGATATTTTTTTCCCCCACAAATAGAGCTTTCTTGCTGTTTGTAATTTTTGTGCTATAAACAAAAAATAGCGACACAATATTTTTTACTTTTTGCTATAATAAATATCCCGATTAAAAAAAAAAAACAAAAACAACTTTTTTCCTCAGTTTAGGTCAATATGTATTCTACATATTTTTGGTAAAAAAAATATTGGCTTCCGAGTGATGCGGTGGGGGCAGGCGCGCACCCCCTATACGGCTGGAAAGCCGAGGATGTCATATGATGCCAGCCCGGGATGGGAGAGCCACCTTGCGGGCGTCATATTACTACAGGCGGGATGGGAAGTAGTTAATTTTCCTTAAATATGGATATAATAAATGAGTTGCACCACGGGATGAATCTGTTAAGGGATCCGTTGCAGTATAAAATCTCCACCCATGATGATTTTCCCTATAGCAAAGTGGGTAAGGTCCGCCACACATGACTCCAGGAAGGTAAGTGGGGATGTATTAGGTAAGTATACGTTAAGTAGTGTTACAGCCTGATCTCCGATCTTACTGCGTACAAAAAGATACCTGCTCTGAGGGTCAGATAACTGATCTTCTAATGACCATGACTGGGTTCTAGCCAGCACAATCGAAACCCATCAGGACTTAGGATTATCCGAGCAGCTATGATAAGAGATTGGGTACCTTAGGTTTTTCATTGAGAGAGACTTGGTATAGGTAAAATGCGTTTCTTGAAGGAACACAATGTCTGCCCGCATACGCCAACATACGAGAGAGAGGACACCCTGCCAATTCTGAAATGTCTCATTTTCATCTCCCCCATAAAAATGCTTATCTATAGGGACCTTAGTCTCGGGATGGGCTGGATGTTCAAGTCGAATGCAAGTAGAACAAACAAACAAATGGGGCGCTCATGGGAAGTTTGCCTGCTCCAGAGCACCCCATAATGTACTGCGAGATCACAGTGCATTGACGGCTGCTGATTGGCCAAAGCAGGCACATGACCTGTATGCTTTTGCCAATCACAGCGCGATGCGCTGTGAGAGCCATGATTGGCCAAAGGCAGGGTGCCTTTGGCCAATCATGGCTCAGGGGCTAAGTCCACGCCCCACACTATTTAAGGCTGCTTACACAGCAGCCGTATATAGTGTTTAAGAATGGAGATTAGGCAGGGTATTTAGTGTAGTGTGCGGCCAGTCAGCTTAGTGTATATAACACAGTGTAAGGCAGAGTATATATGACAGTGTACTGCAGAGTATATAGCACAGTGTAGGGCAGAGTATATAACAGTGTACTGCAGAGTATATAGCACAGTGTAGGGCACAGTATATAAGGGTGTACTGCGGCGTATAAAGCACAGTGTAGGGCAGAGTAAATAACAGTGTACTGTGGAGTATATAGCACAGTGTAGGGCAGAGTATATATCACAGTGTACTGCGGAGTATATAGCACAGTGTAGGGCAGAGTATATAACACAGCGTACTGCAGAGTATATTGTACAGTGTAGGGCAGAGTACATAACACAGTGTAGTGCAGTGTGGATAACACAGTGTAGTGCAGTGTGGATAACACAGTGTTGTGTAGTGTGAATAACACAGTTGTGGTGCTAATGAAGTGTTGGTGTGTACAACACTCCTGTGTCACCACTGATCCCATTTTTTTTTTCATTAATATAATTTTTTCTTTTTTTTTTTGCATTTTCAGGTTTTGTTGCTTCATTAATAGTACTCACCCTTCTGTGTCACAGGTGTTATTCCTTCTGCGTCAGCACAGGAGTGGTATACTTTTTTTTTTCTTGATTTTTTGTTTTTTGGTGACGCAGCAGCACTAAGAATATTTAGAGCATAATTGCTGTCCCCCCATCTGCACCGCAGACGTTCCTCTTTTTGCGTCAGCAGTGGTTTCCTTTTCTTTGGGGGGCTTTTTGATTTTTTTTTCCCCAGCTGCAACAAAAAAAAAAAAATTCTCCATAATTGCTGTTCCATCTTCTGAGTCACAGAGTGCTGGCTGTGTTATTGAGCCACAACATGTAGAGGAGGCCCAATGTTTCTGAACCTGTTTGACAGGTGCATGTAATTTCAATAGTTTTTCTCATTTTAAACAGCAGGACCCGTTCCTGCGCCCAGCAAGAGTAACTGCCAGGGGTTACAGTGTTCAGGCACCACCAACACCCAAGGCCCAATTTTTCTGCACCTTTATGTACTTTTTTTTTCAAAATGGGGAAAAAAATGCATGGGGGGGACCCTTTGGGTCTGGTATGGTGTTTATCCACTTCCCGGTGCATTGTAAAATGACGCCAGCAGGAATACTCTCTTCCTCCTGCAGCCCATCAGAGTACCTGTTTCCAGCCCATTAGACTACCCCAGTACCTATCTGCAGCCCATCAGAGTACCTGAGTACCTATCTGCAGCCCATGCCTCATTAAATATATGTTGGGGTGTTTTCTTTCCAAAATGGGGTAATTTGTGGATAATTGCACTGTCCTGGTGCTGCGGGACCTTCGAAAGTAAGATAGGTAGGAATGAAATTAGTGTAATTTATGCTCCTAGAATGCCTGTTGGTGCTCCCTGCATGTTGAGCCTCTCTATGGCCAGGCTGTGTAAAAGTCTCACACATGTGGTATCGCCATACTTGGGACGAGTAGCAGAATGTGTTTTGGGGTGTAATTGGAAGTATACATATGCTTTGTGTGAGAAATAACTTATATTCAATATTCCTCTGTATGTGCTGTAGACCACCAAATGCTTGTAACCTCATACTGCCGAGTTACAGTATGCTTTGTTTGTTTTTTCTCTTTTTAAACATATTTTGATAATAAATATTATATTTTATTCAGAAGAAGTCAATTGTATATCTCTACATCTGACACCGCAAAAATTCCCCCCATTCCCCCCTTTTTTTGAGAAATAACTTGTTAATATGACATATTTGTGTAAAAAAAATAATTTCTTAATTTCCCCAAGAATTGTGGGAAAAAATTACACTCTCAAAAAACTCACTATGCCTCTTACTAAATACATTGGACTGTCTACTTTCCAAAAAGGGGTCATTTGGGAGGTATTTGCACTGTCCCGGGGTTTCAGGGCCTCAAGAAATGAGATAGAAAGAAAATATATGTGAAGCACTACCTCCTTGCAGAAATTAAAAATAAAATATTAAACATTGTAAACACAATTTCTATTAAAAATGGTCACCCCTAGTGGGAGTAATAAATATGGCCCAAAAATGTATTGCATGAATCACAATAAAAATAGTGTGTGCAACCAGTGATTTCTAGTGGATAAAAGAAATATAACACATATTTATGTCAAAGTCCATCAATCCAATGATCTCTTCTATATAGAAATGCTGTCCACACACAATCCAATGGTAAATACTAGCAAATGAGTGACTTATCACCCAGTGGACCCTTCACCAGTCACACTATGCACTCACCTCCCAAAGCGACCCCCAATTAGGCCAAGTAGCACCTTCCCCTTTGGGGTCTCAATCCAGTGTATTTTAAGCTCCAAATAGTGGACTTCTGCAAGCTGGGTCTCTCATATAAGGGTAAAAAAGGAACTAGCATAATGTAATACTGTAAAACAAATTTATTTAAAACACAAGCAACTATTCCACTCACATTTAGGAATGCACTAGCCCTGATGCATACAGGTGATGAACTTGAACATATACAGATCCGTCCCTGGGGTTACAAAATTGTCTGCAAGTCCTCTGCCCTGCTGCCCTCATGGGTGATTATGTACTTCCTACAACACCACAATGACGTCACAAGCCCCGATCCTGATGAGTTACATCACTCACATGCAACTTTATCAAAGGGTATGTGCCTGTAGTCATCATGCTAATATTTATACTGCTCCTAAACCAATGAAAAACGTATTCGATGCGGCGGCCATTTTCCCGTGGTCCGCCGTTACCATTTTGCTGAATGACATACTGTATACTGTATGTGTTATATTTCTTTTATCTACTAGAGACGACTGGTTGCACACACTATTTTTATTGGGATTCAAGCAATATATTTTTGTGCCATATTTATAACTCCCACTAGGGGTCACCATTTTCAATATAATTTGTGCTTATAATATATAATATGTGGTTTTTAATTTCCGCAAGGAGCTAGCACTTCACATATATTTTCTTTTTTTTCTGGTCTGCTAATAACAGTTGGTGTTAAGCAGCAACCTCTTTAAAATATACAGCACTATCTTTATTGTATTAGTAGCACAGAAGTACATTTCTGCCCAAATTTATGAAAAGAATTAAAAAGGTGGGGGTGGGTGCTGCGCTATCCAAGAGAAATGAAAAAATGCTGCTACAGGTAGCAGTATGAAGTAAATGTGTGAGCTGGAAGCTGCCAGCAACAAGGTATTGTATATTATGGTGTGGTGTAAACCACTAGTAACAAATAAATTAGCAAATGCTATTGCCCTGACGGATAGTGCAAACAAAATAAATGTGCAAAATAATGCAATAAATAAATTCTATCTGTAGACATTCAATATAAATATATACTCATTTGCAAAAACTAGACGTAAAATTTGAATAAATAAATGTGCAAAATATAGCAATAAATAAGCATACAACCAACAATATAACTAATTCTGCAAAAAAGATCATAAAGTACTAAATCACTGCTAAGTAATGTGTACAGCCCAGTACATAAAGTGCAAATAGATCAATGTGCAAACCACAGCAATATATGAGACTCCCTGTGAAAACGTGCAAAAAATGCATATAACGGTGCATAGTGGTGTGTCACATACACACTCCAATCACATCGAAATCGGATAGTGTCACAATAGATCGATCAAACTGAGTCTGAAAATATTACAAAGAAGTCCACAAGCCATGCAAATGTGTGCATAAGTGAAGAGTAAACAGAGGGTTCAGTGTTATTATGTCTTCTATAGAAAAACAATGAAAAAAGGTCCAATGTACAAATAGCAATGTGGGGTGCCTGAAGTGAAAAAAGGGGTACCAGATAGTGTAGTATTTTAAGCAAGGATGAGCTTTATTAAAATCATAAAGGTGTACTCACATTAAGCATAAAAAAACAGCATCTATATCCTATGAGCAGCAAGCTCGTCAACCTCGATCAGTGTAGAGTTCCTATTCCGTCCCTACGCGTGACGTCACCGATCATGTGACTTCATCAGGGGATAAAAGGATGGCACTGTGATGTCTTTAAATGGTCTATTGCATTGTTTCTAATGGGCGGCCATTTTCTTGTAGCTCGATGTAATGTATATGTATCAGCCATTTTCTAAAAGGCCATGTGCGCGGCCATTTCTTTGGTTGGTAAACCACATATTTACACAGCCATGGATGGAAATCACTCTATGTTCGCTGCGCATAGCCCAGACTCAGTGAATGACAAATAGAGGCGCATGAAGATTGAGGATGATAATGAGATATAATGCTCATGGGAAAAAACTAAAATTGGGTTAAAATAGAATTAAAAAACACTGTCAGTGTGAACGGGACAGAATAGACCTCGGCACTGACCTATGCATACAAGCCGACATATATCCCTGGTGGACCATAAATATGGCAATAATGGTAAATAAAACATATGATAAAAAAAAGGGGGGGGGGCAGATGTATTATGTTAATAATAAACAGGGCGATACAATCAATATAACACAATGGTGCGCATATATCCCTCACCTTTAAAGCATGTGGATGCATGCACATCATAAATACAGACACTAGAACTAAAATAAAAATAAAACCTTAATTAAAATGCCATAAAATCTCTATACCATAAATGTATGTATAACAAATAGTAATCTGTAAAAGCGAGGGAGTGTGGTGCAATAGACTATTTAAAGACATCACAGTGCCTTCCTTTTAATACCTGATGAAGTCACGTGATCGGTGATGTCACGCGTAGGGACGGAATAGGCACTCTACACTGATCGAGGTTGACGAGCTCGCCGCTCGTAGGATATAGATGCTGTTTTTTTATGCTTAATGTGAGTACACCTTTATGATTTTAATAAAGCTCATCCTTGCTTAAAATACTACACTATCCAGTACCCATTTGTCCTTTATTACCTGTTTCACTAATACCGAGGCACAAAGACAGAGAAAGTACCCGCTTTGGTCCAGGGACCCCAAGAAGAGACAACCCCCACCAGCATTTGCTTCTTTGCGGTTTTCCCATTACCGCTAGGTAAGGGGCCACTGCTTACTGTTGTGTGATTCATGCACGAAGAGGACACACACTTTTTTCACTTCAGGCACCCCACTTTGCTATTTGCACATTGGACCTTTTTTCATTGTTTTTCTAAAGAAGACATAATAAAACTGAACCCTCTGTTTACTCTTCACTTATGCACACATTTGCATGGCTTTTGGACTTCTTTGTAATATTTTCAGACTCAGTTTGATCGATCTATTGTTGTGACACTATCTGATTGCGATGTGATTGGAGTGTGTATGTCACACACCACTATGCACCGTTATATGCATTTTTGCACGTTTTCACAGGAAGTCTCATATATTGCTGTGGTTTGCACATTGATCTATTTGCACTTAATGTATAGGGCTGTACACATTACTTAGCAGTGATTTAGTACTTCATGATCTTTTTTGCAGAATTAGTTATATTGTTGGTAGTATTCTTATTTATTGCTATATTTTGCACATTTATTTATTCACATTTTACATCTAGTTTTTGCACATGAGTATATATTTATATTGAATGTCTACAGATAGAATTTATTTATTGCATTATTTTGCATATTTATTTTGTTTGCACTATCCATCAGGGCAATAGCATTTGCTAATTTATTTGGGATCGCCCTTCAGTATTACTAGTGGTTTACACCACACCATAATATACAATACCTTGTTGCTGGCAGCTTCCAGCTCACACTGCAGCATTTACTTCATACTGCTACCTGTAGCAGCATTTTTTCATTTCTCTTGGATAGCGCAGCACCCACCCCCACCTTTTTCATTTACCTATGGGCTTTGTTTGACCCCATTTGGTGCTTGCAGCTGTTCAATCTTTATCTCTCCACCACGGTAGCACAGGAATAACTTACATTACATATATATGAACAAGAATTACTTATTTGTAGAGCATAACCCCCGTAGGGGCTGCTGAATATAGTGGTTTGTCTGTCACCCTGCATAGCCAGGCATTCAATTTCTCAAGCATTGCTTCCTCTTTAATCCTCAGTTCTTTCTCCTCCTGCACATCGCTTCCTCTTTAATCCTCAGGTCTTTTTCCTCCTACACATCACTTCTTCTTTAATCCTCACATCTTCCTCCCCCTACACATTGCTTCCTCTTTAATCCTCAGTTCTTTCTCCTCCTGCACATCACTTCCTCTTTAATCCTCGGGTCTTTTTCCTCCTATACATCACTTCTTCTTTAATCCTCAGATCTTCCTCCACCTACACATTGCTTCCTCTTTAATCCTCAGTTCTTTCTCCTCCTGCACATCGCTTCCTCTTTAATCCTCGGGTCTTTTTCCTCCTACACATCACTTCTTCTTTAATCCTCAGATCTTCCTCCACGTACACATTGCTTCCTCTGTAATCCTCAGTTCTTTCTCCTCCTGCACATTGCTTCTTCTTTAATCCTCGGGTCTTCCTCCTCTTACACATTGCTTCCTCTTTAATCCTCAGGTCTTTCTCCTCCTGCATATAGTTTTCTCTTTAATCCTAAAGTTTTTCTCCTCCTACACATCACTTTCTCTTTAATCCTCAGTTCTTTCTCCTCCTGCACATCAATTCTTCTTTAATCCTCAGGTCTTTCTCCTCCTGCACATAGCTTCCTCTTTAATCCTCAGTTCTTTCTCCTCCTGCACATCACTTCCTCTTTAATCCTCAGGTCTTTTTCCTCCTACAGATCGCTTCTTCTTTATCACTTGGGTCTTCCTCCTCCTACACATTGCTTCCTCTCTAATCCTCAGGTCTTTCTCCTCCTGCATATCGCTCTTTTCCAGTGGATACCTTTACAGAGCCAGTTTCATACTTCATGGTTTTTAAAGCTGAAATTGATAAAAGGTGAAACTATCCTTAGAATTTGGTATTTTAGATTTATCTGATCTTAAAAGTAATTAAAAAAAAGAAGCAAAAACAAAGTTTTGTCTGCATCTTGTGAAATGTTGATTAAGACTACAGTTTAAAAATATGACTTAGATTCATGTTCAGTTCCATACTATGATAACAGATGGCACCTGATTATGTAGGTGCTAATCTGGCATTTAGAGAAAGCTTGCAGCAATATTTACATCTTTCTTTATTGCCGTTTGGGGAATATTGTTGGTATTCTAATGGGCATGGCTTTGACTTTCTAAAGATTTATGCAAAAGGAGACACAAAATGTGTCAACATCTAATGGTGTACTTATTATACATTGCTGGTATTGTGCAAAGGAAGAAGTCAATATGTACATTCAAATGTGCATAGAGGAACTGTTTTTAAAATAGTATTTGTAATTCTGTATAATTACAGGTAAATGAGGGAAAAGGAGAATAAGTTATTTGTGACTAACCTAAAGAAAGGCATCCTATTCAGCACTTCTCAGAATGTGAGACACAAACTGCAAGTATTTGAAACGTGAACAAACTTTAAAACAGCAAGCACACAGCTTTTTTAAGTTTTAACCCACAGAGACTTGTCAGTACTTGTAGGTTCAGGGATATCTACTGCTGTAAACACAGGCATTGCTAAAATCAAATCTAATGAATTTTTTATTTTTTACTGAAGGTAGAAAAAGGAACCACACTGACAATTTAGTGGTTAGTAGCCTTGCTTTTCAACTATAGCTGTATGCTGTTACTGCAAATTGTTATTATGACTTAGATGCCCTTTATGTAATTTTGCATTTAGCTTAGGGAGAACAGAGCTGAAATTACTTATAGACGTCACTGAACTCATAGGAATATATCTGGTTGCATTTGGTTTCAGTATCAGATGAAAGTTAATATGACTAGTCCTTATGCCTACATTAGATCCTGAACCTTGTATGTTTATAATTAATATATAGTCCAGAAAACCCTACAAAAGGTACCTCACTGTTAGGCAGCGGCACTGTTATATTAATAGAGGTCATATATACAAGGTGAGTCCCTGACCACAAGAGTGGAAACCCAAGTGGTGGCAAAGAGAATAACTACATTTTGAGGGGTTTTGTGTTTATTATCAAGCACGAGTGACCTTTTGTGGACTTTTAATTATCTATGAACTGTGTGGAATATTTCACCTAGTTTAGAGGGTGTAGTGCTTCATGGGGTGTCACATTGAATTTTTTTTTATTCTCTGTATCTTTCTAGGATAGTAGTGCTGCACTTAGTGTAAGAAAAAAAAGTTTTTTTTATACCTGTTATGTTGATTTGTTTATGTGCTGGCAGCTAATTTTTGTTTGGGGGTTAAAGGTGGTTATATATTAGCGTGGAAAGGGGGGGGGGGTGCGTATATAATTTCAAGAAAAAAACTTACCTCAAAATAGTATTAAACATATTGCACTGCAGATGCTTTTATTTTCTCAATAAAGCTCCCCAGCCTGCATATTAATTATGTCATAGCTACATAGTGATCAAGATGATCAGAAGCCACTCTTAATAATTCCTAACCATCAGTAAAGTCTTGAGCTGCCAGTGAAAGCCATGATTGAGATTCACAAGTGGGGAGTTTATAAACGTAATGTGTATGCATATTCTTGGTGGGAAGAGTGTGATAGTTCTTGGTTGAATAGAATGGTATGACTTGTGTAAGAAATATTTCAGAAAAATAGGATTTAGATGGATCCTTTATGTAACCAGAATGTGGCAGAATGCTCTCACCAATGTGCAGTCCCAGGAAATGACTGGCCTTGAACAGGGACCTGATGGTTGGTATTAATTGTATTGTATTGCTCCCACTGTGGAGATGCTCATAAATTCAGTAGCGTTAGGACTGCAAGCATACACAGGGTGCCATGAAGAGGCCGTGCAGCTTATATATGCGTTTGCAAATGCGTGCTAAGTAAACCCCTGTTTTTAACACAGACTGTTGGACAGGTTAATTTGGTTGGTCAGCAGACTGGTTGGTGAGTTGAGCTATGGAATGTTCTGTTTTTGTCTTTCATGCATTTGCCCTTCCATGTGTTCCTTGCTGTGAAGGCCAGTTAGGCCTTCCTTGCTGTGAAGGCCACCTTTGCTGCCATTGTGCTATGTGGTGGGTGTCCAGTGTGCTCCTGTTCCTTTAAGGGGGATTGGGCGACCTCCAGGCCCACCTGCCCCTCATCTATCCATTGAATGCATGTGCTCCCACTATGGAGAAACTCATAAATTCAGTAGCATTAGGACTGCAAGTATACACAGGGTGCTGTGAAGAGGCGTTGTAGCTTATGCATGCATTTGCAAATGTGTGCTAACTAAACCCCTGGTTTTAACGCAGACTGTTGGACAGATTAAAGGGGTTGTAAACCCTCACTGTCCCCTGATGCATTCTATGCATTAAGGTGAAAAACCTCCTGTGCTGCAGCAGCACCACCCAGCCCCCCTTATACTTACCTGAGCCCCGTAATTCCCACGACAGGAATGAGCACACCAGCTCCGACTGGTGCGTTGTGTCCTGATTGAGTAGATTGATAGCAGCGCAGCCATTGGCTCCCACTGCTGTCAATCTAATCCAATGACGTGGGTGCCAGGGGGCAGAGTCGAGTCCTGCTGTCTGTGTCTACGGACACAGCAGCAGGACACGGGAGCATGCCCGCATAGATGTGTTGTCGGAGAGCACTTCTCCGACAGGACACTCAAGAAGAGGAGAAGCCAGGAGCACCGCGGAGGGTCCCCAGAAGAGGAGGATCGGGGCCACTCTGTGCATTACCAACTGCACAGGGGAGGTAAGTATGACATGTTTTTTTTTTGTTTTTTTTTAAACTTAACCTTTACAACCCCTTTAATTCGGTTGGTCAGCAGACTGGTTGGTGAGTTGAGCTATGGAATGTTCTGTTTGTGTCTTTCACTAATTGTATTGTATGCAATTCTATTGATTTACAAGATTATAAGGTTTCAATATTTACTGTCTGTCCCATTTTTTTCCTGTAATCATACATTTTATAACTTAATTTTTCCATGTATGTATTATTATGCTTAGTTTTAAATTCAAGATATATTAGGAAATATATACTTTTATTATGTAGCTAAATTGAGTAAATATTTTACTTTATGAACAAAACTTTAAACTTGTATCTAAAGCTAACTTTTTTGCTAGTTTCAGATTGGAGTGGTGAGGGTTTAAAATATCTGGTTTTTATTGCTGTCTGTGTCTTCCCAAAGGATATTTACCCTCTTTCTTTGTCCTTGTGACCACCAATCTTAGCACAAATCCTCTACCCATTAAAATTTCCCCTCTCCCCTCTCCAAATCTCTCTCCCAGCCCATATCCCACTGCATCTCCTTTCCTAGCACAAATCTCCCTTACTAGCACAAATCTTCCCTACAAATTTCCCCTCCTAGCACAAATCCCCCCCCCCCCCCCATATTGTAAAGCACTGCACAGACTGTTGGCACTATGTAAATTCTGTATAATAATATAATAAAAACAATCCCCCTCCTAGCACAATTTCACCCTCAAATAACCCCCACACACACACAAATCCCCCCTCTTTGAACAAATCTTCTTCCTTCTACAACCCCCCCTAATTTTCTTTTAAATATTCATTTAATGCACTGCTAAATCAATTACTGTATTTATAAAATAACATTTCTCTGGTGAATTTTTTATATGGGCAGTTTAAAATATACAGTCATAAAAACAAACCTCAATGAAAATTTTTAATTTGACCATACATTTGAAACCAACTTTACTTCTGAATTAGGGCAATTTCACACTGGCAGTGTACCTGCAATTTTCTATTTGGTTACCTGCGTTTTGTCATAGAATTCAATTAGATTGCATGTTTTTTTTTTTTTTGGTGTGTTTTATGAAAGTACATCAGAGATGCAGCATGCAAGACTTCTGGTGCACGCTTGGAAAATAGTATACACAATCTAATAGAAATCTATGGTAAGCGTAGAGTACACCGCACTGCACATGCACTGTGAAACCAAACGTATTCATGGGATAACAGTTTTAAGAAGTGGACTTTTGTATAACTTCTTCACATTTATTGGTTTCGCGTTGGATTCATAAAAGGACTTGTTTACTTTCTGATGATTTTCAAGTTTTTGCAATATTTCAAATTGTTTATATATATCTATCTATAGATATCTATAGATAGATATCTATATATACTGTATATATAGTGGAACACAAGTGTGGTGCTGGATCAATTTAGGTTTAGGTATTTCAGTACATTAGCGTGGGTGGTACACTCCTAGATCTTGGCAGAAGCAAGTTTTTTGGTGTGCGTAAGGGTCTTCTATTATAATTATATTACAGATAAAGCTTTGATCCCAAGTTTGGTCTAAAAAAAAGAATAAAATGTTTGGCACTTTGGCAGCCACATGGGAGAGCTTCAAGGTTCCCAATCACTGGTGTAGCTTGCTTTTTATATTTCAGATGTGTGCAAGTAAATATAATTTCCTCTTTTGAGAGGCAGCTGACAGGTGAGATATTGGCTGCTGCAGAAGAGGCACGGGAAGGGGCATAAGAAACAACACTGGCTTTTAGATCAGAACCGTGTTTACTTACCTGCTGCCTACCCACATTCTGTGCTGCTGGGACAGGAGTGAGGAGATAGGGGGTGGGGAAGCAAACACTGCACAGTTCGGGTCTGATGGTCTCCAATACAAGAACCCCTCTGTGGTGGGGGGAGGAGCTGGAGGGGGGAGAGAGCATGGCCTGCACCTCTTCCCATCTCTCTCCTCTTCAGATTTGATGTGTCACTTCCTGTACTAAGCTGATAGGAGTAGTAAGATGCTGCTGTCACTACACCTGTCAGCTTGTATTGTTTGGAACTCTACATGTGGCACCCTCTAGCTCACCTAATACCAGCTGCCCCTCCTGCTCACCCCTTGCCCTTATAGGAAGTGACAAGGGCACTGAATTTTTGGCAGGCTCAATAGGAATTGTTTTGTAAATCAAACCAAAGGAAAGGGAGTACAGGGATTATGACGGTGCCAGGGAAAACACAGTATATTCAAAAGTTATTTTAAAAAAAGGATAATTTTTATTAGTACAAAAAAGATTATAAAAAAAGTAGACACAAGGATCACAAGAACATGGTGTGCATAAACATTAAAAACATATCTGTAACGAGCTTCACGTTGCTTGGCCTCAGGAATGTAGTGGCCAAAAGCAGTAGGTAGGTATTTTAAATGCCCGACATGTTTCGCCAGTATTGGCTTCCTCAGGGATAGATTGTTAATACCTTAGGCTCATACAGTAATTCTGCAGATCACCAGGGGGGTGTGTCACACACCTCTCCAGGGCCAAGCCTCCAGTATAGGATCACATTAGGTAGCTGCAGGGAGCAATAAGAAGGACCTGGCCAAATGTATGTAAAAGAATACTAGTTGGAATTGGTAGCAGGACTCCAATAGATCCCTAGTGTTGAGGAGAGTTTTTTTCCCCCTTATCAAGCACAGCAAAAGGCGTATCTCACGAAATATCTATAGAGTGAGATGCTGGGCTGAAAGGGAGCTGACAGCCAGTTGCAACGCCAAATGAAATATGCGGATCAGAGGACCCAGGACACCGACGTACCTATTATCCTCTGATCCGCATATTTCATTTGGCGTTGCAACTGGCTGTCAGCTCCCTTTCAGCCCAGCATCTCACTCTATAGATATTTAGTGAGATACGCCTTTTGCTGTGCTTGATAAGGGGGAAAAAAACTCTCCTCAACACTAGGGATCTATCGGAGTCCTGCTACCAATTCCAACTAGTATTCTTTTACATACATTTGGCCAGGTCCTTCTTATTGCTCCCTGCAGCTACCTAATGTGATCCTATACTGGAGGCTTGGCCCTGGAGAGGTGTGTGACACACCCCCCTGGTGATCTGCAGAATTACTGTATGAGCCTTAGGTATTAACAATCTATCCCTGAGGAAGCCAATACTGGCGAAACATGTCGGGCATTTAAAATACCTACCTACTGCTTTTGGCCGCTACATTCCTGAGGCCAAGCAACGTGAAGCTCGTTACAGATATGTTTTTAATGTTTATGCACACCATGTTCTTGTGATCCTTGTGTCTACTTTTTTTATAATCTTTTTTGTACTAATAAAAATTATCCTTTTTTTAAAATAACTTTTGAATATACTGTGTTTTCCCTGGCACCGTCATAATCCCTGTACTCCCTTTCCTTTGGTTTGATTTTCAAATTTTTGGGATGAGGTGCTGTATTACATTGAGGGCTGCCTAGCCACTTAGTAACTAGGAATTGTTTTGTATTTGCTTAAAATATTAGGCTGAAAAATGAAAATGAATGCAGTAACCTCATTTAAAGCAATTTTAAACCCAAAAGCAAATATTTATTATATTTCAGCTTACCAATTCTTACATGTGATGGCTGCATTTGTTTTCTTTTAGGCTTGCTTTGCTTTATTTTCATCTAGTTATTCAGTCAGTAAGTCTGTTGTTTTTCAAAAGAACAAGCTCTCTTCCAGATGTATCAGTTTACAGAGATGAAACAAACCATTTACCACTGGCACTGGTGCTTACAATGATCAGCTTGTATTTATTCATGTAAAACCTTTATCCTAAAAAAAAAAAAAAAAAGTTTGTTGCAACTGATTATAAAGTGTTAGCTGAAGTTTAGCTTCAAATTGTTAGTGTGTTTAAATCTGCTAGAATATTTAAGGCTACCTTCCCCTCCAGACTGCCAGTGCTTTCTGCTGTGCCCCCTCACTCCTTCATCCAGGGTGGGTGCACTCTAATATAGGAGCTGTGTTACTGGCCGGATCACAGGTGAAAACATAAGGAAAAAACATAAAAAAATAAAACTAATGCAGCCACCACATCTAATGACTGGTAAACTGGATTTATATTACATAGTAATTGTCAGGTCACCTGAGTCCAGGTGACAGATGCACCCCGTTGGGGTCTGGAGTGCACCGCTAAGGTAGTGGACCCTAGGGCTGACTGCTGCGGATGGAACTCTGGGTGGTTCAGGAAGGCAGGACCACTGCAGACCAACACGAATCCCACTGGGAGCTAGAGCATAAGATTCCCCAGGGTGCAGGTGTTCACCAGAGCCTCTAGTGGTGAGGATGGACTGCGCTGCAACTGGCTCCAGGTCGCGGCCCCCAGGGTCTCCCAGCTCACGCTCACAGTAGGCTACAGAAGGACAGAAAGGAAGCAGCAGTCCAGGACTAAAAGAAATAGTAAGGAGATAAGCCAAAGGTCAGAAGGACTAGTAGACAGGAATAGACAGAGAACATACCAAAAGATCAGGGTCACAAGCAAGCAGGGATAGCCAAGAACAAGCCAAGATCAGTAAACAGGATCAGACATAGGACACAGAGCAATGAGCACACGGAAGCCAAATCACACAATGGTTGATTAGCAGGACTGGCTTGCAGAGCACAGGTTAATATAGAGTCCCCTGATAGGGGCTGGGGTGGAGCCATGCTTTGAGGAGAGATTATTTAAGCAGCCAGGTGAGAGTGGCTGGCCTCTAAAGGTGAACACATGGAGGAGAGGTAAGCTGACAGACAAACACTACTGCATAACCATGACAGTAATAGGCAGATTGATTGTCTTAACTCTTGCATTAGTTCCAAGGAAGCAGTTCTGGAGAATACTAATGTACTTTTACTTCACAAAATGTATGCATACAAACAACATGCAGGGCTCATTCACACTTGTAGCTGGGAGGGTTGGCAGTAAAAATAGATAGTTGAACCATGTTTTTATTACCCCCTACCAACCCTCTTCACACAACACAGCAGTCAGAGGGGGACTGCATACAGGACAACTGCATACAATATTCCCAGTTGTGGTGTGGACTTTTCAGGGTTAAAACAGATAGTGAGGAGGCAACAATTTGACACCCAGCTATCTGTCAATTGTCTTCTGAAAAGCAATCCACTATGGATTGCTTTTCAGAGGGGTGGCAAGGGCTGTCACTTGTGTAAATGAACACTTACTGTTACAGGGAAAACACTACAACACAGAGTAATACAGATGTACACATGCTTTCTATTTTGGCTCTTGAGCAGTAGGTGAACATTTATTTTAGTCTGTATGCATTTCTCACAGATTTACTGTACACATTTTTTTTGAGGCAAATAGACTTTCTTAGTACCAAAACAGGACATTACAAGATGTAGATAATTATCATTTAATATTTATTACAATGTTCATCATTAAATTAAACTTAAAAGCATTATTACAGAAAATCACAAATGATTGCCTCACAGCTGGGCTATAGTTTCCAAGAAAACAGTGGCAACCGGTACACAAGGGGTGCAGGGGCACCACCCCCCAGCCTGCACCATCTGTGTGGCCGTACACTGTGTCGGGGGGCTGGACCAACAGGTCTCTACCAGGTCAATGACCACATTCAGAGGCCCCAATTGGCCAGTTTCATATTGTCCTCAGAGCGCAGAGCACTGCTCCCTGAGCCCTCCCACCCTTTGACACCAGTGAATACCAGCAGCTTCCGGTTTCCCAGCCAATCAGGACAGGAAGACCCAGAACCTGGAAAAAAGACTGGGTCAAGACAGAAGCCGTGACTCTTGGCACCAGGGGAGCAGTGACACCCTTCAAAATCCTCCAGCACCAGCTGCCACTGCAAGACAATACTCTCCAGCACCAAAGAATAGTTAGTGCAGCATAAAATTGAAGTCAGCTTTTCTTATATACAGACATCAATGTGCCCTCCTTATATTGCTCTCATACACGCTGCACGCCGGGTAGGGATTAATCCTGTTTGCTTCTGTGTGTACTGGTATCGCCCATACTCGCTTGGTCTCTCTTGGTAAGCCCACCTCCCCCACTCTTTAGCTATGCTGAACTGCACCTTGATAATGAGAGTGGAGATTGATTGTTCTGTACATAGAAATTTTGTGTACTGTACATACTTTTTTATACATATTTTTCTATAGGAAATTTACTCCCTCCAAAATACTCCTGAAGAAGCGGATGAACCGCAAAACATGTTGAGAATAGCTATATACTAGTTTTCTATGGTGCTGGAAAGTATTGTCTTGGAAACTATAGCCCAGCTGTGAGGCAGTAATTTGTGATTTTCTGTAATAATGCTTTTAAGTCACATTTAATATGAACTTTGAAATAAATAATGCATTTTAATTATCTACATGTTGTGATGTCGGTGTTGGTACCAGGAAAGTCCATTTGCCTAAAAAAAAAAAAACTTTTTTTCTAATATGAGTATTTGGGATGCAGGTACCTATTAGGATTTTTTTTACAAATCTATCACTGTAACCTGTTTCAAGTTATACTGTATACCTAAATACTTTGATTAATGTGTTTGTTGTTCAAATATTTTATTGAAAATAGAGAAAATAGAAAACTTGGTAAAGTATATAAAGTCACAAAGCGTAAATGCACAATGTATATCAAAGGTATTTCCAAATAAGGACAAGATATCATCCAGTCAAAAGGATGTACACAATAGAAGTGAACAAAGTAGCAATATATAGAAATAAGCTACTAGTGCAAATATTACAATAGTAATGGTAACCTGACCTAGAAGGGGAGTAAAAAAAAAATAGGAGAAAGTAAAGTAAAGTGGGTAGGTAAAGTGACAGGAGGTAGCTATTGAGTGCGAGAGATTGCAGTAGATATATAAAAAAAAAAGTAGTTACATGCAAAATATGAGATCTCAGGTTAATGGGGAATTGAGCGGGTGAGGTAGGAACATCCTCAAAAAAACATAAATTTAAGTAGCAAAAGAAAATGTGCACTGAACGTACACCGAGGTCGCCCTTGAAGGATTTTAGCTGGCAAAAAGTAAAAGTATATAGTAACAAGAATATTTTATATAAAAGTGCACAAAAGTGCCAATTTTATTAAACATGTAGAAAAAATTATATAAAAAATAACAATACAAATACAGTTATACAAGGTGCAAATACAAATATAGTATGCACATCCAATTGTATACAGTAGATACCTGTATGACGACCCTGTGCCTATAACCCGCAGCCTGTGGGGTGAGAGGTCAAGCGAATGAAGTATTCAGCACATAACCCGACATGTTTCGGAAATAGGTATGTATTACTCCTTCATCAAGGGATTTACAATTGGGTGATCAAATCTCTATCTGTAATATGAATTCCAAAATTATAACATAGTTTCGTCATAAATATGTGCAACTGCTGACAAAAAATTGTGATTTAGGTAGCACAAAAAAAAACTAGTTATACTTACATCAATCTGATTCTAAAGAGCGGACAAATTGTGACAAAGCAGAATATAAAAGCAAGAGGTAAAGCAGGCTGGTCTGGGGGGGTCCACAAGGAGTGAGATGGACATCCACAAGTGTAGGACTTAGCGCTGCATAACTTTCACAAGAGACGCCTGAGTGTAATCTGTATGATTAGAATAATGAATAGTAAATAAAGGGAGTATATAAATTAAGCCCACCTGCCGCTAAAGACAGCAATTATTACTGAGCTGCAGTGAGAAGGTATATGGGATAAAATTCTCCCAGTGCCATAGTATATAAAGTAGTTAACATTATCTTGTGGTTTTGGTATAGTTTCATGAGACACAGACCTCCAGGCAGCAGTTCGAAACTGACAGATACCCTGGGAGTGTCCGTGCCTCATAAAGTACAGCTGATTTGGCAACAGCCAATCAGCATCCGCTCCACCAAATCAGCTGCATGGATAGCAGCTGTGTGTGGAGCTCAGAGCGTCCCCCTGACGCCGAGGCGCGCGGCGTAGCCACGCCCCGGAGGGCGTGATGACATCACGCGCCGCTGCGTCACCGGCGGGCATACGATCCCCATGCTCACAACAAGGCAGGCACGTGACGCGGCGGCGCGTGACGTCATCATGCCCTCTGGGGCGTGGCTACGCCGCGCACCTCGGCATCAGGGGGACGCTCTATATACATATATATATATATATATATATATATATATATATATATATATACATATTGTATTGTCAAAAGTATTGGGACGCACATGAACTTTAATGGCATCCCAGTCTTAGTTCGTAGGGTTCAATATTTAGTTGGGCCCACCCTTTGCTGTTATAACAGCTTCAACTCTTCTGGGAAGGCTGTCCACAAGGTTTAGGAGTGTGTCTATGGGAATGTTTGACCATTTTTCCAGAAGCGCATTTGTGAGGTCAGGCCCTGATATTGCATGATAAGGCCTGGCTCATAGTCTCTGCTCTAATTCATCTCAAAGGTGTTCTATTGGATTGAGGTCAGTACTCTGTGCAGGCCAGTCAAGTTCCCCCACCCCAAATGCACTCATCTATGTCTTTATGGACCTTGCTTTGTGCACTGGTCCAAATCATTTGATGGAGGGGGGGTTATGGTGTGGGGTTGTTTTTCAGGGGGTGGGCTTGGCCCCTTAGTTCCAGTGAAGGGAACATTTAAGGCATCAGCATACCAAGACATTTTGGCCAATTTCATGCTCCCAACTTTGTGGAAACAGTTTGGGGATGGTCCCTTCCTGTTCCAACATGACTGCACACCAGTGCACAAAGCAAGGTCCATAAAGACGTGGATGGGCAAGATTGGGGTGGATGAAAATTAACTTCAAGTCCAATAATTCAAATTATAATAGAAACTAAAACATATAAAATTAAGTGTAACAATCTAAAAAATAAAACTTCCAAAGTGCTGTAATGGTGTGAACCTCCCAACCATAGGTGTGCGCAGCTTATTGCATTAGGGTGTGCACCCCAAAGCTCAAACACACATTACCCATCACTCACAATGTTCATTCAGAAAGGGAAGGAGCCGGTACATTACATATTTACTGACCCCTTCCCCCACTCATTCTAAAACATCCTTGCAGCCGGCAGGAGAGGAGAGGAGGGAAACCAGCAGCTTTGCAGAGGTAAGGAGGGGGGCAGAAGGGGAAATCTGTGCTGCACATGGTGATCTGGGTGTGCCTGGGCACACCTGGCACACCCTGTGCACACACATATGGTCCTAACAAAAAAGTTGTTGCACTTGAAGTTAATTTGTATTGCAATTCTCTGTAGAGGGGTTTCCACCATTCCTGCTAAGTTTTTTTTGTTATGTCTTGTTCTCAGTTTGATGTGTATTATAGGTGAAGTTGCGTATCACAGAGACCGGTATTGTGGTAATATTTTAGTTTATTGAGATTCCTATACATTAGAGGGTTCCACCATTATTGTTAAGTTATTTATTAGTAAGTTAGCATTGCACTTTTTTTTTTTTGTGGTGTGGGAACATGTAACAGTGCTTAGCGGCAGGCCTTTTACTGGCACTTTTTTTTACTTTACCTCCAAAGGTTCATTGCTAATAGTAGTGTGATGATTGCCTACTATACTAAAGATTGGCATGCAGCATTAATAAACATCAACAGATGTCAGTTGTGCCCCACCAGGCCACCCCCCCCATGAACAATGTGCCTGGCTGCGGAGTTCATCTCCCCATCCCTGCACTTGATGGGCACTGATTGGCAGCACCAATGGGCACTGATAGGTGGCACTGATTGGCAGCACTGATAGGCACTGATAGGTGGCCCTGATTGTCAGCACTGATAGGCAGCACTGATTGGCATTGATAGACTGAACTGATTGGCAGCACTGATTGGCAGCGTTGATGGGCAGTAATTGGCAGCACTGATGAACACTGATAGGTGGCACTAATAGGTGTCACTGATGGGCACTAATAGGTGGAACTAATAGTTGGCACTGATGGGCACTGATTGGCACTGATAGGCAGCACTGATGACGGCACTGATTGGCAGGATTAACATTTATATGTGCTTTAATGTACATCAAATAGTGTACCCGAATAAGCTGCGTATTTGCTATTTTAATCTGAATAAAATGTGAAACCTTTAAAGAAACATACATTATTCAATTGCTTCTGTTTTTTTTTTTGTTTGTTTTGTTTTGTTTTTTGTAACAATTGCAAAATGTTTCACTAGCTGATAAACAATTGACTTTCTAATATAATTTTTTGTAAGGTAAAAAAAGTGTGTATGTACAGTATCTCACAAAAGTGTGTACACCTCTCACATTTTTGTAAATATTTTATTATATCTTTTCATGTGACAACACTGAAGAAATGACACTTTGCTACATTGTAAAGTACTGAGTGTACAGCTTGTATAACAGTGTAAATTTGCTGTCCCCTCAAAATAACTCAACACACAGCCATTAATGTCTAAACCACTGGCATAAAAAGTGAGTACACCCCTAAGTGAAAATGTCCAAATTGGGCAAAAGTGTCAATATTTTGGGCCCAATTAGCCATTTTCCCTCCCCGGTGTCATGTGACTCGTTACAAGGTCTCAGGTGTGAATGGGGAGCAGGTGTGTTAAATTGGGTGTTATTGCTCTCACTCTCATACTGGTCACTGAAAGTTCAACATGGCACCTCATGACAAAGAACTCTTTGAGGATCTGAAAAAAAGAAATGTTGCTCTACATAAAGATGGCCTAGGCTATAAGAAGCTTGCTAAGACTGCAGAGGTTGAAGGGGTGGGGGGTCAGCCTGTCAGTGCTCAGACTATACGCCGCACAATGCATCAAATTGGTCTGTATGGCTGTTATCCCAGAAGGAAGCCTCTTCTAAAGATGAAACACAAAGCCCACAAACAGTTTGCTAAAGACAAGCAGACTAAGGACATGGATTACTGGAACCATGTCCTATGGTCTGATGAGACCAAGATAAACTTATTTGGCTCAGATAGTGTCAAGCCTGTGTGGGGGCAACCAGGTGAGGCGTACAAAGACAAAATCTGGGGCTGCATGAGTGCTGCCGGCACTGGGGAGCTACAGTTCATTAAGGGAACCATGAACGCCAACATGTACTGTGACATTCTGAAGCAGAGCATGATCCCCTCCCTTCACAGACTGGGCCGCAGGGCAGTATTCCAACGTACTAAATATATATAATAATTCTGCGCTACCCTAAAGAAAGGGACAGAAAAGCAGCCAACACGACCAACAAAGTGTAAAATAGTAAAACAACAAAAAAGTGTGGCGCTGAACAATGTCATATAAAACTGTAAACAGGTCAAATATACAGTAAGAAGGATCAATTATGTCTGCTCAGAGCATGTAGTCCTCATGTAAACATTAGAGATACATAGTCTGTATGGCAATATGTTAAACAGAATATTGAAGAGTTGTGTAGATATCTCAGCTAAAAATCCGCTCACTACCACCAAGAGTTGAGGAGGCTTACCGGATAAGGTGGACCCAATGGGGCATACGCCGGATTGGGTCGGACAAGGCTTAGGTGGTGAGTGGCTGTGTATACTCCGAGAAGAATGCGGTCTCACGGGTTTGTTGTATTCATCCAAATTATACCAGGAACTTGGGAGGTGTGCGTAATCTCCCGGATCTGGGAGGTCATGTAGATCTTAAGGAAGTGATGGGGTGTTCCATAAGCAAACCCCTCAAGGCAACATTCCGTGGACCAAAAATTGATGTGGAAGAATAGGGAAAGAAAAGAAGGGCCACATAGTGTAAATCCGAAAAACAAAAAGTATTTATTTGAACTAAAATAGATGTACACTCACATGCAAATCCAAAATTTTAAAACAGCGCTGTATGAGAAAAAGTGGCGACAATGGGGTCTTGCCCGACGCGTTTCGTCCTCAAAGACGTCATCTGGGGGGTTTCCCCCACTGTAGCCACTCCAATATATATGGGAAATATGCCCTTACTCATGAGAAACAGCTCCACGTGTGAAAACTAATCACTTCCGGTTTCGGCCAAAATGGCCGACCGGCGTACGTTCCAAGCGTGCGTACCACGCCTCTCTTCCATAGTGTATACTGCACCGGAAGTGTAATAGCGATGTACGGCAAAAATGCCAATCCAAATGAAAAGTCTATGAATGGATGGTGTATGGTGAGCCCATACCGAACTGAGTGGTGCACCTGCAGTGAGAAATAGGGTACAGTACTGTGCCCACGAATATGTGAAGTGCGCGCAGTACTGCGCATGTGCGATGGGTGTAAGTGCTGCGCTCGATACTGCGCATGCGCAATGGGGGTAAGGAGAAGGGTGACGCAGTAGCTCCGATGTGTGGGCGTGACGGCTATGAATAGTGACGCTGCAAGATGAACCAATGAAGTGAAAGAATGGCCCCGAGACACTTATAGGCCCTTCCTGTGTATAATAGGTGCACCTTAATGTGTAGTATTAATATGCATATAAAATGAGACAAAGGACAATAGGTCCACATATAAAAACAAAAAATAAAAAATGAAATAAAAATGGAATAAAAATGCAATTCTAAAAATATAACGCACAGGGATTTACAGACACAAAAAAAATCAATTTTTTGGATTTGGATATTGAGATCTGCAACAGCCGTTTTCATTTTCAGACTCATTTCAAGACCACGGACCGAAATGGTTTCATACCCCCGGATAGTTGCCATCATCGGTCCTGGCTTGATTCAGTTCCAAGGAGTCAATTTCTCCGGTTACGGAGAAATTGCTCTAACACGGAGGCCTTTAGTACGCAATCTGCTCTTCTCAAGTCAAAATTGTTGGATAAGAATTACGACCCCAATCTCATAGATCGTGAATTCCAAAGTGCCCTTGAGACGAATAGAGAGTCACTCCTGGTTGAAAAACCCAAAAAAGAACAGAACGATATTTTCAAGCGGTCACTTTTGACGGGTTTTTCCAACCAATATAAACACGTGAAAGCCATTGTGTCTAAACATTGGGATATCCTCAAGAATGACCGGGTTCTAAGTACTGTTTTGCCTAACAGGGCAAGAATCATTTTCAAGGGTGCCCCCACTTTACAAAGTAAAATCGCCCCTAACATCATTGACCCCCCCATACGCAAACCACTTTTCAATGAAATGGAGGGTTTCTACTCATGTAGGAGGTGTATAGTATGCCAACACAACACGGGCATAGGGAGGAAAACCGTATCATTTATGTCATCAGTCACACAGAAACGCTATTCCATCAAACGCTTTTGTACTTGCACCACCAGCTACATCGTTTACCTAATCACATGCCATTGTGGTAAACAATATGTTGGCCGCACCATTCGCTCTTTTGCCATACGAGTAGCGGAGCATATCGCCTTGATCAAAAGCGGAGATACTAAGCATACGGTCCCCCGACACTACAAGCTACATCACAATCGGGTAATCGCTGGGACACAATTTATAGTGATAGACCGATATGTTCCCCCGTGGAGGGGCGGGGCCATGACCAGGGGTGTATCACAGCTGGAGACTTTCTGGATTTATGAGCTTCGTACACTCTCGCCTTCTGGTATTAACGTGGAGCTGGATGTTAATGCCTTCATTAATAGAGCCTGACACCCCCAAGTATTCTCTCCTTTCTGTTTTTGTTCCCCCTTTTTTGTTTGTATTTTAGGCCCATTTTAGCCTCCATACACCCACTTATCCCATTGGGTATCATATATATACATTAGGATTGCACTCCAGGATGAATTCTTTACACACAGGGATTGTTTTTTGTAAATTCCTGTGCGTTATATTTTTAGAATTGCATTTTTATTCCATTTTTATTTCATTTTTTATTTTTTGTTTTTATATGTGGACCTATTGTCCTTTGTCTCATTTTATATGCATATTAATACTACACATTAAGGTGCACCTATTATACACAGGAAGGGCCTTTTGCCCATTCCCTGTGTGAAATCCTTCTAGTGTTTTGTATACATTTGGTGTTCACAGATATGGATTTATTATCCTGTGTACCTTTCCATGGGACCCCGCTCCATTTCATTCATTTTTTATTTATTCCTATTAAATTTCCATGAAAGTGGTTGCCAGACCCATCACTTTAATTTTTTACATTACATCATGGATCATGATTCACTTTTTTAGGTGGTAACACCCAATTCAGTTTTTGTGCCAGCGATTTATAAATAATTTTTTTCCATGAGTGCAACACGTTCCTATATTTCACTCACACCCCCCCTTTTCTCAACGCAAATTTAAGGTTCCCAACTTGGTTTTTGTCACCTTTCTAATGTAAGGTGACTTTTCAGACCAAGTCGCATTCACCGGCATTTTAACGCACGAGCGTCATATCTCCACAGCATGGAATCACACTATAACTGTCTTGGGGCCATTCTTTCACTTCATTGGTTCATCTTGCAGCGTCACTATTCATAGCCGTCACGCCCACACATCGGAGCTACTGCGTCACCCTTCTCCTTACCCCCATTGCGCATGCGCAGTATCGAGCGCAGCACTTACACCCATCGCACATGCGCAGTACTGCGCGCACTTCACATATTCGTGGGCACAGTACTGTACCCTATTTCTCACTGCAGGTGCACCACTCAGTTCGGTATGGGCTCACCATACACCATCCATTCATAGACTTTTCATTTGGATTGGCATTTTTTGCCGTACATCGCTATTACACTTCCGGTGCAGTATACACTATGGAAGAGAGGCGTGGTACGCACGCTTGGAACGCACGCCAGTCGGCCATTTTGGCCGAAACCGGAAGTGATTAGTTTTCACACGTGGAGCTGTTTCTCATGAGTAAGGGCATATTTCCCATATATATTGGGGTGGCTACAGTGGGGGAAACCCCCCAGATGACGTCTTTGAGGACGAAACACGTCGGGCAGGACCCCATTGTCGCCACTTTTTCTCATGCAGCGTTTTAAAATTTTGGATTTGCATGTGAGTGTACATCTATTTTAGTTCAAAAAAATACTTTTTGTTTTTCGGATTTACACTATGTGGCCCTTCTTTTCTTTCCCTATTCTTCCACGTCAATTTTTGGTCCATGGAATGTTGCCTTGAGGGGTTTGCTTACGGAACACCCCATCACTTCCTTAAGATCTACACGACCTCCCAGATCCGGGAGATTACGCACACCTCCCAAGTTCCTGGTATAATTTGGATGAATACAACAAACCCGTGAGACCGCATTCTTCTCGGAGTATACACAGCCACTCACCACCTAAGCCTTGTCCGACCCAATCCGGCATATGCCCCCTTGGGTCCACCTTATCCGGTAAGCCTCCTCAACTCTTGGTGGTAGTGAGCGGATTTTTAGCTGAGATATCTACACAACTCTTCAATATTCTGTTTAACATATTGCCATACAGACTATGTATCTCTAATGTTTACATGGGGACTACATGCTCTGAGCAGACATAATTGATCCTTCTTACTGTATATTTGACCTGTTTACAGTTTTATATGACATTGTTCAGCGCCACACTTTTTTGTTGTTTTACAGTATTCCAACGTAACAATCCCACACACACCTCCAAGATGACCACTGCCTTACTAAAGAAGCTGAGGGTAAAGGTGATGGACTGGCCAAGCATGTCTCCAGACCGAAACCCTATTGAGCATCTATGGGGCATCCTCAAATGGAAGGTGGAGGAGCGCAAGGTCTCTAACATCCACCATCTCTGTGATGTCATCATGGAGGAGTGGAAGAGGACTCCAATGGCAACCTGTAAAGCTCTGGTGAACTCCATACCCAAGAGGGCTAAGGCAGTGCTGGAAAATAATGGTGACCACACAAAATATTGACACTTTGGGCCCAATTTGGACATTTTCACTTAGGGGTGTACTCACTTTTGTTGCCAGCGTTTTAGACATTAATGGCTGTGTGAGTTGTTTTGAGGGGACAGCAAATTGTCACTGTTATACAAGCTGTATACCCACTACTTTACTTTGTAGCAAAGTGTCATTTCTTCAGGGTTGTCACATGAAAAGGTATAATAAAATATTTATACAAATGTGAGGGTGTATTCACTTTTGTGAGATACTGTATCTATATTGATTGAGTTACTAAAAAAAAAAAAGTGTACAGGTAGTTGATGTGGCAACGTGTATGTTTACTTAACATAGTAAATGTGGTGAAACTGTGGTTACTTTAATACATAATTTTTGTCAAAGAAAACAGGATTTTTACTTGCACATGATTGCATTATGGAAGTGAACAAAGCTTTACTTCACCCACCAAGCTATTCACACCACTGCACTGCCTTCACATATCTTATGCATTAATTGTAAATGGTTCAGCAACGTGAGGTAACACAACCACTAGGCATTTGCGAAAATGTTGTAGGCGTAGCTTTTGATCCATTGTGGTTCATTAGCCAGGTCATTGAACAGGCTATGCTGATGCAAGGCACATTAATGTTTGTGAAAGTCACCGCTGTGCTAATGCATGTTGATGTGTGTTTTAAATTTACTGCAACGGACCTAAGTGGTGTGAATGGGCCCTCAATATTCACCCCAATATACTCTTACTAAATATGGGAACTGAGGCTAAACTGGCATAAGTATTTACTGTATGTATTTCAGGTACTTATATAGAGCCGACTATTTATGCAACACTCTACATATACTGTGTATGTACATTCACATCAGTACCTGCTCTCAAGGATCTTACAATCTAAGGTCCCTAACTTGCATTAGTACACACTAGGGCCAGTTTAGACAGGAGCCAAATAACCAACCAGCATGTCTTTGGAGTGTGGCAAGAAACCAGAGTACCTGGAGAAAACCCACACAGTCACCAAAAGAACATGCAGGTAGCGCTGTGGTTGGAATTTAAACAGAATGTGCTGCTAGGCAGAAGTGTTAACTACTTAAGCTGGCCATAAATGGTTTGAATCCTGGGAAGTTCAGCAGAGACTGTCCAAGATTCGATCTATGTATGGGCAGGCTGATCCAGGTCGATCCATGGAGGTGAAAACAGCTCTGGACCAAAATCAAGCCATGTACATCCACAATGTTAAGCTGCTATGTATATAAATTGTAATCCATACATATAAAACAAATTATATATTCAAAAAGAAGTACAGCGTATGTGGTATTAGACAGTCATTGCTAAGAATAGTACATGTTAAGCATACACTTCACAGATCAAGTAGAAAAAAACTATCAGTAGAAATAATCAGCAGAATGTAACAGTGTAATATTGACCTTGATAACTTGTGCTACTTTCTAGGAATATTTTTACCATTTTGACATATAGTCTCAAATAAAGCTGGAATTACCAGAACACATTTTGTTTTAATGAGACATAACTTATTAGTGTAAATTAATGCATTATCAAGAGGTTTGGGTGAAACACGAAGTGATTCCTTATGTGAGAATTCTAATTAGCGGGCAAAGAATCCTAAATTGACATATTTAAGCTAAGAGCCAATTATCAAAACCTTGATTGTAAACATTCTGTATGAATGCAGTTCTGTTTTGACACGTCTTGCTGTTTCAATTTCAATTAGTATTTCTCACACTAATATCCAAACATGTGACACTACACGAGGAAAATTGGAGATTATGTTCTTATATGTGTTTGCAGTATTCAGTTAAGGTATGCACCACAGTCACCTTTTCCAGTTGAATCCCATATTTCTTTCTTTCATTTGCAGTACTTTAAAATCACTATGCAACAATTATTCTAGTTTTAACTACTACACTAGGTACAAATACCACCTTTGTACAGTATATTGTGTCTATTGGCCCAGCTGCAACATTCTGTTAAAATACATACTGGTAGATACTGTATGTGTGTAAAAAAATGATTTTAAATATATCTAAACCCTAACGATGAATCTCTCTTTTGGTCTGTCAAATTTACAATTCAAATCTTGATTTATCTTTTAGTTTAAATTGAGTAAATGCACTCCAGTTTGTTTTTTTTGTTTTTTTTGTTTTTTTAAATCTGCCACAGCCTGAGTAGAAAAGACTGTCCTCTGGACCTTTGCTCTCTGTATAGAAGCAGTAATCTCCTTGCAGAGTTCCTAAAATAGGGGGTACATTCGACCTCTAAAGAGAGAGACCTGCTTTCACAGAGAGACAGTTGCTGGCAGAGGACAGGCTCTTCTACTAAGGCTGTGGCTGCTTTAGAAACAAAGCTTTAGGATATCGAATACGTTTTTGTTTTGATGCATCTGAAATGTATTTAGCTGATTTGAACTAAAGGTTCGATTGGGTTTTAAAGGTTTTTATGTCTGTTCAAAAAGTGAAAAAACAATAACTGTTGATTTATTCCAGAATAAGCTGGAGTGCTGTCAAGTGCTGTTTTGTCCAGTCAATCACTCAGTCACAGTGCTGTTTTGTCCAATCCATCACAGTGATGTTATATGTACTCAATCTGCTACAAGCAAAGCCAGCAGAATATTAGCATGCATTAACCACATCTCGCCCAGCCTATAATAAAATGACCACTGGGCGGTGGTTTAATTGTTGTGACTGGATGTCATATGATGTCCTTCCAATCACAGCTGATCACAGTGTAAATAGTAAGCGCCAGTTATTGGCATTCCTCTACTCACACTGACAGCACGTGAGTAGAGTAGAGCCAATAAATGGCTTTCCTGACCGGGGGGATCTGCACTGATAATCAGTGCAATGGATATCAGTGCAGCCCCATCAGCGATGCCCATCGGTGCCCATCAGTGCCACCTATCAGTGCCCATTATTGCCACCTATGAATGCCCATAGATTACTGCACAAAGTGTCTTTTGGCACTGCTTTTGTGTGTATATTTTAGCAAGGATTCTATCAAGTGAGTGTGGTTTTAAAACCCAACAAATTCATACCTCTGCCCCAAAGATGTATGTTTAAAAGGTAAAGTATTCGGTAACCAGAGTTTGTAACTGAGTAAAACTTTGTTGCTGTGATACTTGCAGAGGGTACAGAGTCTTTATTGAACCTGCAAAGTGAAGAACAATTGAAGTACAGTATGTTTAAAACCAATCACTAAAATCACCTCTAAGCTTTAGGGGTCGGTTCACACTGCTGCAAATTCTATTGCGAATTTAAGCCGTTGCGATCGCTCATTTAAATAATATAGTTTTCCATTAGTGGCATTCACATCAATGCGTTGCAAATCTAACCAGCGTACAAAAAGGGTCCTGTGAGAGTTTTTTCCGTGTGTGATACAAATTCAATGTAATATTTGCAACGAACATTTGCAACGCAATCAGATCAAATTCGCACAAAATTCGCACTACAGCAGTGTGAACCGGCCCTAAAGTAAAAATGCAATTTCAAATGTAAATTTTAATATCTTTAAATCTTCAGACTTCTTTAAAATAATGCCTGGTTATCTTGCCATAAAGGTGGTTGTTTAGACACTTCCTGTTTTAAGACAACAATATTCTGTCTTTCAACAATTTTCCTGTGTTGTCAGTGTCACAGGCTTCTGATAGAGACTACATTTGTCTCTTCCGATACACATTATTCAGACACTTTCTACTATTGCCACCATTATAAAACCTACTCAGAGAAATTACATGCAGCTATTATTGGAGTGTCTACATTTAGACAAGAAGTGATTGTTATAATGCTACAAGAGGTCAGCAAAATTTAGATGCAACAATGCTTAAAAATAAAGCTGATGGTTTGTTTGTAATGTGCAGATTGTGTGTAAATTTGTGTGTAATGTGCAGAATATGGCGGAGATTTACTAAAACTGGTGCAGATATGCATAGTAACCACTAACCAATCAACTTCTAACTTTAGCTTGTTCCATTAAGCGTTAACAATAAAACCTAGAAGCTGATTGGTTACTGTGCACTGCTGCACTAGATTCTGCGTGCACTAGTTTTAATAAATCTCCCAATGATGTATCAAAGTACTGTAAATTTAATTCAGTTAATGTGTACAGTACAACTACTTGAATAAACCTTGAAAACAGGCAGAGATGAAAATATTATAATAATGTAGCATACAGTAGTAGGGGCATGGCTAAGGCATGGTACTGAGCAGACATGTTTGAACAGAGCTCAAATACAGGTCTCTAGTACACCACAATCCACAGTGCATTCCAAGCTACTGAATACACACGACCACTATGGGGAAGAAGCCAGATGCTAAACCATTGGCCTCGGGATCCATCAAATGATTCATGGCTGCAGATGCAGGGGAAATACCAGTTAATGGTGGTTGGGCCTTGTCTCCACATGGCCACCATTCTGCTTCCCCACATCTCTTCTCTATCAGGCCGAGTTCTACTACATCGTCCTACAGTTCAGACAGCATACAGGAGCCCAGAGAAACTTGGAGGTCTGATGTGGCTGTTCTTATGAGAGGCCTTCCAACTAAACAGGAACTTGCCAGCATGCTCTTTGGCCTGGGGGGGCACTTTTCAAAAGGAAGTGTAAGCCATGCAATCAAACCTGTCTCACCCGCTGGTAATAGTGGGATAATCAGAATTGTGGCTTGACCTCCACAAAGCATAGATTAAAGAATTAGAAGAATGTAATAGACAACTAATGATCTCACAGCGCAATGCCTTATACCATCTAGAGGACCAGGAAAATATATATAGAACTAGAGAATGCATTTCCTGGGGAAAATGCGTGGGAATGCTAAATAGCTGAATTGCTAAAACGGCCGCCATCAAAACTGCCCCATCAAACTGCCATCAAAACTGCCCCATCAGAATTGCCTCATCAAAATTGTCCCCATCAAAACTGCCCCATCATATTGCCACCATCAAAACTGCCCCATTAGAATTTCCCAATCAAAACTGCCCCATCATATTGCCACCATCAAAACTGCCCCATGATATTGCCACCATCAAAACTGCCCCATCATATTGCCATCAAAACTGCCCCATCAGAATTGCCCCATCAAAACTGCCCCATCAAAACTGCCCCCATCAAAACTGCCCCATCATATTGCCACCATCAAAACTGCCCCATCAGAATTGCCCCATCAAAACTGCCCCATCATATTGCCACCATCAAAACTGCCCCATCAGAATTGCCCCATCAAAACTGCCCCATCAGAATTGCCCCATCATATTGCCACCATCAAAACTGCCCCATCATATTCCTCTATTATAAATCAGTACATGGTGTGTCTGTCCCCTCTCCCAGGCTCTGTAATAAGAGCTGAGATGCTCCAGCCACCTCCCCCCCTGTGTATAACAGAATCTTGGGTAACCATGGCAACAAAAGTAACACAGTACACTCTGATTAATGGCTAAAATTTCCTGAAATGACCTCTAAACAAAAAGCTTTTTCACAAAAACTGTAAAAGATATCAAACTGAAAAGATATAGCCAGATAGCTGAATATTTTGTGAACATTTTAAAGTTTGTTTGGCGTCTGTAGGTGAAAGTATGAAGGAGCTGAAACTTTTGGCAGCGGAAGTAGATTTTAAGGATCTGAAGCATGCTCCCTTTGACTTCAATGTTAAAAAAAGTGATAAAAAGCTTAATATTTTAAAAAGTATAAATGGTAGAAAAAAAGTTGAAAAAGTCCCATCATCAGCTGAAAGAGACGAACATTTTAATAGGTGAATGGTTTTAATAGCTAAAAGTATGCAGAAGTTACGCAGAGCCAAATAACGTACGGAATAATAAAATTTAATATAAAATTGAATAACAATAGTGGGACTGCTAAAGCATTCCCACTAACTAGAAAATGCATTTCCTGGGGAAAATGCGTGGGAATGCTGAATAGCTGAATTGCTAAAACGGCCCCCATCAAAACTACCCCATCATATTGCCATCAAAACTGCCCCCATCATATTGCCATCAAAACTGCCCCATCATATTGCCACCATCAAAACTGCCCCATCATATTGCCACCATCAAAACTGCCCCATCAGAATTGCCCCATCAAAACTGCCCCATCAGAATTGCCCCATCAAAACTGCCCCATCATATTGCCACCATCAAAACTGCCCCATCATATTGCCACCATCAAAACTGCCCCATCAGACTTGCCCCATCAAAACTGCCTCATCATATTCCTCTATTATAAATCAGTACATGGTGTGTCTGTCCCCTCCCCTGGGCTCTGTAATCACAGCTGAGATGCTCCAGCCACCTCTCCCCCTGTGTATAACAGAAGCTTTGGTAACCATGGCAACAAAACCAACACAGTACACTCTGTTTATTGGCTAAAATTTCCTGAAATTACCACTAAACAAAAGGCTTTTTCACGAAAACTGTAAAAGATATCAAACTGAAAAGATATAGCCAGATAGCTGAATATTTTGTGAACATTTTAAAGTTTGTTTGGCGTCTGTAGGTGAAAGTATGAAGAAGCTGAAACTTTTGGGAGCGGAAGAAGATTTTAAGGATCTGAAGCATGCTCCCATTGACTTCAATGTTAAAAAAAAGTGATAAAAAGCTTAATATTTTAAAAAGTATAAATGTTAGAATAACAATAGTGGGACTGCTAAAGCAGTCCCACTAATAAATAAAATCGAATAACAATGGTGGGACTGCTAAAACAGTCCCACTAATAATAAATAAAAATGAATAACAATAGTGGGACTGCTAAAGCAGTCCCACTAATAAATAAAATCAAATAACAATAGTGGGACTGCTAAAGCAATCCCACTAATAAATCATATCCACATCAGAGGACTCTCAGAAGTTACTAAAGATGACAACATGCCAGATACTGTCTGAGTTATTTTTAATACAGTCCTGGGAAAGCCTCTAATGACATCTCTGCACTTTGATCTTATCCACCAAGCTCTTGTGACCATGCAACCTGTCAGCAGACTCCTCCAGAGACATAATTTTTTTTGTTTACATTGTTTTGAAGAGAAAGAGGAAATCATGAAAAAGGTGAGGAATGTTCCATCACTGGACTTTGATGGCACAACACTTACTTACCTGATCTTGCCAGGAAAACTTTAGAATGATGCTGGGCTCTCTGACCTTTGCTGGAAGTTCCTCATACAGTGGGCATGTCCTACCAGTGGGACTTCCTGGCATGCCCCTAAAGATAGATGCACAGCTGCACTTTGGTTCCCTGAAGATCTTGATGCTTTTTGTAATGATCTAAAAGTGGCTCTACCAACACTACCTTGTTGGCAAGAGCATATTCCCTATTTTACATTACTTTCCCCCAGCTCTGGTTCCCTGAAAATCTTGATGCTTTTTGTACTGATCTACACGTGGTTCTACCAACACTACCTGGTTGGCAAGAGCATACAGTATTCCCTCATTTACATTACTTTCCCCCAGCCAATGGCAAAAATCATCTAAGAAGAGGTGCTCTGACAATTCCTCTACAATGCAACAAAATCTTTTCAAAATCTACACTCAGTGATTACTGTTCATGACTCCTCTCCTAGGGATTTTCTGTTTTTTGGGGTTTTATTTTTTAGTCTACTGGTAATTTTATGCAGGACTATAGCTGAAGGTTTTTCCTACTCCGTATTATTCCCATGTATCTGCAAACCCTTAACAGTCATTATCTTAGAGGATTGCGGTTCAGTTTATACACGTTTATCTGTTTATCTTTAGGACCTTTGGTTTCTAACTATGTTCATTATGTTACTTATAGTTACCCTCTTGGGCCTGTTTTGGCAACCCTCCCCGATCTGCTAGGGGACTACTGATGCTATAACCGAGGGACCTACAATTGTCTGTCATATGCTGCCTTCCAGATTATAGCTCTGTCCCCCCCCACCCTGGAAGTTACACTGCAGATTTTATGAATGCTGTACACAGGCTAATGGAAACAAATTTTCTTTTTAGCATTTTCTTACCTCTACCACCTCAGTTTATTTTTTCACTCTTTTTTTATCTTATTGGGGAATCCTTTTGTGATTTTATGGCGATTCTTAACTTAATTATCCATAATGTCCTACTGTCCATGGCCTGAATATTACAGGTAGGAGTTCACGGGTTACACTGTCATTTTACTTTCCTACAGGAAACACACCTCACCCACACCTCTAATACTAGAATACAGTCTCCAGGTATCCCCACTGGTATTATAGCTTGTTAGATACCAATAAAGCAAAAGGAGTCACTAGACTTCTACAAGAGTACACCCTTATGTTTATCTGATATGGAAGCTGATATTCCATATCTCGAAAGGATATATTGAGAATTACCCTATGTGCACTTGCTAATATCTACAGTTCCAACCAGGTACGATTTCTTTCTCCAACTCTGGCTAAACTTGCAAAATTTGCTGCTGGTCTTGTGGTAGTTTCCGGTTGATCTTAAAGTGGTTGTAAACCCTTACAGACCACTTTAACCTACAAGTAAGCCTAGATTAAGGCTTACCTGTAGGTGTTTGAAATATCTCTCAGACCTACACGGTCTAGGAGATATTTGCAAATCGCCGTACGGCGATTTCTTCTGCGCATGCACTGGAGTTAGAAAGGGCACGCTGGGCCATTTCTAGCTCGGGTCATACCGTGACTGGAAGCTCCCGCGCGCATGCACAGGAGCCAGTCACAGAGAGGGAGCACAAACTCTGGCCAGTCACAGAGCCAGAGTTTGTGCTCCCCAGAAGGAAGAGGGCTGAAGAATGGACGCTCGCTGCTAGCGAGGAAGATAGGGACATCGCGGGCTTCTAATGCAGGTAAGTGTCACATAATGAGATGCATAGTAGCCCATTATGCTTTATCTTTGCAGGGAAATAAAGAGGAAGTAAAACCCATCAGGGTTTACTTCCTCTTTAATGTTGTGGAGGACCCTATTAATGACATCTCTCTCAGCCTTTACCCATATACACTATAGGTCTCAAGCACATACAGTGTAATCCTTGTGGATCTTTCTCCTGGTATTACACCCTTTTTATGTTCAAGGTCCCTTTAAGGGACTGGACCTCTCGGCCTCCAATCACAGATGATGCTCAGGCATAGAAAACATAAGCCACTGATAGAGTGATGCAATAAAAATGGTCAGCCTGTTCAGTAATAAAAATAATGCACTCACAAGACAAACTATTATAAAGGCAGTGAAACCGCATTGTGTATGTGTATTTAGCACCAAGCCCTGGTTCACACTGAGCTGCGGGAATGAAGCCGTGCGAGTTCAGCTGAACTTGCACAATTTCACTCCCGCATGTCAGTCCCGATTTTGGTGGCAATTTCACAGACATCTCTGCGGGTTTCTGCACAGATGTCAATGGAAATCGCACCCCAAACAGTAGTACAGAAACTACTTTTTGAAATCGGTGTGGCACTGCAAATGCAGTTTTGCACCGATTAGGACAGTGCCATTGCCGGCAATTGCCGCCAATGTCAAATCACATGTCAAAACACACCAATGTGAACCAGGGCTAATATTATTTAATATGTATCATTAATGTACAATATAACTGTAAACTTACATCACTGTACATTTACAATATTAATTTTAGGTGGATCATATGTATGGTGATTTATGTATGTAAATGTTTTACAAAAAATACACAACCACAATTTTATTTGAGTCAATTCTAATTTATTGGTAATATGTTACAGGAGAAGCGCCTCACTATATTTCTAATATACCTGTATTATTACACGTGTGTGGGAACACATTGAAGTACTAGCGGCAGCTCTACACATAGATATAAAATTGATACGATTCATATATAACAAAGGTGTGGCAGTGCAGGAGTTATGCCACGTACACACGACCGGACTTTCTGGCAGACTAGGTCTGACGGTCCTCCCGACGGACTTCTGACGGACTATCTGAACGAATGGACTCGCCTTCACACAACCGGACTTTCCAGCAGACTAGGTCCGCCGGTCATCCCAACGGACTTTCAACGGAGTTACGGCGGACTTCCGAATGAACGGACTTGCCCACACACGGACTAAAGTCCATTCATTTTGAACGTGATGAGGTACGACGGGACTAGAAAAGGAAGTCAATTTCGCCTCCTTTATTAGCGAGATTGACACCTTGTGAGCCCAATCATGGAGCATACCAGGCCCTCAGGTCTGGTATGGATTTTAAGAGGAACCCCCTACGCCGAAAAAAATGGCATGGGGGTCCTCCCAAAATCCATACCAGACCCTTATCTGAGCATGCAGCCCGGCTGGTCAGGAAAAGGGGTGGGGACGAGCGAGCGCCTCCCTCCTGAACCGTACCAGGCTGCATGCCCTCAACATGGGGGGTGGGTGCTTTGGGGAGGGGGGTGCCCTGCGGCCCCCCCACCCCAAAGCACCTTGTGCCCATGTTGATGGGGACAAGGACCTCTTCCTGACAACCCTGGCCTTTGGTTGTCGGGGTCTGCAGATGGGGGCTTATCAGAATCCGGAAGCCTCCTTTAATAAGGGGGCCACCAGATCCCGGCCCACCGCCCTATGTGAATGAGTATGGGGTACATTGTACCCCTACCAATTCACCTGGGGGAAAAGTGTCAATAAAAAACACACTACACAGGTTTTTATAGTAGTTTATTAGGCAGCTCCGGGGGTCTTCTTCTGACTTCGGGGGTCTCTTTTGACTTCTCCGCTCTCTCCGGCCTCTTCTCCCAATGTCCGGTTCTTCTCCTGCTCTTTGGCCTCTTCTCCTGGTGTCCAGTTCTTCTCCCGCTCTTCGGCCTCTTCTCCCGGTGTCCGGTTCTTCTTCGTTTTTTTCAGCGTAGGGGGTTCCCCTTAAAATCCATACCAGACGACATTGTCGCCTCTTTCTCGCGCTCGCTGCAATAGGAAAATGTGTTTTTCTTATTGCAGCAAGCACGAGATTTTGCCCTGTCGCCGAGAACCAGCGCGATAGGATCGCGCTGGAAACATTCTCGCGGGCAGGTGCTGTAGCTGCCCTTGTGTCATATTTGGTCCATTGGACCAGCATACAGACAAACGTGCTTCCCGATAGGAACTGGGTCCAGCGGAGTTCCAGCAGAAAGATTTGAAGCATGTTTCAAATCTAAAGTCCGGCGGATTTTCGACCGAAAAGGTCCGTCGGAAGTTCGATGAAGCCCACACACGGTCGGATTGTCCGCTGGATTCGGTCCGTCGGAGGAAAATTCTGCTTGTGTGTACGCTGCATTATTCTACATTTATCTTCTCAAGGAACATTTTGTTTCTTACAAAAACCTTAACCACCTCAGGAAATATCTACACAATTCTCAGTTAATCTATACCTGAAGAATTCTTCACCCCAAAGTTCATGATTACTCCTTTTATTCAGCCATAGATAATTTATATTCCAGGATTGATGTAATGTTGATTATGACCACTTGGAATATCTTAAAAAAGGCAATATTGAGGGGTGTGCATTTTTTTTGTCAATAAGGGTTTATTGAAAACAAATATGGTACAGATCAACATGTACAATGTCATAACCCATAATACATCTTAAGTTATACAATATATTGGAGTATATATGTAATTGAATAAACGTACTGAAAAAACTATAGTGTTATATGTCTTATGTTTCAAGCGGTCATAAGTTATCACTTCAAATATTGTCTTGCAGCAGCTAAACTATGAACAACAACAAAATATTAGATCAAAGATTTCACCTCCCAATGACAAATGTTTTTTAAAAATTTGTTTTTTTTTGTGGAACAAGGATTGGAAAGCATCAGTGGAAAGGAGAAATGTTTTTCCCATATTAACTCTTACAGGAGAGAATTTCCCTTCCTAGGGGTAGATTTCATCTCACTTCCTGTTGTCTCCTTCCGTTTGCAAGTAGGAGTCGTTTGTAAGTTACATGTTTGAAAGTAGGGGCCTGCCCTATATACTCAGAAGAAATTTGGGCCTTAGGTGTTGTTGTGGCCACAACACTGTAAGCCCTCACAGGGCCCTGCTGTGAAATATTAGATCAAGAATTGTAATTACATGCCCTTGTTAAACAGGGGCAGAAAAACTGGGCCTTTGGTGGTGGTGGTGCTGGTGCCACAACACTGTAAGTCCTCACTCGCTCTTGGTGGGTGCGGAAATGGGCCCTGCTGTGAAATATTAGATCAAGAATTGTAATTACATGCCCCTGTTGAACAGGGGCTGAAAAATTAGGCCTTAGGCACTGGTGCTGGTGCCACAACACTGCAAAACCTCACAGACACTCTAGTTGGAACGCAGGAACGAGCCCTGCTGCAAAGTATTACATCAAAAATTGTAATTACATGCCCCTGTTAAACAAGGGCTGAAAAATTGGGCCTTAGGCACTGGTGCTGGTGCCACAACACTGCAACCCCTCACAGATACTCTAGTTGGAACGCAGGAACGAGCCCTGCTGCAAAGTATTGCATCAAAAATTGTAAATACACGCCCCTGTTAAACAGGGGCAGAAAAATTGGGCCTTAGGCACTGGTGCTGGTGCCACAACACTGCAACCCCTCACAGATACTCTAGTTGGAATGCTGAAATGAGCCCTGCTGCAAAGTATTGCATCAAAAATTGTAATTACACGCCCCTGCTAAACAAGGGCTGAAAAATTGGGCGTTAGGCACTGGTGCTGGTGCCACAACACTGCAACCCCTCACAGACACTCTAGTTAGAACGCAGGAACGAGCCCTGCTGCAAAGTATTGCATCAAAAATTGTAATTACATGCCCCTTTTAAACAGGGGCAGAAGAATTGGGCCTTAGGCACTGGTGCTGATGCCACAACACTGCAACCCCTCACAGACACTCTAGTTGGAACGCAGGAATGAGCCCTGCTGCAAAGTATTGCATCAAAAATTGTAATTACACGCCCCTTTTAAACAGGGGCAGAAAAATTGGGCCTTAGGCACTGGTGCTGGTGCCACAACACTGCAACCCCTCACAAATACTCTAGTTGGAATGCTGAAATGAGCCCTGCTGCAAAGTATTGCATCAAAAATTGTAATTACACACCCCTGTTAAACAGGGGCTGAAAAATTGTGCCTTAGGCACTGGTGGTGGCGCCCAGAACCAAAAATGTTCTTACAAGCTATCAGCATGATCATTGAGGAGGAAGAGGATAATTACTCGGGGATAGTCACTCAGCATCAGCATAGGCAGTCTTTGAAGGGATCTGAGATTTCAAAAAAATTATTCGGTTAAATCAGCATTAGGTGCTTGGTAGCTGGTGGTGATCCAAGACTGATTCATTTTTATGAAGGTCAGTCGATTGACCGAGTCGGTGGACAGACGCACCCTGTGATCAGTTACCACGCCTCCAGCAGCACTGAATGTGCGTTCCGAAAGAACGCTGGATGCAGGACAGGCCAATAGCTCAATTGCATACTGTGCAAGCTCTGGCCAGTGATCCATCCTCAAGACCCAGTAACCCAGAGGATTTTCGGTGGGAAAGGTGTCCAAGTCTAATCTTGCCCCTTGGCATTCCTGCACCATGTAAAACAGACGCTGGCGATGGTTGCTGGAACCAATCATACCTTGGGGCTGCGGACCAAAAAATTGTCTGAATGCATCGGTCAGACGGCCACCTTCTCCACCGCTCCTTCTTTGACTGATCGAAGCCTCAGCAACACGTTGTCCAGAAACAGGAGTTTGTAACCTCCCAGTCTCTGGGAACGCGTTGCACAGACCTTTCTGCAAGGCCTCCCGAAGATGTTTCATCCTCTGCCCCCTCTGCGATGGCAAGATAAGGTCTCCAACCTTACCCTTGTAAAGTGAATCAAGGAGGGTTGCCAGCCAGTATTGGTCCTCCTCCTTGATACCAGGAATACGAGGATCCTTACGCAGGCTTTGCAGGATCAGGGAGGCCATGCAGCGTAGGTTTGCTGAGGCATTCGGTCCGGAGTCCTCTGGGTCACTAAGGACGACATGGTCCGCAGCCACCTCCTCCCAGCCACGTACAAGTGCATGGGTTTCTTGGGACTGATCCCTTAAAGACTGCTGATGATGCTGAGTGCCAGGCTCCACCTCCATACTGACAAAATCTTCCTCCTCCTCCTCCTCCTGCTCCTCCTCGTCCTCTTCCTGTGTGATCGGCGGGCACGCAGGAACACTGTCTGGATAAAGGGGGCCTTGACAGCTAAGTCCTCCTCTTCCTGCCTCTGTTCTGCCTCAAGTGCCCTGTCCCTTATTCCACGCAGCATGTGCTCCAACAGGTGGACAAGGGGGACAGTGTCACTGATGCATGCACTGTCACTGCTCACCATCCTCGTGGCCTCCTCAAATGGGGACAGGACAGTGCATGCGTCCCTAATCATGGCTCACTGGCGTGGGGAAAAAAAAACAAGCTCCCCTGACCTTGTCCTGGTGCCATAGTCGTACAGGTACTCATTGATGGCCCTCTGCTGCGTGTGCAGGCGGTTCTTGGGCAGGTTAAACTCCTTTTGGAGGTCCGTCAGCCGAGCACTGGCATTATATGACCGGCGGAAATGCACACAGACTTTCCTGGCCTGCCTCAGGACATCCTGTAAGCCCGGGTACCTGCCCAAGAACCGCTGCACCACCAAGTTAAGGACGTGAGCCAAACAGGGCACTTGGGTCATTTATCCCTGTCGGAGGGCAGAGAGGAGGTTGGTGCCATTGTCGCAAACCACCATTCCTGCCTTAAGTTGGCGTGGCGTCAACCACCTCTGAACCTGCCCCTGCAGAGCTGACAGAACCTCTGCCCCAGTGTGGCTCCTGTCCCCCAAGCACACCAGCTCAAGCACCGCATGGCATCTTTTGGCCTGCATACTTGCGTAGCCCCTTGAACGGCTACAGAGCACCGCTGGTTCCGAGGACAAAGCACAGGAAGAGGCCATGGAGGAAGAAGAGGAGGGGGTGGAGGAGAGAGGTGTGTCACAATCATTAGCATTTTGGAGGCGTGGTGGTGGAACAACCTCCAACACTACTGCACCTTGTCCTGCATCATTCCCAGCTGCCAGCAGAGTCACCCAATGCGCCGTGAAACTTAAGTAACGTCCCTGTCCATGCCTGCTGGACCATGAGTCAGTGGTAATATGCACCTTACCGCTGACCGCCCTGTCCAGCGAGGCATGGACATTGCCTTCCACATGCCGGTAGAGAGCAGGAATCGCCTTCCGTGAGGAAAAGTGGCTTTTAGGTACCTGCCACTGAGGAACCGCACATTCCACAAACTCACGGAAGGGGGCAGAGTCTACCAACTGAAAAGGCAGCAGTTGAAGTGCTAGCAATTTTGCCAAGCTAGCATTCAACCGCTGGGCATGTGGATGGCTGGGAGCAAACTTCTTTCGGCGGTGCAGCAGCTGGGGTAGGGAAATTTGCCTGGTACAATCTGACGTCGGTGTACCAAAAGCAGATTGCCCACAAGTACTTGGCTGTGACACACCTAATTCTACACCTTCATTCCTCTCAGTGCAGGTCTCAGAGAGGACTGAAGGTATAGTGGGGTTGGAGACCTCAGCTGATGAGGAGCAAGGAGAGGTCCTCTTTGTTCTTTGGTGTGGGCCTTTTACATACGCTTGCCAAAGAACTGCATGGCAGGTCAACACATGTCTGGTCAAGCATGTGGTACCCAAGCGGGAGATGTTTTGACCACGCAAGATACGCTTGAGACATATGTTGCAAATAGCAGCAGTGCGATCTGATGCACTCGTCTCAAAAAAGGCCCACACCAAAGAACTTTTTGAATAACGTGCAGAGACTGCAGCGCCCTGCACATGTGGAGCTTTGGGGTGTGATGCAGTCAATGTGCTGCCCTTAGGCTGGCCCCTGGAGGGCATCCTGCCTCATTGGTGATGTGCCTCCTTCTCCTCCCTCCTATCAGGCACCCACGTTGAGTCAGTGACCTCATCATCCCCTCCCTCCTCATCACTGGAGCAAACCTGGCAGTATGCTGCAGCAGGGGGAGCATGACTGCCAGATTGCTGTCCTTCTTGGGCACCCCCTCTGTCCCTGCTCATGTTACTGCCTTCATCAAGCTCAGTATCATCATCAGAGCCTTCCAAACGCTGGGCATCTTCCTGGAGCATGTACCCAAAACTGTGGTCAAACAGTTCAAGGGACTCCTCAGGAGGACATGGTGGGGCTAGGGAAGGAGTCACTGATGACATTGAGCCGAGGGAAGAGGCCGCTGCTTTGCCAGACAAAGTACCCTGGGCATGGATGAGAGAGGATGAGGAGGATGAGGATGGCTTGGTCATCCACTCGACCAAGTCTTCCGCATGTTGCGGCTCAACACAGCCAGCTGCCAAAAAAAGCCCAAAAGTGTCACACGGCCACGTGCTGATGAGGATGCACCGTCTCCACGACCAGCACAAGACACGGAGCCTCCTTGCCCTCTCTTATTGGCTTGTGACTGTCTGCCTCTAATTCTTGGCCTTCCAGACATACTAATGGCCTGTAGCTGCACTAAGCTGGGATATATATATATATATATATATATATATATATATATATATATATGTACTGATACTGCAGCTAGCAAAATCAACTGCCTGCCTGTAGTATGAGAACACCACCAACTTTCTACAGGTAGCTTTAGCTGAACACTGTGAGACGGACGCACCCCACTAACTTGTAGGTTTAGCTGAACACTGTGAGCAGTACGCACTGCACTAACTGTAAATAGTCTAGCTGCCTGACTGTGGTACTAATAGGATCAAAAGAACACCAGCAATTTTCTTCAGGTAGCTGTAAATACTGTAACAAGACAAGCCTGCCTGTCAGTAAGAAGATAACAGGAATGGATCTAGCTGAACACTGTGAGCAGGACCCACCCCACTAACTTGTAGGTTTAGCTGAACACTGTGAGGAGGACGCACCCCACTAACTTGTAGGTTTAGCTGAACACTGTGAGCAGGACGCACCCCACTAACTTGTAGGTTTAGCTCAACACTGTGAGGTGGACGCACCCCACTAACTTGTAGGTTTAGCTGAACACTGTGAGCAGGACGCACCCCACTAACTTGTAGTTTTAGCTGAACACTGTGAGCAGGACGCACCCCACTAACTTGTAGGTTTAGCTGAACACTGTGTGCAGGACGCACTGCACTAACTGTAAATAGTCTAGCTGCCTGACTGTGGTACTAATAGGATCAAAGGAACACCAGTAATTTTCTTCAGGTAGCTGTATATACTGTAACAAGACAAGCCTGCCTGTCAGTAAGAAGATAACAGGAACAGATCTAGCTGGACACTGTGAGCAGGACGCACCCCACTAACTTGTAGGTTTAGCTGAACACTGTGAGGTGGACGCACCACACTAACTTGTAGGTTTAGCTGAACACTGTGAGCAGGACGCACCCCACTAACTTGTAGGTTTAGCTGAACACTGTGAGCTGTACGCACTGCACTAACTGTAAATAGTCTAGCTGCCTGACTGTGGTACTAATAGGATCAAAAGAACACCAGCAATTTTCTTCAGGTAGCTGTAAATACTGTAACAAGACAAGCCTGCCTGTCAGTAAGAAGATAACAGGAACGGATCTAGCTGAACACTGTGAGCAGGACGCACCCCACTAACTTGTAGGTTTAGCTGAACACTGTGAGGTGGACGCACCCCACTAACTTGTAGGTTTAGCTGAACACTGTGAGCAGGACGCACCCCACTAACTTGTAGGTTTAGCTGAACACTGTGAGGTGGACGCACCCCACTAACTTGTAGGTTTAGCTGAAATCTGTGAGCAGGACGCACCCCACTAACTTGTAGGTTTAGCTGAACACTGTGAGCAGGACGCATCCCACTAACTTGTAGGTTTAGCTGAACACTGTGTGCAGGACGCACTGCACTAACTGTAAATAGTCTAGCTGCCTGACTGTGGTACTAATAGGATCAAAGGAACACCAGTAATTTTCTTCAGGTAGATGTATATACTGTAACAAGACAAGCCTGCCTGTCAGTAAGAAGATAACAAGAACAGATCTAGCTGAACACTGTGAGCAGGACGCACCCCACTAACTTGTAGGTTTAGCTGAACACTGTGAGGTGGACGCACCACACTAACTTGTAGGTTTAGCTGAACACTGTGCGCAGGACACACCCCACTAACTTGTAGGTTTAGCTGAACACTGTGAGCAGGACGCACCCCACTAACTTGTAGGTTTAGCTGAACACTGTGAGCAGGACACACCTCACTAACTTGTAGGTTTAGCTGAACACTGTGAGCAGTACGCACTGCACTAACTGTAAATAGTCTAGCTGCCTGACTGTGGTACTAATAGGATCAAAAGAACACCAGTAATTTTCTTCAGGTAGCTGTATATACTGTAACAAGACAAACCTGTCTGTCAGTAAGAAGATAACAGGAACGGATCTAGCTGAACACTGTGAGCAGGACGCACCCCACTAACTTGTAGGTTTAGCTGAACACTGTGAGCAGGATGCACCCCACTAACTTGTAGGTTTAGCTGAACACTGTGAGCAGTACGCACTGCACTAACTGTAAATAGTCTAGCTGCCTGACTGTGGTACTAATAGGATCAAAAGAACACCAGCAATTTTCTTCAGGTAGCTGTAAATACTGTAACAAGACAAGCCTGCCTGTCAGTAAGAAGATAACAGGAACGGATCTAGCTGAACACTGTGAGCAGGACGCACCCCACTAACTTGTAGGTTTAGCTGAACACTGTGAGGTGGACGCACCCCACTAACTTGTAGGTTTAGCGAAACACTGTGAGCAGGACGCACCCCACTAACTTGTAGGTTTAGCTCAACACTGTGAGGTGGACGCACCCCACTAACTTGTAGGTTTAGCTGAACACTGTGAGCAGGACGCACCCCACTAACTTGTAGGTTTAGCTATACACTGTGAGCAGGATGCACCCCACTAACTTGTAGGTTTAGCTGAACACTGTGTGCAGGACGCACTGCACTAACTGTAAATAGTCTAGCTGCCTGACTGTGGTACTAATAGGATCAAAGGAACACCAGTAATTTTCTTCAGGTAGCTGTATATACTGTAACAAGACAAGCCTGCCTGTCAGTAAGAAGATAACAGGAACAGATCTAGCTGAACACTGTGAGCAGGACGCACCCCACTAACTTGTAGGTTTAGCTGAACACTGTGAGCAAGATGCACCCCACTAACTTGTAGGTTTAGCTGAACACTGTGAGCAGTACGCACTGCACTAACTGTAAATAGTCTAGCTGCCTGACTGTGGTACTAATAGGATCAAAAGAACACCAGCAATTTTCTTCAGGTAGCTGTAAATACTATAACAAGACAAGCCTTCCTGTCAGTAAGAAGATAACAGGAATGGATCTAGCTGAACACTGTGAGCAGGACGCACCCCACTAACTTGTAGGTTTAGCTGAACACTGTGAGGTGGACGCACCCCACTAACTTGTAGGTTTAGCGAAACGCTGTGAGCAGGATGCACCCCACTAACTTGTAGGTTTAGCTCAACACTGTGAGGTGGACGCACCCCACTAACTTGTAGGTTTAGCTGAACACTGTGAGCAGGACGCACCCCACTAACTTGTAGGTTTAGCTGAACACTGTGAGCAGGATGCACCCCACTAACTTGTAGGTTTAGCTGAACACTGTGTGCAGGACGCACTGCACTAACTGTAAATAGTCTAGCTGCCTAACTGTGATACTAATAGGATCAAAGGAACACCAGTAATTTTCTTCAGGTAGCTGTATATACTGTAACAAGACAAGCCTGCCTGTCAGTAAGAAGATAACAGGAACAGATCTAGCTGAACACTGTGAGCAGGACGCACCCCACTAACTTGTAGGTTTAGCTGAACACTGTGAGGTGGACGCACCACACTAACTTGTAGGTTTAGCTGAACACTGTGAGCAGGACGCACCCCACTAACTTGTAGGTTTAGCTGAACACTGTGAGCAGGACGCACCCCACTAACTTGTAGGTTTAGCTGAACACTGTGAGCAGAACGCACCCCACTAACTTGTAGGTTTAGCTGAACACTGTGAGCAGGACGCACTGCACTAACTGTAAATAGTCTAGCTGCCTGACTGTGGTACTAATAGGATCAAAAGAACACCAGTAATTTTCTTCAGGTAGCTGTATATACTGTAACAAGACAAGCCTGCCTGTCAGTAAGAAGATAACAGGAATGGATCTAGCTGAACACTGTGAGCAGGACGCACCCCACTAACTTGTAGGTTTAGCTGAACACTATAAGGTGGACGCACCACACTAACTTGTAGGTTTAGCTGAACACTGTGAGCAGGACGCACCCCACTAACTTGTAGGTTTAGCTGAACACTGTGAGCAGGACGCACCCCACTAACTTGTAGGTTTAGCCGAACACTGTGAGCAGGACGCACCCCACTAACTTGTAGGTTTAGCTGAACACTGTGAGGTGGACGCACCACACTAACTTTTAGGTTTAGCTGAACACTGTGAGCAGAACGCACCCCACTAACTTGTAGGTTTAGCTGAACACTGTGAGCAGGACGCACTGCATTAACTGTAAATAGTCTAGCTGCCTGACTGTGGTACTAATAGGTTCAAAAGAACACCAGTAATTTTCTTCAGGTAGCTGTATATACTGTAACAAGACAAGCCTGCCTGTCAGTAAGAAGATAACAGGAACAGATCTAGCTGAACACTGTGAGCAGGACGCACCCCACTAACTTGTAGGTTTAGCTGAACACTGTGAGCAAGATGCACCCCACTAACTTGTAGGTTTAGCTGAACACTGTGAGCAGTACGCACTGCACTAACTGTAAATAGTCTAGCTGCCTGACTGTGGTACTAATAGGATCAAAAGAACACCAGCAATTTTCTTCAGGTAGCTGTAAATACTATAACAAGACAAGCCTTCCTGTCAGTAAGAAGATAACAGGAATGGATCTAGCTGAACACTGTGAGCAGGACGCACCCCACTAACTTGTAGGTTTAGCTGAACACTGTGAGGTGGACGCACCCCACTAACTTGTAGGTTTAGCGAAACACTGTGAGCAGGATGCACCCCACTAACTTGTAGGTTTAGCTCAACACTGTGAGGTGGACGCACCCCACTAACTTGTAGGTTTAGCTGAACACTGTGAGCAGGACGCACCCCACTAACTTGTAGGTTTAGCTGAACACTGTGTGCAGGACGCACTGCACTAACTGTAAATAGTCTAGCTGCCTATTTGTGGTACTAATAGGATCAAAGGAACACCAGTAATTTTCTTCAGGTAGCTGTATATACTGTAACAAGACAAGCCTGCCTGTCAGTAAGAAGATAACAGGAACAGATCTAGCTGAACACTGTGAGCAGGACGCACCCCACTAACTTGTAGGTTTAGCTGAACACTGTGAGGTGGACGCACCACACTAACTTGTAGGTTTAGCTGAAAACTGTGAGCAGGACGCACCCCACTAACTTGTAGGTTTAGCTGAACACCGTGAGCAGGACGCACCCCACTAACTTGTAGGTTTAGCTGAACACTGTGAGCAGGACGCACCCCACTAACTTGTAGGTTTAGCTGAACACTGTGAGCAGGACGCACTGCACTAACTGTAAATAGTCTAGCTGCCTGACTGTGGTACTAATAGGATCAAAAGAACACCAGTAATTTTCTTCAGGTAGCTGTATATACTGTAACAAGACAAGCCTGTCTGTCAGTAAGAAGATAACAGGAACGGATCTAGCTGAACACTGTGAGCAGGACGCACCCCACTAACTTGTAGGTTTAGCTGAACACTGTGAGCAGGATGCACCCCACTAACTTGTAGGTTTAGCTGAACACTGTGAGCAGTACGCACTGCACTAACTGTAAATAGTCTAGCTGCCTGACTGTGGTACTAATAGGATCAAAAGAACACCAGCAATTTTCTTCAGGTAGCTGTAAATACTGTAACAAGACAAGCCTGCCTGTCAGTAAGAAGATAACAGGAATGGATCTAGCTGAACACTGTGAGCAGGACGCACCCCACTAACTTGTAGGTTTAGCTGAACACTGTGAGGTGGACGCACCCCACTAACTTGTAGGTTTAGCGAAACACTGTGAGCAGGATGCACCCCACTAACTTGTAGGTTTAGCTCAACACTGTGAGGTGGACGCACCCCACTAACTTGTAGGTTTAGCTGAACACTGTGAGCAGGACGCACCCCACTAACTTGTAGGTTTAGCTGAACACTGTGAGCAGGATGCACCCCACTAACTTGTAGGTTTAGCTGAACACTGTGTGCAGGACGCACTGCACTAACTGTAAATAGTCTAGCTGCCTAACTGTGGTACTAATAGGATCAAAGGAACACCAGTAATTTTCTTCAGGTAGCTGTATATACTGTAACAAGACAAGCCTGCCTGTCAGTAAGAATATAACAAGAACAGATCTAGCTGAACACTGTGAGCAGGACGCACCCCACTAACTTGTAGGTTTAGCTGAACACTGTGAGGTGGACGCACCACACTAACTTGTAGGTTTAGCTGAACACTGTGAGCAGGACGCACCCCACTAACTTGTAGGTTTAGCTGAACACTGTGAGCAGGACGCACCCCACTAACTTGTAGGTTTAGCTGAACACTGTGAGCAGGACGCACCCCACTAACTTGTAGGTTTAGCTGAACACTGTGAGCAGGACGCACTGCACTAACTGTAAATAGTCTAGCTGCCTGACTGTGGTACTAATAGGATCAAAAGAACACCAGTAATTTTCTTCAGGTAGCTGTATATACTGTAACAAGACAAGCCTGCCTGTCAGTAAGAAGATAACAGGAATGGATCTAGCTGAACACTGTGAGCAGGACGCACCCAACTAACTTGTAGGTTTAGCTGAACACTATGAGGTGGACGCACCACACTAACTTGTAGGTTTAGCTGAACACTGTGAGCAGGACGCACCCCACTAACTTGTAGGTTTAGCTGAACACTGTGAGCAGGACGCACCCCACTAACTTGTAGGTTTAGCCGAACACTGTGAGCAGGACGCACCCCACTAACTTGTAGGTTTAGCTGAACACTGTGAGGTGGACGCACCACACTAACTTTTAGGTTTAGCTGAACACTGTGAGCAGGACGCACCCCACTAACTTGTAGGTTTAGCTGAACACTGTGAGCAGGACGCACTGCATTAACTGTAAATAGTCTAGCTGCCTGACTGTGGTACTAATAGGATCAAAAGAACACCAGTAATTTTCTTCAGGTAGCTGTATATACTGTAACAAGACAAGCCTGCCTGTCAGTAAGAAGATAACAGGAACGGATCTAGCTGAACACTGTGAGCAGGACGCACTGCACTAACTGTAAATAGTCTAGCTGCCTGACTGTGGTACTAATAAGATCAAAAGAACACCAGCAATTTTCTTCAGGTAGCTGTAAATACTGTAACAAGACAAGCCTGCCTGTCAGTAAGAAGATAACAGGAATGGATCTAGCTGAACACTGTGAGCAGGACGCACCCCACTAACTTGTAGGTTTAGCTGAACACTGTGAGGAGGACGCACCCCACTAACTTGTAGGTTTAGCTGAACACTGTGAGCAGGACGCACCCCACTAACTTGTAGGTTTAGCTCAACACTGTGAGGTGGACGCACCCCACTAACTTGTAGGTTTAGCTGAACACTGTGAGCAGGACACACCCCACTAACTTGTAGTTTTAGCTGAACACTGTGAGCAGGACGCACCCCACTAACTTGTAGGTTTAGCTGAACACTGTGTGCAGGACGCACTGCACTAACTGTAAATAGTCTAGCTGCCTGACTGTGGTACTAATAGGATCAAAAGAACACCAGTAATTTTCTTCAGGTAGCTGTAAATACTGTAACAAGACAAGCCTGCCTGTCAGTAGGAAGATAACAGGAACGGATCTAGCTAAACTGAATACAGTGTATATATATATATATATATGCAACACCTGGGATGCATATATATACACAATACACTGTAAGTGCAGCTAACTGACTGACTGTTCTGCCTAATCTATCTAACTCAAATCAAATGTCACTGTCTGTCTGTCTCTCTCTCTCAATGAACGCCGGAACACACACTACACAGGGCCGCCGTGCAGGCGGCCTTATATAGTGTGGGGTGTGTACTAAATCCCCTGAGCCATAATTGGCCAAAGCCTCCTTGGCTTTGGCCAATTATGGCTCTCTGTTCAGACGGCGATGTGATTAGCCAAGCATGCGGGTCATAGTGCATGCTTGGCCAATCATCAGCCAGCAATGCACTGCGATGCCGCAGTGAATTATGGGCTGTGACGCGCCACACGAATTTGGCGCGAACGGCCCATATTGTTCGCAATTCGGCGAACGGGCGAACAGACGATGTTCGAGTCGAGCATGGGTTCGACTCGAACACGAAGCTCATCCCTACTCTCGCCAAATGAATTGCATGGTAATATTGTCTGAAATTTGGAAGCCCCATACCACCTTTAGCCTTGGAGTTTGTCATAAGGTTGAAACTGATGCATGTTTTTTGTGTACTAAGACAAAGCGGGTTTGAATGTTTTTTAGTTGCCTGAAGAATATAGAAGGGATGACTATTGGTAGTGCATGGTATATAATAAATGTGGTAGTATTGTCATTTTGATGGTTGAGGCGCTACCAAACCACATATTTTTTTTTAGCCGTCCACATTTTAAGATTCTCTTCTATAGCTGCTAGCTATAGGTCCCCGTTTGAATGGGCACGTTTGTCTTATTTCGGCTAGATCTTTGGTCGGAAGAGATATGTTTAATGGCTCTGATTTATTATCATTTATCTTCATATTGGATATGTATCCAAAAATTTAGAAGGTGACTAATAAGTTGGGTATAGATATGCAAGGTTGTGAGATGAAGAAGAGAAGGTCATCTGCATGAGCAGTGGACTTTTATTCCCTACCTCTGACATTCAGGCCTCTAACAGATAAGTTGAGGTTAATGGTGCTATGAATGGCTCTAGGGTGATACTGAATAACAATGGGGACAGTGAACATCCCTGTCGGATACCATTGTATATTGATACAGAATCAGATAGTGAGCCATTAATTGTCATTTTTGCCAAAGGTCTATGATAGAGGGAGGAAATCCAAGTCAACATATGATTACCCATCCCTACATGCTCACAGGTTGTGAACATGTAATACCATGCCACTCTTTTGAAGGCCTTCTCCGTAGGGTCCGTCCATAGACAGAAGAAGGCCTTCCACTTTATGTCGATTTCATGAAGCAAACTCACCGCCCTAATCACATTGTCCCTTGCCTCTTACCTGGCATAAATCCCACTGGTTCTGGACTAATAATCTTATAAAGAATTGGTCTAGGGCAATTTGCCAACATTTTTGCTAATAGCTTCAGATCAATATTAAAAAGTGAGATTGGTCTGTAGCTTGTACACTCTGTGGTGTCTTTTTTGGGGAGGACAGTGATATGCTCCAAGGTCAATGAGCTTGGTATGTCTTGAGGTTTACAGAGCGAGTTGAAAGTTTTTAAAAGAGGTATTTTAAGTAGTTGTGTATAAGTTATGTAGTATTGGGCAATGAGCCCATCTGGTCCCGGGCTTTTGCCCAGTTTCAGTGTTTTAATCACTTGCAATAGTTCCCCCTCTTTAATAGGTTGTCAGTTTCTGAGGATTTTAATGTGGGAATTTTGCTCTGTAGTAGATAGTTCTTTAATATGGATTCTCTGTCACCTTGTAGTGTGGCAGGTTTGTGTTGTGGGGGAGATTGTATAAGCTTGAATAGTAATTATGGAACTGATTGGCAATGTGGACTGTTGTACATTCCAGTTTTCTGAGTTTATTTCTAATCCCATGAATATTAGAGATTAATTGGGATTCTTTAAGGGCTCTCGCTAAAAATTTGCCAGTTTTGTCTCCGTACTCATAATAGACTCCTTTATGGAGAAATAGTATATGTTTGGCTTTTGCATCTAAGATTTATTGAAGGGATTTACGTGTTTCTAAAAGTTATTTGTTTTTACGGCTAGCGATCATTTATACTGAATTTCTAAAATTGCAATTTTGTCAGCTAATCCTTTTTATTCCTGCTCCTCTCTCCCGTTTATGTCTTGCACCCCATTTTATAAATGTTGCCTCGGTGTGTGCACTTGTGTGCTTCCCATGTTGTGATTGGGGCTAAATCTTCTGAAGTGCTAATCAAAAAGTAGTGTGATATTTTTTCAGCAATATGCTGATGAATTTCAGGGTCCATCAACAAACAGGGGTTCAGGTGCCAATTAAAAGCTTTCTGTGTTTGGAGTATAGGTGAGGTCAATAGCATCGAGATAGGGGAATGATCAGACATTGATTGGTTCCCAATATGAGCTTCTCTAAGATCTGTCAGATCACATTGTGTCATGAAAATGTAATCTTTATTTGTTGTGTATGTTAGAGTAGTATGTGTAATCTCTGTTGTCTGAATGTAATGATCTCCACACACCTACTAGTGTCAGAGAGCGCAATAACTCTTTAAGCCTTTTTAGTGTGCTATATTTGATACTTGAATTTCCATTTGAGGTGTCCATCAGTGGGTTTAGAGGTACATTGAAGTCACCTCCAAGGATGATACATCCCGAGGCAAACCATTTCAACTCATCTATTATGTATTTTCAAAAGATGATTTGGGAGGAGTTTGGAAAATACATGTTGGCAAGTGAGACTGGTCTGCCATCCAGAGTGCCTTTGAGGAAAAGATATCTTCCCTCAGGGTCACTCAATTGTTGTTGTAGAACAAAGTAGATGTCTGGTTGGTGGCATGGAAAGCTTTAGTGAAAAATTTATACAACAGGTTAAGGATATGTCGTGTGTGAAAATGTGTTTCCTGAAGGAAAACTAATTGTGGTCTAGTTTTTTTAAAGTTCACATAAAAGTGAGACTCTCTTTTCAGGAATATTTAAGCCTCAGCAGTTGAAAGAGATCACTGTATGACCTATCCCTAGGGCAGAGAATGTCATTGTTAAGGTGTGTTGTGAAAAGTATAGTGTGGAAATAGACATTAGTACTCAGAGTAAGAAGGATGAGACAATGTAGTTCTTTCCACTACGTGGCGTACCTGGTTATCCGTTGGTTTTCTTTAAAGTTATATATCAAAGTGTTCCAGAGATATCAGTTAAAGGAGAGAGCGGTAGGAAGAAATGAAAGAAGGGTAAGGTAGAGGTTTGGCTGCAAACAAAAAGCATAAACAAGAAACAGGTAAACTTTACCCAATGATAATATGTAATTGGTATATAAGCCCTTTTTAAATAGGGGTATACACTGAAGATTGGTACTAACACCTTTCGATGACCAACACCGAAGGCTAAGAAAAACTTAGTTTAGATGATATAATAAACACTTTATGTAACGGTTTGTAGCTACTACCTGTGGGGTGTGTGGGAGGAGCTATAAGGATAGCCCACAGAGTAAAGGTAAATAAACTTGTGTGAACTATAGAGGTCTGAACCCATGACCTTTCTTTTAATAGCAAAACTGAAATTAATATAAAAATAGATCTCCCTCTTGGTGGCTAGAAGAGGGGCAGGATATGTGTTTAAAGATAATATAGACCCATTAGGGTTACAATCAATGATTGTTATGCTCCATCAGAGGAAACATAATAAATAAGCTCATGTTTCCATGGGGGGAGGGTAAAAAATACAATTGGCCAACATGCAAACAGTCTTTCATGTTGATTGGTGTGGTGTAATGAAATTGGATGGTATGAAGTGGGATTTTATGGAAAGGGGTGAAGTGAGGCATGAGGCAGAGTAGTTGGTATATAGGAGGGGGTAGTCCCATCCCTTTTATTTTTGTAGCTCAGTCCAAACATGTGGCGAGTACTTGTATCCATTATAAATATTCACCAATATAGTCTGTGAGGTAAGAAACCTCAGTAAACTACTTTGTTGTGTATATCTGGGAATTAGGGTATAATCAGGAAGATCCTAGGAAAGTTTGTCTGGGGAGGTTTTTAAAGAGAGTCTTGTTCAGATCAGTGTCTCTAGCCCTCAAACAGGCGAGTCTATAATCCTGAATATTCCTGACCTTACAGGTGAGTATAATTGTCAGGTCAGATGAAGTCTGTGCAGATGGCAGTGTTAATCACATCGTCAGTAATTCAGAAAGTGTGCCGTGGTCCTGGGGTCCTGGGTGATTTGTGTTTAAACAAGAAACATCCTGGTGTTCCAGTATGATGTTTGTGCGTCTTAGATTTCTTGTAGGATTTTTTAGATGGTGATGTGAGTGGAGATGTTGGACGGCTGTTGGGCATGTCAAGGCTTTGGAATACTGTTTACTAGTCAGGCACGTTGATATGTGGTATTTGTATGGCATCACAAAAGGATGGCAAGTCCGCCGGGGTGCGGAGGAAATTAGGTTTGCTATTGTGGGTTACGCGAAAGGTAATTTCCAGCGATAGGTGTGCCCTTTATTTTTTATGACTTCCAGCAGAGGGTGCAGTGCTCTTCTATTTCTGAGAGTAATGGGGGAAATGTCCTGATAGAGCATAATGATTTCCTCATTAAATAGGATTTGATCATTCATTCTTGCCTTGCCTAGAATGTCTTCCTTCATGACAAAGTTTTGCAAGCAACATATTATGTCTTTTGGAGGGGTAGTATCAGGTCCCTTTGATCTGAGAACTCTAACAAAATCAATAGCTTCTCCAGCAGACTGTTAAAGACTTTTTGTAGTGCCTGCTTGATTTGGTCTGAGGGGACAGATTCCGTTATGTCTCTCACTCTAATGTTGTTCCGTCTGCCGCAATTGTCTAGATCCTCTATTTGTCTGTTCATTTTGATTAAATGTGTGTGTGAGAGTCTGTTGTTTGCTCAAGGCGCTGTATGTTTTTTTTCTCTGTATTTTCCAGCTTTCTCTACTGAGGCAAGTTTCTCGATCAAAACCAATAGGTCAGCTTTGAGATGTGCTATGGCCGTGGAAAAATATTTTTAATTCAATCTTATTTTATTGAGAGAGGGAAAATGTACAGTAGACAGTTATGTCATACAAAAACACAAAAAATAGAAATAGACATCATTGCGATACTGGTAACATATCATCTCATGTTTTAAACAATTTTTGAGATTTTATTGATTTAGTTTGATATTTAAGCCTGCGTAGCTATATCGTCTAATCTGACTTAAGGGCAGGCGAGCACCACTATCCACTCAGTGAGTGGTGTCCACCTATTGCAAACAAGCTAGGGCTATTGTTGCTGTGATAAATGCGTTTTCTCTGATGGGGAAGCTCCGTGTGTGTCACATTATTGGTCTGATGAGATTAGAGAGTATGATTGTGATTGTGTAGCGCTGTAATATATAAAGGGAAAGGGAAAAAGAAGAGAAGGAATAGAGGGAACAAGGGAGTAAGGAATATAGATATTAAGAGAAAGACATTCCATTCTGGTTACACAGTTGCATTGGTCGAGTCCTCTGTAGCCCATGGAATAAATTCAGTGGAGTAACGGAAGATGGACCACGAGGTCCAGGTCTTGGAGAATTGTTCCTCCTTACCCGTTTCCTGTGACAACATTCATTCTAGTCTATTGCCCAATCCCCCAGGGAAGGCATGCTTGTCAATTTCCAATGTCTGGGCAGAACCGTTCTAGCTGCCGCCAGAAAGAGAGGCAGAACGTCTTTTTTGATTGACTTAAGCTGGTCAGGGAGCATAGATAGCAGGACTACCTCAGAAGAGGATGCAACCCAGGTCGCCATGAGTCTGCAGTACAAGTTGAGGATCTTTTGCCAGAACCTCCGCACAGGGGGGCAATCCCACCAAATGTGGAGTAAGGTTCCCTTGGATGACAAACAATGCCAGCAGGTATCCAGGAGTGTGCCGGGTTTATCCAGCGTAATATCGAGGGGCATCTGTACCAATGGGTCACCAATTTGAATCCCTTTTCTTGTGATTTGGAGGCTAAGGATATTTTGCGAGTCAGAATGAAGCACTTTTGCCAATCTACAGGTGAAATGGGGTGACCCAAATCTTCCCTCCAGGCCTGTGTGTATAGGGGGAGGTCAGGTTTATAGACCGTATGTATGAGAGAGTATAGTTGAGAGACCACATGCGTAGGAGGGTCAGTCTGGAGCAGCATGCTCTCCAAGTCTGTTGGGTCAGTAAGTACATCAGGTAAGGATGGGAAGGTTTGAATAAAATATATCACCTGTTGCCTCTGCAGGCAGTGCGTCGAAGTATGGGAATTTGGGCTGGAGGGAACGTCTTGAATCAGAGAAGAATCTGAACACAGGACTTGGGCAAGTCATCTGTGGTCCTCCTTACACCAAGGGCCAAAACTCTCTACTTGTAGGGCCGGTGGAAAAGCCGGAGTTCCAAACAGTGGAGTCATGGGTCCTTTCAGAGGAGATAGGGTCTTGGAGGAATTCATTGGGGTCCAAATTTGTATAGTTTGTCGGGTGAGGTCGCTCAGGGGTAACCCCCCTTTTAGGAATTCAGCAGGCGTCCACAGAGATCTATTGAATTGAGATGGCTCTCTATTTGTACCCATAATTTGGTGGAGGAATGATGGAACCAGTTAAGTATATGTGTTAGTACTGCTGCTCTATAGTATATAGAGGCATCTGGAGCTCTAGCTCCACCATGAATCTTGGGGAGCAATAGAGTCTCATAGCGTATCCGAGGACGAGCCCCCCCAGATAAAGAAGGAGAACAGTTGGCAGAGTTTCTTAAAGAACCAGGAGGGTATTGAAATGGGAATTGTCTGGAACAAATAAAGAAACCGAGGGAGGATGTCCATTTTTAGAGCATTCACCCTGCCTAGCCATGATAGGCGTTTTTTCGTGTAGTTTGATAGATCAGTCTTGGTTCTAAGCAGAAGGGGAGCGCAGTTCAGAGAGAACAATTGGGACCTTTCTGTGGGTATTTGGATTCCGAGCTAACGGATGGAAGTGGAAACTGTTTTAAAGGGAAACTTAATGGAGACTTGGCGGAGGGCCTCCTGGGATAAAGAAATGTTCAGGATTTCTGACTTAGTATGATTCACTTTGAAATTGCTCAGCTTCTCAAACCTCATGAATTCCTGCATAATATGTGATAAATATAGATGGGGTTGGGTTACAAGCATTAACAGGTCATCCGCAAAGAGAGCCAGTTTAGAATGAATAAATAGGGCCTATCGATACACCCAAGATGTTAGGGTTATTGCGCAAGGCAATTGCCAGGTGTTCCATAACAAGGACATAGAGAAGGGGAGATAAAGGACAACCTTGTCGCGTCCCGTTATGGATGGAAAATGTAGGTGATAATGAGCCATTCACCCGTTTTCTAGCAGAAGGAGAGGAGTAAAGGGACATAATTCGGGATAGCATTTTGGGGACCAGATCTATCTGTTTCAGAGACATCTGGAGGAATTGCCAGTCATGGGGCGGGGTTATGAGGCGGGGAGCAGCAGCTTCAATCTAGTGGCTAAAATTTTGGCAAATATTTTCAAGTCCACTCCAACTAACAATATGGGCCAAAGAAGGGTCCTTATCAGGTTTTGGGATAATGGTAATGTGGGCTTCAAGCGTTTGTGGAGGAAATGCCAAGCCTTCCGATATGGAGTTGAATACCCTAGCCAAGAAGGGGGTCAATAGGGGAGCAAATGTCTTGTAAAATTTAGGGGTGAAGCCGTTGGGCGTCGGGCTTTTACCGGACGGGGTGGCTGCTATCGCCCCTAAGACCTCATCCGCTGTGATTACCTGCTCCAGCTCTTTTACAGTATTGCCATCCAATGTAGGGAGCTACGTCTCCTCAATATAAGACTGTCTATCGGTGTCAGGTGTAAGGCTAGAAGAGACGCCGGGTGAAAGATTGTTTGTGATATCTTGGAGGGCTCACTGAGCATTTCCCCAGAAGGGGCCTGGATCTGGGGTATAAATGTGGAAGACGTGTTTGGGTGAAGGGTGCGAGCCAACGGTCTACCACATTTATCTTGGAATCGGTACTGATGTAATGCAAGTCTAGGTACAAGCCGAAGCCTCATATAAGTCCTTGAGTTGAGATCAAGCCGTTGAGACCTCTGTAAGAGTCACCACCATTGAGGCACCATTTATGTTGAGTCTCAAGGTCTCAGAGCTTTTGCATTGCTGAGGTTATTGCGGCTGAGCGAACCTTTTTCAAGCGGGTCCCCATCTGAAAAAAGATTCCTCGCAGGACAGCTTTAAGTGCCTCCCATTGTATGGGTAGCGAGGTAGTGTCCGATGCATAATCTATTAAGTAATTAGAAATGGTTTCTGAGACCTTTTGGGAGCAGTCAGAGTTTGTGAGAATGGAATCATTCAGTCTCCATGTCCACTCCCTCACCGGTGTGGAGGGAATCATTAGTGTCAGATAAATAGCCGAGTGGTCAGACCAGACCATTGAGTCTATCTCGCATTCAGGTGACCAATCCAAACAGCTGTAGTCAAGAAGAAAATAGTCTATACGGCTATAAGAGTGATGGACCTGTGAGAAGTGGGTATGGTTGCGATTTTTGGGGAACAGAACACGCCAAATGTCGATTAGACGTAAATTGTATATAGCCCGTTTAAATGCCCTTAACTTATGTAAAGGAGATGGATGAGCGAGAGGTTGATGAGTCTTAGAGTGGATCCAGGGGGGGGTTAAAATCTCCGCCTATGATTAGTTTACCCTCTGCAAATTCTGACAAGGTCCTCATGTACCGCAGAGCAGATGATATTTGATTAGTATTTGGTAGGTATAGTGAATTTTGTGCCCCATAAGGAGAACTTTACGAACACATATCTTCCCTGGGGGTCCGAGAGCTGGTCTATCAGGTCAATCGGAAGCGTTTTGTGGAAGGTAATAGAAATGCCTTTGGTCTTCTGAGAGGGGTTTGTACTGTGAAACCATCTGTTAAAGTACCTGTTGGAGCAGGAAGGGGTGGAGTTTGTGTGGAAATGAGTTTCCTGTAACAGTAATACATTGACCTGTTGTTTATGCATTTGGTAGAGGATTTGCCCTCTCTTGGATGCTTTATTGAGGCCATTTACATTGTAGGAGCAAAATTTCAGGCGAGGACGAGATAGTACTGTGTGGGCCATAGTGGAATGAGAAGAAGAGAGTCAGATTAGAGACAGCAGAGGGAGGAAGAGGGATGGGGGGACTTATAAGGTGGCAAAAATATACCAGGACAAAACTAGGTAGGGGGGACATCTAAATAAGGAGCCAAACAAATCTAAAGGGCCCACGAAAACAGGACACCACGTGAAAAATCACGTACACAGGCACTGTTCGTGCCCGGCCTATTGAGGGTGGGAGGTTGAAGTGGAGAATCTGAGCCGTAAGTCCAGTAGCATGACAGGCATATGTAGCTTATCTGAGGCACAGCAGTGTAACAAAACATTTAAACAGCAGAACACACATCAGATCGTCTTTGAAGGAGGGTGGCGGTCCGTGTGGTTAAATGACTCCACACAAGCCCACCCTCTCTCCCTCACAGAGGAGACATCAATCCGTAAAATAACATCATTGGAAGGGGGAAGTAAACACCAACAGGGGCCCCGGAAACAAATCTGTGAAATAATACTGAGGTCAATAACAATGTGTAATGGGGCGTGACCGGATGCCAGAGTGAGAGGCGGTGTTAGTGGTCTCCCTCTGGCCTGATGCCTCCGTGACCATCCGCACCAGCTTGGCGGATCAAGCCCAGCTGGAAGCACTTTCGTTCACTGCAGAGCCTGGGGCTCGTTTGGCTGCCTGGCTCCCCTCAATCTTGCCTGTGCCTGCAAGTGCCGCTGGAACGCCGTCGCTACTGTTTGGACAGCGGCACCAACGACCCCCTCTTTGGAGCGGCGAGGAGCGGCGAGGAGAGCGTGAGACGCCGGCCGTGTCTGAGAGGGTTGCCGGGGCGACGGCTCCGACGCTAGCGGCTCCGGCGGCGTTCATTGACAGTGGAAGAAGCGACCAGTGGGGAACGTCCCTGCACTGCCCAGGTAGCCTGGCAGTACTAAGGTACTGAGCATTACACATTATTTTGACCTGAGAAAAGGAAGGGAAGGGCTAACATGACGAGCCGTTAAAACCCCATAATTGTTCTCCTTTGGATTATATAACAAGCCATGACTAGAAAAAAAGGAGAGGAGCCGCAGCAGCACGAGAATACTAGTTCTCAAATCACTCGTACATCAAAAGAAAAGGGGAACCAGGCAGCAGCAGCGGCCAAGTTGAAAAAGTTTGCGCACCCCTCGACCTTATCACCATCTAAAAGCACCTCCCACCAGCAGGAGAAATCTCATGTGGGGGGCTCTGGGGATAGGAAGAGTTTAGGAAAAGGGCCGACGGTAACACACACAACAAAAACCGTGAGCAGTAAAGGCTCTGCGGGCGAACCCTCAGGAATGGCAACTAGCATTGCCGCCAAGCAAAATATATCTTTAACAGCGGAGCCTACATTGAAAGATGTCCTATGCGCTGTTAATTCCTGTAAAGCCTCCCTAAGTGAACTGTGCGACCAGCTGAAGGGGTTAAAGGAAGAGCTAATTACAGTAAGCCAAGAATTACAAAGGACTGCTGCTAGAACAACTATACTAGAGGAGAGGATGAGTCAGGTTGAGGATGATCTGGCTCCACTGAAGCAAGAGCTTAAAGCAATGAAAACGCAGGTTGACCTGCATAAAGCTAAGATGGAGGAAATGGAAAATAGGTCTCGCAGGAACAACGTACGGGTGGTAGGCTTACCGGAGCGGTGTGAGGGTCCCCACCCCGAAGAGTTTATGGAGAAGTGGCTTAGGGGAACATTCGGGACGGAAACCTTTTCGCACCTTTTCGCACCTTTTTAGGGACATTAAGCACAAACTACGGGATTATAAAGTAGAATATGCCCTGTTGTATCCGGCACGCCTGCGCATTACTGCCCTAGGGGCTGCTCATTTCTTTGACACAACGACAGGGGCAACAAAATGGCTCGAAGATAACAAAACGACTTTACAGAGCTAGGGGTTCTATAAGGCTGGTTAAATCATTATGCTTTATTTTGTTTTGGTTTCCTTTTTTTTCTTTTCTTTTTTTTTTCTCCTTCTCTTTTCTCTTTTTTTTTCTTTTTACCATCATATAGCGGATGGCACGGGAGGGGGGGCAGGGGGGGGCGTGATGGATGGAAGCACTGATGAAGGATGTGGTTTTACTAGGCTTATACACTTTAAGTATCGATTTGATGTTTTGGAATTGGGTTGGGGGAGGGGGAGAGGGGGGGAGGAGCTTGGAAGTGTGTCATGATGCACTTGGTCAGTATATGAGTGAGGAGTTTTTTTTTTTTGGACGGTTGGAAGGGAGTAAAAAGGTCACATGCACAGCCCTTAGGGCTGGCCTAGCTAGGCAGGAGGGGGAGACACGAAAAGAGGTGGGGAAAGGGGGGATGGGTCAGGTTAAAGTTGGGGGGGAGGGGGGTAGATCAAATAGAGGGAGGGGAGGGGGATTCACAAAAAATTATGGGGTTAGATACTGTGGTGAACGAAAGGCACACGTATTTAGGGGGAGAGGGTCTACAAAAATAAAGCACATTTGCACATGTTGTTTACATTTACAATTAAATAACACTAGAGGAGGGGGCGGAGCGGTCCCTGGACGTGGGGGCCCTCGCCCCCTCACCTTATTTTGCTCTTTTCCCATTTTTAATATAACCATAGAGACTATGGCAAGTTCTGTAGACACAATTGCACAAATGAATTGCTTTTATTTTTTTGAGGGGTTAGTTATTTTTTTTCTTTTCCTTTTTTTCTTTTTTTTGTAAATGCCATTTAAAACCTTAAAAATAGGTTCGTGGAATATTAGGGGTATGAGTGACCCTGTTAAGAGGGCAGCTGTATTTTTGGTGATGGAAAATTATGGTGTCGAACTGGTTTGCCTGCAGGAAACCCACCTCACTAACGAGACTAAATTATATGTTCGGAGCAACAAATTCCAAGAACAGTATCACTCGGTTCATACCTCTTATTCAAGAGGGGTGAGTATCTTGGTGAGGAGAGGTACCTCATTTTCCTGCAGGGAAGCTAGGATAGACACGTTGGGAAGGTATGTTTTCCTGAGTTGTGTTGTGGAAAATAGACCTCTGGTGATAGCAAATGTTTATATCCCTCCTCCGTTTAAAACAGAGATCATGCTGGATCTGTTGGAGTTTGAGGATGGTATGGTGGGTATTCCTATAATAGTGGTGGGCGATTTTAATGCAGTTTTAGATAGCAGCATGGATCGTTTTCCGCCTGTGTCCCGCGCGGAAAGAGTACCAGAGGGGCGATTAGCCCAACTGCTTGTAGAGATTGGATGGCGCGATCTGTGGAGATCTCATAATCCAAACACTCGACAGTACTCCTGCCACTCAGGGTCATATTCTACTCTCTTGCGCATAGACATGGCAGTGGGTAATAGTGAAGCCTTGTGATTAATAGGAAATATAGAATACAGACCGAGGGGAATATCGGACCACTCACCCCTGACTTTGACTCTAAATCTAAGCATCAGAACCAGTCAGAAGAGGTGGACAATAAACCCACTATGGCTGGACCTGATCAGTAGTCCAACAGAAATATCCTCCAAGTTAAAAGAGTTTGTAACATTTAACTCAGGCACAGCACCAGTAGGAGTGGTGTGGGACACCCTAAAAGCATACCTTAGGGGACTACTCACCAGCAGGTCGCTATGGCAAAAAAACATCAAGGGACTGGGAGGCGAGGGCCAGCAGGGAAGCCATGGAAGCAGAAGTGCAGTATGTGTTAGACCCAACCCCAGAAAAACAGGAGATTTGGCTCAACAAACAACAAGAGTATAAAGAGGTAATCAACAGAAGAGTAGAGAACAAGAGACTTTTCCAGAAACAAAATTATTTTGGGGAGGGAGAGAAAGTAGGCCGGATGCTCGCCCTTTTAATTAGGTCCAATCTATTCTCACCAACCATCTCCTCAATTAAAACATCGGCTGGAAATATTACATCTGACCCGGTCGAGGTCTTAGAAACTTTCTCCATATTTTATAGAGACCTGTACAGATCCCGCCAGGGCTTGAACCAGCGCGAGATGGACAGGTTTTTGGAGGGAGTAGACCTGCCCATACTCTCGGAGAGGGATAGAAGCGAGGTGGATTCCCCTCTGGCCCTGGAGGAGCTACAAAAGGCAGTCGCAGAATTGTCAGGTCAGAAATCTCCGGGCCCGGACGGGCTACCACTGGGGATTTATAGGAAATATGGGGAGATTCTGCTCCCGGAGCTCCTAAAAGTGCTAGAACAGACGACCAGGGATGGTAGGTTGCCCTTATCAATGTCAGAGGCTGATATAGTAGTGATCCCAAAGGAAGGGAAAGATCAATCGGAAGTTTCTTCATATAGACCGATATCACTGCTGTGCACAGATGTCAAGATCATTGCAAGGGTGCTGGCATCCAGGCTAAATAAATGTATTGACAAACTGGTGCACCCGGACCAATCAGGGTTTATCCCCGGTCGGTCCACCAGCACAAACATCAGAAGAGCTTACCTAAACATACAGGTACCAACAGAGAATGTGGGATCCAGAGCCATATTGTCTCTGGATGCTGCCAAGGCTTTCGATAGCCTAGAGTGGGAATACCTCTGGAGGGTGCTAGAGAGGTTTGGATTCGGTCCTGTATTTATTAGCTGGCTAAAAATTTTGTATAACCATCCAAGGGCAAGGCTCAAGATAAACGGTGAATACTCGGAATGCTTTCCCCTCAAAAGAGGGACAAGACAGGGATGTCCCTTTTCTCCTTTGTTGTTTGTGCTGGCCATGGAACCATTAGCGGGAGCAGTGAGATCATCTACGGAAATACAGGGATTTCAAAGAAAAGGGAGAGAAGAGAGAATAGCACTTTTTTCAGATGATATCATATTTTTCCTGGGGGACACGACCTCCTCGTTGGAGAAAGCGATGCATCTAGTAGAGGATTTTGGAAAGTTTTCGGGATTAGTTATCAACTGGGAGAAGTCATCGCTTCTACCGGTAGACTCAGTGGCCAACTCCACTCCAATGTGTCTGCCTCACCTGAAGATCACAGAGAAAATGAAATACCTTGGCGTTGTGCTGTCAAAGGACCCCGGTACGTTTATCAAGGACAACTTGATCCCCCTCTTACTAAAATTTAAGAGGAAACGTGATATTTGGAGCAGACTCCCCTTGTCTGTGGCGGGCCGAGCCAATCTGATAAAAATGATCTGGATGCCGCAGTTGTTATACCTACTTCATAATTCCCCAGTTTCGGATTGGAGGAAAGTGGTTTCAAAAGATCCAATCCCTTTTTAGGGAATTAATATGGAAAAAAGGGCAGGCTAGGATCGGCCTACAAAAACTGCAGCGCCCCGACACGGAGGGGGGACTGGGGGTTCCACAACCATTTATGTACTATCTGGCAGCCCAGTTACAACAATTGGGAGGATGTGCCACTGAGAGAGGGGGAAACAACAACGTTAAAATCATTCTACAGGGGAATCCACACAGCTCATTAGCGGGAGCACTGGAGGCAGACTCGCTACAAGGAGAAATCCCGACATTTAAAATGATCACCAGGGTCTGGCAGGCAGCTAAGAAAATAATGGGGTATAAAGGAATATCAGAACATGCGCCATTGTGGAACAATAAGCGATTGCATGAACTATCAACAGTAGATAGGAATAGATCGTGGGAAAGTCGTAGGATAAGCCGGTTGATACAACTATATGAAGGGGATACTCTGAAATCCTTTGAGGACCTAAGACACGAGTATGGGATACCAAACCAGGTATTCTACAGTTACTTGCAGATCAGGCACGCTCTTAGCAAGCAGTTTAGTAGGCAACCCCCAGTATGGTGTAGGACCCCACTACTACAGACAATAATTAAATCAGAGACCACCAAAGGCTTAATCTCAGAGATATACTCCCAACTAACAAAGAGAGGAAACACGAAGGCAGGCTTATCAGGGGGAAGGGGTAAATGGGCGGCCGATGCGGGGGAGATAACGGACGAGCAATGGGAGAGGATTCTTGAGTTTGGATCAGAGGTGTCGGTCTCTCCCTCACAAAAAGCCTCCCACTTGATGCTGTTACACAGATCTTACTACACACCAAAAAGGCTGTTTATGTTTGGCCGTAGAACCAATGACGAGTGCCCTAGATGCAGAGGAACAGGCGACCTAATTCACATGGTTTGGAGGTGCCCAAAACTAGTAAGGTACTGGACTGAGATTATAAAGAAAATAAATGCTACGTTTAGAGTGGACTTAGAGCCCGATCCCAAAATCTGTGTGCTGGGCTACGTCAGTAGTGGATTGAGGGATAGAAGTACAGCCGTAGCGATAGCAAGATGCTTGTTTCAAGCTAGAAAATTAATTGCACAAGCATGGCAATCAAGCACACCTCCAACCCCGGAAGCTTGGGTCGGAACGGTTAACTCCACAATATGGAGCGAAAGGACATTCTACATAAGGCTAGGCAATTATAAAACGTTCGCGAAACTATGGAACCCATGGGTCCAAGCAATGCCATGCTCTTTTCCAGTGTTACTCTAGTGCTGAGGGCAATTGTCTTTTCACCAAGGCAGAGATGTTGCACCATAGTCTAGAGACCCGAAGTTAAGAGAGAATAAGGGAAAAAAATAATAGCTTGATATAAGGTGTGCATCGGAATAGTGAGCGCAGGTTAACGGGGGGAGGGGGTAGGGGGGGGGTTCACTAGTTTGGGCAGCTTGGAAAAAGTAAAAAAAAAACACTGCCATGTACGTAAACAGTAAAAGATTGTGTGGCCGGCTGGCCGGGGCATATATGGCGGGTGTGATCTTTTTTTTTCATCTTTCTCGTTTTCTTTATGTCACACTTTTGTATAACTGTAATCTTACATACTGATTGCATAAATCAAGAGAAAAGTCTGAATGGCCACAATGATGTGACTCGGCAAGAGACAAATATGACCATCAATCTGAAAGATGTCTCTGAATCAAGGTAACTGAAGTGGTCGAAAAAAAAAAAAAATAACAATGTGTAGTAACATTTTAAGGTAAGACTAAGTGGTGTATGAGAAACCATATACGGAGAGCTAGAGGTGTCCATGTGGATAATAGCAAGAGACCGTGGACCCATCCAGTCCATCTATCGGCCCCTCCACCTGTATCCAGGTGGAACATTTCCGCTAAACACATAAAGATAAGGCCAGTGTGGTAAAATATGTTAGAAGCTCAACAATAGCATAACCAAATCAAACATCAGAAATTTGCAGTCCTTTAGCCTCTCCCGAACCCCAGCTAGGTACAACACACTAGCGAAGGGCAGGGAGAAGGCCTGCCAATGTATTGCTCCTTCTATCCTGAGACAATGGGGTACGGAGCAGGTCATCCCGTCTCCTAGAGTAACATATCTTGCTGAAATCAGGTGGAACAAAGGAGGAAAAATGTAAAAAGGGAAAAAAAATTCCGTAGAGGGGTAGTGGGGATTCCAAACATCGACCTGACCAGGAGACAAGAGATGGTGCTAGTCATGTGGGGAGCGTTGAAATGGCTTCATGCAACGTCTTAGAGGTACCTTAAGCTTCTGGGAAGGTAGGCCGACGTATTCTGGGGCCTATAGAATGTGATCTGGACCTTGTTTGCCTGCATCGTGGGAGAGGGTCACGTATTTGCACCCTAATGCGGTCATCCGACGGGTCCAGCCAGTTCAGTACCTCGGTTGAGTCTTGTTCCAGAAAGCTGAAAAAGGCTGGGAGTTGATCCGGGTCGGAGAGGACAAATTTGTGCTCAGCTCTAGTCACCTTAATACTGAAGGGGTGTCCCCACTTATAAGTTGCTCAGGCTTGACGTATCAGGTCTAGTAGAAAAAAAGAGAAGTTCCCCTAGTGGTGGACTTTAAAGGCATGTATATATAAGAATATAGGAGAAGGTATATAATACATAAATACAATACAGGTCTAGTAGTGGGTGGACCATTCGGAGCATGTGGAGAGTGTTGCGAGAGAGGTCTGGGTATAGGTGGATAGCAGAACCATCAAAGTCCATGGGACCCAAACGCCATGCTTTGCGCATAAGTTCTTCTTTAAGGGTGTAATAATGAACCCTGCAGAGGGCATCGTGTGGGCGGTCACTTTGTTCTTTCCTCGACCCCCCCACTCTGTGCACCCAGTCTAGTTCAATGGGGGTGAAGCTTCCCTGCCCAGGACTATGTTGAGGATGGCAGTGACAGAAGGTTTTAAATCTGTACCCGCCGCGGCCTCCGGTATGCCTTGCAACCGAATATTATTCCTGCGGCTCCTATTTTCTCCGTCTTCTATGCGCAATTGATGTTGTTGTATACGGTGCAAGTGCTCCCTGGAGGCCTGCTCAAGGAACGTGATGCGGGCTGCATGGTCAGATTGAATGTCAGTTAGGGCAGACACTGCGGTCTTATTAGTCGAGACCCGCTGTTGGAGGGCCTAGAGGTCTTTGTGGAGTGAGGTCTCCATTTTGATCACCCAGGACTCAAACTCTGCTCGGAAGGCCGCCAGAAGGGACGAGGCCTCAGATCTAGTTGATCCTTCTGAAGCTTGAGGGGCCACATCCCCAGGACCTGTGCCCGAAAGAGGGGCAGCAGTGGTCTCAGACCTGGACACAACATCTGATAGGTCCGAGTGCAGGACGGGAGGGTCATCTGACTCCTCGCTGCTGTCTGTCGCTGGCTGAGTGGGGGAGGAGGCTTGCCCTTCCCCGGGTTTTGAGGGGACGCCATCTTGTCTTTGGGAGTGCAGGAATCAGACTGAGATGTGCGGAGCAGGTATCATTGGATTGTGCCCTGTTGCAGGTCCGTGGACTGAGCACTGTGTGTGGACATGCTTTTCAAAGATGTGCGATGACTGAAGAATAGCCTGTTAGCTAGGGGCAGTTACAGAGCTCAGTAGCTCATTGCTTAGCTATACATGGTCTGTCCTGCTCCTCTGCAAAATTGTATGGATGGGGACCACTGGTGGGCGCCAACCCTGTTGGGCTACTCTTGTGGCTGTGCAGGGAGCGATCCAGGCTCAGAGCGGTAAGAATACCAGGAGCGTATGTGGATACCGCAGCTTGGGTAGAGCAAGATGGCCGCCACTTGTGTTCAGGGCCATAGTGACAGTCCGCATACTTATGAGGGTAGATGCTTGCTAGTATCCCCGTTGAGGGCCACAATCTGTCAGACTAGGGTGCCCCCAGGCTGTGGGTGAGGTTAAGATTAGGCCCAGAGGAGACAGGGGGCTGCTAGGGGGTAGCAAGACGCCCGCCACATTCAGTCTCTGGAGCTAGGGCGGCACCGTGAGCACAGGTTGGGGTGAATGTTCATTGAATGTCCCCATCGGGGGTCTCAATTGGCCAGGCCAAGGTACTCCTGGGGGTGTATGGGGTTCAGATTGGGCCCAGGAGAGATGGATAGGCTGGGTGTAGCAAAATGACCGCCGTAACTTACCAGGTCCCTCTGGCAGGCCTACTAGAGCGGTTCGGAGGGGATCACAGGCCCCAAGTAGCAGGCTGGATGTCCCCAATTATTGTGCAGGAGGAGATCCGATCTCAAGGCATGTGTAACGGCCGGAGACAGGGCCGGCACAGCATCCGGGTGAAGCAAGATGGCCGCCATTCCCCGTGGGTAGGCTGGAGTTGCGGCCTTTCCTAGCAGGGGGCCAGAGCTCCGCGATCATCGCAAACACCGCAATCTCAGCCCCATACGGCTCCCTCCTTGTCTGTGGGACTCCCTGGGGCTCTAGTAGGGTCAGCGCTGATCCGTGGGTAAGTATAGCTCCAGGTGTGTTCTATGCCTGAAGGAGCTCACCCCAGGAACATCTGCTCGGATCTCCATTCGCCCACGCCTGGAAAAATATTTTTAATGTAGGTGGGCATCATGTCTGAGAAGGTGAGCGGGTGGTTGGCAGAAGAGGGATCCCTTACCAGATCTTGTGAGGCTGAAAGTGGCTCTTCACTGTAGTCTGCCTCGTGTCTGACCTGCACCATCTTGTCTGCTGAGGAAGCAGAGCGTGCCGAGGCCTGGGCTTTGAATAAAGTGGAGATGTTAGTAGGTTTGTACTGAGTGATGGAGAATCCTGCCCATTTTGGTGCCACCGGGAGATCTAGTGCATGATAAAGGCTACTGGGTTCACAGAGCTCCTCTAGTGTGCAGCCATGCATCACTCTGTCCAATTTTTGGATCATACTCCAGTAACTGTTCAAATTTGCATCCCTACACTGCCCAAATAAGTCAACAATTGGACACTCAATAACTGCCTATTATCTGATCCTGTAGATAAGCACTCTTTGCAAAATGAGATCACCTCTTCCTTATCTTTAAATAATATCAAGGGTGTTCTATGGGAAGCTCATAAGCTCATAAATTTGTGATAATTTGTAATCTCATAGAATTGGGTACTAGGAAAAAGAAGAAACACACTTAAGACATCTCTTCCCCAATCCAACATTATTATGATTATGAAAGAGGACCAAATGAGACCATAAACAACTCAGGTGCACATCACAGTACTCCCCAAATTGGGCAAAGTCCCAACTTGATGTGCTAGTTATTGCCCCATATCTTTACTTAACATCAATGTTAAACTCTACGCCAAAGATGTTGCTACCAGACTATTACCTCTTATTCCAAAATGGGAGTCTCCAGATCAAACTGGATTTATTGCCGGACGGGAGGATAGAAACAAATCCCTCAGAACGTTATTCCTCATAGCATATTTACGCACAGTAGATGCTCCCAGCCCACTCTTCTTTCCACTGACACAGCAAATGTATTTAGAGTGGGCTTGGACTATCTTTTGGCCATGTTGACAAATATTGGACTGGGTTCCAAGATGCATAACAAAGTTACAACATTGTATCAATTGCCCTCCACACAAATTAGAATAAATGGCTCCTTATATGACCCATTTTATGTCCACAATGATACACAACAAGGCTGCCTCTTGACACCTCTATTATTTGTCATATCTTTGGAACCATTTCCCGCTATGGTAAGAAATAATCCAAACATACATGGTATTCAGATTGGGGATCAAATACATAAATATAATGCAGATGATATTACCATTCTAGGTACAGCAACAACAAACACACTTCAAAACTTGATGGTGGCCTTCAAGTATGGTGACATCTTTAATTTCAAAAGGAGTCTAAATAAATTGGATTTTCTGAATCTTACCCAACAGCTGTGACCTCACTTTCTCTGTATGGAAAGTGCATCAATTATAATATTTGGGGATTAATCTCACTCCTAGCCTGACAGGATTATTTTGTGCTAATTATTTTGCTTAACCAGATACGTGCTGATCTGCACCAGTGGCATGCTCTCTACCACTCATGGCTAGCCAAAATGAACGTAATTTAAAAAAAAAACATTTTTCCAAGGGTTCTTGCATTTCAAATAATTACAGAAGTATTCCCCAAGGATTCTTTAGTACTTTACAATCTTAAAGGGTAACTCCACTGAAAAAAATAGCAAATAAAGAACAAATAATATAGCGCATATGCAACACTAATCATATTGTAATTGAATGTTATTAAAAATTACCTTTCCTTTTTAATCTGCAGCTTTGTAATTTTCTGAGAATGCGTTGCAATATGGCTACCTGGGGTTGTTCTGTACACAGAGTGTGTAGTGACCACTCCCCAGAAACATCATTTCCTGCTTGTGTGATTCGCTTACCAATTTTCCAGAAATCTGCAGTAAGATACGATATAAGTCATATTTTAGGCATCCCCTGCAACAAAAATATCATTTTTGGAGAGATACTTTTAATAGGAACCCATCTAAAGGGATGCAGGCCCAGCAGATTTCCTCATTAGTGCCCTGCTGCTGCCACACCTGACAGTTAATTATGAAACCACTCCCATTAGACCCACTCAGAATAGAGGCAGAGACAAACACACATGGAGTTCTTCAGAATAACAAAAGGTAGGAATCTGCAACAAAGTTTGTTATACTCCTTGCAATGTACATATATCATCCAGAGGGGAATGTTTTTTTCTCAACAAAACTGGAGTTACACTTTAACCACTTCACGCAAAATGATGTACCCGTACATAAGTTCTTTAATGCTAAATACCAGGGTTATGGCAGCAGCTAGCTGCCATAACCCCAGTATTTTTGGGAATGTCGTGCATTTTTCTTTAATATAAAAGTGGTCTCCATGGAACATTCGCCACAAGACCCTCTATCGGCGGCGGGAGAGGTACCCACCCCCCTCCCGCCGTGCTCCGGTCGTCTTCGTCGTTTACCGGACTCGCCGGTAGCGGCAGAGATGATCATGTCCTCTCCCATGGATGCCTGGCTGCCGACTGAGGGGAAGATGGCCCCTGTTCAGCTCCATGGCATGGGAGGGCGGAAGCGATGTCAAACGTCACTTCCGCCCATAGTTCTTAAAGGAGAATTTTTTTTTTTTTTTATTTCAAGTGACATTTTTTTTATTGCATTTTAGTGTAAATATGAGATCTGAGGTCTTTTTGACCTCAGATCTTGTATTTAAGAGGTCCTGTCATGCTTTTTTCTATTGCAAGGGATGTTTACATTCCTTGTAATAGGAATAAAAGTGACCCATTTTTTTTTTTAAGTGTCAAAATAAAAAATTTTAAGTAACATCCAGGTTTATTAAGCTTTAAACTCTACAAAAAGTCATTGTAATAGAATAACTTTTTATATCCTCATGTTCACCTAATTGTTAATGTAATTCTTCTTTTTATATTTTCATTATGACATTGTGGTCAATGTATAATTCATGTTCCTTGTCTTTGTATGAACACTGAGAGCCTAAAGCTTATTCACATGTTCTATGGAATAACTTGGAAATTATTATCCCATTGAATATAAAAAAAAGAGAGAAAGATATGCAGGAACTTTAACGAGGCACACAGGAGCAACAAAAATGATTAAATATAAATATTTTTAATTGGTTCATAAATTTTCATATCAAAACATTTAATGCATTTTCCTATATATAAATATCTGTATATTTTATTACAATTCATCAGAACCAAGTATTGTACATAAATAAACATTCCAACAATGAGTTGGTACGGATTATAGAATATATGGGATAAGACATAATTATATGGACAAAAATAGCTATATTAATTATAACAATGAAGATACCACCCACATAGGACTAGCATGAAAAACAAATTAAGAATGAAATTAAAATTAAAAATAGAGAAGGAACGGCCATACAAAGTATTACAAAAATGTATACACATCGATTGGTGTTAGCTCTACGCGTTTCAAGGCCTTATAGCCTATCATCAGGAGCAAAACCTTTGTAATTGTCTATGGATAGAAAAAACAAAATAAAATTGTAAAAAATGAAATATAAAGATATTCTGAACTAAATAAGAGGGTGGGAGGGTAAACCCAGGACATGGAAGAACCCCCCATTACCTGAATTATTCCACGCACTTACATGTGTATCCTTGCAGAGGCTGTGCGGGCATGGAACCTCCAAGACCAGCCATACAGGGCCCCAAACGGGAGCTGAGGGGATGCAATGCCGCCAGCACAGCCAAACATGAACAACGCCCCATGTGGGTATGGGTGTGTGTGGTGATGATGTTGTAGGGGGTAACCACCTTTGTGGAAGACCTCTGTGATAAATGTGACAAAAAGAAAATTATTAATGAAACAGTGAGGTAAGAAAGGAAACAAAAGGGGTGTAATCGAAAACAAAGTGTAAAGTGAATATGATAAGTGAATGGATTGACCTGAATGTCAGTGTCTGTGAGAGGAATGAAAAAATTACCTATGTGCCTCATCTATCCCGAGTGGGGTAGGTGTGAACTGTCCTGAATGTGAAACCCAAATGAGGCAGGAGCCCATATAGGCAACGCCGCAGCAAAGACTGCCCCCAACTTCATGCGCTGGTCCAATAAGGGGAGAAAGAAAGGGAGGCGCCACCAAACAAGGAGCCAGACCACCAGGGCCCCACAGTCTGAAGCGCCAACCAAGCCACACCCCCAGCAGGTCAGCAGATGGAAAACATATAGCTGGCGGCGCTGCGTGCAAGACATCAGCGCGCCCGGCAGAAGATGCATGATGTTGGCGCGCAGTGGGGAAACCCCCGCCTGCCCCACGTCACAACTGGGTGGTGGGAGAGTCCGCAGTGCGCATCGCAGCTCCCGATCAGGGCAAAGGAGGCACGATCCAACAGATAACCACAGCCCCCACCACCACTGCACACATGCAAGAAAAAAACATTCTTGTTGAATAGACCAGAAGAAAAAACAAAAAAAAACAAATTGATAATTAAGGTCTGTTAGTACCAGCTAATGAAAGTTAAATTCGAACAGCTAACGAGTAGCCATTTGAAATGGTTGAAAAAATGAAAATAATAATGTTAATAGTGCCACCGTGTGCCTCCATCCCTAATTGGGTTAGAAAAAAGATTTAAAAACAAGAATTTTGGGACTTTAAATGAGGCTGAACGGGGCCGTTTATCTCTCCACCTCCATCCCGGGTAATTGTATATAAAAAAAGAGAGAAAGATTGGCAGGACTTTAACGAGGCACACGGGAGCAACACAAATTATTAAATATAAATATTTTTAATTGGTTCAAATTATCATACATTTTCATATCAAAACATTTAATGCATTTTTCAGCTCCCGATCGGGGCAAAGGAGGCACGGTCCAACAGATAACCACAGCCCCCACCACCACTGCACACATGCAAGAAAAAAAACATTCTTGTTGAATAGACCAGAAGAAAAAACAAAAAAAAAACCAAATTGATAATTAAGTCTTGGAGGTTCCATGCCCGCACCGCCTCTGCAAGGATACACATGTAAGTGCATGGGATAATTCAGGTCATGGGGGGTTCTTCCATGTCCTGGGTTTACCCTCCCACCCTCTGATTTAGTTCAGAATATCTTTATATTTCATTTTTTACAATTTTATTTTGTTTTTTCTATCCATAGACAATTACCAAGGTTTCGCTCCTGATGATTTCATTCTTAATTTGTTTTTCATGCTAGTCCTATGTGGGTGGTATCTCCATTGTTATAATTGATATAGCTATTTTTGTCCATATAATTATGTCTTATCCAATATATTCTATAATCCGTACCAACTCATTTTTGGAATGTTTATGTACAATACTTGGTTCTGATGAATTGTAATAAAATATACAGATATTTATATATAGCAAAATGCATTAAATGTTTTGATATATGGGGGGCGGAGCTAGCAGCGGACATGTGAGCAGCTCTTCACAGGAGCTCCGGCCGGGACGCAACATTCTGCCTTAATCCTGAGTGTCAGAGACACGAATCCTGCACGATACCGGCACCCCCTTGCTCACCGGACCCTAAGGATCGCTTGGGTATGGTTAAATACGGGCCGGCTTCCATGGAACCAGCTGCGGAGCGTCTGTCACGCTATGCCTGGGGAAGCCAAGATGGCGCCACACACGAGGCGATGGAACAAGGCCCCAGCAGCACACAGCGGAGCGGAGCTGACAGGACATCCTCACAGCCTGGGAAGGTAAGCCCGCTTCCACGCAGATCTCCGGGCAAAAAAAGAGGTTTTTCCCTGGATAGACTCCCCTGTGATGATATAGCCACAGAATCAGCAGTTAATGCGAAGGAACCCTCTTTAAAGCAAATTATGGAGGCCATTTACACATGCCAAACTACTTTGACTGAGCATATTGATGGGATGAGAGCAGAAATGTCCTTCCTGAAGCAGGATGTGCAGACCATTAGAGAGAGGGCCTCTGAAGCTGAGCAAAGAATCAGTGACATGGAGGATGTGTTGCTGCCTATGGAGGGAAAAGTACAATATCTACATAAAGAAATAAACGCGCACACTGATAAGCTGGGAGACATGGAAGACAGACAGAGAAGGAACAATGTCCGTTTTGTAGGATTTCCTGAAAAAGCTGAGGGAACACAGCCAGAAGACTTTATGGAACTTTGGCTTAAAGATAATATGGCTGACACTACATTTTCCAGATTGTTTGCTATAGAAAGGGCACACAGGATACCTTCCAAACCTCCTCCTCCTGGAGCACATCCGCGCCCTATGATTGCACGCATACTACACTTCAGAGACAGAGAAAGCATACTCAGAGCTGCACGCACTGGAGGTGAATTGCAATACAATGGGAATCGTATATCCATTTATCCCGACTTTTCTGCGGCCACGCAAAAACAGAGAGCTAGCTTCATTCATGTAAAGAGACTCCGAGACTTACAACTTCCCTACAGCATGCTGTACCCGGCGAAGCTGAGAGTAGTGGATGGGGGGAAGGCCTCGTTCTTTAATAACCCCACGGAGGCCTCAAGATGGCTGGATTCCAGAGGACGTCGCAGCCCAACTGAACACCGGTAACTGAGTAAGAAGATGATTCGGAATACACATGATGACTACTCCAGGACTTCCTATGCTAGGGTGAAGAGGTATCCATGATTAAGATAATCTTTGACACTACAATAACATGGCATAGTGTCCCGCCAGATGTAGCATACAATTTATAACATCACTTAAGTAAACTGTTCTTGATATCAGAGTGAGAAGGAACAAGAACTATTGGAGGGAGAAGAAGAGGAAAGTGGAGAACACAGAGGTTTTGGCTCCTATTTTGAGCAGTTATACTTTTTATTGATATAAATTTTTTCTCTTTTCCTCTATTCAATTGTACCACCTTCCATTGCTATCAGCTACGGAGATACCCCCCTGGTCGCACTGTATCAGGTCTTTCCCTTTTTTTCTTTTTTCTGTTTTTGGATGTTGTTTTTCTCTTATTTCCTTCCATACCAAAATTTTTTTTTTTTCGCTTAGGAGAAGGGGAGAAGGGGAGGAAAAGGAGAGGAGAAAGGGAAATTTTTATTTCTGTTGGTTGATTATAAGGTGACTCTGTTCTTCTTAGAGAACTGTGACCCCCTGTGGTCACTTTAATTCTTCTGCCTTTTTGTTATGGGAGACAGGCACACAACAAGTTGGGTGTGTGTGCAGGGAGGGGGGAAGGGGCTCATGTTACTGTTTAACCTTGGTTCGTGCTGCGTGCTGCTGATGTGTTTTGTTCTCTCCTCACAGGGGATCTGCTCAATAGGAATGAGACTGGCTAACAGTTATTCGTTGTTACCCTGCAATTTTTCCCTTATACATACGTATGGAGGGTAAGATAAAGTTGCTGTCATGGAATGTGCGTGGTATGAACTCCAAGATTAAGAGATCTCTCATCTTTGATTTCATAAAACGATACAAACCTCATATCATAATGTTGCAGGAGACGCACTTGCAGGGATCTAAGGTTATGACACTAAAAAAAACGAATGTGATGAGAGTTTTGCATGCTGAATACTCAACATATTCTAGGGGTGTAGCTATTTTAGTTACCAAAAATGCGGCTGCGCAAATCTTGCAAGTCAAACTAGATCCGAACTGCAGATATGCTATCCTGGTATGTCGAATGTATAATGTATTTCTGACATTGGTATGTGTTTACATTCCGCCCCCATTCTCCTTACCGATATTAGACAAAATAATTAAAGAAGCTATACTAATTGCTCAAGGCCCATTATTACTCTTAGGAGATTTTAATGCAGTGTCGGATGGAGCTCTGGACAGGCATGGGAATGTTTCCGGGTCCAGACATAATTTATCCTCCTGGTTGGAGAGTTACGCACTCACTGACATTTGGAGAGAGAGGAACCCTGGAGTTAGGGAGTTCTCATGTCACTCTAAGACCCATAAGACACTCTCCAGAATAGATTTGGCACTGTCATCTATAGATGGCCTTCCTTACATAACTGCCATCAGATATCTCCCTAGAGCTATATCAGATCATTCCCCTTTGGAGGTCACTCTAGATTTGAGTGCTCCACAGGAAAGGGGACAATGGCGGATGAATACAAAATGGCTCCAGGAGGATTATGTTACCATAAAATGCAAAGAGAGCATTGGGCACTATTGGAAGGAGAATGGGAAGGAAACAACATTAGCTATTCAATGGGATGCCTTTAAGGCAACTATGAGAGGGGTATTTACATCGGAAACAAGAAGTTTCACCAAAGCACTTAACTCAGATATGAAAGATGCAGAAACTAATGCCTTGGAAGCTGAAAAAGAATATATCCTTGACTCATCTCCAGGTAGGTATCGACTTTGGCAAGAAAAAACACGACAATATACCTTACTATTAACTGAACACACTGAAAAAACACAAATACGGCAGGCAAGATCTTTTTTTGAGTTCGGCGATAAGAGTGGACGCCTATTGTCCTTTTTGGCAAGCCCACTTTATGCACCGGTCTCAATAGGTAAGATAAAGAAACTAAATGGTGAGGTAGTTGAGGAGGCCCAAGGGATTCTAAACGCTTTTCTAAACTTTTACGAGAATCTCTACCAGACGCAAACCCAGCACACTGACCAGGAACTGGAAAGGTATATTGACAATTTAACACTACCATCTCTACCACAGGAAGATAGAGAACTTTTGGAACAGCCGATATCCCTGGAGGAGATTGGTGCTGCAATCTCATCCTTCAGGCCGGGTAAATCTCCTGGCTTGGATGGATTTCCAGCTGAGTGGTATCATTCGCATAAAGAACAGATAGTACCAATACTACAAAAAGTCTTTATAACTGCAGAGAAAGAAGGCATATTACCAGAGTCTATGAGGGAAGCATTAATAATAGTGTTACCTAAGCCAGGAAAGGATCTACAGGAATGTGAGTCATACAGGCCAATTTCTTTGATAAATACCGACGTCAAGATACTGGCCAAGATCTTGGCTGGAAGGTTGAAGTCGGTGATCCTCAGACTAATTAATTCAGATCAAACTGGATTTATACCCGGACGTTCCACCAAAATGAATCTACGTAGACCATATGTTAACCTCCAGACGTCTCATGATAATAAAGGAAAAAGAGTTGTGGCATCTTTAGACACCAAAAAGGCGTTCGACTCTGTAGAGTGGAACTATCTATTTTTGCTTTTAGGTAAGCTGGGGTTCGGATCAAAATTCATTTCATGGATTAAACTTTTGTATAATGACCCCAGAGCAAGCATTAGAGTGAATGGCTCTATTTCTGCACCTTTCAAGATCTATAGGGGAACGAGACAGGGTTGCCCCCTGTCTCCTCTTCTGTTTGCTTTGGCCATAGAGCCATTGGCGGCTACACTTAGAACTAATGTCATGCTACAGGGGCTCAGGGTAGGAGAACTGGAAGAGCGCGTGTCGTTATACGCTGACGACATGCTCCGATACTTGAGAGATCCAGAGCAGTCGTTGACCACGGCGGTCTCGTTGATCCGGGAGTTCGGGAATTTCTCTGGCTTCAGGATCAACTGGACCAAATCAGTCCTCTTTCCGCTAAACTCACAGCCGGACTTAATACTCCCAGCCCAGTGCCCCCTGGCTATTGTGGAGAAATTTAAATACCTGGGAGTAGTGCTCAAATTACCTATAGATTCATTCATCGAGGACAATTTATGGCCTATCATCAGAGCATTTAGTGACAGAATACAGAAATCGAAGGACCTTCCACTTACACTCTATGGCAGGGCTAGCATATTTAAAATGATCTACCTTCCGAAATTTTTGTACATCCTCTCTAACGCCCCAATTTATATCCCAAAAAGAATTTTCAAACACATAAACTCCCTATTAACATCCTTTTTATGGGGCAATAAAGCGGCAAGAGTCTCTCTTGAGGTGTTGCAGTTACCTGTTCACAGAGGTGGTCTGGCGATACCTGACCTGAGACTATATTATTTAGCATCCCAATTAGTATTTATTCATTGGAGAATGTTCCCACAACTAAATAATGCTGCGGTTGCAGTTGAAGCAGCAACGGTGACATCATATGAAACCTTACTGAATTTCTTTTTCAGGGGAGAAGTCCCCACCATAGAGGACAAGGAGATACTAAAATCTGCAAAAAAGGTATTGGAGATTTGTATGAAACATATAAAAGATAACCCCCTTCATTTATCCCCTAATGCGCCATTGTGGTTCAATCCCAACCTGAAAGAATTCTTTAATTTAGAAGACGGATTTAGATGGTCTAAATATGGGCTTACATACTTGCACCAATTGTATATCAATGGGGAAATAAAAACCTTCTCGCAATTGCGAAGAGAACTGAATGTTCCAGAGACCTGGGAATACCAATTTACTAGATTGAGACACACTGCGTATGTTCAATTTGGGGTTGGACCGGTGACATTGGAAAACTCTATGATAGAAAGACTACTGGCTACTCCAGATCATACTAAACGAATTTCTACATACTACCATACACTTCAGGCAGAGGAGAATCCTAGAGAAAGTAAACTTAAAGAAAAATGGGTGGAGATCATACCAGAAATTACAGATGGCCAATGGGAAAATGTTCTGGCGTCATACTTGCCCACAGTTATCTCTGCTGGGACAAATTAATACAGCTAAGGTACTTACATCAGATCTACTATACCCCTTTGAGACTCTATAAAATGGGAAAGAAAGAGGACCCTATTTGTCATAAATGCTTAAGGGAAGAGGGCTCTTTTATACATATGGTATGGGAATGTTACAGAGTTAGGCCATTATGGTCTCAGGTGACTCAATTTATTGCTGATACTTTAGATATATAGAACATATGCAGCCCTCTGCTGGGCCTTTTAGGGATCATAGAAGATGAAGTTATGAGTAATAATACGAGAACACTACTAAGACTACTGTTTTACTATGTAAGGAAACTAATTGTACTTCATTGGATCAGGAGAGACTATCTTACTTTGAATGCCTGGAAAGGTTTGGTTAATGCCAATATCACCATGTATAAAATGACATATGAGTCTAGAGGATCAAAAAAAAAATGTAATAAAGTATGGGGGAGATGGATTAACTCTGAAAACACGCTACAATCCACCCAGTAATTCCGTAGGATACTACAGAACCAATGGATAGTAATTAATAGATCTAGTGGGGAGTTGAATCACAGCAGCACACAGCACAAAAAAGTTTTTTTCTCTCGTTTTTTTTTCGGTTATTTTACTTTTATGAGGGATAGTTCCCTCTAGTTGCTTTATTTGAATACCCTATAGCCTTTATTCTATACAACTGTTTGGGCTAAGATCAGTTGGTCCTGAGTTTCAAGAAAACAGCCAATGATTTAACGAGTAATGACAAACGCAACATAATATATATAATATTCCTTTATTTGTTTGCAGGATTTGCTTCTGAATGCACTTTGGAATGTAACATGTATATCCTTGTCTATTACCTATTGCGAATAAGATGTATGATTTTTTTGGCAAATAAAAAAACTTAAAAAAAAAATAAAAATGTTTTGATATGAAAATTTATGATAATTTGAACCAATTAAAAATATTTATATTTAATCATTTTTGTTGCTCCCGTGTGCCTCGTTAAAGTCCCGCCTATCTTTTTCTCTTTTTTTATATACAATTACACGGGATGGAGGTGGGGACATGAACGGCCCCGTTCAGCCTCATTTAAAGTCCCAAAATTATTGTTTTTAAATCATTATCCCATTGAAATTCTTTGTTCTGTGCACCAACTATGTCTCAGTTTTGAAAATTGTTTGCTAATTGACAGATAAATTATCTTTTTAGGATTATATTACCATAGTGGAAGGTTAATTTATGTAAATTTAGAAATTCTTTAATAATTAAAATAGACATTTCATTTGCCTGTGATTTAAATACAGAAACAAAATAATTATGAAATGTGGTATTTTTAGCTACTGATTAAAGAACACTTTTTTACTTTCAAGATTACTTATTCTTTGATCATTTTAATTGCAACGGTGAGATTTTCAGGATCAGAGGCTGATACTCAAGTATATGGGCACCATGAGAACATGGCTAACGCCTCAAATGGATTGATCTCAAGGGAGGAACAACAATCAGCTCAGATGAATATACCCAGAGGATTGCTGCAGTTCTTTTGTGAGCTATAGTTAAATAAGAAATGTATAGAGACATGGATGATAATAAAAGCAATTGTTTCATGTATACCTGCATGTCTTTGGTTTGTCATAGAGTAAAGTAAAGAAAGTGTGAAAATACTTACTTGTTTTTACAGATATTGTAGTATAGCCTAAGAAAATTGTATCAATAATAAATAGGATCATAGTGATATTTTAGAGTAACTGTTTTACTCCTTTATTTCAATAATTCTTTATTAAAATTTTCAACAAAAAAATGAACAAAGAGGAAAATGCAGTTGTTACAGCATGTTGGATGTTCCGACTGGAGGAAATGAGTCCATAAGGGAGAAAGAAGTTGTATAGCATAGGTAGTTTTACAAATGAGACTAAACAGTGGTGGATCATGCTTATTAATGCAAACAAAGAAACAGAGTGGCTCCAGATGGGAGTTGTTTTACTCCTTTAATTAGTATCACATATGTCTTCAATTTTGTAGCCTATTCTATTTTACCAGCTCCCTCCCACCCACAGTACATTTAAAGCCAGTGGGTGGCAAGGGTCGGGCTGGATCACTTACATGTACATCACCAGCTGATGGGCGTGCTGTGCACCACTCCTACTTCTTGCTGTGTCCCCCAGACACCGCAGATTGTGGCTACCTGTACTAGGCTGCTTTGAGCTGCCGGGGTATCACATAATTGCTATGCGATCACATGATCACAATGTAAACAAAACTGTTATGAATCGGTTTCATTCATAACAGCTGTGCTTGTTATTGTGATACTGTGGCCCACAGCTATTACATGGTACCTGGGACAATCACAACACCCTGTACCATGTTATAGCTGAGGGCCAATCACAGTAATCACAACTGTTACAAATGCAACCCGTTCATGCCAGTTCAAAACATTACTGTTACAGTGAACATCAACGAAACAGCAATCAAAAGTCCCTAATCACCCCTCCCCTAGAGTAGTACAGCATCACTAAGGTGACACTGAACTATTCTGATGAAAGTATGTAAAAAAATAGAAATAAAAGAAATGTTAAAAGAAAAAAAGTTAAAAAATGCAATAACATTTTTTTGTTTTGTTTTACATACTGTCACCAGTCAGTATCTCTTATTACCACCACACTAGTCATATGATGACACTCTACTGCACTGGTAGCAATATGTAAAAAAAAAAGTGAAAAACGAGCGCAGCATGCACGGCAGCTTCTAAGATGGCCATGAGTCACTGAAGCTCCGCTCCACCACGGCCCTGAACTCACCACAGGAGCATACAGAGCGCTTCCCCGAGCCCCATACTGGGATTTGCGAGTGGGGGAGACCCCCGGGAACCTGTTAAGAATAGCGGCTCCAGCCCGGAGGAGCCTTACAAGCCAGATGACAGCGGCGGCCGGCCCGGTCAGTTACGCCAAGATGGCGGCGGCTCCACGAGGCAACTGCAGCTATGGGGAAGAAAATGAGTCCATCGCTGATCAGGAAGCAAGGTCACCATTATCACCAGGTACCAATTTTCCCCTTCTTCCTCCTGGGAGCTTTTCCAGCATCTACAGACTCACTGCTGAGCAGAATGCAAAACGGTCTCCCCTCCACCCCAATGCTAGACCCACACACAGGTCTGCTGTTATCAGTGACTGAAGAGAACATGGCCTCCACTATTCCCACAGACTTTCCTTCCATGATGGAAGCTTTCTCTCAATTGCTCTCAAGGAGCCTGGCTCAGAACGTAGAACACATTACCTCCTCCATCCATGCTGACTTACAGCAGCTGGGACAGAGAATAGATGTGATTGAAAAATGATCGGATTAAGCTGTGGCACACATTAATCAAAATTCTGACAGATTACAAGAAATGCAAGAACAACTGGAAACAGCCTTTGCCAAAATCATTTGAAATTGTTCTCGAAAATCATTCAAGACGTTACAATTTCAGAATACGTGGCCTCCCTGAAATAGAGAAAGATGTGAAAACAACGGTAACAACCTTGCTGAAGAACCTTATACCGGACATAGCAGAGCATCGATTGGAGCTGGATAGAGCCCACAGAGCCCTGCAACCCCCACGCTCAGATGGTCTCCCAAGAGACATCATTGTAAAACCCCATTTTTTCTCCGTTAAGGAGGAGGTAATGAGGAGATCCAGGTCTCTGGATAATCTAAAGTTGATGGGTCATAAAATTCAAATTTTCGCAGACTTATCACCTTACACGGTACAGAAAAGACGCTCTCTCAAACCGCTGCTACAGCTTCTGACTGAGAAAGCTATCTTATACAGGTGGTCATTCCCACTGAGATTGAATTTCTCAAACAGAAATAAACGTTTTGGCTTCTCATCATTTGCAGAAGGTGAACGTCTACTACTTCAATTGGGCCTTATGACACAAGATTCAGCACACTCCCAGATGGGAAGAAGTACACCGTCATCTACTAAATGCCCACCTCCAGCAAGTCCCCTCCAACCTGCCTGGCTCAAGCAGAGTTCTAAACGCTCCAAAGAAAACATTCCCCCTTGAAGTCTTAATCCCCTTCGGAAACACATCGCAGTTACAGGACTCTTTGTGCCTTCCTCCGATCTGTTTGGATCTCTTCGGATCATTTCCTTGCCACCGTGATGGAATCACCAAAGAACTCTCTATCTCGTTTGATTGGAGCCCCCAATCCTCAATAGGTCATCCAACTGATAGTACAAGAGGATCCCAAATTCATTTTATTTGATTTTCTTTTAATTCCTTGAGGGTTCGGGGGAGGGGGGAGGGGGAACGGGGAGGTCCCTGAGGTTTGCTTCGGTTCCCTTTTAACCAGTTACTCATTTTTGGGAAGTTATCTTTTTTCCTCAGATAATTAACTCTTTGCAAATGTGTTAATGTGGAACTTATGGGCGCCAACAAGGTACCCAATATGTTGCATGTTGTTTAGACAGGTGAAATATTACTCAGTTACTTAGATTATAAGTTCATGCTCTTGTTTCACCCTTTCCGGTTATTCCCAGTATCGGGTATATTTTTGACAGACAACCTATGAGGCACACCGAATATCAGTATTTTTTCCTAACATAAAGTTCCCCTTCTCCCTACCCTGGACTCCTCACAATTAAAGGGGGAACCAGGTTGGGGAAGATATTAATGGAAGAAATCTCGGTTAGTTAATATGGTCAAGGTTCTTTTAGTGGGGACGTTCTGTATTAATATCTGATTTAGCATTTGGTTTGCTATATAGTAAGCATCACATTTTCAGTTCTATTACATTTTAGGTGGCGGGGCCGTGGTGGCATCAATGTACCTACAGTTGGTTCCAGGAGCAACAATCTTGCACTTGGTCCATTGGCTGGTTACCCTACTTTCAGGGTGCCAGTCCTTTCAGGATAAAGGGCTAGGAATGGCTAGACCATCCTTCCCTGGGATTGGGGGGGGGGTCTGGGGACCCCCAAGTTTTTGGTTTAAATTTGTTTGTATGCTATAATACCATACAAGATATTGCTGAATTACTAGTATTTGTAACAATTTTTTTTTCTCTATTTCTCTCTTTCACCCCTTTTCTTCTCCTTTTTCTCTCGTCGCTTCTGATCGCTTCCAGGTTCCAGGTACGCCTACGGCTTCTCCTCCCAGGTCTACCATTCGACATTGCCACATCATCTCATCCAAACAGCATAATTCCCATCTATCAGAAAGGTAGGAAACAATTATTTAGGTGTGGACTCACCAAAAACACAACATGACTGAGCGGTCCAACGTGAATCCAACCCTGAGGGTTATCTCACATAACACACAGGGTTTGAACTCCCCCATAAAGCGTAGAAAGATTTTTCAGCTCTATAAATCCATGCACGCCGACATTCTCTTCCTGCAAGAGACTCATTTCCCCATAGCTTATCAAACTAGATTCCTTCATCATCAATTCCCCCAATTCTTTCTTTCATCAGCCTCCAACAAAACAAAGGGAGTTGCCATCTGTTTCGTCAGACATGTCTGTCTCTCACAGCCAGAGACAATCTCAGACCCTATAGGACGTTACATTTTAGTCGCAGGGAACATAGATGGGGAACAATTCAAGTTCATCTCCTATTGTGCCCCCGATAAAGGTCAGAAAGCGTTTTTTGAATTAATGCTAAACAAACTCCTCCCACATCTTAAGGGCACCATTGTGTTCGGGGGAGATACTAACTTGGCATTTGATTTCTCCCTACAATCTTCAAGTACGGGGAAATCTATTCCCAAGCACCCCTTCAGACAGAGTGTGCAACTAGCAAAAATTCTAAATGAAGAGGACCTAATTGACATTTGGAGGGAGACAACCCCCCATTCAAAGGATAACACGCATTACTCAGCACCCCATGGCTCTTACGCTAGGATAGACCACATCTTTACTCGTCCACATATGATCCCCTTAATACTGAGAGCCAAGATCGTAGACTCTCCTATTTCAGACCACTCGATGGTCACCTTGACCATGCAAAAACCCTCTGGTTGCAATAACCCCCCCAGGTGGAGATTACAGGAAACCATTTTTAGTGACCCCATTCAGTGCACTGTTATTGAGGAATCAATTAAAGAGTACTTCAGTATTAACACAACCGATGATGTCTCAACGGAAACTGTTTGGGCGGCACACAAATCAGTTATAAGGGGGAAATTAATACAGATATCGGCCAAACTTAAGGCAGAACACAAGGCAGACACTCTTAAACAGACTGAAGAATTCTGAGCACTAGCCAGGGCACATAAAAGACAACCTAACACAGAATCCCTAGCTAATCTTGATAGGGCCCGGACTCTCCTCAACTTGACCCTGACAACAGCAGCGGAAAAACACCTCCGTTGGACGAGAGCAAAGTATTATTCCCAAAGGGACAGGATAGGCTCTAAATTAGCAGTCAAGATAAGCCCCAAACATCGCCCATTAGCTTTTCCCAAAATAAAGCCGAACTCCGGGGACTTTATGCAAAATCCGAATGAGATTATGGACGCATTTCTTCAATTTTATGTGGATTTATATAAAGCTAAACCTCCGTCAGAGGGCAAATCCCGTGAGGAGTTTCTTGACTCCATAAAGCTCCCATCTCTAGTGGATGACTATAGGGCGGTTCTAGATGGTCCTTTTTCACAGGATGAAGTGTTAGATACAATTAAAGCTTTAAAACTGGGATCACTGAGCAGGAAGGTGGGACTTTAAATGAGGCGCGAGGTGTGTAGAGCCAAGCGCCTCCATCCCCAATAGTTTGGACAAGCAAAAGGAGACAAAAGTGGGACTTTAAATGAAACATGCACTCCAGGAGACAACACCACAAACATGAACATGGCAGGTACCAAGAAAAAATATATATAGAGCAGAACCAAAAACGTTAAGTAAAAGCATCACATGATATCGATTGGCACTAAATGGTTTAATGATATATGATTGTTACAAAAGTAGAAATTGTAGTATGATCCATATTGGTACTATAGAAGCCCAGATCTATGAAAACCAAATCTTGCATTATACATAAAATGTAACAAGGATACAGTGTAAAAGCGAAATTGGTTTATATTATAAACATTGTAAAAAACAGTTTCATAGACAGCAGGTCACCATAACAATCCAATGTAATCTTAGTTGGTAGGTAAGATCCAATTAGATGAAAAATAAGAATAAAAATAAAATCTGATGCAATTATAGACAAAGGGGGGCAAATGTTGGCTCATATTCCTATAGTAAAATAACCTAGTTGGTTCATGCCATACATAATGTAGATAGCCAAATTCACTGTAGTGTGTCTCCATGGTAAATGATATAGTCATAGTTGATTGGTATAATCCAATTGGTATATGTAGTAGCAAAATGATAATAATATGGTATAAGCGTGGGGGCATCTATTGGTTCGACGCGTTTCGTGGCGAACGCCACTCTTCAGGAGCAAGTATGAGGTAGGTGTCTATAAATATTGAAAAACATCTATATTAGAAAACATCTATACTATGGAAATTGTATATTCAGTCTGTGTGAATGTGGAGGAGGGGAGAAAGGGAGAAGAGGGGGGGTAGAGCCCAATTCTAAAAGCTACTTACAGATGCTCCTATGAGGTTGGACAAAGGCATGGAGGGCTGGGGGCTAACCGGCAAAAACATCAGCCTGTTGGGAGCTGAGGTGGACTGGCCCAGGGTACATAGATAGAAGTCCGATAACAGACAGCAGTCCCCGAAGAAACATCCCCATGAATATAGAATTGGGTGTGATCCAAGTGATGGCCATCTGAAAAAAAGGGGGGGGGTGTATGGTGAATATGTGTATGTGTGTATGTATGTAGGAAAGTGACTAGTGTGAGTAGTGAACAAGGTTTATTGGTGCAGGTGTCAGTCAGGAAACAAGAAAAAATGACAAAAAGTGGGAACAGTGTGAGGTCAAGGGAGGATAGGACACCAAAGAGGAAGAAAAGAGAAGGAGAAGGACAAAAATTAGTGGAAGGAGTCGGGAGGATTACCTGGAAAAAGAAATGTGAGCCATGTTAATTGGGAGTGCATAACGGCCATGGGGATGACCAGCGTGTGGGGGCTGGGAATGAATCGGAGGGAGTATGTATACTCCAATGTGATCATGGGCGTCCACCAACGGCACGCTGGCAGCCAATAGGAGGTGATGGCGCCAAACAGCTGAGCAGCGTCAGCTGCCCGCTGTCCGGCGGTCATCATCTCGTGTAGGATGCTAAATGGGATCGACAGCGGAGGCGCGCCGACGTCACGGAAGTGACGCAGTGCGCGCCAGCACCGGATGCGTGACGTCGATGCGCAATTGGACGTACACCCGATCCTCCACGTCACTCAAAGGGAGGAGAGGGGGAAGAAGGGAAGGACCCCAGGAGCGCATCACAGCTCCCAAACATAGGCCAAGCCGCCGGCAAGGCCAGACCAGCTCACTTCCCAGCCCAGCACAATACATAAAGGCAGCGTGGCTAAGCACACGCATTATATATAATAGTGTGGAGCAGTAGCATGGTACAATAAACTCCTCCAGATTTACACCCAGAAAAGAAAACGAGATTCGACATGTAAATTGTAATTGATGCTGGAATATAGAAGAGGCACCTAAATAAGTAGTGATAATGGACTATACCAGTGTTCAAATAATATAAAGAGGGTAAGGGGTGCATGTTTCCATCCCTTGTATAAATACAATATACTTAGAAAACTGAGCAGGAAGGTGGGATTTTAAATGAGGCGCGAGGTGTGTAGAGCCAAGCGCCTCCATCCCCATTAGTTTGGACAAGCAAAAGGAGACAAAAGTGGGACTTTAAATGAAACATGCACTCCAGGAGACAACACCACAAACATGAACATGGCAGGTACCAAGAAAAAATATATATAGAGCAGAACCAAAAACGTTAAGTAAAAGGATCACATGATATCGATTGGCATTAAATGGTTTAATGATATACGATTGTTACAAAAGTAGAAATTGTAATATGATCCATATTGGTACTATAGAAGCCCAGATCTATGAAAACCAAATCTTGCATTATACATAAAATGTAACAAGGATACAGTGTAAACAAGGATACAGTGTCTCCTTTTGCTTGTCCTTTTTTAAAACTGGGATCCTCTCCTGGTCCGGATGGGTTCTCGACGGGATATTATAAAAAATTTGGCACTACCCTAGCACCTCATCTAACTAAATTTCTGAATTCCCTTAAGAATGGATCCCCGCTGGGTTCTGACCTAAACGCCGCTTATATTTCAGTGATCCCCAAACCAGGAAAAGACACTAGAGAGGTGGGGAATTACCGGCCAATATCCCTGATTAATAATGATATTAAAATTTTATCTAAGATTCTAGCCAATAGGATGGCGAGCTTCATCCCAAATTACATTCATAAAGATCAGGTGGGCTTTATTCCTGGTAGACAGGGTACAGACCAAATCAGAAGGACCATCGATATAATCTCTCTTTTAAAAAACCAATGGGATAGGGGGCCTCCCCAAAAGGGCTTTATTCTGTCGATTGACCTTCACAAGGCATTCCACTCAATAGATTGGGAGTACCTGTCTGATATTCTGAAACGATGGGGTTTTGGACAATATTTTCTTAACCTCATCAATACCTTATACTCAAACCCAACAGCCCAAGTTCGCCTGATGGGTAGATATTCAGCATCATTCCCGATAAAAAGGGGTACCAGACAGGGCTGCCCTCTCTCCCCACTGTTGTTCGCTATAGCGATAGAAACGTTAGCTATCAGTATCAGATCTAACCTGGACATTAAGGGGGTAGCCTGCGGGGACCGGGAACATAAATGCGCTCTTTATTCAGATGACCTCTTACTGTACATTACATCTCCCCTGATTTCCATCCCGGTTGTATGTAAGGTACTGGGAAGTTCAGCGCAATATCAGGTCTAATGGTAAACATGCATAAGTCTACAGCGTTAAATATTACAGTACTGGTGGATCTCCTTTCGCAACTTACTAGAAACTTTGACTTTTCCTGGTCTCCCACGGCTATCCCCTACCTAGGTATACAGCTCACACCTGATATTGGTAGTCTTTTCAAAGCAAACTACCCCCTCATGGCCCAAAACAGTAGAAGGGAATTGGAAAGATGGGCGAGATGTGGTTTGTCCTGGCTAGGAAGAGTGCATGCTATTAAGATGACTCTAATACCCCGACTACTATACTTATTCAGATTTCTCCCCACTCCCCTATCAAAAAGTTTTCTACATAAGTTACAATCTGATATAATCTGTTTTGTGTGGGGAAATAAGGGCTGCAGATGTCCATCTAGTATACTCCTCCGTTTACGCACACAGGAAGGTCTGGGACTCCCTGACCTTTGGGGATACTATCAAGTCAATTATCACAAATATCAATGATTTTTAGCAGGGCTCCAAAACCTGACTGGCTTTCCATGGAAAGGTGGGCTACACCCCTCAACACTATTGACTTTCTTATGTGGTGCAACCCCAAAGACAGACCGGCTATAATGGCCCACACTTTATCACATTCCATTGCAGTTTGTACTAAATTATTTACAAGATATCTCCTCTAAAACCACTCTCTCACATCTTTCATAACCCTAAGTTCCCTCCCGGAATGGATATCCGAGCATTTAAATGGTGGAAGGACAAAGGTATCTACAGAATAGGACATTTTCTCACCCCGGCGGGCCCCCTTACCTTGCACCACTGTAAACACACACTGGAAATGCCTGCCTCTGAAAATTTTAGATATTCACACATTTCTCATTTCCTTAATTCTATTTGGACTAACAAGACAGAAATCCCTGCCATTACCCCGTACGAACACTGGTGTGCTAATATTTACAACCAAAAAGGAGGCATATCTGTGATCTACTCAGCGATTATGTCTAACACAGACAAGCCGAAATATGCAATGACCTGGGAGGAAGACACCGGCAGATCATGGTCCCCAAAGGAATGGTTCAGGGCTTGGTCCCATTCTTACAAAGGTATTTGGAACATCTCCCTGATAGAGGCCAGCATTAAAATATTAGCAAGATGGTACTATGTTCCCGCCAGATTGGCCGCAATTTATCCTGGGACATCTCCACTGTGCTTTAGAGGGTGTGATATGGAAGGCACAATGTTTCACATATGGTGGTCTTGCCCCCGTATCAGACCCTTCTGGAGGAAAATATTCCGAACCATCGGCACTATACTGAAAGTTTCGATAGCCCCTAACCCCCACATAGCTTTGCTTAATCACACTATACCAAATTTAGATAAAAGATCTCAAACTCTTACATTCTTCATATTGCTGGGTGCCAAGCTTACTATAGCTAAAGTATGAAAGAGACCTACAGTGTCATTCCAAGGCTGTAAGAGAAAAGTTTCATGGATAATGTCCCAGGAGAAGATTGTGGCGAAGCTGCTTGATAAATTTGAAAGATTTCTTGCTACCTGGGAACCGTGGGCAATCTATTGTAATATCCCGCTCCTGCCTGGAATGGAGCCTGGTGTGGATAGAATTATACTGGGCCCGTGACACTACACCCCCTCCCTTCTGCTCTTCCTTCTATTAACACATTTTCTCTCTTTTCCTTCAGGGACGTGCTAGTCCCTTGTACTCTCACAAATCATTTTGATATGAAACATCTTCTGAGGGATGTTCTGGTGGGACAGCTGATGGTTCCGCTGTCGGGACCCCAGGGGTCCTCTGGGCGGTGCGGACCAGGTGGCCCCTCCATTGCAGACCCAGTGATCCATACAGCACATAACTGAGGAACGTAATTACTTTTGTCGGGTTATTATTTTTTTGACTGTTTTATTTCAACATGCTTCAAAGGGACTCAGAAGTACAATGTTAAAGTTGATTTCGTTATAAATATGATTTCTGTATTGACCGTAGTGAAATGTAGGGGCTAGAAAGCCCCTAGGATATGTATACTGGTGAACCTGTGGGAGGGGGGTGCTGCTTCCCTTGCTTTGACACAGCTAGTACCCAGTTGGGGTGTCTAGAGGGGGACGGCCCTCCCACCACGGAGGATCTATGGTTACTCTTCTCCTTACAGAAAGTAGAGTTATTTATTTTTCACTTTCTTTGCTTGTTTTGCCTTTTGAAACTCTGTTACTTCAAGAGAACTATGGATTGACAGCCTACAGTACAGCCTGTACTCCGACTTAAATATTGTACACAATGCCTATAGGCTCTGACAAGTCCTGGCTCATTCTTTCCTCAACTCGAGTTCGTACTGTAGCGAGTAAAGCAGGATAGGAAGGCACATCTCATATTAATCCTATGGGATAAAGATTTGTCTGTTTATGCACTGTTTTTTTCCCGCAGTTTTTCCTATTTGTTACCTCACAACTTTTAATTAAAATCTGTTATTACATATCACATGTTCAAAGCGATATGTCGCTCCGCTACTTTAAACGCTTTGGAGGATTCCAACACAACCCTTGCTCCCCACACAGCACTGTAATGCCCCGTACACACGGTCGGATATTGATCGGACACTCCGACAACAAAATCCTAGGATTTTTTCCGACGGATGTTGGCTCAAACTTGTTTTGCGCACACATGGTCGCACAAAGTTGTCGGAATTTCCGATCGCCAAGAATGCGGTGACGTCAAGCACGTACGACGAGACTAGAAAAGGACAGTTCAGAACCAAGCGCGGCACCCTTTGGTCTCCTTTTGCTAATCTCGTGTTAGTAAAAGTTTGGTGAGAGACGATTCACGCTTTTTCAGACTCGTGGTTTTCAGATAGTTTTCTGCCGTTCAGTTTGTGCTTGTGGGTTTGTATCTGCTCTTCAGTGCGTGCAAGCAAGTTCCGCGTGACTTAGTCATTGTATTCTTGTTCGTTCGTTACTGTTTTTCAGGTCGCTCTTCACAGGCCTTGCTGTTCTTCAGTGCGTTCTGTTACTTCGTTCTGAGCAGCCGACCGTTTTCTAGCCATGTTGCGTATGCGTACTCCTCGTAGAGTTCGTGCTGTGCGGGGGCTTGGTGTTGGGGTCCTGACCTTGACACAAGTCCAGTCCATGAACAGGGTGGGGAGGAGTTCATGGACCAAGAATTGGTTGCTTCAGCGTGACCAGTTCTCTCATATGCCTTTGCTCCGTGAGATCTGTGAGAATAATCCTGATGATTTCAGGAACTTTCTCAGGATGACGGACCCCGTGTTTCACCGTCTGTTGGCTTCGCTGACCCCTTATATTAGCAGGCAGGATACCTGCATGAGGCAAGCCATCACTCCGGAGCAGAGGCTCGTCGCTACCCTGCAGTATTTGGCGACAGGGAGAAATCTGCAGGACTTGAAGTTCTCGACAGGCATCTCCCCCCAGGCTCTGGGTATCATCATCCCAGAGACCTATTCTGCCATCATCCAGGTCCTGCAGAAGGAGTATATGAAGGTAAGATTTTTATCCTTTAATATCACTTTTCATTATATTTAATGTGTGCTAATATATTGTATTTCTTTCCTCATTCCCTAATTACCATGATTGGAATATGCTGTGAATGTCCCCTTTGTCCTCATGCATGCTGGATTTTTATGTAATTAATTTTTTAGGTCCTTCATACAGATTGTCCTTCACTAACCTCCCCAGCATGTTCTCTCCTGGCCCTATATTCACCGCATGTAGTCACTTAAAACAATGTATTTTATCAGCTCCATAGTAGTGCTTTACCCCAAACACCCCCTAAAATGTTTTGAAATGTTATTTTAACTTTAAATTCAGGCAGAGTGGCAGAGGCTTATTTTTTGTGGTGTCCCTAAGGCTGGGTTCACACTGGTCCGACAAACGCTCCGACATTGGGAGCTCATGTCGCATGACGTGTGAAATGTAATGTTTCCCTATGGGAGCCGTCCTAACTGGTCCGACACAAGTCGTTCCGACTTTAGAAATGCTCCCTGTACTACTTTGGTCCGACTTTGATCCTACTTCAGCCTATTGACTATCATTGAAGTCGGATCAAAGTCGGATTGCCGTCTTGCATGATCCGACTTCGGCACGCGACTTGTGCTCAGATGATCTTGAGGGGGAACTCCGCGCCAAATTTTAAATAAAAATCCGGCATGGGTTCCCCCTCCAAGAGCATACTAGGCCCTTGGGTCTGGTATGGACCTTGAAGGGAACCCCCTACGCCGAAAAAACGGCGTGGGGGGTCGCCCCCAATCCATACCAGACCCTTATCCGAGCACGCAGCCCGGCCAGACAGGAATGGGGGTGGGGACGAGCGAGCGCCCCCCTCCCTCCTGAACCGTACCAGGCCGCATGCCCTCAACATGGGGGGTGGTGCCTTGGGGGAGGGGGCGCGCTGCGGCCCCCCCACCCCAAAGCACCTTGTCCCCATGTTGATGAGGACAAGGGCCTCTTCCCGACAACCCTGGTCGTTGGTTGTCGGGGTCTGCGGGCGGGGACTTATCGGAATCCGGGAGCCCCCTTTAATAAGGGGGCCCCCAGATCCCGGCCCCCACCCTATGTGAATGAGTATGGGGTACAGCGTACCCCTACCCATTCACCTAGGAAAAAAGTGTCAATTTAAAAAAAAAACACTACACAGATTTTTAAAGCATTTTATTCGACAGCTCCGGGGGTCTTCTTCCGACTTCGGGGGTCTCTCCGGTTCTTCTCCGCGCTCTCCGGGTCTTCTGCCGGGCTCCTCCTCTCTCTTCTGCTCTTTTGCCGCTCTTTTGCTAAAGAGGAGGAGCCCGGTCTGCTGCCTTCTTCTCTTCGGGGATCTCTCCGGTTCTTCTCCACGCTCTCCGGATCTTCTGCCGGGCTCCTCCGCTCTCTTCTGCTCTTTTGACGCTCTTTTGCTAAAGCGGAGGAGCCTGGTCTTCAATCTTCAATCTTCTGCCTTCTGCCTTCTGCCCTCTTCTCCTGATGTTGACACGACGCTCTCTGGGGCTAGAATGCTCTCTGTGCGCTCTGCTCTGACTTATATAGGCGGTGACCCCGCCCCCTTAAGCCGTCGTAGTCCCTGGGCATGCTGGGACTGTGACGTTTTAGGGGGCGTGGTCATCACCCGATGACCACGCCCCCTTATGCCGTCATAGTCCCAGCATGCCCAGGGACTGTGACGGCTTAAGGGGGCGGGGTCACCGCCTATATAAGTCAGAGCAGAGCGCACAGAGAGCATTCTAGCCCCAGAGAGCGTCGTGTCAACATCAGGAGAAGAGGGCAGAAGGCAGAAGGCAGAAGATTGAAGACCAGGCTCCTCCGCTTTAGCAAAAGAGCGGCAAAAGAGCAGAAGAGAGCGGAGGAGCCCGGCAGAAGATCCGGAGAGCGTGGAGAAGAACCGGAGAGACCCCCGAAGAGAAGAAGGCAGCAGACCGGGCTCCTCCTCTTTAGCAAAAGAGCGGCAAAAGAGCAGAAGAGAGAGGAGGAGCCCGGCAGAAGACCCGGAGAGCGCGGAGAAGAACCGGAGAGACCCCCGAAGTCGGAAGAAGACCCCCGGAGCTGTCGAATAAAATGCTTTAAAAATCTGTGTAGTGTTTTTTTTTTAAATTGACACTTTTTTCCTAGGTGAATGGGTAGGGGTACGCTGTACCCCATACTCATTCACATAGGGTGGGGGCCGGGATCTGGGGGCCCCCTTATTAAAGGGGGCTCCCGGATTCCGATAAGTCCCCGCCCGCAGACCCCGACAACCAACGGCCAGGGTTGTCGGGAAGAGGCCCTTGTCCTCATCAACATGGGGACAAGGTGCTTTGGGGTGGGGGGGCCGCAGCGCGCCCCCTCCCCCAAGGCACCACCCCCCATGTTGAGGGCATGCGGCCTGGTACGGTTCAGGAGGGAGGGGGGCGCTCGCTCGTCCCCACCCCCATTCCTGTCCGGCCGGGCTGCGTGCTCGGATAAGGGTCTGGTATGGATTGGGGGCGACCCCCCATGCCGTTTTTTCGGCGTAGGGGGTTCCCTTCAAGGTCCATACCAGACCCAAGGGCCTGGTATGCTCTTGGAGGGGGAACCCATGCCGGATTTTTATTTAAAATTTGGTGCGGAGTTCCCCCTAAAGATTCATACCAAACAATGCCGGCATTGGCGGGGATCCAAGTCGGATCCCCGTTCATTGAAAGTCGGACACATGCCGGCTTCATGTCGCAGGGCAAAGTCGGATCCAAAGTAGGACGGCTGTCGTGTCGCACCAGTGTGAACCCAGCCTAAATCATTTTTAGTAACCCTCCCTCCCCCAACTGCTAAGTCAGCTGATCCCAATTCTCTATCTATCCTCAATCATCTATCTGCTGACTTTGCCAAACCCATACACACTATACCCATCTCTTTTGTGCTCTGATTTATGGATGAATTCCCCAAAGCATTTAGTGCAAGGGCCTGCCTGTATACTTTCAAATGGTACTGTTTGAATTTTTAAGATCCTATTATTATCTTGAGTCAGGTAATAGCAGAATGTTCAAATGTGCTCAAATGTGTACAATGTGTATTTATATCTTTGTATTCGGACACTTCTTACCTGTCCAGTGGGCTGCCAATAGTGTAACTAAGGAGGGGCTGTTCCAAGTAATACCCTGTATTTAGGCATTCATCTCTCAATGAAGTGAAGAGGGTTACCTGTCCAAGATTTCCACACCCCCCATAATGTTCGAAATGGCCCATGAGAGGGGGGAGGGGGAATATGATAGGTGTACCTTATAGTTTGGTGTTGTTAAATTCCCCTTAATAAATGCTATCTGGAGGTTGCCCCAGAATGTGTGTGCCTAATCTGCTTGCCATGTTTCTTTTCAATCTTAGTTTATTTCAAGATCAAAAACATAAAGAGTATAACAGAAAAATATCGTTCTTTACAGTAAAACAACACATATAGCATACATAGATTAGCGAGGTGTACCTTGACCATGTATAAACAGGAATAATGTTTCTAGTATGCATCTTTAGGTGCATTACTGGTATATCATATTGTATATTGAAATCTTTGATATAGGAGAAGAATAGCAAGTGAGTGGGAGCCAATATATATTGAACCTGGTGGTTTCGTGCGTTAGCGTTATCTGAGGACTCCCTCTCACTGAATTAGAATGCTGTAGAGATCATGTATTCACCCATTATAGATAATCAAATCATTTCACTTTTCCGAGGATATGATCTTTAATTATATGTGTAAGTGATTGGTTCAGTATTTAACAAAAAAACAAAAAACAAAAAACAAAAACAAAAAAAACAGAGAAAGTCAGAAATAAGATCTTGAGTAGAAGTAAGGGATGGTACCTGAGGTATGGGGCACTCCAGCAAGGCTAATCGGCAGGTAAGGGTGGGCTATCTCTGACCCATATGGAGAATTCATCAGAATAGCGAAACATTGACCATGAGGTCCAAGTGGTGGAAAACTGCTCCTCCTTCCCTGCTTCCTCCGCCAACAGACACTCCAGATCTCTTATCTGGTCCACTTCAACAGCCCATTCCCCCAAGGAAGGCACATCTGTCGTTTTCCAATGTCGGGGGATCACTATTCTAACTGCTGTCAGAAAGTGACGCAGTACATCTTTTTTAATCGACTTGAGGGGGCCCGGGAGCATTGATAATAGGGCTATCTCTGGTGTGGGCTTAATTGATGTCGCCATCAGCCTGCTGTAAAGATCAAAGACCTTTTGCCATAGTTTCCGGATTGGAGGGCAAGCCCACCATATGTGAAGCATTGTCCCGCTAGAGGACAGGCATCTCCAACAAATGTCTGTCAGAGAGGGGTTAAACCGTTTGATAACCACTGGGCATCTGTACCACCTCGTTAATAATTTAAACCCTTTTTCTTGGTTCCTAGTTGCCAGGGAAATCCTATGCGATAGGATAAAGCTTTTTTGCCAATCAGCGGGGGAGATGGAGTGCTGCAGCTCCGCTTCCCATTTCTGGGTATATGTTGGAAGGTCAGGGGTGTATACGTTCAGTAGCAGGGAATATAATAGTGATACTACATGTGTTGGTGGGTCCGGATGTAAGAGCAGCTCGTCGAAGTCTGATGGGTCATCTAGGATCTCTGAGATGGAGGGGAAAGTGCGTATGTATGACATTATTTGACCCCTTTGTAACCACATTGTTGAGGGCCCTAAGTCCGTATGAGAGTGTATGTCTGTTCTCAAAGATGGGTCAGCGTGTAAAACCTGTGCTAAACGTCTATGGCTATCCCTACTCCAGGGTCCAAATCTCAGCTTATTTGCTGCTGGGGGGAAGGCCGGAGTCCCAAAGAGAGGGGTCATTGGGCCCTGGAGTTTAGACAATTTACTCGCTGAGGTCAGGCGGTCCCAAATCTGGAGAGTTTGACGAGTGAGAGCAGTAGAAAGTATGTCATCCCCACGTCGAGCCGCAGGGGTCCACGGTAGGGCGCAAAGATCAACCTCATTAAGATATTTCTCTAATTGGACCCAAAGATTGGAGGAAAAGTGGTGGAACCAATCCACTATATGCACGAGTACCGCTGCCTTGTGGTATATAGAGGCATCTGGGACCCCCGCACCCCCCCTGACCTTCGGGCGAATCATTGTGTCATGTTTTATCCTGGGGCGATGACCCTGCCATATGAATTTAGAGAAGATCTGACGGAGCCTTTTGAGGAACGAAGTTGGGATATGGATAGGAATGGTCTGAAAAAGGTATAGGAATCTAGGGAGAATGTCCATCTTCAAGACATTCACCTTACCAAACCAGGAGAGCTGTTTAGAGGAATATGTGGCCAGATCCGCTTGAGTTCTAGTAAGTAAAGGGGTGAAGTTGCTGGAGAATAGTTGAGATGCGACTGTTGGAATATGGATTCCTAGATAGCGGATAGATGTGGAGCTTGTCTTAAAAGTGAAGGAGGTCGCGAGCTGCTGGAGAGCCACTGCTGGGAGTGAAATGTTGAGGATTTCTGACTTATTAAGATTAACTTTAAAGTTACTAACTTCTCCATACGTCCAAAACTCCTGCATAATGGAGGGTAGGGAAACTTGCGGCTGGGTTACAAATATGAGTAGGTCATCAGCAAATAGGGCAATTTTAGTGTGTAATGGGCCTATATTAACACCATAAATAGCCGGGTTGTTTCTAAGGGCAGTGGCTAGATGTTCCATAACAATCACATAGAGAATTGGGGACAGGGGGCACCCCTGTTGCGTTCCATTGTGTATAGTAAATTTTGGAGATAGGGAACCGTTTAGTCTAATCCTAGCGGAAGGAGATGTGTAGAGGGACATTATTCTGGAAATCATGGTTTGGCCTAGACCTAGTTGTTGTAATGATAAGCGGAGAAGATGGCAATCGACGCGGTCGAAGGCCTTTTCCGCATCGACTGTGAGTAGGCACAATGGGATATTGTGGGCCCGAGCATAATCCGCAATGAGGAGTGTTTTCAGGGTGTTATCTCGCGCCTCTCTTCCACTCACAAAGCCAACCTGATCTAGGTGTATTAAGCGGGGTAACAGTGGTTGCAACCTATTGGCCAATATTTTCGCATACACTTTTAGATCTACACCTATTAGCGAAATAGGTCGGTAATTAGCACAAACAGTCAGGTCTTTGTCTGGTTTGGGGATGAGGGTGATATGTGCCTCCAGGGTTTGTGGCGGGAACACTGAACGCTCAGAGATGGAGTTAAATACTTTTGTTAAGAAGGGAGTAAGGAGGGGAGCAAATTGTTTGTAGAATTTCGGAGTAAGCCATCGGGACCAGGGCTTTTACCAGATGGGGTAGAAGCAATGGCACGGGCAACCTCGTCTTCCGAGATCAGGGCCTTTAGGTCCTCTATCGTTTCGCTATCTAGAGTGGGTAATGCAGTTTGCACGAAGTATGCGGCTTGTGCTTCCGCTGTAGTAAAGGGAGGATCAGTGGAGCTCGCTGTAGGTATATTATATAGGGATTGATAGAAGTCCCGGAACACCTGTCCCATCTCAGAAGGTGATGAGACAGTTTTCCCAGAACTGTCCCGTATGTGGGGTATAAAGGTGTTAGGTTGTTTGGTGTGAAGGGTGCGAGCTAGGGATCTACCACATTTATCCCGAAATTTATATTGATGAAAGGCTAGTTTGTTCGCAAACGTGCGGGTTGATGCCTCATATAACTCTTTAAGCTGAGTGCGAGCGGTAGAAACCTCCGCAAGCACTTCTACCGTAGGGGAGCGTTTATGGGTAGTTTCTAGTGTCCTAAGCTTGTGCACTGCCGTAGCTATCGCAGCTGAGCGTTCTTTTTTTATGCGGGCACCAATTTGAATAAATCTACCCCGTAATACCGCCTTCAATGCTTCCCATTTAATGGGCAGTGAGGTGTCATCAGATGTGTGGTCTGTGAAAAAATTTGATATCGTCTCCGCTATCTGTGCATCAAACCCTGGTTCAGTCAAGAGGGAGTCATTTAACCTCCATGTCCATTCTTTTATTGGGGTAGAGGGGATTGTAAGCGTCAAGAATATAGGTGAGTGGTCGGACCAAACCATAGGGTCTATTTCACAATTGGGGGACCAATCTAAGCAACCGTGGTCGACTAGAAAATAATCTAAACGACCGTATGATTGGTGAACGTTGGAGAAGTGTGTATAGTTTCGTGAGTCCGGGTACAGTATTCGCCATACGTCAATGAGGTGCATGTTGTATATGGCCCGTTTTAGGGCCCGTATTTTCGGAAAGGGTATAGAGGAATGGGATGTCGATGAATCCAAAAGTGGATCCAGGGGAGTATTGAAGTCCCCTCCGAGTATGAGCTTGCCCTCCGTGAAACCCGCCAAAATCTTTAGGTACTGCAAGGCTGATGGGACTTGGTGAGTGTTAGGCAAGTATACGTTAGCTATTGTAAATTTATTCCCCCATAAGGAGATTTTCACGAAGACATACCTGCCCTGGGGGTCCGCCACATGATCGAGCAGCTCAATAGGGAGTGTTTTATGAAACCCAATAGATACACCTTTAGATTTTTGTGTCGGGTTGGTGCTGTGAATCCATCTATTAAAATATCTACTGGAGCAGGAAGGGGTGGAGTCAGAGTGGAAGTGGGTCTCCTGCAGCAAAAGTATGCTGACCTGTCTTTTGTGCATCTGATATAGAATTTGTCCACGTTTCGACGCAACGTTAAGTTTGTTTACATTATATGAACAAAGTTTCAGGTGTGGGCTCAAAGTCACCGTGTGAGCCATGCTGGAGTGCCAAAACCCCGTAAAGGGGAGAAAGTATTAAGATATGAAGAAAAGATATAGGGAGTAGAAAAAGAAAAAAGAAAAGAAAGAAGAGGAGAAGAAGAACAAGAACAAAAACAACAAAAAGGGGGGGGGGGAGAGAGAGAGAGGATGAAGAAAAATATAAGGAGTTTAAGAGTAATGGAAGAAGTAAGGTATAAATGAAAAGACACCTAAAAAGATGTGTCTGGGAAACTAAGGTGTTTGCTAACGCAAAACACTACGTGAAAATTCACGCTTTAGGCACAAACCGTGCCTGTCCTATTGCGGGGGAAAAGTCGAGATGAATGGGTCTGAGCCGTGATCCCGACAGCCAACTAGGCATGCAAGTATTATGTATGGCACACTTAATCTTTACACCGAGTGTGGGGCATAAGGCAGCTTAACAACAACAAATGATAACAGTCAACTAGGGATGAGCCGAACACCCCCCGGTTCGGTTCGCACCAGAACCCGCGAACGGACCGCAAGTTCGCACGAACGTTAGAACCCCATTGACGTCTATGGGACTCGAACGTTCGAAATCAAAAGTGCTCATTTTAAAGGCTAATTTGCATGGTATTGTCCTAAAAAGGGTTTGGGGACCCGGGTCCTACCCCAGGGGACATGTATCAATGCAAAAAAAACTTTTAAAAACGGCCGTTTTTTCGGGAGCAGTGATTTTAATGATGCTTAAAGTAAAAAAAAAAAAGTGAAATATTCCTTTAAATATCGTACCTGGGGGGTGTCTATAGTATGCCTGTAAAGTGACGCGTGTTTCCCATGTTTAGAACAGTCCCTGCACCAAATGTCATTTTTAAAGGAAAAAATCTCATTTAAAACTGCTTGCGGGTTTAATGTCATGTCGGGTCATGGCAATATGGATGAAAATCAGTGAGACAAACGGCATGGGTACCCCCCAGTCCATTACCAGGCCCTTTGGGTCTTGTATGGATATTAAGGGGAACCCCGCACCCAAATTAAAATAAGGAAAGGTCCCTATATACTCTGAACAGCAGTATACAGGCGGTGCAAACAAGACAGGGACTGTAGGTTTGTTGTTAAGTAGAATCTGTTTGTAATTTTGAACATTTTTAATGTGTTTAGCTCCAGCCAAAAAATCTTTTCTAAGCTTTTTGGAAAACATAGGGAAGGGTTATCACCCCTGTGACATTTGTTTTGCGTCTTTCCTCCTCTTCAGAAGATTTCACCTCACTTTTTTGTCCCAATGAAAAATGTTTTTTGAAAATTTGTGTTTTTTTGTGGAACAAGGATTGGAAAGCATCAGTGGAAAGGAAAAATTGTTTTCCCATATTAACTCTTACAGGAGAGAATTTCCCTTCCTTAGGGGTAGATTTCATCTCACTTCCTGTTGTCTCCTTCCGTTTGCAAGTAGGAGTCGTTTGTAAGTTAGATGTTTGAAAGTAGGGTCCTGCCCTATATACTCAGCAGAAATTTGGGCCTTAGGTGTTGCTGTGGCCAAAACACTGTAAGCCCTCACAGGGCCCTGCTGTGAAATATTAGATCAAGAATTGTAATTACATGCCCCTGTTGAACAGGAGCTGAAAAATTAGGCCTTAGGCACTGGTGCTGGTGCCACAACACTGCAACCCCTCACAGACACTCTAGTTGGAACGCAGGAACGAGCCCTGCTGCAAAGTATTGCATCAAAAATTGTAATTACACGCCCCTGTTAGACAGGGGCAGAAAAATTGGGTCTTAGGCACTGGTGCTGGTGCCACAACACTGCAACCCCTCACAGACACTCTAGTTGAAACGCAGGAACAAGCCCTGCTGCAAAGTATTGCATCAAAAATTGTAATTACACGCCCCTGTTAGACAGGGGCTGAAAAATTGGGTCTTAGGCACTGGTGCTGGTGCCACAACACTGCAACCCCTCACAGACACTCTAGTTGGAATGCAGGAACGAGCCCTGCTGCAAAGTATTACATCAAAAATTGTAATTACACGCCCCTGTTAAACAGGGGCTGAAAAATTGTGCCTTAGGCACTGGTGGTGGCGCCCAGAACCAAAAATGTTCTTACAAGCTATCAGCGTGATGATTGAGGAGGAAGAGGATAATTACTCAGGGATAGTCACTCAGCATCAGCATAGGCAGTCTTTGAAGGGATCTGAGATTTCAAAAAAAATTATTCGGTTACATCTGCATCAGGTGCTTGGTAGCTGGTGGTGATCCAAGACTGATTCATTTTTATGAAGGTCAGCCGATCGACCGAGTCGGTGGACAGACGCACCCTGTGATCGGTTACCACGCCTCCAGCAGCACTGAATGTGCGTTCCGAAAGAACGCTGGATGCAGGACAGGCCAGTAGCTCAATTGCATACTGTGCAAGCTCTGGCCAGTGATCCATCCTCAAGACCCAGTAACCCAGAGGATTTTCGGTGGGAAAGGTGTCCAAGTCTGATCTTGCCCCTAGGTATTCCTGCACCATGTAAAACAGACGCTGGCGATGGTTGCTGGAACCGATCATACCTTGGGGCTGCGGACCAAAAAATTGTCTGAACGCATCGGTCAGACGGCCACCTTCTCCACCACTCCTTCTTTGACTGACCGAAGCCTCAGCAACACGTTGTCCAGAAACAGGAGTTTGTAACCTCCCAGTCTCTGGGAACGCGTTGCACAGACCTTTCTGCAAGGCCTCCCGAAGATGTTTCATCCTCTGCTCCCTCTGCGATGGCAAGATAAGGTCCGCAACCTTACCCTTGTAACGTGGATCAAGGAGGGTTGCCAGCCAGTATTGGTCCTTCTCCTTGATACCACGAATACGAGGATCCTTACGCAGGCTTTGCAGGATCAGGGAGGCCATGCAGCGTAGGTTTGCTGAGGCATTCGGTCCGGAGTCCTCTGGGTCACTAAGGACAACAACGTCCGCAGCCACCTCCTCCCAGCCACGTACAAGTCCATGTGTTCCTTGGGACTGATCCCTTAAAGACTGCTGATGCTGAGTGCCAGGCTCCACCTCCATACTGACACAATCTTCCTCCTCCTCCTCCTCCTCCTCCTCGTCCTCTTCCTGTGTGATCGGCGGGCACGCAGGAACACTGTCTGGATAAAGGGGGCCTTGAGAGCTAAGGAAGTCCTCCTCTTCCTGCCTCTGTTCTGCCTCAAGTGCCCTGTCCATTATTCCACGCAGCGTGTGCTCCAACAGGTGGACAAGGGGGACAGTGTCACTGATGCATGCACTGTCAGTGCTCACCATCCTCGTGGCCTCCTCGAATGGTGACAGGACAGTGCATGCATCCCTGATCATGGCCCACTGGCGTGGGGAAAAAAAACCAAGGTCCCCTGACCCTGTCCTGGTGCCATAGTCGCACAGGTACTCATTGATGGCCCTCTGCTGCGTGTGCAGCCGCTGCAGCATGGCCAACGTCGAGTTCCACCTGGTGGGCATGTCACAGATTAGGCGGTTCTTGGGCAGGTTAAACTCCTTTTGGAGGTCCGTCAGCCGAGCACTGGCATTATATGACCGGCGGAAATGCACACAGACTTTCCTGGCCTGCCTCAGGACATCCTGTAAGCCCGGGTACCTGCCCAAGAACCGCTGCACCACCAAGTTAAGGACGTGAGCCAAACAGGGCACATGGGTCAGTTGTCCCTGTCGGAGGGCAGAGAGGAGGTTGGTGCCATTGTCGCAAACCACCATTCCTGCCTTAAGTTGGCGTGGCGTCAACCACCTCTGAACCTGCCCCTGCAGAGCTGACAGAACCTCTGCCCCAGTGTGGCTCCTGTCCCCCAAGCACACCAGCTCAAGCACCGCATGGCATCTTTTGGCCTGCGTACTTGCGTAGCCCCTTGAACGCCTACGGAGCACCGCTGGTTCCGAGGAAGAGGCCATGGAGGAAGAAGAAGAGGAGGGGGTGGAGGAGAGAGGTGTGTCACAATCAGCATTTTGGAGGCGTGGTGGCGGAACAACCTCCAACACTACTGCACCTTGTCCTGCATCCTTCCCAGCTGCCAGCAGAGTCACCCAATGCGCCGTGAAACTTAAGTAACGTCCCTGTCCATGCCTGCTGGACCATGAGTCAGCGGTAATATGCACCTTACCGCTGACCGCCCTGTCCAGCGAGGCATGGACATTGCCTTCCACATGCCGGTAGAGAGCCGGAATCGCCTTCCGTGAGAAAAAGTGGCGTTTGGGTACCTGCCACTGAGGAACCGCACATTCCACAAACTCACGGAAGGGGGCAGAGTCTACCAACTGAAAAGGCAGCAGTTGAAGTGCTAGCAATTTTGCCAAGCTAGCATTCAACCGCTGGGCATGTGGATGGCTGGGAGCAAACTTCTTTCGGCGGTGCAGCAGCTGGGGCAGGGAAATTTGCCTGGTACAATCTGACGTCGGTGTACCAAAAGCAGATTGCCCATAAGTACTTGGCTGTGACACACCTAATTCTACACCTTCATTCCTCTCACTGCAGGTCGCAGAGAGGACTGAAGGTCTAGTGGGGTTGGAAATCTCAGCTGATGAGGAGCAAGGAGAGATCGTCTTTGTTCTTTGGTGTGGGTCTTTTAGATACGCTTGCCAACGAACTGCATGGCAGGTCAACATATGTCTGGTCAAGCATGTGGTACCCAAGCGGGAGATGTTTTGGCCACGCGAGATACGCTTGAGACATATATTGCAAATAGCAGCGGTGCGATCTGATGCACTCGTCTCAAAAAAGGCCCACACCAAAGAACTTTTTGAATAACGCGCAGAGACTGCAGCGCCCTGCACATGTGGAGCTTTGGGGTGTGATGCAGTCAATGTGCTGCCCTTAGGCTGGCCCCTGGAGGGCATCCTGCCTAGTTGGTGATGTGCCACCTCCTCCTCCTCCTCCTCCTCCTCCTCCTCCTCTCTCCTATCAGGCACCCACGTTGAGTCAGTGACCTCATCATCCCCTCCCTCCTCATCACTGGAGCAAACCTGGCAGTATGCTGCAGCAGGGGGAGCATGACTGCCAGATTGCTGTCCTTCTTGGGCACCCCCTCTGTCCGTGCTCATGTTACTGCCTTCATTGAGCTCAGTATCATCATCAGAGCCTTCCAAACGCTGGGCATCCTCCTGGAGCATGTACCCAACACTGTGGTCAAACAGTTCGAGGGAATCCTCAGGAGGACATGGTGGGGCTAGGGAAGGAGTCACTGATGACATTGAGCTGAGGGAAGAGGCCGCTGCTTTGCCAGACAAAGCACCCTGGGCATGGGTGAGAGAGGATGAGGAGGATGAGGACGGCTTGGTCATCCACTCGACCAAGTCTTCCGCATGTTGCGGCTCAACACGGCCAGCTGCCGAAAAAAAGGCCAAGCGTGTCCCATGGCCACGTGCTGATGAGGATGCACCGTCTCCACGACCAGCACTAGACACAGAGCCTGCTTGCCCTCTCTTATTGGCTTGTGACTGTCTGCCTCTCCTTCTTGGCCTTCCAGACATACTAATGGCCTGTAGCTGCACTAAGCTGGGATAGAACACCTGTAATTTTCTTCAGGTAGCTTTATATACTGTAACCAGACAAGCCTGCCTGTCAGTAGGAAGATAACAGGAACGGATCTAGCTGAACACTGTGAGCAGGACGTACTGCACTAAATGTATATAGCAGGAACGGATCTAGCTGAACACTGTGAGCAGGACGCACTGCACTGAATGTAAATAGCAGGAACGGATCTAGCTGAACACTGTGAGCAGGACGCACTGCACTGAATGTAAACAGCAGGAACGGATGTAGCTAAACACTGTGAGCAGGACGCACTGCACTGAATGTAAATAGCAGGAACGGATCTAGCTGAACACTGTGAGCAGGACGCACTGCACTGAATGTAAATAGCAGGAACGGATCTAGCTGAACACTGTGAGCAGGACGCACTGCACTGAATGTAAACAGCAGGAACGGATGTAGCTAAACACTGTGAGCAGGACGCACTGCACTGAATGTAAATAGCAGGAACGGATCTAGCTGAACACTGTGAGCAGGACGCACTGCACTGAATGTAAATAGCAGGAACGGATCTAGCTGAACACTGTGAGCAGCACGCACTGCACTGAATGTAAATAGCAGGAACGGATCTAGCTGAACACTGTGAGCAGGACGCACTGCACTGAATGTAAATAGCAGGAACGGATCTAGCTGAACACTGTGAGCAGCACGCACTGCACTGAATGTAAATAGCAGGAACGGATCTAGCTGAACACTGTGAGCAGGACGCACTGCACTGAATGTAAATAGCAGGAACGGATCTAGCTGAACACTGTGAGCAGGACGCACTGCACTGAATGTAAATAGCAGGAACGGATCTAGCTGAACACTGTGAGCAGCACGCACTGCACTGAATGTAAATAGCAGGAACGGATCTAGCTGAACACTGTGAGCAGGACGCACTGCACTGAATGTAAATAGCAGGAACGGATCTAGCTGAACACTGTGAGCAGCACGCACTGCACTGAATGTAAATAGCAGGAACGGATCTAGCTGAACACTGTGAGCAGGACGCACTGCACTGAATGTAAATAGCAGGAACGGATCTAGCTGAACACTGTGAGCAGGACGCACTGCACTGAATGTAAACAGCAGGAACGGATGTAGCTAAACACTGTGAGCAGGACGCACTGCACTGAATGTAAATAGCAGGAACGGATCTAGCTGAACACTGTGAGCAGGACGCACTGCACTGAATGTAAATAGCAGGAACGGATCTAGCTGAACACTGTGAGCAGGACGCACTGCACTGAATGTAAACAGCAGGAACGGATGTAGCTAAACACTGTGAGCAGGACGCACTGCACTGAATGTAAATAGCAGGAACGGATCTAGCTGAACACTGTGAGCAGGACGCACTGCACTGAATGTAAATAGCAGGAACGGATCTAGCTGAACACTGTGAGCAGCACGCACTGCACTGAATGTAAATAGCAGGAACGGATCTAGCTGAACACTGTGAGCAGGACGCACTGCACTGAATGTAAATAGCAGGAACGGATCTAGCTGAACACTGTGAGCAGGACGCACTGCACTGAATGTAAATAGCAGGAACGGATCTAGCTGAACACTGTGAGCAGGACGCACTGCACTGAATGTAAATAACAGGAACGGATCTAGCTGAACACTGTGAGCAGGACACACTGTACTAAATGTAAATAGTCTAGCTGCCTGACCGTGGTACTAATAGGATCAAAAAGAACACCTGTAATTTTCTTCAGGTAGCTTTATATACTGTAACCAGACAAGCCTGCCTGTCAGTAGGAAGATAACAGGAACGGATCTAGCTGAACACTGTGAGCAGGACGTACTGCACTAAATGTATATAGCAGGAACGGATCTAGCTGAACACTGTGAGCAGGACGCACTGCACTGAATGTAAATAGCAGGAACGGATCTAGCTGAACACTGTGAGCAGGACGCACTGCACTGAATGTAAATAGCAGGAACGGATCTAGCTGAACACTGTGAGCAGGACGCACTGCACTGAATGTAAACAGCAGGAACGGATGTAGCTAAACACTGTGAGCAGGACGCACTGCACTGAATGTAAATAGCAGGAACGGATCTAGCTGAACACTGTGAGCAGGACGCACTGCACTGAATGTAAATAGCAGGAACGGATCTAGCTGAACACTGTGAGCAGCACGCACTGCACTGAATGTAAATAGCAGGAACGGATCTAGCTGAACACTGTGAGCAGGACGCACTGCACTGAATGTAAATAGCAGGAACGGATCTAGCTGAACACTGTGAGCAGGACGCACTGCACTAAATGTAAATACCAGGAACGGATCTAGCTGAACACTGTGAGCAGGACGCACTGCACTGAATGTAAATAGCAGGAACGGATCTAGCTGAACACTGTGAGCAGGACGCACTGCACTGAATGTAAATAGCAGGAACGGATCTAGCTGAACACTGTGAGCAGCACGCACTGCACTGAATGTAAATAGCAGGAACGGATCTAGCTGAACACTGTGAGCAGGAAGCACTGTACTGAATGTAAATAGCAGGAACGGATCTAGCTGAACACTGTGAGCAGGACACACTGCACTGAATGTAAATAGCAGGAACGGATCTAGCTGAACACTGTGAGCAGCACGCACTGCACTGAATGTAAATAGCAGGAACGGATCTAGCTGAACACTGTGAGCAGGAAGCACTGTACTGAATGTAAATAGCAGGAACGGATCTAGCTGAACACTGTGAGCAGGACACACTGCACTGAATGTAAATAGTCTAGATAGAAGATAACAGGAACGGATCTAGCTAAACTGAATACAGTGTATATATATATATGCAACACCTGGGATGCATATATATACACAATACACTGTAAGTGCAGCTAACTGACTGACTGTTCTGCCTAATCTATCTAACTCAAATCAAATGACACTGTCTCTCTCTCTCTCTATCGCTCAGCACACCGGAACACACACTACACAGGGCCGCCGTGCAGGCGGCCTTATATAGTGTGGGGTGTGTACTAAATCCCCTGAGCCATAATTGGCCAAAGCCACCCTGGCTTTGGCCAATTACAGCTCTCTCTACTGACGGCGCTGTGATTGGCCAAGCATGCGGGTCATAGTGCATGCTTGGCCAATCATCAGCCAGCAATGCACTGCGATGCCGCAGTGAATTATGGGCCGTGACGCGCCACACGAATTTGGCGCGAACGGCCCATATCGTTCGCAATTCGACGGACGGTCGAACAGCCGATGTTCGAGTCGAACATGGGTTCGACTCGAACACGAAGCTCATCCCTACAGTCAACCAATTATGTGCATTGAATTTAACAGTTAACCCTGAGGTATAGAGAAAACAATTACATTGGCTCTGGCATATAAAGAAAGTTACTGAGCCAAAACAGTAATGTGAGTATATGGGGGGTAGGGAGAGGGAGAGCGGGGGACCCCCCCGAGGGGGCAATGCTCCGCCCCATGTGTAGCGCCCCTTAGACCTGTACCCTCTGTAGCAGAGATTGGGTAAAACCGGGTGCCAGACCCCCCCCAGGGCAGCATCCCCCACCCCCGCCACACATCCCCCACTGTGTATAATATCAGGGAAGGGTGAGAGGGAGCAATCTGAGACAATGCAGAACATCTTTAGAAAGGCAAAAAAAAAAAAAAAGAGGATAAATAAAAAAAACCATAGCATTAGTATACATTCACATTACCTAACGCTCGTCATAGTGAGAGGCACAAGAGTGACTGCAATTTGTGTTCTCACCCAAACCCCAGCCAAATAATAAATTGGCAAAGAGCAGGGAGAGAGCCATTGGATCTGATCCCTATATTCACTACATCTTCTACCAGGCTCACCGAGGATCTTAGCTGTCAAGTAGGAAAAGCATGGTTAAGGGATCAGAAATATATCATGCAACAAAACTGCCGGGAGCCCTTGGAGATATTATTGGCGTGGTAGGGCAAAACAGGCCATCAGTCTTTAATTAGCTGCTGCGTTAATCTTCTGGAGAAGTAGGTCTTCTTATCCCTGGGCCGGAAGAAACTGATCTAGACCTAGGACGTCTGCGGCGCTGTGGAAGTGGACCAAGTCCCAACTGTCCTGATCTATCTTCCGGAGGGTCCAACCAGTTCAAGACTTCTACCGGATCTTGTTCAATAAAGAGGAAAAAGTCGGGTAGTTGGTCTGGATCAGAGAGCGTGAACCTGCTGCCGCCTCGTGTCACCTTGATACTGAAGGGGTGACCCCATGTATAGGTAGCTCCAGCTTGCCGTATAAGGTCAAGTAGAGGGCGCACCACTCTACGCATATATAGCGTGTTGCGAGATAAGTCAGGATACAAGTGAATGGGGGCTCCAAAGAAGTCAACAGAGCCCAGGTTCCAAGCCTTTTGCATGATCTCTTCTTTTAAGGTGTAATAGTGGACCCGACATAGAACATCGCGGGGGCAACCATTTTGGACCCCCCCTGGCCCTCCTACCCTGTGAACACGATCCAGTTCAATTGGTGATGTTGCCTCTCTTCCCAGTACTTTATTGAGGATAGTTGTGACAGTGGGTTTCAATTCTGCTCCAGATGTTGCCTCCGGTATGCCTTGCAGTCTAATGTTATTTCTGCGACTGCGATTTTCGCTGTCTTCTATGCGGAGTTGCTAGTGGCGTAGGCGCCGTAGATGAATCGCGGATGAGGATTCGAGGGCTGTTATACGTGCCTCGTGGTCATCTTGAGCAGTGGTTAGAACCGATACTGCTTCCTCATTAGCTGTGACTTGTTGCCTCAGAGCGTTCAGCTCCACGTGGAGAGAATCTTCCATTTTACTTGCCCAGGATTCGAAGTCCATTCAGAAGGCAGAAAGGAGGGCAGCAGCTTCCGTTCTAATGGGTTCTCCTGATAAGGGATGCGTAACTGACTGGGATATCCCGGTGCCTGTGTCGGGCGATGAGACTGACCTCACGGATCTCCCTTGGAATTCTGAAGTTTCTCATTATTGTCCTCTGCCGTATAAGCTACTGCTGAAGTGGAAGTGGGAGGCTTGGTCTTCCCCGGGTTGCGTCCGGGCGCCATCTTGTCTTTGGGAGTTCGGGGATCAATAGGCGCTGTTCTAAGTAGATACCTCTGTATGGTGCCTTGTTGAGGGTCAGTAAGCTCCGTGGAGTGTGAGCTAGCTGCCGCCATGTATTATGTGGGTGTGCTATGCTATGGAGATAGCCTGGAGCTGTCGGGATAGCAGGAGACTCAGGGGCGCAGGTCCTCAGCCATCCATAGTCGGTCTCTCTCCATCAAAACCGATCCTCATTAGGGATGAGGGGGACTGGGGAGGGAAGGCAGGCCTGCGGGAGCAGTGGTGGCACCCTATTAGCATGGGCGCAAAGCTGGAACACCATATGGGTTCAAGGGGGAGAGCACCGTTCAGTTAGGGCACAGTTTCTGAGGCTGCGGGCCTGTCTTATAAGCTAGGCCGCAAGGTGGTAAGATGGCGGCCGTCACTGGGATTCTCTAATGTTTCCGGGGTCAGTGAGGGGTCCGTGTTGGCTGTGGACTTGCCAGGTATGCCCAGGGGGTGGCCACTGTGTGTGGAAGTGGTTTATATGCCCCCCTTACCTCCGGTCGTGGCCCCACAGTATGGCGATGCTGGAGTCTTCACAGGCCTCGGGCCTGCCTTAGGCTGCGAGTGTCCAGGGCCTGCTTCCTCTGTCTTGGCTGGGGTCCCCTCACAGTCCGGTCCGCTCCGGAAACAGCGCTCCCAGCCTCGGGCCGGCCGATCGCCCTCCGTACCGCCGATCGCGGTACTCGAGGCCGGGGATTCCGTATGTCCTGTAGGCCGCAAGATGGCGGCCGGCGTCTGCAATGTGAGGCCGGCCGCGGCCTAAAAACAGCTCAATCCGCCGGCCAAACTGCTCAAGAATCCCCAGAAAAGACTCCTCTAGTGTCCAGTGTCTGTGTGGTATGTTTTGGGGCAGATTCTGGAGATTGTGGTAGTAGATTGCAGAGGGCTAAGCGGAGCTCCTCTGCATTGCGTCCATTCACCTTGCCGTTCAGACACGCCCCCCCCCCTGCTTGCCATGTTTCTGAGCAAAAATATTAATTGTTTTTTTTTCCTCAACAGTTTTCTTCCATGCCACAGGAATGGCAGACTGTGGCCTCCCACTTTGCCGAGCGGTGGGACTTTCCTAACTGCGGAGGGGCAATTGATGGGAAACATGTCCACATCATCCCACCACCCAACTCGGGGGCGTACTATTTCAACTATAAGGGGTTCAATAGTATTGTGATGTTGTCGATGGTGTCGGCTAATTACGACTTCTTGTATGTGGACGTGGGGAAGAATGGCCGGATGTCCGATGGTGGAGTCATCGCCAAGACGGAGTTCTACAGGTGTCTCCAGAATGGCAGCTTGGACTTGCCAGCTCCAGAGGACAATGTGGAAGGATTCCCATTCGTGTTCGTTGCTGATGAAGCGTTTGCGCTGGGGGACCACCTGATGCGGCCATTCCCAATGAGGACCCTCACCCCGGAACAGAGGGTTTTTAATTACCGGCTGGCCAGAGCCCGAAGAGTGGTGGAGAACACATTTGGAATCCTGGCCAGCCGGTTCCGCCTATATCTGACACCTATCCTTATGGCGGAGTATAAACTGAATCATTTTATACTAGCGTGCTGTATTCTCCATAACTTTTTAAGGAAACATTCGGCCAACTATGCTGGCTCAGTTGGGCCTGAGGCTGGAGTGATACCTGAAACACTGACGGCGCTTGAAAGCGGCCATCCTGGTTTGCCCTCCCTGAGTGCCCGTGATGTCCGGTTGCAATACCTGGAGTTCTTTGCGGGTAGGGGGGCCATCAATATGCCTTCAAATTTGTGAAGCCTTTTATCAATAAAAAAAAAAAAAGAAATTCTTTGTGGACATTTACTGCTTGTGTTTGTTTTAGCTGACCCTGACAGCAATGTGTGGAGACCTGAAAATGGCGTGATTGTGTAACCTTATACAAAGCACTGTTGGCTGTTATTTACTAAAGGCGTATACACTTTTTATACTACAAGTGCTCTTGAAACTGCAATGAAAATGCTCTTGTAGTGCAAAGGGGATTTGCCATTAGGAAATAACCCCCATTTTCTCAGAAAACAGCAATGACATCACCCCAAAAGTGTTGTAGCGTTGAGACAATAATCCACACATTTTTGATTAACAAACTTTTTTATACCTGCACAATCACATGTGCATTTACAAAAGGTTTTTTCAAACAAACCAACATGTTTGTTGTCTACCAATTTTTGGGGTGGCATTATCAAAAATTGAAATGTCCATTTACGATAAAACAGGCCTGTGTAAAACCAACAAGAAAGAGAAAAAATTTGAACTTACAAAGTTTACATATGGTAAAACTTGAAGGCAATATCAGACATAAGTATTTAGGAACTGTGTATGATATTGCGTTCAGATGGAGTCAAATCACCCCTGGAAAAGCTAAATTTGGAAGATGCACAGCAATTTACGAATGTCAACATGTGCTAGCTGCCATCATGGGGGATCAAGGGACATGTTTTGTGGGAGCAAGCCCTTCCTCTCAGCTACTTTATTATTGAGGAAGGTGTTGCACCCCCAAAAACGCGTCCATTGATCTCCCGTGATGGCAGATAGCACATGTTGGCACACTGTGTGCATCCTCCAAATTAGGCTTTTCGAAACATTGCTAAAAGATTTACAACATTGTACCACACCAAAAAAAAGTGATTTTGTGGGGTTTTAAATTCGCCCCAAAACATCAATGATGTTATTATTTTTTTTAATCACATCATTTCTTTTTTTCTGGATGTTTTCCAATTCTAAATTACACCCCATGATCTCCCTGATCAGGATCTGGGCACTTTCTGAGGTGAAAGGATCTCGATCCCTAACATCACGATCACCTAAAAAGAGAGAAACCAAACAAAAACAGGTATCAAAAATCTGCGGATATCCATCTCTTACCTGAGCCTGTGGTCGCAGATACTCACCTGTTGTGGTGACTAGTTCCACCACATCTTCTTCCTCCTCCTGCTCCGCTTGTGTTTGGGGTATTTCACCTTCTTCCATAGGTGGGGGGTCTCTGGTCTCCTCGGATGAGGGGTGTCCTCCGAGTCTTTTCTCACCTATGTAAAACAAAAATGCTATAATTAGCACACAGATATTTGATGGCAGAACTATAAATAGGAAACATTGCTTGGAAGTGGGGTACAATTGTCAATTTTAGCAAAGTTCCAAGATGTCTCTTTTTTATTGGCCTTTGTCAAGCTGCAATACTTTACCTGTTTAGTACAAGCTTCACAGATGTAGCCCCCCCTATAGTATACACTGGAGCACCTATGTGGCCCCCTAATAAAAATGGTGTTCTTGTGTCCCACACTAGTGCTCCAGTGTCCAGATGTGAAAACAGCTGCTCAGTGTCCTCTCCTTACACAGAATCTAGTTTGCATTTCATTCTAGTAGCAAACCCATCTACACAACCAAATATTTTGCATCCAAGTAGGCCTTAAAAAATGTAGGAAAATGCATATGGCCTAAACAATGGTGTTTTAGAGGGAGGAAAAAATGTTTGATACGAACGAATAATGGGCCCATGAACATTAAAATTGACATTTGAAACTGTACAATTAAGAAAAGCATATGGAGCAGCACGAACGTAAGAAAGACAAAAAGAATCGGAACACAGCACAACTACTTACTTTTTTGCAGCACTCTCCGGATCTTTCTGTACTGCTCTGGCTCTCTTAATTTGAGGTACGACCACCGCTTCCTGAGCTGATCTTTCGATCGTCGTACCCCGAAATTCCTGTGCAGACTTTTGACCACTTTTGCCATGATCTTGGCCTTTCTGATATTGGGGTTGGGGTAAGGCCCATACTTTCCGTCATAGTCCGACTTCTTCATGATGTCGACCATCTCCAACATCTCCCCAAAGGACATATTTGTGGCCTTAAAATGTCTCCTTCTGGATCGGGACGTGTCCGGATCTGGGCTTTCCTCCTCCTCCTCCTCCTCCTCGTTCCTGCAATTATCATGCACCTGCTGTGACTCCGCCATGTGCTCTTCCCCCACTGCGCCGAACGAAAAGGGGCGGGGAATAGACTAGAAAGAACGTCAGGGGTGGGCGGAGTTACACGCATGCGCAGTGTGTATAAAGCGTAACACGCGTGCGTATTACGTACGATCTGTGAGCGGAGAAAGGAGCATTGGACGCGCCGATCATAAGAACGAAGGTAAGAGACAAACTTGTGCCTATACTGCTTCTACATTGAGGAGATTAGGAGAGTTTTGTCTGACATTAGGCTCTATCTTGTGTTGTGTCTTGCAGTGAACATGGATATGCTACTGAAAGACAATGACTTCATGTCAGTATTCGTAGATATGTTAAGGGAGCTGCCCTGTCTGTGGGAAATTAAACACCACCATTTCAAGAACCAAACAAAGAGGAAGGCAGCACTGGTGCAATTGTGTGAAATTGTGAAGCAGGTGATCCCCACGGCAGACATCACCTATTTAAAGATCTTAATTGGTGGCCTGAGGAGCACATATCTAAGGGAGCGCAAGAAGGTCCTGGATTCACAGAGATCCGGAGCAGCAGATGACATATATGTCCCCAGGATGTTGTACTACGACAGGCTGCATTTTCTGGCAGGCCAGACTGAACCCAGGCCATCCCTCTCCAGTCTTCCTTCCACGCTTCCTTCCCCCCCGGCTGAGGCTTCTGACGCCCAACCTGGGCCTTCCAGGCCACATGTGGAGGAGCCCAGATTGAGCCAGGTATAGCATTCCTCTAAATATTTCTGCTTGTCCAATCAATGATGTTAACTAGATGTTAGTTGGGAGTACTAATTTAGGATTGTGATTGATGAAGCAAAAACTAAAACCATGTCCCTTTTTCATACACAGGGAAGTCTCAGCCAGGAGGTGGCCGGGCCGAGCCGGCTGGCTGATCTGCCGGTCCCTCCACTCCCCCTGAAAAGAGAAAGTGGCAGGAGGAGGAGTGCCCTAGAGGAGGCTGCCAGAGGACTCTTTTGGAGGGCTACAGAGGTCCTGGGAGCATGACACACCATGGAGGAGGACATTGCTGCCGTCATTGCAAATAAAATGCAGAGGATGGAGGAGGTACAACAAGTCATGTGTGAGTCCCTCATATTGGAGGCTCTTAACAAAGGTATGACGGGCCAAATTACAGCTCAGACACACCTTTGCGATGGTCCTCCTCCTCCTCCTGCAGGTCCTCCTCCTCCTTCTCCTCCAGGTCCTCCCAGTCCTCCTCCAGGTCCTACTCCACCTCCTGCCACATCTCCAACAGCACAGCCACAGCCGGGAAGGAAGCGCGGAAGGAAGACCAGAACGTGAGGACCCTGGGTTCAGTCTGGTCGGCCAAAAAATGCAGCCTCTTGTGGTACCACAGCCTGGGGACACAGATGTCATCTGCTTCTTTCCGGATCTCTGCGAATTCTGGACCAGACTGCCCTCCCTTACATATGGACTCCTCAGGCCACCAATTTTGATGTTCAAGAATTGATGTCTGCTGTGGGGGTCCCAGGCTTCGCTAATTTCTCATGTTGATCCAGTGTTGCCTTCCTCTTTCTTTGTTTGGTTTTGAGCCCTTAATAAAGATTTTTGTTTTGAATTATACTCTCCTATGTGTTTTACTTCAAAAATGACAGTTTTTTTGTGAGGATTCAGGTACATTTCAAATATACAATGTGAAATGAACAAGGGACACTAACAACAAACAATCTCCTTGAGATTAAATAATACAAGATATCAATGGTGTGGGGGTAACTTGACACACAAAACACACACAAAAATATTCTGGAGTAAAAATAAAAATAACATTGAACAAAGATCAGCCTTTGAAAAAATACAAACATTAAATAAAAAAAAAAGGCTTAAAATCCCCCAAAAAATTAAATAAAAAAATAAAATTATGTCAGATGTGACAACTAATAACAATATATTCAGGGAATCCCAATAAAAAAAACAAAAATAACTTTGTGAGAAGTGTGTGTGAATATGAGCAGCAAAACTACTTACCGTATTTATTGGCATATAACACGCACCGGTGTATAACACGCACCCCAATTTAGGAGGGAATTTTAAGGAAAAAAAACTTTTAGGAGGGAAGTTGAAGGGAAAAAAACTTACATTTAAATGCCCATCATTGCAGCCTTCTCAGTGCAGCCTTGTCAGTGCAGCCTTCCCCAGTGCAGCCTTGTCAGTGCAGCCATGTCAGTGCAGCCATGTCAGTGCAGCCATGTCAGTGCAGCCATGTCAGTGCAGCCTTGTCAGTACAGCCATGTCAGTGCAGCCATGTCAGTGCAGCCTCGTCAGTGCAGCCTTCCCCAGTGCAGCCTTCCCCAGTGCAGCCTTCCCCAGTGCAGCCTCCCCCAGTGCAGCCTCGCCCAGTGCAGCCTTCGATCCCCTGTCTTCAAAATCACTGACCGTGATTTGAAAATGGCGCCGCCGGCGCCGAAATACACAGAGCCGGTCCTCGGCTCTTTCCGGCGGCTCTCGTTCACTTTTGGCTCCACTCGTAGTCCGGAGCGGAGCTATCCGAACCTAGCCGAGTAGGGGACTACGAGTGGAGCCGAAAATGAACGAGAGCCGCCGGAAAGAGCCGAGGAATGGCTCTGTGTATTTCGGCGCTGGCGGCACCATTTTCAAATCGCGGTTGGCGATTTTTGAGTCGTGCAGCTCAGGGGATCGGCGTATAACACGCACCTGTGACTTTCCCCTGATTTTAAGGGGAAAAAAGTGCGTGTTATATGCCGATAAATACGGTAATTCTTGTCACATTATAAAGAAGAAGAGAGTGCGCTGTATTAAACCATTTTTAACATTGCAGCGTGACGAAAGTGCTGTATCCATTGCGAACGCTAAGTTTACCAGAACGAGCTGTTCCGTCTTGGAATTTCTTCTGAGCATGCGTGGCACTTTGTGTGTCGGAACAGGCCACACACGGTCAGAATTGACGCGATCAGATTTTGTTGTCGGAAAATTTTATCTCCTGCTCTCCAACTTTGTGTGTCGGAAAATCCGATGGAAAATGTCCGATGGAGCCCACACACGGTCGGAATTTCCGACAACATGCTCCGATCGGACATTTTCCATCAGAGAATCCGACTGTGTGTACGGGGCATTACAGTGTAGTATATTTAATACAATTGAAAAGCAATGACAAAGTACTGTAATAGGTTGCACTCACATGTAAAAGTGCCTGCTGGCACCAGGGAAAAGAGCGTGTGTGGATCTGGCTGGTTCCTAACGCAGTAGCATGCATTCCGTGTCCGGGTGGTAAGGGTAAAGCTTGGTGTGGGGTGACAAATCGGGACAGAGAAGTAATGATTCTTCCGCTTCATTTAAAAGCATTTTTTGGTGTTGGAAACACTATCACTAATGGACTTTTTAGCTTGCTATATGTTCAACAATATATGTGTTTTGTTTGTTTTTTGCAGTGATATATGTTCATAATTTTGATTCATGATATATACTCTATATTCACTTGTATATGCTTAGCGCCACCTTTTATATATTTTTTTTCAACTTTTTTGTTACTTGTTCACCTTCAAGGGGCTGCTTAATTTGCATATTCCTCATTTATAGGGCGCCAATTCTAGGTATCCAATCACTTTTTAATTTATTTCATTACTCTGGTTCTCTTCATGGCTGCCTGCATCAAGTGAATGTACAGATCTTTTTGGGCATAGTGACTTGATTTCTAATATGTAAGAAAAAGCCTGCATTTTTAGCTGCAAGTAAAATTGGCATTCATATTAGTCCTTACTTCTTTGCAGGACTAGTATGTCAGAAGGTCTTGTGTGCTTTGATAATGCACAGTAGCTGCAACTCTTTCACTGAACTGTGAAGGTATTGAAAAATATCCCTCTGGGAGTTTTGTGCATTCACTCTATGAAAATATAATAACTATGGATTATATTACAAATTATAGCTCCATCATAGTATTTAGAAGATAAATATCTTGACGGTGTATTCCGGTTTTGAGTAGATCATAGTTGCCAACATTGAAAAAAAAATATGTGGGACACTTTTTTGGCTGTAGGCAGAGCCGTACAATAAATAGGGGGTGGGGCATTCGTTTGTAGGCATGGCCTAGCAAAAAAATCTTAAGTGCGGCGCGTGAAGCACGCTGCGGCGAGTAAATGGGCGTGGCTTACGTGAAAACTGGGCGTGGCTCATGCAAAAAGTGGGCGTGGCTTGCGTGAAAGTGGACGTGGCTTAAATGGGTGTGGCTCAAGAGGGTGTGGTTAGAGTCTGAGATGAATGAGGGATGGAGAGGGAAAGGGGGAGAAGGAAAGGGGGAGAGGGAAATGACGGGACAGCAGCCCCAGATCCTACACAATAGAAATATGTGTATTCTAGAAAGTTTAACAATCAGCAGATAAAGATACTCCAAACACCTGGTGTTAACGCTTCAATCATCCTGGCACCATGGTTGTTATGGTGTCAGGATGATTGAAGCACATTATTTCTATTATTACATTGTAATATAAATTTAAATCATTCAACTCACCATAATGCCGAATCAGTGGGATCCCTGAGCCTGTCACTAGCCACGTCGCCTGCCACCAGCAGAGTCTGTCCTTGCATCAGGTGCCACCAGCAGAGTCTGCCCTTGCACTAGGTGCCACCGGCAGAGTCTGTCCTTGCATCAGGTGCCCCCCGGCAGAGTCTGCCCTTGCATCAGGTGCCCCCGCCAGAGTCTGCCCTTGCATCAGGTGCCCCCGCCAGAGTCTGCCCTTGCATCAGGTGCCCCCGCCAGAGTCTGCCCTTGCATCAGGTGCCCCCGCCAGAGTCTGTATAGACCCCCTCCATCAGTGCAGACCCCCTCCATCAGTGCAGACCCCATCCATCAGTGCAGACCCCCCTCAGTGCAGCCCCCCTCTATTAGTGCAGACCCCCCTCAGTGCAGCCCCCCCCTCAGTTAGTGCAGCCCCCCTCAGTGCAGCCCCCCTCAGTTAGTGCAGCCCCCCTCAGTGCAGCCCCCCTCAGTTAGTGCAGCACCCCCTCAGTGCAGCCCCCCTCAGTTAGTGCAGCCCCCCTCAGTTTGTGCAGCCCCCCCTCAATGCAGCCCGGCCCCCACTCAGTGCAGGAGCGGCCAGTGTTCTGCCGAGAAAGTTCCCCTCGGCAATGGAGGACCCCCTGTACTGCACAGGCGCAGCGCTTGCGCGGTACGGGGCTGGGGAACTTTCAGCAAGACACGGCAACGTCGCTGTGTCTTCTGCTCGCTTCAGTGGAGAGGGGAGGGGCCGTGCAGCTAAAGAAGCCACTTCATTGGCTGCACGGATCGAGCCCCCTTCCCCTCTCCACTCAACACTAGAGGTAGATAGAGCGGCGGCGGCCGCCGCCATTTTGCTGGAGCCCGCTGCTCCAAAAAAACAAAAAAAACAACATTCCCGATTTTCCTTATGGAAAATTCCGATTCGGGACACTCTCCAATCGGGATGAGGGTCCCAAAATCGGGATTGTCCCGGGAAAATCGGGACTGTTGGCAACTATGAGTAGATGTGCTCTACTCACACTGTAGCAAATATATGTGAACTGTTGGCATTCAGACTGTGTTTATAGTATGGTTCTGAAGCATATATTGTAATTGATCATGGTTTTTAAAAGATTCATCCAGTATCCTAGAGACAAATCACTAGATATGAGCTTCAGTGGAATGTAGAATTTAAAATCTGATATTTTCTTTCCAGCTGAAATGAGCTTTTATTCCCCAAAGATGCAAAGCAGATGCTGCTTGCATTGTGTGAACTGAATGTACAAATGTAGCATAGCATTACACGAGATGTGCGAAAAAAGGATTAAGAAAACAAGCCAACTTTTGTCACTGCACGGATTTAAAATGTCATATCAGTTTTTGATACCCTGTGTACAATATGTAACCTTCATGGTTTCCTTGATGCAATTTAAAATGTTCTGTGTTTAGGTAGTGTAAACAGAAACTTGAAACCCCATTGTAATGAATTATTTATTCAAAGGGAATTTTACAGTACACTTATATTTATATATATTTTTTAATGCAAGAGTGGTTGGCAGTCACAGGATTTATCACAGGTATAGACAAAAAATATTGATTTATTGGTTATTAGTCCAAAATTTTGATAGGGCACAGTTCTTTCTCAAGACTTTAGGCTTTGGACTACCATTAAATTAATATTTTACAACCTGTTCTTTTCTCAGGTCCTCTGAGTGCCTGCCACTATGCCATTTGAATATTGCCTCCACTGTGGGAGCACCCAGGCTGAGGTGTGGAGATGCGCAACATAACTCATATTGTAGAGCCAATGGATAATTGAGGCTGCAAAAAGGGCAAATAGCCCATTTTACATAACAGGTGTTCTTTGCTCACCAAAAGAGTAATGGACATGGGAGGGACATCAGCAACAAAAGAGCAACTGGATTCTAGCCATGAGCATGAGAAGCTGACATCCCAAAAAATCACCATGAAAAGAGCCTTATAAGCTATGACTTTTTGTTGCCCAGGCTTGATGCCGCAAAATAGATATACCACTATCAGCAGCATTCCTTTAAACAAAATCAACATTAGCTATTGTGAAAGAGATTATATTGTCCATATCCAACACAAAAATAACTTATGTCAAACAATGTGTGATTTAAAGGGAGTAGTTTCCACAACAGAATGAGTTTTGGGCCAAGATGTCAGAAGTTCTCTAAACTTCATTATCTGATATCCTTTATTGATGAATGCTACACCACAAAAAAGTAGCTTATTAAGCAGTAAACCAACTGTCTCCATTTGCCTCTTAAAGCTACCAGTTAAAATTTCCTGTCTGTGTGATGGTACCTGTAGCAGACAGTAATGGAAATATCTGATTTCTGTGTTATGAAGATCAAATGCATGGCCCTGCATGAAGATCTATAGATATTCACAATGCAGCTTGTGGACCAGTGCATAGAATTAAGGCTGTGCATGCATCCACGTTAACATGAATTAACATGCACATACAATACTGGCTTCTGCCATCCAGTTTCTTTTTTTAAGACATAGCAAAATCAAGGAGAATTGCTGAGTGGTCAGAATGTGTTTGTGATAAGACCCGCATCCTGATTTTTCCAGCTTAGCTCTTGATTCCGCTTGATTATGATCTCCCATATTTGTGACCTTGACTTATGTCATGACTAGGTCCTCTATCTGCTCTTTTTGTACTTCTGCTCATCTGTTATTGATTCTAACCTGGCTTCTGACCCTGCTTCTGCCTTCCGAATTTGACACCTCTTTGACCTATGGCTTTGATCCCTGAAAATGTTATTGCTGTATCTATGTAACAGTACTTTGCACAAGTTACAGTCCAGCATACACAGCATTACAGCAGTATCCAGACTGCTATCAGACTGTCCACAATGTCTGGACTTAACAGAGGCACCCAAACCACTCCTCGTCATGCTACATCCTGTCACCAACTCCAGGGGGGTATTGGACAAAAGTTGTATGGGAAGTCCCCTCTTCAGCTTAGGCTTTACCAGGTACATTACAGTAAGTTTTATAAAACAAACTATTCATACAACACTTCAATTAACTGTAGCCCACTTTGTTTTAAATTGTAACTACCAGTATTCTCCTAATTGAAAAACAAAAATGTTTTGGTGACTTTTATGTTATTAGTGTTCCTTCAAATAATATGCCATGTCTTTTTGAAGAAAATCTTGCATGTCCGCATTCTTTGGATTGGTTTTACAATTTATCCAGGACTCTATCCTAACCAGGATTGTGTTGCATGTCCAAAACAAATGCATAGGGTCCCCCCAAAGTGCATACCAGATCAATATCTTAGCATGAAGCCTGGCTGGCCAGTAAAGAGAGGGGCAGGGAGTGTGTTTTCCCCACCTCCTGAACCATACCACCTTAAGATGGGGTGTGTACCTTGCCATGGAGCCCCCCTCAGTAAATCATTTTGTCCCCATATTGATGGATATGGGGGGCCTCTTCCCCATATCCCTGGCTCAGTGGAAGTGAGGGTGACTTAACAGAATATAAAAGCCCTCTTTAAAATAACCCCCCCCCCCAATATCTGACTCCCCGTACATGAATAAGTAAGGGGTATATATTACCCCTGGTTATTCATTCACAAAAGTTAAAAAGCATAAACACATACTTTTGAAAAAGTCCTATTGAAAAAATACTCCATGATGTAGATTTATCTTCAATCACGTCATCCAGCTATATTGATCCATTTTCTTGTTCAATTGTTTTTTTATTGAATTTGTTAACAGTAAGACAATTATTTATACAACAAAGACGTAATTGACATCTGAATAGTCACTGGAAGATACATTAGTACTGTTGCCTTATGGGATTATGTGAAATCTCCATTAATTGCTGTAAAATATTGCAATTAGAAATATCTTTCAGTTAGAGTGAAATATATTTAAAATACTGAGTGGTGTGTTGGTGTTATTGTAATTAGATCAACTTCAAAGGTTGGCCTTTTGTTCTCCCTGATAACATCTTCCCTGGGTAGTAAACAACAGCCTTCTTTGATTCATCCAATCAGGCTGTGCCCAATATACATTTACTAGGTACAGTGACCAATTAGGGAGAATTATATTAGCCACACTACAGAAAGGAGGGGGGATATAATGCTTTGTGACCAAGCTAACTCACTCTTTGGTGTGGGAACAGACAGCAGTCACCATGGGCTGACCTGAAGTTAACAGGTAATCTAATATACTTGTATTTTATACTGTACTGTAAATATGGGTGTCGTGGGTAATTTGTAAATACCATGTAAGCCAGGAGACCTACACTGTACATTGTGTTGTAAATACTGTCGGGTGTGTACTTTATATAGATTATGTAACCCTATTAATAAATGTGTATTGCGGAACAAACTACCTCTTTGTTGTAAGATCTCTCAGATCTAGATATGTATATGTCCATACTACTACAATGATTGAGGTGTATGCACAAAATACAGAACTAGTCAACAAAATGGCGACCACGAAGGGACAGAAAAATTTGGTGGTCTCTTTCAGCAATATCTCAAGGGGTTGCAATATCTACAAAAGGCACACTTTGAAAGGGTTTTTCATTTGAATGCTAAAAAAATAAACATTGGGTGCTCTATGTGCTCGCTATATAAATGGGCTATAGGAAATAGCTGTGTTCTACAGTGTGTAATTAATAGGGAGCCTACGAGGAACACATAACTTTTGTTAAAAGCTAAATATAATATAGAATTGGTACATGAAGAGTCCAGATGCATTAGAAGGAGATTAAAAGAGCTGTTGCCCAATGTTTCTATGCATGAAGATTCAGTCTATTTAAAAAAAAAAAAAAAAAATGTTTTGAAAGATGTTTCCTGTATGTATGCATATCAACAGGAATTGAGAGCACAGCACAAAAGATGGATAGGGAGGACAGACAGTCTTTAGAAAATGTGCTGCTTGTAGCTAACAATATTGGCAAACTGTTGCCAGGAGTGCACATAACATTTCATGCAGATAATGTCTTGCAACGATGTAAATTGCTGGGAGTTGCCAACTCCAGAGATCAGGTTAAAGTTTTACTATTAACAGTTAACTTAGACACATGGTCTTCCCTACCAGACCATGTTAAAGAAGGAAGAGCAGATTACAATTAAACTGTAGATGAATTGCTAAAAATAATATATCCCTTTGACCTAGGCTTAAAAGCAGCGTGTAGAACAAAACAGGAAAATAATGAGAATCCACTTCTTTATGCAAACAGGCTATGGTCAGCTTACTATGTAGGCAAACAGAGAAACGTACACAGAGAGGACCCAGAGTACAAAACCCTCCTAATAGCTAATGCCCATACAGAATTTAAAATTAAATGTGGATTTTTTATAAATCCTCTTAAAGATTCATATCAATGCATCATGGACTGTATGCACACATTTTTTCATGTAGCCAGAAGGTCTAATTCTGTGAAATCAAAGATTTATCACCAGAGTACAAACAACAAAACCTGTTTAGCAAGTCACACTACCGGAGAATTTGCCACCTTTTCAAACAGAAAGAGGCACCATTACAATTACAATGCCTCCAAAGATAAGATCTATAGGCATGGCCCCCCAGGTACTAGTCAAAGGCAAGGCCTCATGCTCCCCTTTGAATGTAAATTCCATGGAAAGTGATCTCAGATTACAGCACAGGAGATCAGTTCTGAAAGAGGTTAAGTTAATTAGCACAATTACCTCTCTTGAAAATGAGATTGAACTACTGAAGTCGCATATTCATAATTGGGAAAATACCAATAAAATAATAGAAACATCACAACATGTTCTTAAGGTAAAATATGAAGCATGCCATGCAGATGTGGTACAGTGTAGGAAAGAACTGGAAGAAATAAAACAATCTTTTGATCAAATTGTTAAGGTCCCACAGAAAACCATCTGTTCCATTCAAGCAGAAAATACTGGAGGGGGGGCCAACCTATCTATGCTATCTGCTAGGACTTCACCTTACTGGGAACAAACCTTAAATATAAGCAATGTAGAAAAAGCAAAAGAAATACCAGATCTAATGTGTCATTCAGATGTCTATGATCTGAGTCATTTGTTTTCACCAGATCCAAGGGTGAATGTCAGTGAACATATACCAATGTAAATATGTAAATGTAACAATGTGGCAGTGTTTGTTTTCTTTGTGTGAAAGAAAGGGAAAAGGGTAATAACTTTTCTCTAAGTTATATTTTCCAGGTGCAGGGAGCTCATGAAAAAGTACAGTACCTGACCGCGAGATTGTGTTTCCAGCGCGATACCATCGCGCTGGTTCTCGGCGACAGGGTACTGTGAATGTCGCGCTGGCTCGCTCATCGGGAAAGGAAAACTTTGCTTTCCTTCCGCGATGAGTGACAGGCAGCGCTGACAGCTGTCTAGTATGAATCCTGAGGCGGGAACACCGCGCCAAATTTTAAATGAAAAAAACGGCGTGGGTTCCCCCCTTGGAGGCATACCAGGCCCTTAGGTCTGGCATGGATTGTAAGGGGAACCCCCTATGCCGAAAAATCGGCGTGGGGGTCCCCCCCAAATCCATACCAGACCCTTATCCGAGCACGCAGCCCGGCCGGCCAGAAAGGGGGGTGGGGACGAGCGAGCGCCCCCCCCCCCCTCCTGAGCCGTACCAGGCCGCATGCCCTCAACATGGGGGGGTGGGTGCCTTGGGGGAGGGGGCGCCCTGCGGCCCCCCACCCCAAAGCACCTTGTCCCCATGTTGATGAGGACAAGGGCCTCTTCCCGACAACCCTGGCCGTTGGTTGTCGGGGTCTGCGGGCGGGGGGCTTATCGGAATCCGGGAGCCCCCCTTAATAAGGGGGCCCCCAGATCCCGGCCCCCCACCCTGTGTGAATGAGTTTGAGGTACATGGTACCCCTACCCATTCGCCTAGGGAAAAGTGTCAATATAAAAAAAACACACTACACAGGTTTTAAGAGTAATTTATTAGTCAGCTCCGCGGTCTTCTTCCGACTTCGGGGGGTCCCCTTCCGACTTCTCCCAGTGTTCGGCCTCTTCTCCCGGTGTTCGGCCTCTTCTCCCGGTGTTCGGCCTCTTCTCCCGGTGTTCGGCCTCTTCTCCCGGTGTTTGGCCTCTTCTCCCGGGCCCCGCCGCTATCTTCTTCCAGCTCTATTGCCAGCGAGGGGCCCGGTCTGCTACCGCTGTCTTGTCGCCGCTGTCTCGCCGCTGCCGTCTCGCCGCCGCTGTCTCGCCGCCGCTGTCTCGCCGCCGCTGTCTCTCCGCTTCTTCTCTTCTTTTCTTCTTCCCCGATGTTGACACGACGCTCTCTCCGGCTCGAATGCTGTGTACGAGCTGCGGAGCCATTTATATAGGCGGTAACCCCGCCCCCTTACGACGTCATGGTCCCAGCATGCGCAGGGACTCTGGGGCCACGCCCCCTTATGACGCCAGAGTCCCTGCGCATGCTGGGACCATGACGTCGTAAGGGGGCGGGGTTACCGCCTATATTAATGGCTCCGCAGCTCGCACACAGCATTCGAGCCAGGGAGAGCGTCGTGTCAACATTGGGGAAGAAGAAAAGAAGAGAAGAAGCGGAGAGACAGCGGCGGCGAGACAGCGGCGGCGAGACAGCGGCGACAAGACAGCGGCAGCAGACCGGGCCCCTCGCTGGCAATAGAGCTGGAAGAAGATAGCGGCGGGGCCCGGGAGAAGAGGCCGAACACCGGGAGAAGAGGCCGAACACCGGGAGAAGAGGCCGAACACCTGGAGAAGTCGGAAGGAGACCCCCCAAAGTCGGAAGAAGACCCCGGAGCTGACTAATAAATTACTCTTAAAACCTGTGTAGTGTGTTTTTTTATATTGACACTTTTCCCTAGGCGAATGGGTAGGGGTACCATGTACCTCAAACTCATTCACACAGGGTGGGGGGCCGGGATCTGGGGGCCCCCTTATTAAGGGGGGCTCCCGGATTCCGATAAGCCCTCCGCCCGCAGACCCCGACAACCAACGGCCAGGGTTGTCAGGAAGAGGCCCTTGTCCTCATCAACATGGGGACAAGGTGCTTTGGGGTGGGGGGCCGCAGGGCGCCCCCTCCCCCAAGGCATCCACCCCCCATGTTGAGGGCATGCGGCCTGGTATGGCTCAGGAGGGGGGGGGCGCTCGCTCGTCCCCACCCCCCTTTCTGGCCGGCTGGGCTGTGTGCTCGGATAAGGGTCTGGTATGGATTTGGGGGGACCCCCACGCCGATTTTTCGGCATAGGGGGTTCCCCTTACAATCCATGCCAGACCTAAGGGCCTGGTATGCCTCCAAGGGGGGAACCCACGCCGGTTTTTTCATTTAAAATTTGGCGCGGCGTTCCCGCCTCAGGATTCATACTAGACAGCTGTCAGCGCTGCCTGTCACTCATCGCGGAAGGAAAGCAAAGTTTTCCTTTCCCGATGAGCGAGCCAGCGCGACATTCACAGCACCCTGTCGCCGAGAACCAGCGCGATGGTATCGCACTGGAAACACAATCTCGCGGTCAGGTACTGTACACTTTAAAAATGTACCAGTTCAAAATTACAAACAGATTCTACTTAACAACAAACCTACAGTCCCTGTCTTGTTCCCCTTAACATCCATACAGGACCCAAAGGGCCTGGTAATGGACTGGAGGGTACCCATGCCGTATGTCTCACTGATTTTCATCCATATTGCCAGGACCCGACATTACATTAAAACCGCATGCAGTTTTAAATGACTTTTTTTCCTTTAAGAATGTCATTTTGTGCAGGGGCTGTTCTAAGCACGGGAAACACACGCCACTTTTTGCAGGCATACTATAGACACCCCCCAGGTATGATATTTAAAGGAATATTTCACTTTTATTTTACTTTAAGCATCATTAAAATCACTGCTCCCGAAAAAACTGATGTTTTTAAAAGGTTTTTTTGCATTGATACATGTCCCCTGGGGCAGGACCCGAGTCCTCAAACCCTTTTTAGGACAATACCATGAAAATTAGCCTTTAAAATGAGCACTTTTGATTTTGAACGTTTGAGTCCCATAGACGTCAATGGAGTTCTAATGTTCGTGCAAATTTTTGGTCCGTTCGCAGGTTCTGGTGCGAACCGAACCGGGGGGGGGGGTGTTCGGCTCATCCCTAGTCTGTAGTTGCTCCTTCCCAGGCTTGGGGATAACTGAGATAAAAGTTAAGCTCAAAGAACTGTCAATGGCTTGCCTTCCTTAATTGAATTAAAAAACCTTGTCAGATACAAAGAAAGAAGGGAAGCAAAGGATTTATAATAAAAATTCAAGCCCCATGCAGAACTTTTCTTAAGATTTTTGATAACCTTTGCTACACCCGTTTCTGAGATAGGTTCCTCAAGACTAGATAGATGGTCTTGAGATAATTTGGGGAGAGGGATTTTGTTCAGAAAGTTCAAGAGGAATTGAGGACGAGAGCGATTATCACCTTGATAGAGCTTAGAATAAAAATAATAAAATGTGGCCATAATACCAAGAGGATTTTGAGTGAGGTTTCCCTCAGAGGAACGAATTTTAGGAAAAGAAAAGGAGCGTGTTTTGGGGGTCAACCTGGCTGCCAGCTTTGGATCTATTTTATCCTTATAGATGTAAAACCTTGCTGCTGACTAACAAAGGCTCTTTTCAGCTTCTGTAGTTAAGGGCGAGATTCAATGACAAGCGTGCAAATCTAAGAGAGTGAGAATCTTGGGCGTAGGGTTTCGATTATGATTTCGGGTTAACTTTTGGAATTTGCTTTCGAGTTTTTCGATTTCTGCTCATCATTTCCTTTTATTTTGAGATGCTTTTTGGATAAACTTACTCCTAATAACCACTTTGTAAGCTGCCCAGAGCGTCTCTGCAGAAACTTTGCCTGTGTTGTTCAACCTAAAGAACTCCCAGAGTTCTGTTCCTAATACATTACAATACACTGGATCGCGAAGTAAGGCTTTGTTGATGCGCCACCTGAAGGGACCCTTCAAACCCCCAGATCAAGCAAAGGTCATGAGGACCATAGCGTGATCTGACAATGGGGTGTCACGCATACTAGATTTTTGAACTAATGGGAGGCCTTGGATCATTGTGAGAATATAATTTTCAAAAAATGATGAGAAAAAGTCCAGATAATTGGTGGACAACAAGTCCCAGAAAGCCTTCACCAGTGATGTTAAATCCACAAAAGATGACAGTCCCTCCACCTCTGGTATTATTATCTACTCTCATCTCAATGCATGGACTCCTGAGCTAACAGGTAGTCATGCAAGCAGATCCCAATATACCAAATGGGTTGAAGTAGATTGCACTCTTATCTCCAGACTCCTCAGAATCAAATGCAGACATCCGACCATAAATGCTAAAAAAGGAACAGATCTAAGTGCGATTTCAGATGGTAAAGGTGATAGATCAGTGAACACTTGGATCGCATGACCCTGGATAGTGAGTTCATCCTTATTCTTGGATATGAGCATGACCTCCTCTTTTCATTGGTAAAAGTGAGGGTTTTTTTTGCGAGAGGTTTCTGGGAGGTCACATGACTTCCTCATGTACTTGGGGCATGGCTTCTGCTGACATGGATGGAAGTATAGGAGGTTAGCATGAGCTCTGTGTCCAGCCTTTAGCATCCGGCATTATCCTGTGATGGGATCGCAGCTCTGAGAGATCTAAAACAGCATCATCCTAAGGCTGAAGGCGTGAGGTGGTTGTTATGAACAGACAAACAGCAGTGGATCGGCTGCGGGAGTACGCAAGGTCCAAGAATCAGCAAAGTGGATGCAGCCCTCCACAGACATGGAGTGGTGGGCTGCTGGCAGCTGAAACACTAAAAGCAAGTACTCCTCCTCCCCCCAGCTGACAAAATGGGAAAGAAGCTGAAGCTGGGTCAGATGAACGCTCAATTACTAGCTGCTATACAGTCGAGCGGTGGCATGTTAACGGGGAAAATCGAGGAACTAGAGGATATAGGACTTCTCAGGCAAGATCTGCAGAATATTCAGAGGAGAGTGACTGAAGTGGAGAATAGAATATCAACTTTAAAGGATGAACTCCCCCCAGTAATAAAAAAGCAGCAGAAACAGAAAAACAGATGGTACTGTGGCAACAAAAAATGGATGATTTGGAAAATTGCATGCAAAGAAATAACTTAAGAATTGTGGGTATGCCAGAGAAAGTAGAAGGATTGAATTTGGGACAATTTGCGGAGAGATGGTTAAAAACGATCTTTCCAGATGCAGAGTTTTCTATGACATTTGGAGTGGAGAGAGCTCATAAAGTTCCAACGAGATCACCACAGCCAAGTGCACTAGCAAGACCATTATTAGCAAGACTGCTAAATTGTAAGGATCAAGATCTGGTATTGTGGAAGGCAAGACAAAAGGGAAACATACAGTTTGAGAGTAACAAAGTATCTATATTCTCAGACTTTTTGTTGGAGCTACAGAAGTGATGTGCAACATTTAATGAAATTAAGCTAAAACTCAGGGAAAAAGAAAATGAATACTCAATGATGTATCCGGCTCGATTAAGAGTGGTGGACGAAGGAAAGACTTTTTTTTCAACACCCCAGAACAAGACCAAGAGTAGATGAGGATAAGTAAAAAATAAATGGATCAATAAGTATGAACTATAGAGATGAGAAGAGACTAAGATTTGATTGTTGGAAAATAGAGACAGAAGAGAAATGCTACGAGAAATGCTATGTGCTGCTGTGTTTACTGTATATAATAGATTAATGAAAGACAGCGGGGTGGTGGGGGGAAGGTGTGTTTTTCCTTTTTTTTTTGTGGGGGGGGGGTGGTGTATAGCACATGCACATGAAGGTTGGAACACAATGATTAATTATGAAATATCATGATATATCATGATGATTATGACACATTATAGAGTTGAACTTTGAATAGTGATTAATGCAATTTGGTTGATGTAACTTGGTGGATGGGCAATTGATGGATTGGCTGTTCTTTTTTTTTGGGGGGGAATAAATGGTGCAATTGATAAAATATTCTGGTATTTTAAAGAAATGCACATTGAGGAGTAGGGTTGAAACATCCCCTCTTTTTTTAACCCCTTCCAGACCAGCTGCCGCAGTTGTACTGTGGTAGGTAGGCTCTCCTTGTCAAACCGACGTAGCTCTACCTTGGCTCCCCTTTTGACCACTAGGGGGCACAACGCCAGGGCTGATGCACATGCCTGGGGGTCGCGATGACCACCGGGCACCCGCAACCGCTCTACATAGAGACAGAATGAAGATCTGTCAATGTAAACAGACAGATCTCCGTGCTGTCAGGAGTGAGGAGATTGAGCTGTTGTTCATACTAAGTATGAACAACGGCTCAGTCTCCTCACCCAGTCAGTCCCCCACAGTTAGAATCACTCCCTAGGGAACACAGTTAACCCTTGATTGCTCCGTAATGTTAATCCCTTCCCTATCAGTCACATTTACATAGTAATCAGTGCATTTTTATAGCACTGATCGCTGTATAAATGCCAATGGTCCCAAAAATGTGCCAAAAGTGTCCCATCTGTCTGTCATAATATTGCAGTCCTGATAAAAATCACTGATCTCCGCCATTACTAGTAAAAAAAAAAAATTAATAATAGTAATGTAATAAATCTTTCCCCTATTTTGTAGATGCTATAACTTTGCGCAAACCAATCAATATACGCTTATTGCGATTTTTATTACCAAAAATATGTAGAATGCATATCGGCCTAAACTAAGGAAAAAATTTGCTTTTAAAAAAAAAATTGGGGATATTTATTATAGCAAAAAGTAAAAAAATATTGCGTTTTTTTCAAAATTGTCGTTCTTATTTTGTTTACAGCGCAAAAAATAAAAAACGCAGAGGTGATCAAATACTACCAAAAGAAAGCTCTATTTGTGGGTAAAAAAGACGTCAATTTTATTTGGGTGCAACATCACATGACCATGCAATGGTCAGTTAAAGTGCAGTGCTGAATCGCAAAAAGTGCTCTGGTCAGGAAGGAGGTAAAATCTTCCCGGGCTGAAGCAGTTAATGAATACCTGCCCTTTCCCATCCAGGGGTTGTAGGAATACATCCAAATATTCCCCTAACCTAGAATGGACTGATCCAATTCCACTAATAATTGGTCTCCCTGGTGGTCTAGTTTTATTTTTGTGTACCTTTGGGACTTGATAAATAACTGGTACTTTTGGTGCTTCTGGTAGTATGTATCTACCTTCTTTTTTGTTAAGCAAAAACACAAAAAAAAAAATAGGGAATTGAGAATTAATTGGAAGGAATTTTTAAACAATGGGATTGCAAACCGAATAATTAACAAAAAAGAAAGTAGATACATACTACCAGAAGCAACAAAAGTAAAAGTTATTTATCAAGTCCCAAAGGTACACAAAAATAAAACTAGACCACCAGGGAGACCAATTGTTAGTGGAAATGGATCAGTCTATTCTAGGTTAGGGGAATATTTGGATGTATTCCTACAACCCCTGGCAGGGAAAGGGCAGGCATTTATTAAAGACAGTAAGGACATAATTAATATACTTAAAATGAAACATGTGGATGACTCCACGGTGCTAATAACTATAGATGTGGAGTCACTCTACACTAGTATAAAACAAACCAATGCCCTGGCAGCAGTTGCATGGGCATTAAAAAATCAGTCAGATTTAAAGCTAAAACAGAGAAAGTTGATACTGGAGGGTCTCAGGATGGCTATGGGAAATAATTTCTTTTGGCATAAACATAAATACTTCAAGCAAATAAAGGAGGTGGGCATGGGAAATAAATATGCCCAGAGTGTGGCCAACATATTCCTTAATAAAAGGGAAAATTATGAGATATTTTGGAAAGTACTAGCCACACATACAGATATATAAAAGATTTATAGATGATATCCTGGTTGTCTGGAAAGGCAACCAGGAAGATTTAAACCAATTCATTAAACACATAGGTGACAAGGGCGCATGCGCGACTTCTAACATGGAGGATGTCTCTTGAGTGAGCTCTGGGCTCCATCAGACCTCCGAGGCCCCGCTCAGCTACACAAGCAATCGAAAGCACCGGGGTAAGCCTAATCGTTCGTTGAACCCTTTAAGCACCCCATGGGAAAGATTGGCCAGCAGCAGAAGCACTACAATCCGCTGTTTGGGCCGCGCACGGGGCTGCACATGGAGCGGTACATTACTAGGCCACAATCCGCAGCCTCGATTTCGCCAGTGGACCCCTTCGCCACCACGGACCTGTTCCTGGGAACAGATTAGGCTGAAAAACAACCTTTAGCCACCACCCAGAGCTTGGCCCTCTCCCCTGCTTCTTCACAGGAGATTCTTACACCGGCAATCCTGAATGCAAAGCTTGATGCCAAGCTGCAGCTTCTCCTTCAGCAGATCACCCATACTGTCTCCACAGAGGTGAGCAAGTTATCTGCAGAACTAAGAGGGGAAATAAACCAAATTGGGAAACTCACTGATGCCATTGAACATAAGTTTGATGAAATGGTTGACTATGTGCAGGCTATGAAGGAGGAAAACCATAACTTGAGACAGTCAGTCTCCCAACTGCAATTACAGCAAGAGGATTTGGAAAATAGGGAGAGAAGGCAGAACCTTTATTTTAGAGGTATCCCTGAAAATGTGGGAGACTCTGCTTTCTGCCCCTTCCTCCTGGGTCTTTTTAATACCATGGCCCCCACGGTAGTAGAAGTGGATTGGTGCCTTGACAGGGCCCACCGCTCTCTGGGCCCAAAACCCCTGGCTTGAGCCAGGCCCAGAGATGTTATTGTGAGGTTCCACTATTATGAGAGCAAAGAGGCACCAACCTTAGCCACAAGAAATAAAGCTCAGCTCGTGTATAAGGGGGCTAAACTACAAATTTTTGATGACCTCTCTCCCATCACTCTTGCTAAAAGGAGGAACCTACGTCCAATCACATCCCATTTGCAATGACATCAAGTACCTTACTACTGGGGCTTTCCCTTCCGCCTCACTGTATCCAAGGATGGAATGCAACACAATCTCTGTGATCTCCAAGAAGGTGAAGCTTTCATAAAAAACCTGGGACTCCCCCCTATGCCGGAAGAAGACCTGCTGCCTCCTCAGGCCCAAGCTCGTCCGTTTCCCACTACCCCAGTCGGGTTTGGACCCCAGTGAGGAGTCGATCAAAGAAACAACTATCCACGCCTCAAGGCCCTCTATTTTCCAAACAACCTCCTTGATGCTCCTACAGGGGATTTTCGGGCTCAAAGTCGTATTTTGATTATTTGTAGTCAAAGAGAATTGCAGTCTACTGCTCTGGACTAAAGGTTTATAAGTTACCCCACATGCAAGTTGGGGTATTTTTTTATATTACTATTATTGTGGTCTTTATTACACCAGCAGATTGACAGCAGTTCCTATTTTACTTTTACTTTTTCTCTTTGCTGACTTTATTTTGACCTATTAGGATTCATCCTGTTTGACACACACAGCTACTGCCATGTTCACAAGGAGGATCGGCGGTTCCTTTCCCTTACTCTCTGGATTCCCATAATGGTGGTCCACATGTGTCCCTATCTGGCCTCTGTTGTTTTTCAGGGCCTCCTGAGATATGGCTATATCTCAGGCACACAATCAAACTTTTTTTCTTCCTTTTGTTTTTTTTACTGAGGTTTTTTTTATACATGATTCTGATCTTGTTTTTTTTCTGTGTCCATACTCAGATGCCAGCTCAGTAATTTGAGGTCACAAATGTTGTTTTTTTTGCCCTTCTCTCTTTTTATGGTATGTTTGCTGTTATGCAGGTATTCAGGGGCTAAGTCTGTATGGGTGTAATCACATCCAACCTTACTCCCTTAGCTTTGTCCTTTATGTTCCCCTCCCTCCTATATTTTTTCATGTTCTATGAGCTTCCATACACATAACATGCTTATGGCTTTAAGGATAATGTCATACAATGTAAAGGGTCTGGCCTCCATTCGGAAACGTTGGATAGCTCTGAAGGAGTTCAGATCCTCTGGGGCAGATGTCATAATGGTTCAAGAGACGCATTTTCGTGCAGGTGGTTTGCTCAAGTTTGCTTCAAAATTCTTCCCCACCTCCTACCTTGCCTCTGATTCCACAGGTAAGGCGGGTGTAGCAATTTTAATTCGGAAATCTTGTCCAATCAGGGTTAAGAAGACTCATGTAGATCCCCATGGGAGATTTCTCATCCTCAATTGTGACTATATGAATTCTTCCTTCACCTTAGTCAATTTATATGCTCCCAATGCGGGCCAGATTTCCTCAACAAGCTTTTTGACTCTCCTCATTATCATTCTCAACCCTTTATGATTGTAGGGGGGGACTTTAATCTGGTTATGTTTTCTACTAAAAACAGACAAACCTTGTTTGAAGATATTCCTTCAAGGAAAAAACTGTCTCAAGCCGCTTCATTTCGTAAATGTATTAGATCCCAACAACTTTTTGACTTATGGAGGATTAAACATCCCTCCGCCAATCAATTTACATTTTACTTAGCAGCTCATAAAATGTATTCCCGCCTTGGCCATTTCTTTATTTCTGCCCCTCTTCTTCCTTATGTGACAGAGTCTGACATTTCTCCCATTACATGGTCTGACCATGCTCCTATTATATTAGATCTTGCTTTCTCCCAGACATTTACTAGGTCATGCCATTGGAGGCTTAACGATCACCTTTTACAACACAGGTCTTACGTACTAAATTGGCCAAAAGCTTAAAAGAATATTTTCAGCTCAATGTAGGATCTGTCCCTGATTCCTCCACGCTGTGGGAGGCCCACAAGGCTGTCTTCCATGGAGAGTGCATAGCAGAAAGCTCTCATCTGAAAAAAGACGGATATAAACATTTACAGTCTCTATCGGCTGATTTGATGTCTGCCGAGCGACGGCTATTGTGTAACCCCACAGTGTCGAAACTACGTAAGGTTACTCTCCTCAGGGAAAAAATCTAATTAGTACAACTAGGTAGGGTAACCAAATTATTACCCTGGACAAAACAAAAATTTTATGAGTATTCTAATAAGCCTCAAAGGATATTAGTAAATAAATACGACCGTCTATTTAACTCATTCCCAGACTTCCTCTTTTAAGCTGATGGTACCAAAACTTATTATCCCCAAGAGATGTCCAAAACTTTTGGTTCCTTCTACCACAAATTGTATAGTTGTCTGACTCCTGATAATAATTTCATTTTTACTCAGAGCAAATTTGGGGAATTTTTCTCTAACATAAAGCTCCCACAATTGTCCTCCTCTGATCTAGCTAGCTTGAATTCAGATATAACTGCAGAGGAACTTCTTTCTATTATTATTATTAGACCTTCCTCTACATAAATCTCCTGCCCCAGATGGTTTGCCCTATTTCTACTATAAAACCTTCTTTCACATAGTGTCTCCTCACATGTTGACTCTCTATGAATCTATACTCAAAGGACATTCCCCACATTCCCAATTCTCCCATTCTTATATTTCTGTTATCCCAAAACCTGGGAAGGACCCCTCTCTTCCAGATAATTACAGGCCCATAGCCCTTTTAAATTCAGATTACAAGATATTCATGAAAATTCTTGCTTTCAGATTGTCTAGACTTATCCCTAAGTTGATCAATAGAGACCAGGTGGGCTTTGTCCCTGGCAGGCATGCTGGGGATAATACCCGCCAAACCATAGATTTGATTGACCTACTTAATAGATCCTCATGCCAAGCTCTTGTCCTGAGTTTGGATGCACAAAAAGCATTTGACAGACCGAGTTGGCCTTATATGTTCTCTACCCTGCGTGCGTATGGTTTTGAGGGACCTTTTCTAGAGGCTCTGTACTCTGGGGTCACGGCCCAGGTACAGATGTCCTCTTTCCTGGCTGAGTCTATTCGCATACATCTAGATATTCGTGGGGTGGTGATGCGACAGGGGGAGTATAAATTTTCACTCTTTGCAGATGATATACTGCTGACTATTGCTTTCTCTCCCTTCACTACACAATTTACTCTCCGCCTTTGGTACCATTTCAGGCTATAAGGTTAACACATCCGAAACTGAAGCTCTTCCGATACACATCCCACCCTCTTTGTTATCCCAGCTCAAAGCTGCTTATCCCTATAAGTGGTGTACCACTTCCCTCAAGTATTTGGGTATCCTTCCCACTCCCTCTTACTCCTCTTTCTATTCTGCAAATTATCCCCCCTACTTTTGGACATCAATAAATCCCTGCAAAGTTGGACGAAACCTCCCCTGTCCCTCCTAGGCAGGATAAATGTTCTAAAAATGTCTGTTTTACCTAAGCTTTTATACCATTTTGATACATTACCTGTTGCCATTCCCACATCTTAACTTAAAACAATCCAGAGAAACTTTTTAAAATTTATTTGGAGGGACAAGGCTCATCGCTCAGTGGTTCTTGCCAAAAGAGCTATGGGGGGCCTGGGAGCACCGGATGTTGTTAAATATTACTACATCTCCCATTTAAGGGTCATTGTGTCTTGGTCCTCTTTACAGGCATCGAACCTTTGGTCCCTCATTGAGAAAGGTGTGTTGTATCTGGTGCATCCTTGCTCTTTAATATGGACTCCCTCTCCTCCCATGGATCCCATTTATAAACGCCAATGCACTGGTCCAATGAATTTTACCCTAGCTGTATGGCATAAGTGCCTCAAAAATTACCCTCTTAGTTCACCATGTTCTCCTCTTATGAATGTTCTCTTCAATCCAATGATCCCGGACAGCCTGTCTTTGGGTAGAGTGTTTCCATGGATAAATGCTTCCCTATTTCAACTTAGAAACCTAGTCCTTCCAATCTTGTGCAGGTTATATACTTTCAATAGCCTGCGTGAGCAATGTAACATCCCAAAACATTTATTTCACTTTTACTTACAGGTCAGACATTTCTTCTATTCTCACTCCCCACTCATGACCCAAAGACAAACCCACGCCCTTTGAATATCTGTGTGCCCAGGGCCCCCAACAGCTACATTTAATTTCATCTATTCACCATATCCTCCATGAGTCAACCCCTCTCACTGAGACATACCACCTATATATGAGGAGATGGGCTCAGTTGATAGGCAGACCCATTTCCCTACAGTCGTGGGATAGGATATGGTCTTCCACCTTTGGGTCTTCTAAATGTGTACTCCAAAGAGAAACGTCCATAAAGATTTTTATGCTTTGGTACAAAACACCTGAAGTTATTCATAAATATGATCCCTCAGCTCTAGAATATTGTTGCGTTGTGCATCTCAATTCCACAATTTCTGGCAATGTTCTATGATTCAGCCCTTTTGGCATGAGGTAATGCAGTTGATACAGAGAGTGGTAGATGTGTCCCTTTCACTAGATCCTCTACACTACCTTTTGGGCCTCCGTTTTTCTGGTGTTACCAAAAAGGGCAACAGACTGATTTCATACATTCTTCTAGCTTCCAAAAGGCTCATTCCTTTATGCTGGTTGTCGAACACCCCCCCTCCGTGGTCTAGATTCCTACAATTAGTGGCCGAGATTCGGAGGATGGAGTACTTGACGGCATTTGTGCATGATAGAACTACTCAATTTAATAAAATATGGGGCCTCTGGGATCGATCAGAATATGGTACGCCTCTGCCATCCAGTACACTGTAAATAGTTTCTTTATGATCTGTTCCCTATATATGAGATAGCACCCTTCTTCTCTTTATACCATAAATTTGCTTTTATTTTTGTGTTTGACCTCTTTTTTTGTTATATAGCTATTACCTGTGAGCTGTCTTTAAGTTTTGATCTGATACATATGTGCTCTGCATATATGGACACTTCTATTTGTACCTATGTATTCCATACTTTAGCTTATATCTGTGTTCTTTCTGTAATACTGTTTTGATTCACATTTTTTATTCTGATTCACTGTAAGTACACACCACACAACTATTAATTTTTTTGATTTGGAGATTTTTAAAAATGGGGGAAGACTGAACACCAGAACACACTTCAAGTATATAGACCGTAATGGGTGTATCCCTTTTAGTAGTTGCCACCATCCCTAGTGGAAAAGGGCCATACCCAAAGGCCAATGTATTTGAATCAGGCGCAACTGTTATGGGTGACTATCTCACACAAACAGATGTATTAACTGAGAGATTTGTGGATAAAGGTTACGAAAAAAAAGAATTATGCCCCGTACACACGGTCGGACTTTGTTCGTACATTCCGACAACAAAATCCTAGGATTTTTTCCGACGGATGTTGGCTCAAACTTGTCTTGCATACACACGGTCACACAAAGTTGTCGCAAAATCCGATCGTTCTAAACGCGGTGACGTAAAACACCTATGTCGGGACTATAAACGGGGCAGTGGCCAATAGCTTTCATTTCTTTATTTATTCTGAGCATGCGTGGCACTTTGTCCGTCGGATTTGTGTACACACGATCGGAATTTCCAACAACGGATTTTGTTGTCGGAAAATTTTATATCCTGCTCTCAAACTTTGTGTGTCAGAAAATCCGATGGAAAATGTGTGATGGGGCCTACACACGGTCGGAATTTCCGACAACAAGGTCCTATCACACATTTTCCATCGGAAAATCCGACCGTGTGTACGGGGCATAAGAGTATATTAGAGAGACAGTGGGAAGTACTGATAGGAATAATTTATTACAAGAGAAAAGTAATAAATATAAAGAAAGAAGGGAAAACAGTGAAATGCCATTTTTAACTGGATATACAGTATCTCACAAAAGTGAGTACACCCCTCACATTTTTGTAAATATTTTATTATATCTTTTCATGTAACAACACTGAAGAAAGGACACTTTGCTACAATGTGAGTGTACAGCTTGTATAACGGTGTAAATATGCTGTCCCCTCAAAATAACTCAACACACAGCCATTAAATGTCTAAACTGCTGGCAACAAAAGTGAGTACACCCCTAAGTGAAAATGTCCAAATTGGATCCAAAGTATCAATATTTTGTGTGGCCACTATTATTTTCCAGCACTGCCTTAACCTCCCTGGCGGTATGATTATGTCAGATTTTTGTGTCTCAAAGCGGTACAATTATTTTGCATAGAAATTTGTCATTTTATATTGTAGGCCTGTAATTTTAAGCAATAACACACTTAAATCTGTCCACCAAGAGTCTCGTAGATATCCCGGGTATGATCTCTGAGTCTGAAACACAAAATCATAAATTATATTATAATAAATAAATATAAATAATTATAAAAAAATAATAATATAATAATAATAAAATTAATTTCCCCACAATTCACTATCGCTCATTTCTGCAATTGTTCTAATTTACTCAAGTTTCCAGGCAGAAAGAACAGTATATATGATATAAAACTGCATGCAGGGCACTGGACAAAGCACTAGGGACAAAAGGGATGTGAAATAATTTCATACAGTAATGTAATCTGTAAGATTACAGTGTACTATATTTATTATGATTTTTCACTTTTTTTAACCACTTCAATACCCGGCCATAGTCAAATGACGTCCACAGATGGGATCTCCCATCCTGGGTGGACGTCATATGACGTCCTCGGCTTTCCGCCGCTACGGCGGGCCCCCGGGGGCCTGCAGAGCGGCGATCGGGGTACCGTTGTGTCCCTCAGGACACAGCCGTTCCCTGATGGGAGTATTGAAGTGGCGGCGGTGGGCAGCGGAGCGTCGGTAACGGCGGATGCAGAGCGGCATTGGGAAGCGTGTACTCTGCTGGTTCCGGCGGAAGAGCGGTAATCAGGGCGGTGATCGGGGCTGAGGCTTTTCCCCTGGATACAGCTCAGCCCCGATCACTGTAGCCAATGACATGGCTCTGCATCACATGACTGGCTGTGTCCAATCACAGCCGGTCACTAATGTAAACAAACACAGATAGTAACTGCTGTTGCTGGGCTCTTCTCCTCACACACCGATCCAATGTGAGGAGAAGAGATCAGCTAACAGTGAGTTACTAATTACATGTACTACTGTGCCCAGATCTCCCCTCCTAAATGAAGAGTACCTGTCACCTCAGAGTACCTGTCACCTCAGAGTACCTGTCACCTCAGAGTACCTGTCATCTCAAAGTACCTGTCATCTCAGAGTACCTGTCCATCAGGAGTACCCGCCACCTCATCACCTGCCACCAGAGTACCCACCACCTCATCACCTGCCACCAGAGTACCCGCCACCTCATCACCTGCCACCAGAGTACCCGCCACCTCATCATCTGCCACCAGAGTACCCGCCACCTCATCACCTGCCACCAGAGTACCCACCACCTCATCACCTGCCACCAGAGTACCCGCCACCTCATCATCTGCCACCAGAGTACCCACCACCTCATCACTTGCCACCAGAGTACATACAGCCAGTCAGCCACTATGTCAAGAAAGATGTACACCCCAGAAGAGGCATACCAGATACTGAGTCTGACCGATGAGAGCAACGGGGAGCTCTCACCGCTCAGTTCAGATTCTGGTTCTGATTCGGAATATGAGCCCCCCGAAGGCAGCACATCGGGATCAGAATCAGAGGAGGAAGTAGTCCGTCCAAAAAGACAACGGTCTGAAAACCAGGCAGCTACCAGCAGTGCCACCGGCGGTAGACCCCAGGAGGAAAGACCCAGCACAAGTGGACGCCAAAGAAGTAGGGCCCAAACCCAACTTCCAGAATCCTTGGCAAACCCATTGTGGCTGCCTTCCACCACAGGGTCAGCCACGATCCCCCCTTTTACAGCACAGCCGGGTGTGCAGGTCAACACTGCAGGATTTTCACAAATGGATTTTTTAAATTTATTTTTCCCGAATGAATTGATTCAAGGCATCGTGGACCAAACTAATCTGTTTGCCCAACAATTTATTGCAACCAACCCCAGCTCCAGCTATGCCCATCCTTTTGAGTGGAGACCTCTAACAACAGTGGAGCTAAAATTGTTTTTAGGCCTAACCCTGAACATGGGGCTTACAAAAAAAAATGAAATTCATAAGTATTGGTCCACCAAACCCATCCACCATATCCCAATTTTTTTATCAGCCATGTCCAGGTCCCGATACGAAATCATAATGCGCTTCTTGCATTTCAATGACAACTCACAGTGCCCCCCACCCCGAAATCACCCAAACTTTGACAAACTATATAAAGTTCGCCCCCTAATTCATTTTTTTTCACAGAAGTTTGCCGAAGTTTATGTCCCTGAAAAAAATATATCTGTGGACGAATCCCTGGTGCATTTCACAGGCCGGCTGGGAATCAAACAATATATACCCAGTAAGAGGGCGAGGTATGGCTTGAAGCTTAACAAGCTTTGTGAAAGTGCCACCAGTTATGTGTACGCATTCTGCATGTACGAAGAGAAAGATTCCCAGCTCCAGCCCCCTGAGTGTCCCTCGTACAGGGGAATAAGTGGGAAAATTGTTTGGGAGTTGGCATTCCCACTCCTCCAAAAGCTGTACCATATTTATATGGATAATTATTATACGAGTTTGCCCCTTCTCCACCACCTATATCTCAAACAAACTTTGGCCTGTGGTACAGCTAGAAAAAACCGAAAGGGCTTCCCACAGTGTCTTGTCACCACATACATTCCAAGGGGGGAATTGACAAGCTTGAGGAACGAAGAAGTGTTGGCTGTGAAGTGGAGGGATAGAAAAGACGTGTACATCATGTCCACCATCCACGATGACACCTCGGTGGAACTTCACAGAAGACGCGGTACAGTTTGCAAGCCTACCTGTATCACTGAGTACAATAAATACATGGGGGGGGGGGTGAATTTAAATGATCAGTTGTTGCAGCCCTATCTTTCAACAAGAAAATCCTTATTCTGGTACAAAAAAGTCGCAATTTACTTTTTTCATTTGGCCCTTTTAAATTCTTTCATAATCTACCAAAAATCCACAGAAACACCCACCACCTTCATAAAGTTTATTGAAGACATTGTCACTGCCCTGATTTATCAGCAAGTATCCCCCCCGAAAGCATTCGCTCCAATTCTGTCAGCAGACTACATGAGCGCCATTTCCCAGACCATATTCCACCAACAGGATCCGGAAGACGACGCCAAAAAAAAATGTCGGGTGTGCACAAAAAGAGGAATTAGGAAAGATACCAGCTTCCATTGTACCGACTGTCCCTCCCAACCTGGCCTTTGCATCGCAGAATGCTTCAGGCGATATCACACTCTGGAAAATTATTAGACATACTGCCATTTCCCCGTTTTTAATTTCTGTCCTGAATATTGCCCTTCCTCAACCAGCCATATTATTGCCTTCCATGTGAACCGACCCTGGCCTGTTTCTCGACTATTCCTCTGCCTACCGTCTGCATTGTTTTTCCGCCATGTTTTTGCCTTTCACGTGAACTGACCCTGGACTGTATCGACTATGCCCCTGCCTACCGTCTATTTCTGCCTTTTTCATGCACTGACCTCGGCCTGTTGACCATGTTTTTGCCTGCCCCTTGGATTGATCTTTCACCCTGCTACATAGGGGTCTCACATATGTGAGGGGCTCCAGAATAGTGTTCGGAGTTCAGAAAACCAGTTTTTGGTTTTCTGTGTTCCCATAACAGGGTCTGGTTGCCCGGAGGCTTCAAAGCGATTTGGGTGGGAGAAGCCTCTACCCCTGTCCCCATTCTTTCCTGACCGATGCCCTAAGCTTGATGGTACTGCCTGCTCCCTGGACAAATACTCTGGCTGTGCTGACAATACCTCTGCCTGCTGCATGTACTAACTATGGACAGTATTCCTGCCTGCTGCATGGATGATCCTTTGATCCTTTTGCTGCTGCTGACCACATCCCTGCCTGCTATCTGGACTAATGCTTTGACTGTGCTGACATCTCTACCTGTACTGACTATTCCTGCCTGCTGCCTGTTTTGCTGTCGCTGTCCACGTTCCTGCCTGCTGCCTGGACCGATGCTCTTCTCTGTGGACCACTGCACTACTACTGCAGGTAATTGTTTCTTTACCCTTTACTCAGCAGAATGCATTTTGGTTTGTAATTGGTATGTACAGTACATACTATGTGTTAGAAATATGAAGGGCCTTCAACAATGTGATAGGTTGGCAGGAATTTGTGTGTAATGTATGCTCCTAGAACAACTGACAGTGCTACTTGGATGTTGGGCCTCTGTGTGTGGCCAGACTATGTAAAAGTCTCACACATGTGGTATCGCCATACTCAGGAGGAGTATCAGAATGTATTTTGGGGTGTCATTTTTGCTATGTACATGCTATGTGTTGGAAATATTTTATGAATGGACAACCTTGTGTAAAAAAAATGTGTTTTCATTTTTTTTCCACAGTTTCCAAAAACTTCGGGAAAAAAATGAACAATTCAAAAGACTAATTATGCCTCATAGATTATACGTTGGGGTGTTAGCTTTCTAAAATGGGGTCATTTTGTGGGCGTTTCTGTTGTCCTGGTGCTCCAGGGCCTTCAAAATTGTAATAGGTGGTTGAGAAATGAGATGTGTAATTTATGCTCCTAGAATGCCTGGAGCTGCTACTTCAATGTTGGGCCTCTGTATGTGGCCAGGCTGTGTAAAAGCCTCACACATTTGGTATCGCCACACTCAGGAGGAGTAGCAGAATGTATTTTGGGGTGTAATTTTTGCTATGTACATGCTATGTGTTGGAAATATCTTATGAATGGACAACTTTGTGTAAAAAAAATGCGTTTTCATTTTTTTCCCACAGTTTCCAAAAACTTCGGGAAAAAAATGAACCATTCAAAAGACTAATTATGCCTCATAGATTATACGTTGGGGTGTTAGCTTTCCAAAATGGGGTCATTTTGTCGGCGTTTCCGTTGTCCTGGTGCTCCAGGGCCTTCAAAATTGTAATAGGTAGTTGAGAAATGAGATGTGTCATTTATGCTCCTAGAATGCCTGGAGCTGCTACTTCAATTTTGGGCTTCTGTATGTGGCCAGGCTGTGTAAAAGTCTCACACATTTGGTATCGCCACACTCAGGAGGAGTAGCAGAATGTATTTTGGGGTGTCATTTTTGCTATGTACATGCTATGTGTTGGAAATATCTTATGAATGGACAACTTTGTGTAAAAAACTTTGTAAAAAAAAAAATTTTTTTTTTCCACAGTTTCCAAAAACTTCGGGAAAAAATGAACCATCCAAAAGACTAACTATGCCTCATAGATTATACGTTGGGGTGTTAGCTTTCCAAAATGGGGTTATTTTGTGGGCGTTTCCATTGACCTGGTGCTCCAGGGCCTTCAAAAGTGTGATAGGTTGTCATCATATGAGATGTGCAATTTATGCTCATAAAACGCCTGACGGTGCTAGTTGGATGTTAGACCTCTGTATGTGGCCAGGCTGTGTAAAAGTCTCACACATGTGGTATCACTATACTCAGGAGGAGTAGCAGAATGTATTTTGGGGTGTCATTGCAAGTATGCATGTGCTGTGTGAGAGAAATAACTTGTTATTATAACAATTTTGTGAAAAAAAAAAAAATTCCAAGAATTGTGGGAAAAAATTACAACTTCAAAAAGCTCACCATGCCTCTTCCTAAATACCTTGGAATGTCTGCTTTCCAAAAAGGGGTAATTTGGGGGGTATTTGTACTTTCCTGGCTTGTCAGGGCCTCAAGAAATGGGATAGGCCTTCAGTACATCAGGTGTGATCAGATGTGATCATTTTTCAATGATTTGCACCATAGCTTGTAGACTCTATAACTTTCACAGAGACCAAATAATATACACTAATTTGGGTTATTTTTACTAAAGATATGTAGCAGTATACATTTTGGCCCAAATTTATGAAGAAATATTACTTATTTGCAAAATTTTACAATAGAAACTAAGAAAAAGTGTTTTTTTTTCAAAAATTTCTCTCTTTTTTCGCTTATATTGCAAAAAATAAAAAACCAGCAGTGATTAAATACCACCAAAAGAAAGCTATGTTTGTGAGAAAAAAAATGATAAAAATTTGGTTTGGGTACAGTGTAGCATGACTGAGTAATTGTCATTCAAAGTGTGAGAGCGCTGAAAGCTAAAATTTGGTCTGGGAAGGAAGGGTGTATAAAAGCCCTGTATTGAAGTGGTTAATTTGCTACCGGGCTCCGCCCCAGTGTGTCGCGACGCTCGCAGGGAACGGAACCCAGAGGCATCGGGCGGAGGACAGAGCCTGCGACACAGCGGGGGGACAGCGCAGGATCCTGGGGACAAGGTAAGTACACTGCACCAGGATCCTGCAATGCAATCCTGAGTGTGGGTCGGGGTTACCGCTAATGGTGCTGAAATTTAACTCCAAGCCTCACTCAGGAAAACTGCCAGGGAGGTTAAACTTCTTGGGCATGGAGTTCACCAGAGCTTCACAGGTTGCAACTGGAGTCCTCTTCCACTCCTCCATGACGACATCACAGAGGTGGTGGATGTTAAAGAACTTGCGCTACTCCACCTTCCGTTTGAGGATACCCCACAGATGCTTAATAGGGTTTAGGTGTGCAGAAATGCCTGGCCAGTCCATCACCTTTACCCTCAGCTTCTTTAGCAAGGCAGTGGTCATCTTGGAGGTGTGTTTGGGTTCGTTATGTTGGAAGACTGCCCTGCGGCCCATTCTCTGAAGGGAGGGGATCATGCTCTGCTTCAGTATGTCACAGTACATGTTGGCATTCATGGTTCCCTCAATAAACTGTAGCTCCCCAGTGCCGGCAGCACTCATGCAGCCCCATGACACTCCCACCATCATGTTTGACTGTAGGCAAGACACACTTGTCTTTGTACTCATCACCTGGTTGCCGCTACACATGCTTGACACCATCTGAACCAAATAAGTTTATCTTGGTCTCATCAGACTACAGGACATGGTTCCTATAATCCATGTCCTTAGTCTGCTTGTCTTCAGCAAACTGCTGGCTTTCTTGTGCATCATCTTTAGAAGAGGCTTCCTTCTGGGACAACAGCCATGCAGACCAATTTGATGCAGTGTGCCACGTATGGTCTGAGCACTGACAGGCTGACCCCCCCACCCCTTCAACCTCTGCAGCAATGCTGGCAGCACTCATAAGTCTATTTCCCAAAGACAACCTCTGGATATGACTCTGAGCACGTGCACTCAGCTTCTTTGATCAACCATAGCACGGCCTGTTCTGAGTGGAACCTCTCCTGTTAAACAGCTGTATGGTCTTGGCCACCATGCTACAGCTCAGTTTCAGGGTCTTGGCAATCTTCTTATAGCCTAGGCCATCTTTATGTAGAGCAACAATTCTTTTTTTCAGATCCTCAGAGTTTTTTGACATGAAGTGCCATGTTGAACTTCCAGTGAATAATATGAGAGAGTGAGAGCGATAACACCAAATTTAACAGACCTGTTCCCCATTCACACCTTTGTTGCAAGCGGTTTAGACATTAATGGCTGTGTGCTGAGTTATTTTGAGGGACAGCAAATTTACACTGTTATACAAGCTGTACACTCACTACTTTACATTGTAGCAAAGTGTAATTTCTTCAGTGTTGTCACATGAAAAGATGTAATAAAATATTTACAAAAATGTGAGGGGTGTACTCACTTTCGTGAGATACTGTAATATGGAATATAGGGCCTTAGAGGAAATAATAAAAAAAGAATTGTCTAATTATTTGCAATGATCCACATTTAAGTAAGATTTTACCACCTAAACCTAAGTTCATTTATAGACGAGCAAGAAGAATTAGGGATGTGATTGTAAAGGATTTACCTGACCCCCCTAAAATAATTTTGACCTTCTTTGACCATAAGGGCTTCTATAGGTGTGGAAAGTGCAAACCCTGTAGGATTACAAACAAAGGGAATAGGAAAACTACAGAATTTCAATCAAACATAACTGCATTAAAGAATAATATTGATAAACTTATTACTTGTAGTAGCACTCGTGTGATCTACATACTGGAATGCAGCTGCGGATTGCAGTATGTAGGGAGAACAGCAAGACCACTTAGCGTTAGGATAGGAGAACATATTAGAAACATTAAGAAGGGGTTCAAACACCACAGTGTTTCAAAACATTTTAGGAATACCCATAACAGAAACCCACAACATTTGAAATTTTACGCCATAGATAAAATAGACCGAAATTGGAGAAATTCTAACTTGTGAAGAGAAAAATCAAGAAATGAATCTTACTGGATTTTTAAATTGAATACTATGAAACCAAATGGTTGAACAAAGTACTTGATATTAATTGTTTTATAGAGGATTATTAATACATATATGTTTCATCCTTATTTTTATTGTTACTTTTATTTTTACATTTATTTTTATTTTATTTATTTTTATTTTTTTATTTTCATTTATTTTTATTTTTATTTTTTTATTTTTATATATCTCTTTCTACATGTATTGACATTCAGATATATTTGCATAGGACTATGATTAGCAAGAAGGAAAATATATTTTTGGCGCAGTTATATTTTTAGAGTAGTTTTATGTATATAATCACAGTATGGATTTATGGTGATTAGCCAGGATAAAGTTTTTAATTTTTAATATTAAAATAGATTACATTTTTATATTGTATTTTATAAAATCAAACTCCTTCCAGCTGTCTATTTTGGGGTATCCAAACATCTTGAAATTATGTAAAGAATACATTCAAATAGGTAGTGTTGGGAATGATAAGTAATGGCCCCAAATAATATATATAGCGTCATAGTTCGGAGTTACCAGTAATTATAATGGTGGAAGATATACTTCCGGCATTGCAACAACAAAAGTAAAATGATGACACGCTTCCGGTTTCCTCTAATGATCGGATTGGCTGAATAATCACCATTAAGGGCACAAATACCATCTCAGCTTCCTGATGATGCATGTGTGCGAAACGTGTAGAGGATTCTGGGTTATCACAGATGTCATTTCCTGCCACAAACCCATACCAGATTGAGGCTTGGAATGCACGCCTATCCCAGGGAATGAATCGGCGGAGCAGAAGCGTAAAGCAAACTGCTAAAAAGACTCAGTGCCGGTCCAAAGGCACTTCAAATTGTGAGTGCACATTTTTATTCTGGATATTATCTTATTGGTCAAAATAAATTTTATATAAGTATGTTGCGCAATGATGGCCGTTTTATTTTTATGAGATACCAAGACTGACATGGAGATATGAGGAGCATCTAGTGGTTAACTATTTGAGGGAACACCAGGAAAGTGGAGTGGTTATCCCAATATGAACCAAAGGCAAAACTTTTTCTAGGCTCTGCTGAGTGTCCATTTCAGAAGGGGGTGGTGGCACATGAAGTGGTGAAAAGTCCCTGTTATAGAGCACAGATGAGAATTGGAGCATAATATGCACATTGAATGTATATGATAAACAGAATTGGACTTTGGGGATTGCTGTATAATACTTATGTTCTAGGTTGTGATATTTTGCACTTTATAATTTGCACTCTATATTGATCTATTGACACTTTATAGTTTATATGTTTTTTAGTGTTAAGGCTGGAATATAAGGTATAGACACCGTATTAGTGATAATATTGCACTAGCACTTTTTGGATCAGCGCAGTTACATTTTTGAATATATATTTAAGATATATAGATATTATAGTACCAGTTTTATCCAGAGTGTATACAGAGTATTGCCAATCTATATGTATGAGGCTACAGTAGTATTAATTCCAAAACGGGATAAAGATCTGAGTGAGTGTGCCCCTTATAGACCAATCTCACTATTAAACATAGATTATAAGATTCTTGCTAAAATTCTTGCAAAAATGTTAAATATGGTTATTACCTCTATTATCCATAATGATCAAACAGGATTTATTCCAGGGAAATCAACATCAATTAAGAACAACGCAAATAGTAGCACAGTTAAAAGAGTATATTCCAAATACATCTGCATTGGCATCCTTGGATATGGCTAGAGCATTTGACTCTATAAAGTGGCCATTTCTAAGAGTGATAATGAAAAGATGTGGATTTGGAGAAAGACTTATAAAATGGGTGGGTATATTATATAAACAGCCATGGTCATATTTTCTGGTGAACAGTATGCTATCACCCCCTGTAAAGCTGTATAGAGGGACTAGACAATGATATTCCATATCTCCAAAACTGTTTGCAATAGCTATAGAAGCTTTAGCGTTAAGATTTAGGCAGTCAAAGAAATACAAGGGAAAAACTGAGTGTATTGGATTGTATGCAGAGGACATCATATTATATATGTCAGATGCTCAGAGTACATTAAATGAAGCCATGAAGATAATAGAGACATTTGGAGAGTTCTCTGGCCTGAAGATAAATTGGCAGAAATCTGCACTGATGCCATTAAGACAGGAAATACAGATAAGAGACGGGGGGGGGGGTAGAGCCCCCATTAAAAATAGTGCAGTCTTTAAGTATTTGGGAATTTATATTACCTCACAAGCAAAGGAGGCATTGAAAGCTAATGTATATCCTCTAACAGAGCACTTTAACTATAAATTGGTGATATGGTCTAAAATGCTGTTATCAGTAGTAGAAAAAATAAATTTGATTAAAAGTATAATAATCCCTAAATGCTTATATGTGTTTTCACATTCACCGGTAATAATACCTACAGTAATAGTTAACAAATTGAACTCCCAGTTTATAAAATTCATATTGGCTAATGGTAGATGTAAATTAAAACTAACAACATTGCAACGACCTAAAGCCATGGCAGGTGCGGCTCTGCCGGATATATACCTATATTATCTAGTGGTCCAATTAAAACACCTACAGAAGTGGATAGCTCAGGAGCAGGGAGAGGGAGTAGAGAGGTACTTGCTCTAAGGGGTAATCAGATCACAAGGCCCTAAGGGACTAATAGCTATATTATATGCACATCTAATCTAGGCTAAAATAGGCAGTAGGGCATTGAGAGTAAGAGATAAATGGCAGATGATTATTCTGAATATGACAGATAAGAAGTGGGAGGAGATATACTTTATACATCTGACGATCTCACCAGCAGCTAATAATAGAATAATTCAATTATATATTACACATCAGATATATCTTAACCCAAGTAGACTATTTGGAATGGGCTACATTGAACTGCCTGCAATGTCATCAAGAGGGAGCAGATTTCCTACATTTAATGTGGAACTGCGACCACACTTGAACTACTTCAATACAGGCCACTTACACCCCCTTCCTGCCCAAGCCAATTTACAGCTTTCAGCATTGTCACTCTTTAAATGACAATTGCGTGATCATGTTACACTGTACCCAAACAGAATTTTTAGCATTTTGTTCGCACAAATGGAGCTTTCTTTTGGTGGTATTTGATCACCTCTGTGTTTTTTATTTTTTGCTAAACAAAAAAAGACCTAAAATTTTGAAAAAAAAAAAGTTTTTCTTTTTTTTTCAGTTATAAAATTTTGTAAATAAGTATGTTTTCTCCTTCACTGATGGACGAGAGCTGTGCTGCCCAGCCATCATTTGACAGACGGCTGGTGGGAAGTGGTTAAGATATTGGAACCAGGTAATAGGAAAGCTATCGAATGTGGTGGGCAAATCGATCCCATGTAATGTGTAGGTATGCCTGTTGGGACTATTGGAAGATGAGATATGCCCTAGATATATTAAAATCTTACTGCAGGAAACATTATTTTTGGCATGGAAGCAAATAGCGGTAGGGTGGATGCAGGTGGAACCCCCTTGGTAAACCAATGGATGAAAACAGTTAATCAAGTGATACCCTATGAGAAAATAATGTATGAGCATAGAGGAGGGATACAAAAATATCATAACATATGGGACGTATGGTATAATGCACATGCAGCTGTGGATAGGAATGAAAGATAAATGGATAAATAGGTGACTGGCAGCAGCCAAAGTAATAAGTAAGATTGGGATATGATAGTAGTGTGAGTGTATAGAAGGTTGTTAGAGGTATGTATGAAATGTAAAAGATATAGACTATATATATATAGATGTTGACAACATGAAAGAAGTGTGTTTGAAATATTTGGAATACATATAGATGTTGTAATATATATATATACAGTATATATATATTTTTTAAAATAAAATTAAGGGTATTAAAAAAAGTGAGGTTTACCACTATGTCCCTCAGGAGCCCATCGGGACAGGGGGGTTTTAGAGTTCTGTGCGCTCTGTCCATCTCCAACCTATGATCCAGGATGTCTGAAAAGAGGTCTTTTATGTCATCCTCTCCTATGCTGGCCTCGTGTTGCTGTCCAGGCGCCATCTTGGATTTCTCCAGGGCAGAAGGGCTGGTGCCGAGCTGTAGTTTTAAGGCTGGCTATTCCCCTAAGCCTGGTCCTCTCCCTATCCTTTAGCCTGTGATCAAGAGTGGGGTCAGTCAAAATGGAAGCCTCAGTGGGTTAGGAGCGGCCGCAGTGGGACAGAGCTCCGATATCACGCCATCATCATCAGAGCCGCCGTGCATGCCTTGCTGTTTTGATATAAGAGCTTAGGACTCTATAATAAATTGAGTTCTGGTTTCATGACATATGGCATTATGTGTCTGAGCACATTGATACTGAAGCTTTGTGTCTGGTAAGGGTGAAATGGAGGTTAACATAGATAGGTAATACAAAAGAAATAATAGGATTTTTATAACAGCTTACCTGTAAAATCATTTTCTTTGAAGTACATCACGGGACACAGAGCCATAGTAATTACTATGTGGGTTATAGGCCACCTTCAGGTGATGGACACTGGCACGCCCTAAATTAAAAAGTGCACTTGCTATATAACCCCCCCCACTGGTGGGAGTACCTCAGTTTTGTAGCAAAGCAGTACACGTGTATACCAAAGAAGGGAGGGACCTCTGTGTCCCATGATGTACTTCAAAGAAAAGGATTTTACAGGTAAGCTGTTATAAAAATCCTATTTTCTTATCGTACATCATGGGACACAGAGCCATAGTAGTTACTCTGTGGGATGTCCCATAGCAATGCCAACTGAAGGGAGACACAACAAAAGTAGGGCACCAAGAGACTAGAGGAATCATATTGCAGCCTGCAGTACACTGCACCCAAAGGCGATATCCTCATGATCTTTTACATCTACTTGATAGACTCTGGTAAATGTATGGTCTGAAGACCAAGTTGCAGCCTTGCAGATCTGTGCCATGGAGGCTTGGTCATGCACTGCCCAAGAAGCACTAACAGCCCTGGAGAAGTACGCTTTAATATGAACAATCACTTGATAAATCCTTTTAGAAATAGTAAAATTCAACGCTGCCTGTCCTCTTTTAGGACCGTCTGGCAACACAGTAAGTTATAAACAAATATATACTGCGCTGTCTCAAAAAAAAAAAAAAAAACTAAAGCAGCCAGCACACAGTGGATAAAGTTGCAAAAATGACAAATAGGGTGAAATGTGCAGCGCTTATGTGATCATATAAACCATAACAAATAATATTAGTACAGAAAACTTGAATAATAAATGATGTGCTCAAAAAAACTCCAAGCAGTCCTCTATTATGACATGTGATGTCTATAAACAGAGTAACTTGGACGTGTGATGTCCAAAAAAGAAAAAAGTCAGTGACAAGCTTCAGTCATGTGTGATGATAATCCTCAACCACATATGGATATAATATAGTGACAGTCTTTAACTTCAAATATGTATGATGTAATGACAGTTAATAGTGGGTCCACCACCAAAGACACCAGAAGCTGCTTACCAGAGGGATTGAACTCAAATAGGTGTACACCTAGTGAGTCAATCAAGCTTTGTGGTATAATATACCAAGGGGATCAGATGCTCTATCCAGATATGACCTCCAGATGGACCTCCGAACAAGTGTAAGGTATGGATGGACTCAGTAGATATAGGCAGTCAGCCCCATAATTAAAAGAAAGAGGAAGGCATATAGTGTAACTCCGTATGGAAATTTTAATACATAAAAAGCAAAGGAAATACACTCACGTGTTAGGCAGTAAAATCAAGCGCTTGTATAAAAGAAGACAGTGGTCTCAGCATATCCTTCCGACGTGTTTCGACTTAGAAGTCATCATCTGGGGTGGATAGAAGGATATGCTGAGACCACTGTCTTCTTTTATACAAGCGCTTGATTTTACTGCTTAACACGTGAGTGTATTTCCTTTGCTTTTTATGTATTAAAATTTCCATACGGAGTTACACTATATGCCTTCCTCTTTCTTTTAATTATGGGGCTGACTGCCTATATCTACTGAGTCCATCCATACCTTACACTTGTTCGGAGGTCCATCTGGAGGTCATATCTGGATAGAGCATCTGATCCCCTTGGTATATTATACCACAAAGCTTGATTGACTCACTAGGTGTACACCTATTTGAGTTCAATCCCTCTGGTAAGCAGCTTCTGGTGTCTTTGGTGGTGGACCCACTATTAACTGTCATTACATCATACATATTTGAAGTTAAAGACTGTCACTATATTATATCCACATGTGGTTGAGGATTATCATCACACATGACTGAAGCTTGTCACTGACTTTTTTCTTTTTTGGACATCACACGTCCAAGTTACTCTGTTTATAGACATCACATGTCATAATAGAGGACTGCTTGGAGTTTTTTTGAGCACATCATTTATTATTCAAGTTTTCTGTACTAATATTATTTGTTGTGGTTTATATGATCACATAAGCGCTGCACATTTCACCCTATCCGTCTGGCAACACAAACACAACAAAACATCTGTTTTATGAATCAAATGAATTTTATTAACACTTTCAATAGACTTTGACCTCTCTCACCACATCAAGAGAATGTAGTGACCTTTCTTCCACAGAACGAGATTCTGGAAAAAAATTAAGGCAGAACAATATCCTGGTTTAAATGAAAAACCGATACTACCTTCGGTAGGAATTCAGGATGAGGCCGCAATACAACCTCATCCTTATGAATAAATCAATATGGTTCTTTACAAGAAAGAGCAGCCAATTCTGATACTCTTCCTGCGAAGAAATGGCAACCAAGAAAATTATTTTGCCTCGTCAAGAGGACCAAGGGAATATCTTGTATTGGCTCAAAAGGCTGCTTCTGTAAAGCCGACAGGACTAAATTTAAGTCCCAAGGGTTCAGGGGTGACCTGACTGGAGGATTAATCCACGTTACCACCTGAATAAAGTTATGAACCAGAGAGTGTGAGGCAGGCGGGCATTGAAAAAACACCAATAAAGCCGACATCTGGCCTTGATAGTACTCAAGGCTAGCTTAATTTCTAATCCTATCTGTAGGAATTCAAGGATCCTACCTATGACACATTTCCTGGGGTGCCAACCCCTGGATTCACACCAGGAGACATATGCCTTTCAGATTCTATAATATATGACTCCGGAGGCTGGCTTCCTAGCATTAACCAAGTAGAAACTACTGAAGCTAATAACCCACGATCTTTTAGAATGTGGGTCTCAATAGCCAAACTGCTAAATTTAGCATTTGTAAGGTGGGATGGAATACCGGTCCTAGCGAGAAAAGGTCTGGCCATAGCGGTAGGGTCCAAGAGTCCCCTACCACCATTTTTACGGCAAACCAAGATCTCCTGTGCCATGCTGGGGCCACAAGAATCACCTCCTTTCCTTCTTGCTTGATCCTGCGAGAAGGTGCGGAAGCAGCAGAACAAGAGGGAACGCATAGATCAGTGAAAAAACGCATCCCATGGAAAAACCAAGGCATCCGTATGTCAATGGATCCCTTGTCCTTGACACAAAGTTGTCGATCTTGTTGTTGAACCTGGACACAAACAGATCCATGTCCGGAACTTACCATTTTTGGCTTATTGACAGAAAGATGTCGATGTGAAGGGACCATTCTCCCGGGAACAATTGTTGGTGACTCAAAGTAGTCTGCCTGCCAATTCTCTATGCCTGGAATGATAATTGCTGATAGGCAAGGAATGTTGTTTTCCCAGGATAGAATATGATTCACCTCTCTCTGGGCTGCACGACTTCTCGTGCCCCCTTGGTGATTGATATAGGCCACAGCTGTGGCATTGTCGGATTGGATCCTGACAGGACAATTCTGTAGTCTGAGCATCCAGGCCTGCCCAAATCTCTAGAATATTGATGGGCAAGGTCATATCTGATTTGGACCATTTCCCTTGGACAGACGCTTCTTCCAGGACTGCTCCCCAGCCCAGAAGGCTGGCATCTGTTGTTACCACCTTCCAGGTAACAGGTAGAAAGAATTTTCCTTTTGAAGAATCTTGGATATCATCCCCCAATTGAGGCTCTGATGCACTTTGGGGGATAAACGCATTGGGAAGTCCAGAGCTTGGACCTTCTTGTTCCAAGTTGACAGGATACTGTTTTGCAGCAGTCATGAATGAAACAACCATCTTTCCCAACAATTTCATGCAAAGTCAAAGAGAAAGATTCTTCTTTGTTTTGATCAACTTAATCAGTTCCCTTATGGAACTGATTCTTTCCTGGGGCAAAAACACCCTCTTCTGAGCTGTATCTATGATCAGCCCCAAGTACTATAATCTCCTAGATGGTTTTCAGGAGGATTTTTCTAGGTTGAGAATCCAACCTAGGTATTCCAGGTATCTGACTGTGGTGACCAAACTTTGGTTTTAAGCGGACTACCAATTGATCTATTAAGAGTAGATCATCTAAGTAGGCTAGTATTGTTATACCTTGAGCCCTTAACCTGGTTAAAGGAGGAACCAGGACCTTTGTAAACACTCGAGGTGCAGTAGCTAGACCGAAGGCAGAACTGCCAACTGTAAATTAAGATTTTCTACCTTGAAGCGTAGAAATTTCTGCTGGGCGGGAAAAATCGGCACATGGAGAAAAGCATCCTTGATGTCGATTGACGCCAGAAGTTCTCCCCCTTGTAGGATGGAGACTACTGATCGGATTGACTCCATGCAAAAATAACGGATATTCAAAAAACGGTTTAGATCTTTGAGATTCAAAATGGGTCTGACATCCCCGTTTGGTTTTGGAACCGTAAAAAGGTTTGAATAAAAACCCTAATCCTTGCTCTTCCAAGGGGACCACTGATTTCACTCTTTGAGACAAGAGATGATCCAAAGCTAGAAAGAGAGACTTCTTTTTCACAGGATCTCTGGGAACGTTTGATCTGAGAAAACAAGGAGACGGGAAGCCTCAGAACTCTAGTTTGTAACCTAGAGATATTGAGGAAGCCACCCATCTGTCTTGACATTGTTCCTGCCAGACCCTTGAAAGTGTAGAAGCCTTAACCCCACTCGAGCGAGCGGGGGTGCCTCTTCACAAAGAGGCTTTAGTATTTTGTATTGTGGGTTTCCTCCTCCAGGTCCTCTTTTGGCCCTGGGACTGACCCTGAGGTTTACCTCTTGAACCTGACAGTGGAGGCCATCATGACTGCCTGGAGGCTGATTCCCCTGGCATGGGAGAAGAAGCATGTTTTAAAAGAAAAAATGCTTAAACTTCTTTTTAACCGGTAAAGGGAACTTTTCCCATTAGAAATTCTTTGGATATACCTATCCAGATCGTCTCCAAATAACCATTCACCATGAAATGGGAAACTGGCCAAGAGCTTTTGCATGGCGCTTTGGCTGACCAATTTTTCAACCATAGGATTCTATGCACATGTACCAGCCCTAGCATGAGCCGTGAGGCCTGGAGAATAGAATCTTTCATAGCGTCTACTGTAAAACAGAACGCTTCTGATATCCTGGCCAAATTCTGGGCCTGCTGATCAGGAATAATCTTGAGTACCTCCATAAACAGGTGCTTTAAGGACTGAGAATCTCTGATCGCTGCCAGCGCAGGCTGAACCTGCAAGCGAAATATTGCTTTTAAAAAGGAATTCCAACTTCTTATCTGTTGGATCCTTTAACATATGAGCATTGTCTACTGGACAAGTCAGGTACAGAGGATATAGCAGCGTCAACTAGACATGTGCATTCGTTTTCGTCCGAATGCATTTTCGTCCGAAATTTAGGTATTTTCGTTATCGTTTTACCAAACGATAACGAAAGTGCAGAGTCCGAAAAACGAAAGATCCGACATAAACAAATGCTTTATTTTCGTTTTCGTTGCTACAACAGTTCGATATAGATAGGAGATTCGACATGATGATGACAATAACAATCTGTGTCCATCAAACCTGTGGTCGAATGTGCCTAACCTTAGCTCTATTAGTCCAAGATTATTCTACACAGAGAGAAAAGATTCGACGTAGAGAGAAAAGATTCGACGTAGGGGAGGAAAGATTCGACGTAGGGGAGGAAAGATTCGACGTAGGGGAGAAAGGATTCGACACAGGGGAGAAAAGATAAATAAAAATAATGATGATGATGAATGTTATTGGCTGATTGTAACCAAAGAGGTGGAGCAGTAAAATAGCTAGAACTAAGTACACACGTACTTTGGCTTATGGTGTCTGTTGAAAGTTCTAAGAAGATTCGACGGAGCAGGTAAACTATACGGCATTGTGTACAGTTTAGCTGCTCCGTCGAATCTTCTTTGAACATTCGACAGACACCATAAGCCTTCACTGACAGATTCGACCTTAATTTGGATTTTCAGACGAATGCAATTTTTAACGAAAAACGAAATAAATAAAAACGAATTTCGGGAGTAACTAAATAAATTTATTTTTCAGACGAAAACGAAATTCCGAAACGAAATATTTCAGTGTGCACATGTCTAGCGTCAACTGCTGGAAATCCCCATTTCTTATAGAACTCTTCCTCCATAGGATAACATATTGAAAACTTTTTTGGAGGAAAAATATGTTTATCTGGGTGCTCCTACTGAATACATAAGCTTTTTTAGCCATGAAAGGATAGGAAAAGCATGAACAGACTAAGGATGCTTTAACCCAAACCAGAAGTGGGCTCATCGATTGACTGCGCTTATTGGCAGTAAAAATGTGAAGCGGACCAATTCAGTGAGAGACTGTACCAACAACTTTTCCTGCGAACCTGATCCTTTTGAATTAGGTTCCTCGGACATCAGCCTCTTCCTGGTGCCTTGAGAAAAATTTGTCATCTCTCGCCCCTTGTACCTCAGCATGAGGGTCCTGAGCAATGGACCAGAACCTGTTATGCTTAGTCCCACTCTAGGATGCGATTAAAGCATCAATTTTTTGCTCCAAACTTAGAATGTTGGAAAAAACCTTCTTAGTCATATATATAGGGGCTGCAATGCTAAAAAAAAGCTGCAACATTTGCCCCTCCTGATGGCTCATTCTGACCAGCCATATTACTCTCAGGGGAGGATGCCATCTTTTTTGAGTTCGGTCTAGGCTCCCTAGTGACTATAGTCTTTCTAGAGCCCTTTTTTGAGGTGAATTTAACCTCCCTGGCTGTTTTCACGAGTGTGGCTGGGGTTAAATTTCAGTACCATTAGCGGTAACCCCGAGCCACACTCGGGATTGCAGTGCAGGATCCTGGTGCGGTATACTTATCTTGACCCCAGGATCCTGCGATGTCCCCCCGATGTGTCCCCTGATTCTGTCCTCCGCCCAAAGTCTCTGTGTGCCGGGCTCCGTTCCCTGCGAGCATCGCGACACACGAGGGCGGAGCCCGATGGCAAATTATAAAAAATTTAAAAATCATAATACATACAGTACACTGTAAGCTTACAGATTACATTACTGTATGGAATTATTTTACATCCCTTTTGTCCCTAGTGGTTTGTCCAGTGCGCTGCATGCAGTTTTATATTATATATACTGTTCTTTCTGCCTGGAAACTGGAGATTGTCCATAGCAACCAAAAAGTGTCCCTTTACATCAAAAATGGTTTTAGACCAGCTAGAAAACAGCAATAGTAAATTAGATTTATGATTTTAATTTATGATTTTGTGTTTCAAACTTTATCATACCCGGGATATCTACTAGACTCTTGTTTGGACAGATTTAAGTGTGTTATTGCTAAGAATTACAGGCTTACAATATAAAATGCCAAATTTCTATGCAAAATAATTGTACCGCTTTGAGACGCAAAAATCTGACATAATCTTACCGCCATGGAGGCTACCCTCCCTTCCAACCATAGCCCAATGCACAAAGCAGAGGTACTACCAGAAGGAATGCATCCACTGCTGGAACAATAGTCCAGCTCTGCTGCTGCTATTAATGCTCAGCCTGATGCAGTAGTAAATGTGTCAAAGGAATGCCTGTGTCACCAAACCTCATATATATACCTTCACTCTTGTGTCCCTCCGCAGCTTGGAACAGCAACAATGGTGCCTTTAAAGCACACATTTCCCATGCTGGGCGTTGGAGGACACCAACTCAGCGATAAGCCCCACCCCCCATCGCTACAGTCCTTCCTTTCTCCTTTCAAAAGAAAGCTTTTCCCGCGCAAGCGCAGGCTTCGATCCTATGGGATCAACAGAGAATAATGGCGGAGGGGGGGCCTGGAAGCCGCCGAGTGGCATGCCGTTCGCGCTTCCATTTTTTTTTTTTTTTTTAAGCGCTCCTTCCCTGAAGAAAAAACAGCACAGGGGGCATCTGGTGGGGAGGCAAAACCCCCACCAGACTTACCGGAGGTCTGCTGCAGGCTGAAGGAAGAGAAAACTGCTGTTTCCTGGACACATCGTGGGCTCTCTGAGAAGCATGAGACGTAACTGCTCTATACAGCCCCCAGTGGTGACACATAGGCATGACAACATTTACTAAAAAAAGGAGATGTTCATAAGAACATTTCTTAGAAAAACTCCACTTACCTTTCCCGCCGAAGGGTTTTCTGTGGTAAACCAACAGACCCAATCTTCACCCTTCACAGTGGATTCCGTTAAACCTTCAGGAGCTGGGGATCCTTCAGGAAACCCACAATCTTGGACCTGTAATAGTACCACTGCCAGTAAATCTTTATGGCCTAATACCAAAAAGTACTGGATTCCAGGGTCCAGCTCTCTAAACGAGAAGCGTTTACAAGCAAGACCTCGTTTCTTCGGCTACGAGGCTGGGTACCATTCAATTCAGCCAAAAAGACACTTTGAATGGATCCGGCTGCATGGCTAGCCCCAGCAAGGATTGCTCCATTGGAGCTCAGCACAGCACATCTTTACTCGTGACCAACACCTTAGACACTGGTGAAAAAACTGAGGTACTCCCACAAGTGGGAGGGGTTATATAGGGAGTGCACTTTTTAATTTAAGATGTGCCAGTGTCCATCACCTGAAGGTGGCCTATAACCCACATAGTAACTACTATGGCTCTGTGTCCCGTGATGTACTTTAAGAAAAATCATTATAGATAGATATATACTGTTAAACCATTATAGATCCTTTTACCTCTGCTACCCGTTAGAGGGAAACACTTCCAATGGGAGACCTGAGAGTCCCCAAGGGATTCTCTTAATTTACAGGGATTTCCTTTCTTGCTTTGGCTATGAGACATAAAGTGAAGGGAAATCTCCCCAATGGGACACAGATGGAAAAAAAGAAACTGACAGTGCATATAGCCCTCCCTTACGCTATGTAAAAAAAAAAAAAAATAAAAAAAAAAGATTAATCCAATCATTCTATTTTTACATACTGACACCAAGTATCCCTGATCACCACCACACCCACCAGTCTTATGTCTAAGCTGTACTGTACTGGTGACAGTATGTAAAAACAACAAAAAATTTGAAAATTTCCAATTTTCTTAAAATTAATTGTGACAAAAAATTGCAACTTCACCAAAACTCTCCATGCCTCTTACTAAATACCTTGGACTGTCTATTTTCCAAAAATTGGTCATTTGGGGGGTATTTGTACTATCCTGGCATTTCAGGGCCTCAAGAAATAAGATGGCTGTCAGTACATCAGGACTGGTCAATTTTCAAATATATATACCATAGGCTCTATTTGTGTGAAAAAATGATATATATTTTGTTTGGGTACCGTGTTCCATGACCAAGTAATAGCCATTAAAGTATCACAGTGCTGAATAGCAAAAAAAACTTCTGAAAATCAAGTGCTTAAAAAAAATAGGTGAAAAAAATTGTCCTACTGCTGGCCAGTTTTACACTGATGTATGCCCTTCTTAATTCCTGTAGTAAAACACCTGCCTGCACTCTTTGGGGTTGATTTGCTAAAGGCAAATAGGCTGTCCCCTTAGCTTACAAAATGAGTTGAAAATGTACTTTGCAATGTATATCAAACCACAAGCACAAGAAAAAAAAAGCATTTTTGATTGAATGATGGAGGTCAGAGCAGAACTTCACCTCATTCACTAAGCTCAGAGAACGCCCCCTTGCAATGTGAAAATTCCCTTGTAAAGAGAACAGCCTAATTGTCGTTAGTAAATCAACCACTTTATCTCTAGTACATTTTGGCCTATAAGCCCTGATTAAAACTGTCCTGCTACTGGCCAATTTTACACTGGTCAATTATTTGCAATATCCTAATTCTTTTAATGAAACACCTGCCTGTACTCCTTTTCTCTAGTACCTTTTAGCTAATTCTAACTCATTAAAATTATTCCATGCTGCTGTCTAATTTTACACTGCTGTATCATCTGCATTCAAATACAAACAGTGCAGCACTTGGATAAATAAATAATTAGTGAGCAATTAATGAATCATTAGTGAACAATTAATAACAAACAATCAGTGGCGTAGCATGGGTTGTCAGCACCCGGGGCAAGGCAAGTAATTTGCGCCCCCCCCCCCAACCTGCGGGCTTTTAGCTATCCCTGAGTCCCTTCAAATACAATAGTACTGACCTACCTGATTCCTATACTGACCACTACACTGAGAACTACACTGTCCACTACACTACATTGTCCACTACACTGACCATTATACTATACTGACCACTACACTGACCACTATACTATACTGACCACTATATTACACTTACCACTACACTGACCACCATACTACACTGTCCACTATACTGACCACTATACTACACTACACTGTCCACTATACTACACTGTCCACTATACTACATCACACTGACCACTATACTACACTGACCACTATACTACACTATACTGACCACCATACTACACTATCCACTATACTACACTGTCCACTATACTACATTACACTGTCCACTATACTACACTACACTTGACCACCATACTACACTGACCACTATACTACACTATACTGACCACGATACTACACTGTCCACTATACTACACTACACTGACCACTATACTACACTGTCCACTATACTACACTATACTGACCACCATACTACACTGTCTACTATACTACACTACACTGACCACTATACTACACTGTCCACTATACTACACTATACTGACCACCATACTACACTGTCCACTATACTACATTATACTGACCACCATACTACACTGACCACTATACTACACTGACCACCATACTACACTGACCACCATACTACACTGTCCACTATACTACACTATACTGACCACCATACTACACTGACCACTATACTACACTGTCCACCATACTACACTGTCCACCATACTACACTGTCCACCATACTACACTATACTGACCACCATAATACACTGACCACTATACTACACTGTCCACTATACTACACTGACCACTATACTACACTGACCACTATACTACACTGACCACTATACTACACTGTCCACCATACTACACTGACCCCCATACTACACTGACCACCATACTACACTGTCCACTATACTACACTGACCACTATACTACACTGATCACTATACTACACTGACCACCATACCACACTGTCCACCATACTACACTGTCCACCATACTACACTGTCCACCATACTACACTGACCACTACACTACACTGACCACTATACTACACTGTCCACTATACTTCACTATACTGACCACCATACTACACTGTCCACTATACTACATTGACCACCATACTACACTGACCACCATACTACACTGACCACCATACTACACTGACCACTATACTACACTGACCACCATACTACACTGACCACCATACTACACTGTCCACTACACTAACCACTACACTGACCACTATACTACACTACACTGACCACTACACTACACTACACTACACTGACCACCATACTACACTGTCCACTATACCACACTGACCACCAGACTACACTGACCACCATACTACACTGTCCACCATACTACACTGTCCACCATACTACACTGTCCACTACACTAACCACTACACTGACCACTATACTACACTACACTGACCTCTACACTACACTACACTACACTGACCACCATACTACACTGACCACTATACTACACTGTCCACTATACTACACTGACCACTATACTACACTGACCACCATACTACACCGACCACCATACTACACTGTCCACTATACTACACTGACCACCATACTACACTGACCACCATACTACACTGACCACCATACTACACTGACCACTATATTACACTGTCCACTATACTACACTGTCCACTATACTACACTGTCCACTACACTAACCACTACACTGACCACTATACTACACTACACTGACCACCATACTACACTGTCCACTATACTACACTGACCACCATACTACACTGTCCACTATACTACACTATACTGACCACCATACTACACTGACCACTATACTACACTGTTCTCCATACTACACTGTCCACCATACTACACTGTCCACTATACCACACTGACCACCATACTACACTGACCACCATACTACACTGTCCACCATACTACACTGTCCACTATATGACACTGTCCACTACACTAACCACTACACTGACCACTATACTACACTACACTGACCACTACACTACACTACACTGACCACCATACTACACTGACCACTATACTACACTGTCCACTATACTACACTGACCACTATACTACACTGACCACCATACTACACTGACCACCATACTACACTGACCACCATACTACACTGTCTACTATACTACACTGACCACCATACTACACTGACCACCATACTACACTGACCACTATACTACACTGTCCACTATACTACACTGTCCACTATACTACACTGTCCACTACACTAACCACTACACTGACCACTATACTACACTACACTGACCACCATACTACACTGTCCATTATACTACACTGACCACCATACTACACTGTCCACTATACTACACTATACTGACCACCATACTACACTGACCACTATACTACACTGTTCACCATACTACACTGTCCACCATACTACACTGTCCACCATACTACACTATACTGACCACCATACTACACTGTCCACTATACTACACTGACCACTATACTACACTGACCACTATACTACACTGACCACTATACTACACTGTCCACCATACTACACTGTCCACCATACTACACTGTCCACCATACTACACTGACCACCATACTACACTGTCCACTATACTACACTGTCCACTATACTACACTGACCACCATACTACACTGTCCACCATACTACACTGTCCACCATACTACACTGACCACTACACTACACTGACCGCTATACTACACTGTCCACTATACTGACCACCATACTTCACTGTCCACTATACTACACTGACCACCATACTACACTGACCACCATGCTACACTGACCACTATACTACACTGACCACCATACTACACTGTCCACTACACTAACCACTACACTGACCACTATACTACACTACACTGACCACCATACTACATTGTCCACCATACTACACTGTCCACCATACTACACTGTCCACCATACTACACTGCCCACCATACTACACTGTCCACTACACTAACCACTACACTACACTGTCCACTATACTACACTATACTGACCACCATACTACACTGTCCACTATACTACACTGTCCACTATACTACACTATACTGACCACCATACTACACTGTCCACTATACTACACTGTCCACTATACTACACTGTCCACTACACTAACCACTACACTGTCCACTATACTACACTATACTGACCACCATACTACACTGTCCACTATACTACACTGTCCACTATACTACACTGTCCACTACACTAACCACTACACTACACTGTCCACTATACTACACTATACTGACCACCATACTACACTGTCCACTATACTACACTGTCCACTATACTACACTATACTGACCACCATACTACACTGTCCACTATACTACACTGTCCACTATACTACACTATACTGACCACCATACTACACTGTCCACTATACTACACTGTCCACTATACTACACTATACTGACCACTATACTACACTGTCCACTATACTACACTGTCCACTACACTACACTGACCTCCATACTAAACTACACTATACTGACCACTATGCTAACCACTATACTATACTACACTAACCACTATACTGACCACTATACTACACTATACTGTAAACTAAACTGCCCCCCATAGTGACCACTACACTGACCTCCATACTATACTACACCACATTGTCCTGCCTACAGTCTCTCTCTCTCGCCCCCCTCCCTCCCCCTCCCCCTCCCAATAACAAGACTCTCACTTACCTTCTTATCCTGGCTGCATCGATCCGGATGAGGAGGAGAACACAGCGGCGGCTCACTTTCTTCTCTCCCCTGCGCTCTGCTTGCTGCCATGTTCAGTATCCAGCGCCCTGTGATTGGGCGTATGGGGGTCATGTGCGGAGGCGGGACGCCTCACATGACCCCCATACACCCAATCACAGGGCGCCGGACACTTAACATGGCGGCCGGAGCCCGGGGACACAAAATTAGAAATTAGGAGGCAGCCAGTGACACATACTGGCGCCCCCCTAAATATCGCGCCCGGGGCCACGGCACCCCCTGCACCCCCCACGCTACGCCACTGCAAACAATTACACAGTAATGAGTGAAGAAATGAAAATATATATGTGACACCAATCGTAGAGCAGAGAAGCAACTGAAATAGCCCAAAGTGAGAAGGATTCAAACAGTTAATCAGGATAATAGTCCCACATGCTGTGATGGAAACTGGAAATCACAGGATAGTCAAAGTGTCACCAACCAAGCTCAAATTGTGCTTACCGCAACATATGTGACCCCCTTGCTAAAGGTGGTTTATGTGCACTTAATTTTCAACATCAAAGCCAGCATCACAGGTTATGGGACCATCCTCTTAAACCTCCAGGTAGTGAACACCTTGGGGATATGGCACTCAATATCCTCAATAGCTGATACAGTTTTGCTATGGCCCGGGCTCCCAACCAAAATCCTTTGATTTAGAAATCCTGGATCCTGGTTTGCTGCTTAATTATTTTGTGATTCAGACACCTCTCTACTTTCCAGAACCGGGTTTCACTGCAAAAGCACTGAAGGCTTTGTCTCTGTATTTTCTGGAGCTTCTGAAATATAGCTTCTCCAAAATGCACTTTTTGCTCTTATGCCGTGTATACACGGGCGGACTTTTCGGCATCAAAGGTCCGACGCTCTTTCCGATGGACTTTAGACAGACTTCCGATGGACTTTCGAATGAATGGACTTGGCTACACATGATCACACCAAAGTCCGACGGATTCGTACGTGATGACATATGACCGAACTAAAATAAGGAAGTTCAAAGTCAGTAGCCAATAGCTGCCATAGCGTCAGTTTTCGTCCGTCAGACTAGCATACAGACAAGCAGATTTCTCGATAGGAACTGGGTCCTGCGGAGTTCCGGCGGCAAGATTTGAAACATGTTCCAAATCTAAAGTCCGTCTGTTTTTTGACTGAAAAAGTCCGCTGCAAGTCCAATGAAGCCCACACACGGTCAGATTGTCCGACCGCTTTGTTCCGTCGGACCAGTCTGGTCGAAAAGTCCGCCCGTGTGTACACGGCCTTAGTTTCTGCCACTGCCACATTCTATTTTGATATATTTTTTCAGTTACTCTTCCTTTCTCTTTTCCTGAAAAAAATCCTGTTTGTTTCACCAGGTTCTTTCTCAAACTGATTGTTGATTTGGTGGGTCTGCTTTCATTATCAGCATCTGAGCAAAAAAATTTCTAATGCCGCGTATACACGACTGGACTTTCCGTCAGAAAAGGTCAGACGAAATAATTTCATCGGACATTCCGATCATGTGTGGGCTTCATCTGACTTTTTCTTTCTAAAATTCTGACGGACCTAGAAATAGAACATGTTTCAAATCTTTCCGACAGAATCAGTTCCTATTGGGAAAACCGCTCGTCTGTATGCTATTCTGATGGACCAAAAACGATGCAAGGGCAGCACTTGGCTACTGGCTATTGAACTTCCTTTTTCTAGTCCCGTCGTCGCGTTCTAAATGATCAGACTTTGGTGTGATTGTGTGTAGGCAAGTCTGTTTCAGCGGAACTCCATCGGAACTTCGTCTGAAAGACCGTCGGAGTCTAAAGTCCGATCGTTTGTACACGGCATCAGATTTGCAGAATCATCTGCATTCTCTAGATTCTAAATACAAGCTTGAAATAAATTAGCCAATAGCAAATCAGTGAAAACAAGGACAGCCACAGTGAACTACTGTCCAATCTGCTGGTCAAAGGGTGTTTTTTTTTTTCTTCTATTTAATGAAAAAGTGTGTGTTGCTGATAAAGCTGCCTAAAAGAAAGCCCTTTCTTCCTAAGGCCCCTTTCACACTGCTGTCACTTGAAAGTTGTGCAAATTTACCGTGATTTTGTGACCACGATTTTGCTGCCGAGATTTTGACATAATTTCAGGGAATACCTGTGTAAACTTAAGGTCTATGGATGCATCAAAGTCAGATGAAATTAGTCCAGGGACTACTTTGAAATTGGTGCGACTTGAAGTCACACAGATACGAATGGTTATCATTGGGAATAATGGGGTACGACTTTCCATGCGACTCTGATGTCCAAAGTTGCAGGAAACGTTGCACAAGTGTGAAGGGGCCTAGATGAAATAAATCAGATATCTAAGCCAAACTAATTGTAAAACAAAGATGAATTCTACAGCCAATTATGTGCTGCCAATTAAGGATGACCTACGGCGTGTTTGCACACCCCACGTGCAGAGCCTGCCAGGAAGTCAGCACTGCGCTGCATTAATCACAGGCAGTGAGACATTTCCTGATCTCTGCAGCCGTGCATTGGGACAATGTCTCACTGCCTGTGATTAGCGCAGAGCAGTGGCGACTTCCTGGCAGGCTCTGCACGTGGGGTGTGCGAACACGCCGGAGCTCATCCTTACTGCCAATGTATGCTGTCGCTGAGACAGTCTATTAAAATATTACCGTTCCATAACACTGTGTACAGATTTAGGGGTTCCCAAGCATGTTCTTCAAATCTGAACTCTGGGAATGAGAAAAAATCTGCCTTTGCAGTGATGTCAGATGCTTGTTTAATCTAGGGTGCAGCAATGAGGTATATTACAATGTACTTAACTAATTCTCGGTTCTGGTAGGTTTCATCAATTCATGTGACTAGCCTCCCAGCAGCATCTGCTGTAAGCAGCTTTCTTCCTTTTTCACATACAGTCAGGTCCATAAATATTGGGACATCAACACAATTCTAATCTTTTTGGCTCTATACACCACCACAATGGATTTGAAATGAAACGAAAGATGTGCTTTAACAGCAGACTTTCAGCTTTAATTTGAGAGTATTTACATCCAAATCAGGTGAACGGTGTAGGAATTACAACAGTTTGTATATGTGTCTGCAGTTAAAGCACATTTTGTTTGTTTCATTTCAGATCCATTGTGGTGGTGTACAGAGCCAAAAAGATTAGAATTGTGTTGATTTCCCAATATTTATGGACCTGACTGTATAATGTATGGTTAATAGTTGTGCATTATGCAGATGAGAACACTCACAGCTCAGAGCTTGAGTAAAGTAATGAAGCCTGTCAGACCATGGTATACATTAGGTAATGCTCCTTGTTCCTGCACCCCTAGAACAAACAAGCATTTAACATTTGCATTGCGAGGGAGCCCACAGCAAAGGTAGATTTAGTCTCATTTTAGCTTTAAAATATTTATATATCTGCAATGTCACGTTTGAAGCCACAAGGAAAGACCTTATGCTCACTGTATTTTTATTTTCATTGGCTCATGTCCCCTGTGGCAATTACAGATTACCATGCCTTTTTTATATAAAGTAGTTGGCCTATCAGTCAAAAAATTACCAGAATTCAACATTAAGACCCCTGAGGAGCATGCATATAATTTCAGGCACTGCTCCTCTGTTTTCCCATTGGGGTGCCATGTCTTCCCCCCATAACTCTCGAGCCAGACACCTGGCGGTGGTTTCCATTTGGAGGTCTTGCCTTAGATTGCTATATAGCTGATTTGAAAGTATTGTTCTATTAATGGACATCTATATATATAGATATCATATCATCTCCACCCTTCCCCCTGAACCCCATGAACAAACATGCGGCTACACATATGTGAACCCGGCCTTAGGGGTTGTACCTTTTGACAGCCTGGGCTCAGTGGGTTGAATGATGCTGGGTGTCATTCAACAGTGTACCCAAAGTATATTTTTTATCATTTTTTCATACAAATAGAGCTTTCTATTAAAGCTCTATTGGTTAAAGCCCAAAAGCCACTTCAATACTGGACACCTTTCACCGGCCTCTAATCTAATGGCGGTCTGTAAGGGGAGGTGCTGATATAAGGTGACTCTGATATAATGGGGGTCTCTAATGGGGGGTGCTAACTGCTGATCTAATGGTTGGTCAGCAACCATTTAATCAGTCTGCACCCCCTATTAGTTCAGAGTCACCTTATATCAGCACCAGTGGTGACTATGGTGTGAATGACCCTCTCGTAGTGACGCCACTGATCAACACCAACCATACAGAGTGACCCCCCCATTAGATTAGAGTCCCTTTATTATATTAGCAGCAAACACCCCCCCCCCCCCCAGAGACACTTGTTAGCTCTGAATCCCTTTATATGAGTACCCCCCCCCCATAGAGACCTCCATTCCAAAGTGAGACAAAAAAACCTTACCTTCCAGGAGCTGCTGCAAAGATGAGTGTGTGAACCTAGGGGGTGGAGGCTGTAAAATTCCATGCTTTCTCCTGCAAAAGCATCTCTGGTTGCTAGTAAACTGACGGCATCGGGGGAGGGGCTTCATGCTGGTGGGACTGGGAGAGAGCGCACAGACAGTGCAGTGTGAGCTGGCTGAAGTGCAGAATTTGGGCTTCATTAGCCTAGTGCAAGTAGAGCAGCATTGACATATATGCTGCTGCCGACATCATTGGCGCATGCGCACTGAAGGAACGGCCCGCTCGTACCATTTCTTCGGGGCATGTGCCATGACCGATGGCACCTGCACGCATGGAGTGACATCATTGCGGCTCCGGCCAATCACAACACCGGAGCCCGCGAACCTGGAAGTAACTCCAGGAAAGATGTCGGCCCTGTCAGCGGTCTGCCGGCGCTGATTCATGGCATCAATCTAAGGTAAGCATTTCATAATGAGTTAGTATGCGATGCATACTAGCTCATTATGCTTTTGTCTTTGTTTTTGTTTTGTTTTTTTTGTAGGTTTACAAATTTTAAAAAAATAAATTTTAATCAAACAAAATTTTGACTGCTGGAAGAAAAAAGTTGTATACTCCTTTAAGAATTGTGAGAAGTTCCTGCGCTGTTTGTAGTCACCGGAAGACTCCAGCCTCTGATGACGCTCCCGGGGTTGAGTGAAATGCATTAGGTATGAGGACTTCCGGTGACGTAATTTCCAGGATTTTGGGATGCAAACCGCGGATTGCATGGCGTTTTATATGTGAATGAGTGGATATTACTTTATAATAAAGCCTTTTTAAATTATATCATGTCATGTATGCTCTATTCCTTATCCTATGAGTGCGTCCAACTACTGGAGCTGAGTGGAAGAGGAAAAGATGCATCTATAAAAGATATATTTCACCAGTACAAGCGATCTTTACATGGATAGCTGGTGAGTGGGGGCACAAGAGGAAGGGGAGCACAGGACTTTCATCACTATTGTCATATATTATTGCACGGATTGCACCTCATAAAGAACTTTTTCTGCACAGATGACATTTTAAAGGAATCAGCGCAATATTGAAGAATCACAGCACCTTATGAACTTTTATGCAATGTTTTGTCATTTGTTATAACAGATGTCGTTAATTATATGGTAGATATTGTAGATGATTTTTTTATGATTCTATATATTTCACTCAGCACAGACAGCTCAGAAAATTCTCACTCTAATTCTTAAAGGAGTATGTAACTTTTTTCTTGCAGCAGTCAAAATGTTATTTCATTAAAATATACTTAAGCACACCACAGCGCGGGGATATTCATAGTATTTCATTTTGCGGGGTATTAATTATTACAGACCTTCCCTGGATTTATTTGAATTTATCAAACACAGAAAAATTAACACACAATAAATTTTTACTCACAGCATCAACTATCCTGATATTGAACACCTGTTCAAACAACTCAAAGACACATTAGACAAACAGGTGAGAGCATGGTGGGATGTTACTACATTGAAGCAGTACCTTAACCACTTCAGCCTCGGAAGGATTCCTGACCAAGCCCTTTTTTGCGATATGGCACTGCACAGCTTCAACTGACAATTGCACGGTCGTGCGATGTTCTACCCAAACAAAACTGATGTCCTTTTTTTTCACACAAATAGAGCTTTCTTTTGGTGGTATTTGATCACCTCTGCAGTTTTTTTATTTTTTGCGCTATAAACAAAAAAAGAGAGACAATTTTGAAAAAAAGCAATATTTTTTCGTTTTTGCTATAATGAAAATCCCCAAAAAATATATAAAAAAACAAATTTCTTCCTCAGTTTAGGCCAATATGTATTCTTTTACATATTTTTGGTAAAAAAAAAAAAATCGCAATAAGTGTATATTGATTGGTTTGCCCAAAAGTTATCGTGTCTACAAAATAGGTGATAGATTTATGGCATGTGTATTATTATTATTTTTTTTATTAGTAATGGCGGCGATCTACGATTTTTATCATGACTGCAACATTGCGACGAACAGATCGGACACTTTTGACACTATTTTGGGACCATTGGCATTTATACAGCGATCGGTGCTATAAAAATGCACTGATCACTGTGTAAATGTCACTGGCAGGGAAGGGATTAAACACTAGGGGGCAATCAAGGGGTTAACTGTGTTCCCTCAGTGTGTTCTAACTGTAGGGGGGTGGGCTCACTAGAACATGGCAAAGATCACTGCTCCTGATCACTGGGAGCAGTAGATCAGTGTCATGTTTCTAGGCAGAACAGGGAAATGCCTTGTTTACATCTACCCATTCTGCCTCTCCATGCCACAATCGCAGGCCAGCAGTGGACATTGAGTCTGCGGGACCCCTGGCATGCTCTTGCGGCACATGGCGGGCGCACGCACACTAGCCGCTGATGATGGAGTGACGTATGGGTACATAGTTTTGCGAACCCGTGCCACTTTTCCGACGTATATCGACGTGAGCCGGTCAGCAAGTGGTTAAAGATAGCATCACCCCTAGAAGATTGAGGTGGGAAAGCTATCCCACTGATAGTTTAGAAAATGAAGATTTGCAACAGGAGTGGTTCAATTTCTTTAATGTCAGTGAACAGAAACTATTGGCCATTATCATAAAAAGACAAATTAAGAACACTAGAAGGAAAAACACTTAAAGAACAACTTAGCCCCATGGCAGATACAAGGATAGGAGGAAATTAATATAAGATTACATTACTAAACTTGATAAAGATACTCAGAAAAAAAAAATCAAAAAATATTAAAGGGATAGTAAAGATTACCATCAGGGACAGGTGTATAAATGGCAAGAAGAAAAAGAGGAGCTCAATATGGATTCTAGAGCATCATCTGAAGACAGGGATATCATTACAGATACACCCATACATGCCAACAGAATAACGAAAACAACACCCACACTCAAAATGAAGTTAAGGGAGGAACACCCAGAAACATGACACATCAATATCAGAAAACACCAGGAAGGGAATCCAACACACCCCAATTTAAACACCCCAATACAGGGCACTTACTTCCTGCCCAGGCCATTTTTCAGCTTTCATCGCTTTCACACTTTGAATGACAATTGCGCGGTCATGCTACACCGTAACCATGTGACATTTTTATCATTTTCTTCACACAAATAGAGATTTATTTTGGTGGTATTTAATCACTCCTGGCTTTTTTATTTTTTCCTAAAAAAAAATTTGAAAAAAAATAGTTTTTCTTAGTTTCTGTAAGTAAATTTTGTAAATAAATAATAATTCTCCTTCACTGATGGGCATTGATGAGGCAGCACTGATGGGTACTGATAGGCTGCACTGATGAGGTGGCACTTATGGGCACTGATGAGTCGGCACTTATGGACACTGATTAGGTGGCACTGATGAGGAAGCATGAATATGCCATACTTATGGGTACTGATAGGTGGCACTGATATGTGGCACCGATGAGCACTGATAGGAGGCATTGATGGGTGTCACTGGTGGGCACAGATAGGCGGCACTGATGGGCACAGATAGGTGGCACAGATAGGCGGCACGGATAGGCGGCACTGATGGGCATTGATGGGCAGCATTGATGAGTAGCAGTGATGACCATTGATGGGCAGCAGTGATAGCCAGCACTAACTGGCATCACTAATGGCCACTGATTGCTGGCACTTGTGGGCACTGATTGCTGGCACTTGTGGGCACAGATTGGTGGCAATTGGGGGCACTGGTTGGCACTGATTGCTGGCAGTGGTGGACACACAGTTCTGGCACTTGTGGGCACTTACTTGTAATCAGGGCATTGATGATCAGTGCCCTGATTACATCCCTAGCTGCCCCCTGTGAGGAGATGCCGCTGATCAGCTCTCCTCTCCTCACACTCTGTCAGTGTGAGGCGAGGAGTGCCGATTACCGTTATCTCCATGTTTACATGTGACCGGCTGTGATTGGAAATAGTTGATCACATGGTTAAAGAGCCGCGGCTCTTTACACAGATCTTGGTTGCACCGTGTCCTAGCAACACAGTGCGGCCATGATCGCCGCACTGCGTGCCCCCGGGGGTGCAGGAGAACGGTCGTTCTGGGAGGCTGTCAAATGACGTCCACCCAGGACGAGAGCTGCACCGCCCAGCCGCCATTTGACAGCAGACAGGTGGGAAGTGCTTAACCTACAAGTGTATAATAGATTTGAAGCTCTAGCTTATGAAACCCCATCTCCCAGACACAACAGACCACCCCCAAGAACACATGACCCACCCCCTCAAGACTATGGGTACAATGGACTCCCACAATATTATGGACCTCCAAAGAGGAATTATTGGGGGGGGGGATTTTTACCACAGAGGGTATGGAGGCCCACCATGGAGGGGAAATGGGAGGCCAAGTGGCAGGGGGTCTATTGGGCTCCCCCTGGTGGACCCAACCAATATTGGAGACCGCAGGGTCCAAATCATTACCAAAATTATCAGAGGGAAAACACCAGAGAAAACACAGCCCACAGAGGGGGAAGGGAAAAAAAAGAAAAAGAGAGAATTACTGTAGGGACATTAATCATCAATCTCAGTAGAGCCATTTTCATGAAAGAAGAATTGGAGGTTTTACAATTTGGCTTGAAATATGCTCCCCCCAAAGGAATATGGATTAATTTCAAACTTTTATTGACCTGCATATACTTGTTAGGAATATCAACATCAAGATTTTTTTTTCAAACAAAACATGACTAATAATCAGGAAGAAACACAATATACACACAGTGGCCTCAGAAATCGATCTACTTTTCTAAAACAGTGGCAACCAATGTTTAGAAGTTTTTAAAATGATGATAGAAAAAAAGATAGAAGCCATATACATCAAACCAATTAAATGGAACAAAAAAAATAGAAAAGGCATAGAAAAACAGGATAAAAAAACAAAAAACGAATTATCAGGCCGGCAGACAAAGGAGGTGGTATTGTGGTCATCAATAAAGAGGACTACAATAAGAAGTTAAACAGGCTAATATCGGACAAAGACACATACAAAAAGTTAAAGGAAAAAAATTAAAAGCTAAATTTACAAGATTAATAAAAGGAGCAACAAAAGAAGGTATACTAAACAAAAAAGAAGCCTGTTATGTGATTCCAGATGCCCCTAAAACACGATAGTATATCAAGTTCCAAAAATCCACAAAAGTGAAACAAAACCACTGGGGCGCCCCATCATTAGCGGAATTAACTGTCTTTTTTTAGGATTGGAGAATATTTAGATCATTTTCTACAGCCGATTGCACAAAGTTATCCATCCTATACCAATGACAGTGGAGATCTGATAAATAAAATCAAAAATACAGTAGTCAATGAAAATTGCATACTGGCCAACATTAATGTGGTCTCCTTATATACCAACATCAAACAAAAGGATGCACTCAATGCTGTTAAATGGGCTCTCAATAAGAAAACACAAGAATTTATGTTGAACACATTGAAATGAGCTATGGTAGGAGATCATTTTTGGCATGATAAACAGTTTTACGTACAAAAAAAGAGGCATAACAATGGGAGCGAAATATGCCCCGACAGTTGCTAACATTTTTGTTAGTAAATGGGAAGCTGAGAACATCTATAATAGGAGAAAACCAGAACTAAAAGTCTACCAAAGGTATATAGACAATATTTTCATTGTATGGGGGGGTCAGAAGCAAAACTAAAAGAATTTTTAAAGGAAATAAATGTAAACAAGTACAATATAGCCTTTTCAGCAGAGTATACAAGAACAAAGTACATTATTTGGATTTGGAAATATACCACCAAAACTATAGGCTGTGCATGAAAATATACTTAAAAAAAAAAAAAAAAAAAAACGATTGTAATGAATACATCCCAACAAGCAGTGGGCACCATCCTAGATGGTACCAAAAAGCCAACTCGTAAGAATAAAAAGAAACTGTGACCTTAAGACAGACTTCAATATGCAAGCCAATACCATCATAGATTTAACGAAAAAGGATATAAAGAAGATAAGTTGATCAAAACAAAACAGCAAATAAATCTATGAATAGTTAACAAATACTAAAACCAAAACAAAAGAATCAGAAAAAGATTATAGCATAGTCTTCAATACAGTAGACAGTATAAAATGATGGAAAGAGCTTTTAAAAAACACTGGCCTATATTACGTAGGGACCTCATAGTAGAAAAAAAATGATCCCCAAAAACCCACAGTTCATATATAGATGCCCTTCCATTCTCAAAAATAGATTGGTAAAAGGCATTCCGGACCCCCCCTAAATAAACAGTCACTTTCTTGGACCAAGTCATTTTTTTTAGATGTGTTAAGTGTATGACATGCAAAACGTGCCAGGGCCAAAGAAAAAACACACATTTCAAATTGGACATGTACAATTTGTTTTGCTCCAAATTAGTTTTTTAACGAATTACGACAAATTTGTTAATTTGTTAATTTGGAAATATCCAAATTAACGAAAACCCATTCAACAAATTTTTCCAAATATTTGTAAATTCGAATATTCAAATATTTGAAGATTCGTAAATTCGAATATTAGTAAATTCATAAATTCGAATATTCGTAAATTCGAAAAATCACAAATTCAAAATGCGAAAATCCAAAATTTTTTAAATTTGTCAATTTAAATATTCGGAAATTCAGAAATTAAAAATCCAAAAATCAGAAATTTCAGAAATTCGAAAATCCGAAGATTGGAAAACCCGAAAATTAGAAAATTAGAAACAATACCTAGCTAATAATAACTTACCAATAATAACTTACCTATTACTAACTATTAAATGATAGGTATTGGAATTTCCTTTCAAATTTGGCTGTTAGTGAACGTAACGAACATGAATTTATCCAAGGTTGCGAATTGTCCAAAATAAAGAATGGAACAAATGCAACTTAGCAAATTAATATTAATAAATAACAATAATAATTATAACAATAAAACCTTTTTATTGTTATTAATTCATTCCGTTTCATTTATTTAGATGCGTTTTTTCGTTATTTCGGATAATTCGTAACTTTGGATAAATTCGTATTCATTACGTTCAACACCCAAACAGCCAAATTTGAAAGGAAATTCCAATACCTATAATTTAATAGTTAGTTATTATTAGTTAGTTAGTCATTATTTCAAATTTCTAGATTTTCGTTCTTTCAAATTTTCGGATTTTCTTTCTCATTTTCAGATTTTCTCATTTTGGATTTTTAAAGTTTGAATTTCTGATTTTTTGAATTTATGAAAATTCAAAAATGTGAAAATCCATAAATTTGGAAATTCAATAATTTGAAAATTCCTAATTTTCTGAATTATCGAATTTCCGAATTTTTGGATTTTCAAACTTTTGGATTTTCAAATTTACAAATGTATGAATTTTCAAATTTACGAATTTCATTCATAACGAATGACCCGAAAAAACAAACAAAAAAACCTGTATGAAACGTAAATTTAAACAAATACATTTTTTGGCAGTGCACATGTCTATTTACAATCAAAACAAACAGGAGAAAAATTTGAAGTAAAAAAGTTAATCACGTGCTATAACACTCATGTCACTTAATTGTTGGAGTGTACGTGTGGGTTACAGTACGTGTGAAGAACCACCAGGGTATTGAGAGTCCAATTGAGAGAACATTTGAACAATATAAAAAGGGTCATTATACTGCTGCCAGTCGGCTCTTTCACACAAACTGCCGTAGCTGAGATAGTGGGAAAGAGAGCCAGAACAGGGATCTATCAATGTAAACAGACAGATCTCTGTTCTGACAGGGATGAAGAGAGAGATCTGCTGTTCCTAGTAATTAGGAACAGCGATCTCTCTCCTCCTCCAGTCATTCCCATCCCCTACAGTTAGAAACACCTCCCAGGAAACACATTTATCCCCTTGATCGCCCCCTAGTATTAACCCCTTCCCTGCCAGTGACATTTACACAGTAATAAGTGCTTTTTTATAGCACTGATCACTGTATAAATGTCAATGGTCCCAAAAAAGTGTTAAAAGTGTCCGATCTGTCTGCCGTAATGTCGCAGTCCCGCTAAAAATCGCAGATCTCCACCATTACTAGAAAAAATAAAACTAATAAAATGCGAAAATCCAAAATTTTGTAAATTTGTCAATTTGAATATTCAGAAATTCGGAAATTAAAAATCCAAAAATCCGAAATTTCAGATATTTGAAAATCCGAAAATTGGAAAACCCGAAAATTAGAAAATTAGAAACAATACCTAACTAATAATAACTTACCAACAATAACTTACCTATTACTAACTATTAAATGATAGGTATTGGAATTTCCTTTCAAATTTGGCTGTTAGTGAACGTAACGTACATGAATTTATCCAAGGTTGCGAATTGTCCAAAATAACAAATGGAACGAATGGAACGTAACAAATTAATATTAATAAATAACAATAATAATTATAACAATAAAACCTTTTTATTGTTATTAATTCATTCCGTTTCATTTATTTAGATGCGTTTTTTCATCATTTCGGATAATTCGTAACTTTGGATAAATTCGCATTCATTACGTTCAACACCCAAACAGCCAAATTTGAAAGGAAATTCCAATACCTATAATTTAATAGTTCGTTTTATTAGTTAGTTAGTCATTATTTCAAATTTCTAGATTTTCTTTCTTTCAAATTTTCGGATTTTCTTTCTCATTTTCGGATTTTTGAATTTTCGTATTTTTGAATTTTGAATTTCTGATTTTTTGAATTTATGAAAATTCAAAAATGTGAAAATCCATAAATTTGGAAATTCAATAATTTGAAATTTCCAAATTTTCTGAATTATCGAATTTCCGAATTTTCGAATTTTCAAACTTTTGGATTTTCAAATTTACAAATTTATGAATTTTCAAATTTACGAATTTCATTCATAACGAATGACCCGAAAAAACAAACAAAAAAACCCTGTATGAAACGTAAATTTAAACAAATACATTTTTTGGCAGTGCACATGTCTATTTACAATCAAAACAAACAGGAGAAAAATTTGAAGTAAAAAAGTTAATCACGTGCTATAGCACCCATGTCACTTAATTGTTGGAGTGTACGTGTGGGTTACAGTACGTGTGAAGAACCACCAGGTAATTGAGAGTCCAATTGAGAGAACATTTGAACAATATAAAAAGGGTCATTATACTGCTGCCAGTCGGCTCTTTCACATGAACTGCCGTAGCTGAGATAGAGGGAAAGAGAGTCAGAACAGGGATCTGTCAATGTAAACAGACAGATCTCCATTCTGACAGGGGAGAAGAGAGAGATCTGCTGTTCCTAGTAATTAGGAACAGCGATCTCTCTCCTCCTCCAGTCATTCCCATCCCCCACAGTTAGAAACACCTTCCAGGGAACACATTTATCCCCTTGATTGCCCCCTAGTATTAACCCCTTCCCTGCCAGTGACATTTACACAGTAATCAGTGCATTTTTATAGCACTGATCGCTGTATAAATGTCAATGGTCCCAAAAAAGTGTTAGAAGTGTCCGATCTGCCTGTGTAATGTCGCAATCCCGCTAAAAATTGCAGATCTCCACTATTACTAGAAAAAATAAAAATAATAAAATGCCATAAATCTATTCCCTATTTTGTAGACGCTATAACTTTTGCACAAACCAATCAATACACGCTTATTTTGATTTTTTTACCAAAAATATGTAGAAGAATACATATTGGCCTAAACTGATGAAGAAATTTGTTTTTTTACTTTTTTGGGGGATATTTATTATAGCAAAAAATAAAAAATATTGTTTTTTTTTTCAAAATTGATGCTCTTTTTTTGTTTATGGCGCAAAAAATAAAAACGTAGAGGTGATCAAATACCACCAAAAGAAAGCTCTATTTATGAGAAAAAAGGACGTTCATTTTGTTTGGGTACAGCTTTGCACGACCGCGCAATTGTTAGTTAAAGTGATGCAGTGCTGTGTCGCAAAAATTACCTGGTCATTAAGGAGAAAAATCTTCCGGTCTGTAAGTAGTTAAATATACCTTTCAGAGCACTTCAGAAAATACCATGGAAGGAACCCTACACGGTTAAAAGTATGTGCCATTGACAAAATCAAGTAATAAAAAGCAAGAGGTTTCACAACACAAAACATTTTGGATACGTAAATTGAGATCTATGATTCCAACAGGCCTGGATGTCGAGTTATACATTAATTGTTTTATATATAATTATTAAAAATATTTACTACGGGGAGGCATGGCTTGTGACCGAGCTGAATGGCAGCATAAGACCGGAGCTCCGGTAAAGACCAGGGATACAGCGGCACAAAACAAACCATCGTGTCCTGTTTTCGCACTCCACAGCAGGCGATCTACACTGGGACAAGCCTGGGATAATATCCAGAAAGAGAAAAGAGCAAAGAAAGCCACAGCGCCTGCCGGACTTGTACGCCATGAAGCACCATGAGGGTAGGCAAGATGGTGCCGGGTAGTCATCCACCCCGGCAAACAAACCCACTAGTCATCCACCTAAAACGGAAAACGGGCAGTCTTAATCAAAATAGATCCACTCCTGAGAGCCCACAGCCATACTCTCCCTCCCCACCCTCAGGCAGCCTTGCTAAGGCGAAATTTAGAATGGACAGAGAGGGATCCCTCGGTGCTGCTAGCCCTGTCATGGACTCAGGGGATGACACACATGAACTCCCTGATGCCATAGAAACTTTTCCTACTATGCACAAACCTGTGATAGATACTGTCTATCACAGGTTTGCTTTTATCATTGAGAAGCTCATTGCAATCCCACCTGATGAACTGTATGCACAAGTTCAATACTAATATTCAGGCGGTAGAATCACTGGTTAAGCACAATGAGCAAAAAATGGGAGAATATGCTGTCACCATTAATGATCTAGTGGATTCACATGAAGAGAGAGAAGGGGATACTGACTGGATTAAGGCCAAAATCACAGACATTGAGGACAGAAACAGGAGAAACAACATGAAAATCAGGGGGATCCCTGAAACAATATAGCAAGCTGATTTACGCTCATATGCTTCCTCATTGTTTAAATCTCTCCTTCCTGATCTTTCTGACCTTGAGATCACGATCAATAGAATCCATCACTTGCCTAAACTGTCCTATCTATCAGAACATATCCCCAGAAATGTAATTTTGCGCTTACATTTTTATCATGCTAAAGAGCAGTTGACGATGGTTATGAGCAAGAAGGATCACATCCCTGCACAATACCAGCATCTACAGTTTTATGCAGATCTTTCTCAGTACACACTACAAAAAAGAAAGAACTTAAACACCATTACCAAAGTACTGAGAAACCATAACATCACTTATAAATGAGGGGTATCCTATTAATTTGTCTGCCACAAAAGATGGACGCACCCACGTGGTGAATTCCCTGGAGAAAGGCCTTTCTCTCTTGGAAGAGTGGAGAGTAGGGATGAGCTTCGTGTTCGAGTCGAACCCATGTTCGACTCGAACATCGCCTGTTCGCCGTTCGCCAAACTGCAAACGATATGGGCCGTTTGCGCCAAATTTGTGTGGCGCATCACGGCCCATAATTCACTATGGCATCGCAGTGCATTGCTGGCTGATGATTGACCAAGCATGCACTATGACCCGCATGCTTGGCCAATCACAGCGCCGTCTGAACAGAGAGCCGTAATTGGCCAAAGCCAAGGAGGTGTTGGCCAATTATGGCTCAGGGTATTTAGTACACGCCCCACACTATATAAGGCCACCTGCACGGCGGCCCTGTGTAGTGTGTGTTCCGGCGTTCATTGAGAGAGAGAGAGAGAGACAGACAGTGACATGTGATTTGAGTTAGATATGTTAGGCAGAACAGTCAGTCAGTTAGCTGCACTTACAGTGTATTGTGTATATGTATGCATCCCAGGTGTTGCATATATATATATATATATATATATACACTGTATTCAGTTTAGCTAGATCCGTTCCTGTTATCTTCCTACTGACAGGCAGGCTTGTCTTGTTACAGTATTTACAGCTACCTGAAGAAAATTACTGGTGTTCTTTTGATCTTATTAGTACCACAGTCAGGCAGCTAGACTATTTACAGTTAGTGCAGTGCGTCCTGCTCACAGTGTTCAGCTAGATCTGTTCCTGTTATCTTCTTACTGACAGGCAGGCTTGTCTTGTTACAGTATATACAGCTACCTGAAGAAAATTGCTGGTGTTCTTTTGATCCTATTAGTACCACAGTCAGGCAGCTAGACTATTTACAGTTAGTGCAGTGCGTCCTGCTCACAGTGTTCAGCTAAACCTACAAGTTAGTGGGGTGCGTCCTGCTCACAGTGTTCAGCTAAACCTACAAGTTAGTGTGGTGCGTCCACCTCACAGTCTTCAGCTAAACCTACAAGTTAGTGGGGTGCGTCCTGCTCACAGTGTTCAGCTAAACCTACAAGTTAGTGGGATGCGTCCTGCTCACAGTGTTCAGCTAAACCTACAAGTTAGTATGGTGCGTCCACCTCACAGTGTTCAGCTAAACCTACAAGTTAGTGGGGTGCGTCCTGCTCACAGTGTTCAGCTAAACCTACAAGTTAGTGGGGTGCATCCTGCTCACAGTGTTCAGCTAAACCTACAAGTTAGTGGGGTGCGTCCTGCTCACAGTGTTCAGCTAAACCTACAAGTTAGTGGGGTGCGTCCTGCTCACAGTGTTCAGCTAAACCTACAAGTTAGTGGGGTGCGTCCTGCTCACAGTGTTCAGCTAAACCTACAAGTTAGTGTGGTGCACCCACCTCACAGTGTTTAGCTAAACCTACAAGTTAGTGCAGTGCGTCCTGCTCACAGTGTTCAGCTAGATCCGTTCCTGTTATGTTCTTACTGACAGGCAGGCTTGTCTTGTTACAGTATATACAGCTACCTGAAGAAAATTACTGGTGTTCTTTTGATCCTATTAGTACCACAGTCAGGCAGCTAGACTATTTACAGTTAGTGCAGTGTGTCCTGCTCACAGTGTTAAGCTAAACCTAGAGGAGAATAGGGATGAGCTTCATGTTTGAGTCGAACCCATGTTCGACTCGAACATCGTCTGTTCGCCCATTCGCTGAATTGCGAACGATATGGGCCGTTCGCGCCAAATTTGTGTGGCGCGTCACGGCCCATAATTCACTGCGGCATCGCAGTGCATTGCTGGCTGATGATTGGCCAAGCATGCACTATGACCCGCATGCTTGGCCAATCACAGCGCCGTCTGAACAGAGAGCCGTAATTGGCCAAAGCCAAGGAGGCTTTGGCCAATTATGGCTCAGGGGATTTAGTACACGCCCCACACTATATAAGGCCGCCTGCACGGCGGCCCTGTGTATTGTGTGTTCTGGCGTTCATTGAGAGAGAGAGAGAGAGAGAGAGAGAGAGAGAGAGACAGACAGTGACATTTGATTTGAGTTAGATAGATTAGGCAGAACAGTCAGTCAGTTAGCTGCACTTACAGTGTATTGTGTATATATATGCATCCCAGGTGTTGCATATATATATATACACTGTATTCAGTTTAGCTAGATCCGTTCCTGTTATTTTCCTACTACCAGGCAGGCTTGTCTTGTTACAGTATTTACAGCTACCTGAAGAAAATTACTGGTGTTCTTTTGATCCCATTAGTACCACAGTCAGGCAGCTAGACTATTTACAGTTAGGCAAGTGCGTCCTGCTCACAGTGTTCAGCTAGATCTGTTCCTGTTATCTTCTTACTGACAGGCAGGCTTGTCTTGTTACAGTATATACAGCTAACTGAAGAAAATTGCTGGTGTTCTTTTGATCCTATTAGTACCACAGTCAGGCAGCTAGACTATTTACAGTTAGTGCAGTGCGCCCTGCTCACAGTGTTCAGCTAGATCCGTTCCTGTTATCTTCTTACTGACAGGCAGGCTTGTCTTGTTACAGTATATACAGCTACCTGAAGAAAATTACTGGCGTTCTTTTGATCCTATTAGTACCACAGTCAGGCAGCTAGACTATTTACAGTTAGTGCAGTGCGTCCTGCTCACAGTGTTCAGCTAAACCTACAAGTTAGTGGGGTGCGTCCTGCTCACAGTGTTCAGCTAAACCTACAAGTTAGTGGGGTGCATCCTGCTCACAGTGTTCAGCTAAACCTACAAGTTAGTGGGGTGCATCCTGCTCACAGTGTTCAGCTAAACCTACAAGTTAGTGGGGTGCATCCTGCTTACAGTGTTCAGCTAAACCTACAAGTTAGTGGGGTGCGTCCTGCTCACAGTGTTCAGCTAAACCTACAAGTTAGTGGGGTGCGTCCTGCTCACAGTGTTCAGCTAAACCTACAAGTTAGTGTGGTGCGTCCACCTCACAGTGTTCAGCTAAACCTACAAGTTAGTGCAGTGCATCCTGCTAACAGTGTTCAGCTAGATCCGTTCCTGTTATCTTCTTACTGACAGGCAGACTTGTCTTGTTACAGTATATACAACTACCTGAAGAAAATTACTGGTGTTCTTTTGATCCTATTAGTACCACAGTCAGGCAGCTAGACTATTTACAGTTAGTGCAGTGTGTCCTGCTCACAGTGTTCAGCTAAACATACAAGTTAGTGGGGTGCGTCCTGCTCACAGTGTTCAGCTAAACCTGCAAGTTAGTGGGGTGCGTCCTGCTCACAGTGTTCAGCTAAACCTACAAGTTAGTGTGGTGCGTCCACCTCACAGTGTTCAGCTAAACCTACAAGTTAGTGGGGTGCGTCCTGCTCACAGTGTTCAGCTAGATCCATTCCTGTTATCTTCTTACTGACAGGCAGGCTTGTCTTGTTACAGTATATACAGCTACCTGAAGAAAATTACTGGTGTTCTTTTGATCCTATTAGTACCACAGTCAGGCAGCTAGACTATTTACAGTTAGTGCAGTGCGTCCTGCTCACAGAGTTCAGCTAAACCTACAAGTTAGTGGGGTGCGTCCTGCTTACAGTGTTCAGCTAAACCTACAAGTTAGTGGGGTGCATCCTGCTCACAGTGTTCAGCTAAACCTACAAGTTAGTGGGGTGCGTCCTGCTTACAGTGTTCAGCTAAACCTACAAGTTAGTGGGGTGCGTCCTGCTCACAGTGTTCAGCTAAACCTACAAGTTAGTGGGGTGCGTCCTGCTCACAGTGTTCAGCTAAACCTACAAGTTAGTGTGGTGCGTCCACCTCACAGTGTTCAGCTAAACCTACAAGTTAGTGCAGTGCATCCTGCTAACAGTGTTCAGCTAGATCCGTTCCTGTTATCTTCTTACTGACAGGCAGACTTGTCTTGTTACAGTATATACAGCTACCTGAAGAAAATTACTGGTGTTCTTTTGATCCTATTAGTACCACAGTCAGGCAGCTAGACTATTTACAGTTAGTGCAGTGTGTCCTGCTCACAGTGTTCAGCTAAACATACAAGTTAGTGGGGTGCGTCCTGCTCACAGTGTTCAGCTAAACCTGCAAGTTAGTGGGGTGCGTCCTGCTCACAGTGTTCAGCTAAACCTACAAGTTAGTGTGGTGCGTCCACCTCACAGTGTTCAGCTAAACCTACAAGTTAGTGGGGTGCGTCCTGCTCACAGTGTTCAGCTAGATCCATTCCTGTTATCTTCTTACTGACAGGCAGGCTTGTCTTGTTACAGTATATACAGCTACCTGAAGAAAATTACTGGTGTTCTTTTGATCCTATTAGTACCACAGTCAGGCAGCTAGACTATTTACAGTTAGTGCAGTGCGTCCTGCTCACAGAGTTCAGCTAAACCTACAAGTTAGTGGGGTGCGTCCTTCTCACAGTGTTCAGCTAAACCTACAAGTTAGTGGGGTGCGTCCTGCTCACAGTGTTCAGCTAAACCTACAAGTTAGTGTGGTGCGTCCACCTCACAGTGTTTTCAGCTAAACCTACAAGTTAGTGGGGTGCGTCCTGCTCACAGTATTCAGCTAAACCTACAAGTTAGTGGGGTGCGTCCACCTCACAGTGTTCAGCTAAACCTACAAGTTAGTGGGGTGCGTCCTGCTCACAGTGTTCAGCTAGATCCGTTCCTGTTATCTTCTTACTGACAGGCAGTCTTGTTTTGTTACAGTATTTACAGCTACCTGAAGCTAGACTATTTACAGTTAGTGCAGTGCGTCCTGCTCACAGAGTTCAGCTAAACCTACAAGTTAGTGGGGTGCGTCCTTCTCACAGTGTTCAGCTAAACCTACAAGTTAGTGGGGTGCGTCCTGCTCACAGTGTTCAGCTAAACCTACAAGTTAGTGTGGTGCGTCCACCTCACAGTGTTTTCAGCTAAACCTACAAGTTAGTGGGGTGCGTCCTGCTCACAGTATTCAGCTAAACCTACAAGTTAGTGGGGTGCGTCCACCTCACAGTGTTCAGCTAAACCTACAAGTTAGTGGGGTGCGTCCTGCTCACAGTGTTCAGCTAGATCCGTTCCTGTTATCTTCTTACTGACAGGCAGTCTTGTTTTGTTACAGTATTTACAGCTACCTGAAGCTAGACTATTTACAGTTAGTGCAGTGCGTCCTGCTCACAGTGTTCAGCTAAACCTACAAGTTAGTGGGGTGCGTCCACCTCACAGTGTTCAGCTAAAGCTACCTGTAGAAGGTTGGTGGTGTTCTCATACTACAGGCAGGCAGTTGATTTTGCTAGCTGCAGTATCAGTACATATATATATATATATATATATATATATATATATATATATATATATATCCCAGCTTAGTGCAGCTACAGGCCATTAGTATGTCTGGAAGGCCAAGAAGGAGAGGCAGACTGTCACAAGCCAATAAGAGAGGGCAAGCAGGCTCTGTGTCTAGTGCTGGTCGTGGAGACAGAGCATCCTCATCAGCACGTGGCCGTGGGACACGCTTGGCCTTTTTTTCGGCAGCTGGCCGCGTTGAGCCGCAACATGCGGAGTGGATGACCAAGCCGTCCTCATCCTCCTCATCCTCTCTCACCCATGCAAAGGGTACTTTGTCTGGCAAATCAGCGGCCTCTTCCCTCGGCTCAACGTCATCAGTGACTCCTTCCCTAGCCCCACCATGTCCTCCTGAGGAGTCCCTCGAACTGTTTGACCACAGTGTTGGGTACATGCTCCAGGAGGGTGCCCAGCATTTGGAAGGCTCTGATGATGATACTGAGCTCGATGAAGGCAGTAACATGAGCACGGACAGAGGGGGTGCCCAAGAAGGACAGAAATCTGGCAGTCATGCTCCCCCTGCTGCAGCATACTGCCAGGTTTGCTCCAGTGATGAGGAGGGAGGGGATGATGATAGGTGAGAGGAGGAGGAGGAGGTGGCACATCACTAATGAGGCAGGATGCCCTCCAGGGGCCAGCCTAAGGGCAGCACATTGACTGCATCACACCCCAAAGCTCCACATGTGCAGGGCGCTGCAGTCTCTGCACATTATTCAAAAAGTTCTTTGGTGTGGGCCTTTTTGAGACGAGTGCATCAGATCGCACCGCTGCTATTTGCAACATATGTCTCAAGCGTATCTCGCGTGGCCAAAACATCTCCTGCTTGGGTACCACATGCTTGAGCAGACATATGTTGACCTGCCATGCAGTTCGTTGGCAAGCGTATCTAAAAGACCCACACAAAAGAACAAAGAGGACCTCTTCTTGCTCCTCATCAGCTGGGATTTCCAACCCTACTATACCTTCAGTCCTCTCTGAGACCTGCACTGAGAGGAATGAAGGTGTAGAATTAGGTGTGTCACAGCCAAGTACTTGTGGGCAATCTGCTTTTGGTACACTGACGTCAGATTTTACCAGACAAATTTCCCTGCCCCAGCTGCTGCACCGCCGAAAGACGTTTGCTCCCAGCCATCCACATGACCAGCGGTTGAATGCTAGCTTGGCAAAATTGCTAGCACTTCAACTGCTGCTTTTTCAGTTGGTAGACTCTGCCCCCTTCCGTGAGTTTGTGGAATGTGCGGTTCCTCAGTGGCAGGTACCTAAACGCCACTTTTTCTCACGGAAGGCGATTCCTGCTCTCTACCGGCATGTGGAAGGCAATGTCCATGCCTCGCTGGACAGGGCGGTGAGCGGTAAGGTGCATATTACCGCTGACTCATGGTCCAGCAGGCATGGACAGGGACGCTACCTATCTTCCACCGTGCACTGGGTGACTCTTCTGGCAGCTGAGAATGATGCAGGACAGGGTGCAGTAGTGTTGGAGGTTGTTCCGCCACCATGCCTCCAAAATACTACTAGTGGTGATTCTGACGCACCTCTCTCCTCCACCCCCTCCTCTTCTTCTTCTTCCATGGCCTCTTCCTGTGCTTTGTCCTCGGAACCAGCGGTGCTCCGTAGCCGTTCAAGGGGCTACGCAAGTATGCAGGCCAAAAGATACCATGCGGTGCTTGAGCTGGTGTGCTTGGGGGACAGGAGCCACACTGGGGCAGAGGTTCTGTCAGCTCTGCAGGGGCAGGTTCAGAGGTGGTTGACGCCATGCCAACTTAAGGCAGGAATGGTGGTTTGCGACAATGGCACCAACCTCCTCTCTGCCCTCCGACAGGGACAAATGACCCATGTGCCCTGTTTGGCTCATGTCCTTAACTTGGTGGTGCAGCGGTTTTTGGACAGGTACCCGGGCTTACAGGATGTCCTGAGGCAGGCCAGGAAAGTCTGTGTGCATTTCCGCAGGTCATATAATGCCAGTGCTCAGCTGACGGACCTCCAAAAGGAGTTTAGCCTGTCCAAGAACCGCCTAATCTGTGACATGCCCAGTTGAGGTGGAACTCAACGTTGGCCATGCTGCAGCGGCTGCACACACAGCAGAGGGCCATCAATGAGTACCTGTGTGACTATGGCACCAGGAAAGGGTCAGGGGAGCTTGTTTTTTTTCCCCACGCCAGTGGGCCATGATCAGGGATGCATGCACTGTCCTGTCCCCATTTGAGGAGGCCAGGAGGATGGTGAGCAGTGACAGTGCATGCATCAGTGACACTGTCCCCCTTGTCCACCTGTTGGAGCACACGCTGCGTGGAATAATGGACAGGGCACTTGAGGCAGAACAGAGGCAGGAAGAGGAAGACTTCCTTAGCTCTCAAGGCCCCCTTTATCCAGACAGTGTTCCTGCGTGCCCACAGATCACAAAGGAAGAGGACGAGGAGGAGGAGGAGGAAGATTGTGTCAGTATGGAGGTGGAGCCTGGCACTCAGCATCAGCAGCAGTCTTTAAGGGATCAGTCCCAAGAAACCCATGGACTTGTACGTGGCTGGGAGGAGGTGGCTGCGGACCATGTCGTCCTTAGTGACCCAGAGGACTCCGGACCGAATGCCTCAGCAAACCTACACTGCATGGCCTCCCTGATCCTGCAAAGCCTGCGTAAGGATCCTCGTATTCGTGGTATCAAGGAGAAGGACCAATACTGGCTGGCAACCCTCCTTGATCCACGTTACAAGGGTAAGGTTGCGGACCTTATCTTGCCATCGCAGAGGGAGCACAGGATGAAACATCTTCAGGAGGCCTTGCAGAAAGGTCTATGCAACGCGTTCCCAGAGACTGGGAGGTTACAAACTCCTGTTTCTGGACAACGTGTTGCTGAGGCTTTGGTCAGTCAAAGAAGGAGCGGTGGAGAAGGTGGCCGTCTGACCGATGCGTTCAGACAATTTTTTGGTCCGCAGCCCCAAGATATGATCGGTTCCAGCAACCATCGCCAGCGTCTGTTTTACATTGTGCAGGAATACCTAGGGGCAAGATCAGACTTGGACACCTTTTCCCACCGAAAATCCTCTGGGTTACTGGGTCTTGAGGATGGATCACTGACCAGAGCTTGCACAGTATGCAATTCAGCTACTGGCCTGTCCTGCATCCAGGGTTCTTTCGGAACGCACATTCAGTGCTGCTGGAGGCGTGGTAACCGATCACAGGGTGCGTCTGTCCACCGACTCGGTCGATCGACTGACCTTCATAAAAATGAATCAGTCTTGGATCACCACCAGCTACCAAGCACCTGATGCTGATGTAACCGAATAATTTTTTTTGAAATCTCAGATCCCTTCAAAGACTGCCTATGCTGATGCTGAGTGACTATCCCCGAGTAATTATCCTCTTCCTCCTCAATAATCACGCTGATAGCTTGTAAGGACATTTTTGGTTCTGGGTGCCACCACCAGTGCCTAAGGCACAATTTTTCAGCCCCTGTTTAACAGGGGCCTGTAATTACAATTTTTGATGCAATACTTTGCAGCAGGGCTTATTTCAGCATTCCAACTAGAGTGTCTGTGAGGGGTTGCAGTGTTGTCGCACCAGCACCAGTGCCTAAGGCCCAATTTTTCAGCCCTTGTTTAACAGGGGCGTGTAATTACAATTTTTGATGCAATACTTTGCAGCAGGGCTCGTTCCTGCGTTCCAACTAGAGTGTCTGTGAGGGGTTGCAGTGTTGTGGCACCAGTGCCTAAGGCCTAATTTTTCAGCCCCTGTTCAACAGGGGCATTTAATTACAATTCTTGATCTAATATTTCACAGCAGGGTCCATTTCTGCACCCACCAAGAGCGAGTGAGGACTTACAGTGTTGTGGCACCAGCACCACCACCATCACCACCAAAGGCCCAATTTTTCTGCCCTTGTTCAACAGTGGCAGGTAATTACAATTCTTGATCTAATATTTCACAGCAGGGCCCATTTCTGCACCCACCAAGAGCGAGTGAGGACTTACAGTCTTGTGGCACCAGCACCACCACCACCAAAGGCCCAATTTTTCTGCCCTTGTTCAACAGGGGCATGTAATTACAATTCTTGATCTAATATTTCACAGCAGGGCCCTGTGAGGGCTTACAGTGTTGTGTCCACAACAACACCTAAGGCCCAAATTTCTGCTGAGTATATAGGGCAGGCCCCTACTTTCAAACATCTAACTTACAAACGACTCCTACTTGCAAACGGAAGGAGACAACAGGAAGTGAGATGAAATCTACCCCTAGGAAGGGAAATTCTCTCCTGTAAGAGTTAATATGGGAAAAACATTTCTCCTTTCCACTGATGCTTTCCAATCCTTGTTCCACAAAAAACCCCAAATTTTCAAAAAACATATGTCATTGGGACAAAAAGTGAGGTGAAATCTTCTGAAGAGGATGAAAGACAGCAAAACAAATGTCACAGGGGTGATAACCCTTCCCTATGTTTTCCAAAAAGCTTAAAAAAGATTTTTTGGCTGGAGCTAAACATGTTAAAAATGTACCCGTTCAAAATTACAAACAGATTCTACTTAACAACAAACCTACAGTCCCTGTCTTGTTTGCACCGCCTGTATACTGCTGTTCAGAGTATATAGGGCCTGGTGGCCCCACACCTTTCCTTATTTTAATTTGGATGCGGGGTTCCCCTTAATATCCATACAAGACCCAAAGGGCCTGGTAATGGACTGGGGGGTACCCATGCCGTTTGTCTCACTGATTTTCATCCATATTGCCAGGACCCGACATTACATTAAACCCGCAAGCAGTTTTAAATGAGATTTTTTCCTTTAAAAATGACATTTGGTGCAGAGACTGTTCTAAACACGGGAAACACGCGCCACTTTACAGGCATACTATAGACACCCCCCAGGTACGATATTTAAAGGAATATTTCACTTTTTTTTTTTTTACTTTAAGCATCATTAAAATCACTGCTCCCGAAAAAACGGCCGTTTTTTAAAGTTTTTTATGCATTGATACATGTCCCCTGGTGTAGGACCCGGGTCCCCAAACCCTTTTTAGGACAATACCATGCAAATTAGCCTTTAAAATGAGCACTTTTGATTTCGAACGCTCTAACGGTTCTAACGTTCGTGCAAATTTTCGGTCCGTTCACAGGTTTTGGTGCGAACCGAAACGGGGGGTGTTCGGCTCATCCCTAGTGGAGAATTCTTTCTACCTGAACAGGAACTGGTTACTGCCCAGTCACCTAGGTCAGTAGAACCTGCGTGGAAGACGGTCACTACAAAAAATGCAAAATTGCAGCAGTTGGAACCCACACAGCTACTGATGAGATAAGTCCTTTATTCGCAGCAAATACGAACAAAAGAAACTCATTGAGTTTTCCTATTCAATCCAAATCTATCGCAATATTATCATCTAAAAGTGAGTACCTTTTAAGCTCTGTTACACCATGCAGTGATTATTCCATGCGATTCCTAAAAACACCACAAGACAGCAACATTACCTCAAATATGACTATTCGCCACAAAAATCCCCTTACCACTCTACTCCCTTAAACATGGGTATAAAAATCCTCTCCATTAACTCCAAGGGCCTCAATCACCCTGCCAAGAGGAGGTCAATGTGGAAGGAAGCTCTTTCTAACAAATCTGACATTGTCTGCGTTCAAGAAACATATTTCTCTGCAGCGGCTACTCCCTCTTGCACCCACAGGAGTTTCCCGTACATTTTCTCCACCAATGCCCATAACAAAACAAAAGGAGTTTTCACAGCTATAAGAGACTTTGTGGCATTTATGCTTCATGAAGCAGTCAAAGACCCCAGAGGACGCTATCTAATCTTAGTATGCGACCTCAATTCAATTACATACACTACTGTCAATGTGTATGCACCCAACCAACACCAAATATGTTACCTCCACAAACTACTACGTAAAGTTAACAACCATCAAAGAGGAAGGTTGATAATATGTGGGGACTTTAATGCAACACCTGACCCCAATCTGGACTCTTCCTCCGGTAAAAGACGCTCAGGCCCATCTCTTTTGGCTACACTCCACGCACAGGATCTATTCGACGCTTGGAGATGCATGCATGCTGGCGAAAGAGACTATACCTTTTTCTCTTCTCCACACAGAGTCTATTCATGAATTGATCTTTTCCTTGTGGATCAAGGTACTTTAGCTCAAGTGACATCTACAACTATTATAACCATTACATGGTCGCACCACGCGTCCATCACCCTTTCTTTGAGGGATGAAACAGCATGCAATGTACCTAACATGTGGAGATCAAATACGTATTTAATGCAACAATTAGATTTCAGAATTGTCATAGAAAAGCATTTTAAAGAATTCTTTAGCATTAACGATCCCTCTGTGCAGGATCAATTTGCTTTATGGAACGCGCATAAAGCGTATATCCGTGGTATCGTTATACAACTGGGGGCAAGGGCCAAGAGGCAGCAGCAACAACGTATAAGAGTCGACAGACAAAATTTTCCTACGTGAATCTCGTAACAAACAAAACACATCCCATACAATCTCCCAACAACTTACACAATTACGTTATGACCTGAGATTATTATTACTTGAAAACTTTGAAAGAGCCTTCAAAAAGCTCAAAATGACATATTACGCTATAGGCAATAAAGCTGGCAAAACCTTAGCATATAGAATAAAAGGGCTAAGACATAAAACAAAGATTCCATATATACTTCACCCCCTCACCAAACATAAACTTTATCACCCTCAAGACATAGCCGACACTTTCAGTCAATACTACAGTACATTATACAACTTGAAAGAAGATACGAATACTATACAACCCAACACTGATGAAATTAATTCATTTCTACAACATCTAGATATACCCACACTTACCCAGGAACAACTACAGACTTTGAACCGAAAGTTTAGTACAGAAGAAATACACAACGCCATTGACTCCCTCCCGGGCAACAAATCACCAGGGCCAGATGGATTTTCTGGGGATTACTACAAAACCTTTAAACATTTACTGATCCCGTATATGGAACGAACTTTTAACACTGCTGCTGCCTCTGCCTCTTTCCCTCCAGAGATGTTGAATGCAATTATAGTGACATTACCTAAGCCAGGGAAGGAACCCACTACTCCCCCAAATTTCAGGCCCATTTCATTGCTTAATACCGATCTAAAGATTTACGCCAAACTCATTGCATCCTGCTTATTAAATTTACTCCCCCTTCTCATACATCCTGATCAAACTGGGTTCACCAAAGGTCGTCAGACGTCTGTTGCCACCTGCAGGTTGACAAATATCATACACTTAGCTAAGGTGCACAAAGGGCCTTCTCTGCTGTTAGCATTGGACGCAGAGAAGGCCTTTGACCGCATTCACTGGCAGTACCCTACCCAGGTCTTGAGTAGATTTGGTTTTTCTGGCACCATCTTCTCAGCAGTTCTAGCCTTATACTCTAAACCCTCTGCCCAGGTTTTCACGTCAGAAGCGTTATCCAAAATGTTTAACATAACGAACGGCACCAGACAGGGTTACCCCCTGTCCCCCTTAATTTTTAATCTACTTATGGAACCCTTGGCTATATATATTCGCTCTCACCCTGACATCAAAGCCTTCTCTATATCTAAATCCGTCCACAAGATAAGTTTATTCGCGGATGATATAATTATGATCCTAACTAATGTGGAAACTTCCCTGGCTTTGGTACATTCTGCTCTAGACTTGTTCAATAAGTTATCGTACCATAAAGTAAACGAGAGTAAATCCTACATTATGGGAATAGGTATCGACCCCTTCCTACAAGAAAAACTCAGTTCAAAATTCCCATATTCATGGGAAAATGAAGGGATAAAATATTTGGGAATAACCCTAACAGCAACAATGGGTAACTTAGTCGCAGCCAACTACACCCCATTCCTGGGATTATAACATTAAAAACTACTGGAAATAGCCAAAGTAGAACTATCATGGTCAGGTTGACTGGCTGCGTTTAGGATGATAGTTCTGCCACAGCTGCTCTACTTATTTAGGATGCTTCCAATCCCTGTCCCCAACTCTTTCTTTTCCAAAGCTCAATCCCAGATAAACAAGTTTCTATGGCAGGGCAAAAAGGCTAGACGTGCTTTTATGAAACTAACTAAATATAGAGATGCCGGAGGAATAGGACACGTCGTATTGAAAGACTACGATACAACAGCAATCCTTTCACAAAACAAAATCTGGCTATGTTGGACACAGACCCATAGATGGTTAAAACTAAAGGAGGCACAGGCTCCTGGGAAAAACCTAGCTGACATATTATTGACTTGCAACACCCAATCATATACCCAAATGCATATATCTCCTACAATGGAAGCCACACTACTAGCTTGTAAGATGTTCAGTTCATTAGATTCCTCAAATCAAACAACCAAAACTATCCCAATTACCACATCTAGCCTAACATTGGTTATACCAAACTTACACATAACACACTGGATGTCAAGAGGTATACTAACACTAGAGGATCTTATGGTTGGCCCAACACTCAAAACATTTGAGGCTTTGCAAATAGAATATGGCTTGGATGACAATGACCATTATAGATATCTCCAGATAGCTCATTTCCTTCATAAACTCCCAAACACATCCATCAAGGTGCCATGGCAAGTATTTCTTTACCTTACAAATCCTAATACTAAAATAAAAGGAATTTCTTTATTTTATAACCTTCTAAACAACAAGCATGTATTTACCAAGACCAACAACATCATAACGTGGGAACAGGATATAGGCACAACATTTACCGAAGAACAATGGCAAAAAGCTGTGCACAATACATTTGTTGCGGCTAAATGCATTAACCTGTGGGAGATAACTTACAAAATAATGTTAAGATGGTACTTAACACCATACCGAATATCCAAATTTGCTAAACAGGCCTCACCTTTATGCTGGAGAAACTGTGGAAATATTGGTACGTTATCCCATATAATGTGGAACTGCCCAGTCCTCCGAACATTATGGCAAAAAGTATTTAATTTAATCTCAGTGATATCAGGCTCAATAGTCACCCCTGAAGCAGCTGTGGCGGTTATTTCACTAGGCATAGAACGTATTCCGGTCGCAACCAGAACTATAGTCACACACATACTACTTAGCACGAGGTTGGTAATACTAAGACACTGGAAAGATACTAAATCTCCCACTTTTCAAGAAATAGTTGAGTTGACCAACACTCACGCTACATATGAGCTTATGTTTGCTGCAGCCCAAGGACACTATCAAACATTACAAACCAAATAGTCTGGATGGTTTGTATGGTACGCACTTAACCATAAAGGGTAATAATCTTAATGTTCTGATTGCTTGCAAGCCGTGTTTGTTACGAAGTATGCAATGCTGCCCATTTTCTGTTCTAGTTTTCACTATTATTTATGTTACCTTAGCTGTGTCAGTCCTGGCGCGACAATGTTTTCTAGTGCTGGGAATGCTAGTCCTATCACTAGCTTCTTTAAGTTATAATTATTTTATATAAAACATATGTTGTAGAGCTTCCAGCCGTTAATTATACTACTATATCTACCAACTGGTCAATATTTGCATGTACAAAACAAACTTATTGTATATTATCAGATGCACAAGACGAACCTGTGATGCCTAAGATTGTTTGTATAACTTCTATGCTATCTTTTATACCAATAAAAATCTATTGAAATTAAAAATATTTACTACTACTAATTTATTTAGGCTCCCAAAAACATACTGTGTATATATTTGACATATCCTAATTACCATGCAAGGGAAACAGAAAGCAAGACAAGGTAGCTTTTTTCAGAAACAGCAATTGTCCTAATTATTTGTGTTTTCATCGCATTTAAAAAAAAAATCATTTTCTATTATATTTTGTTTATTTTATTTTCGTTTTTTTATTACCACTCTTATTTTCTCTTTTTTCTTTATTCTCTTTTTTTCTTTTTCTTTTTTTTCTTTATTAATACCTAAAATTGTGTTACTTTTTTATATTGCTCTATTTATTTTTTTGTCATATTTTTATAGTTGGATTTTTAAATACAAAATGCTCTGATGCAAAGTATTAAGACTAATCCACAGATGAATACTGCCCTGCAATTCATATACCAGTGGCCACCATTTAGATAAATGGAAGCTCACAATAGGTGTAGTAGGAGGGCCAGAGGGAGTATTGGGAGGGGTTATTGTTATAAAAGTCACCAGCCACCAGCCACCAGGAGACTCAGCCTCTGATGACGCTCCCAGGGCGGAGTGAAATGCATTAGGTACAGGGACTTTTGGTGACATCATTTCCTGGATTTTGGAATGCAAATCACGGATTGCACTGCATTTTATATACTTGTCTTGACAAACTAACATGTGAGTAGATTACTTTATAATAAAGCCTTTTTGAAGGATATCACGCCATGTATGCTCTATTTCTTATCCTATGAGTATATCCAAACACTGGAGCCAAGTGGAAGAGAAAAAGATGCATCTATAAAAGATATATTTCACCAGTACATGCAATCTTTACATGGACAGCTGGTGAGTGTGGGCACAAGAAATAATATATTATTTAAGCAAAAAATAAATTGAGCTAGTCAGTGAATATAACACTCAAGTGAATAAAATAAAGTGCAATGTGCAAAAAGCTCACCCTATCCTCCACTTAGCTCAGCACCCTGAAGGTTGTCACGCAGCTCAGCACCTCAGGCCAGGGGTATATAAATTGTAGGGCAGTATTCATCTGTGGATTAGTCTTAATACTTTGCACCAGAGCATTTTGTATTTAAAAATGCAACTATAAAAATATGACAAAAAATAAATAGAGCAATATAAAAAAGTAACACAATTTTAGGTATAAATAAAGAAAAAAAAGAAAAAGAAAAAAAGAGAATAAAGAAAAAAAAGAAAATAAGCGTGGAATAAAAAAAACGAAAATAAAATAAACAAAATATAATAGAAAATGATTTTTTTTTTAAATGCGATGAAAACACAAATAATTAGGACAATTCCTGTTTCTGAAAAAAGCTACCTTGTCTTGCTTTCTGTTTCCCTTGCATGGTAATGCAAGGACAGACACCCTGCTTGACTAAATGTTACCTCTGAGCTCCTTGCCTGCCTTGCAACTTCTTCAGTTGGATTGTATAAGCAGAATCTGGGAAAACCCAGAGGAAGCAAATGGACCACAAGAATGTACCTGTAATACCCCACTTCTCTTCCAAGGGGATAACTTAAGAGGACTTGGATATTCACATTGGACTGGAAAAGGTGACCTTTGTAATCGAGCTCCTGGGAGGTTTGCGAGACAGAAGCTAGAGGCCCTGATTGATGTGATTTCACCCAACCCGAGGTCCAATCACTGAGAAATTACCAGCTTTGTGAAGGTCCCGCTGTGAGGGGGGACTACAGTAAGGAATTCATCCACCACTTCATTGCCCTTGGAGGTTACTTTCTTACTACTCCGCAGAGAATATTCTGTGTCATGGATCTGCCACCTAAGGGTTAACTTAGTCCAGGCTGATTTCAGTGATTGGCAACAGGCTGCCTTATTTAAACACCTCAGCAGCTCTGTGTCCTTGCTGTTTGATCTGCAGCTCTGTGTATGTGTTTCCTGAAGATCTGATATCTGCTCCTGTTTGACCTGGCTTGTTTTGAGACTGTTCCTGTTATCCGCCTGCATCTGACCCTTGGCTTGTTTGACAATTCCTTCTGCCTGCTCCTCTTGTACCTTTGTTGCCAGCCTGATTATCGACCCGGCCTGCCTGACGTTCCAAGACTATCCATCCAGTCTGCTGATCCATCCAGTCTGCTCACCTGTCTTCTGATCCATCCAGTTTGCTCACCTGTCTGCTGATCCATCCAGCCTGATGGTCCTGTCTGCTGTGCCGGCCATCTGACCCATCTGCTGTTGATCCTGCCAGGTATTCATACCATTCTGCACTCCCGTGCCACCTGTCTGCTCTACTAGGGGCCGCGAGTCAGATACGTAAGGGAGGCCTTCCTCTGCACTATCGGGCTCATCAGTCACGTGAGAACTTGACAGTATTAAACAGCCATGTCTGAGCCCGAGCGAGGAACCTCCCCCATGGAAGAACTGTGCCGACACCTAGCGGGTTTGACAAAAGCTGTTAAAGATCTACAAGAGGGATATACTCGGCTGGAAGAACGAGTTCAAACTCTGTCATCTCCCGCCAACCCTCAAAGCGCTACCTCAGCTGGTATCTCATCCGCACCTTCAGTAGTAATGTTACCACCAGAACCAAGGGTACCCACACCCGTAGCAAATACAGAGCCTTTCGTAATGCTTGTGAAGTCTATTTTTCCCTACAACCCCGCACCTTTTCTCTGGAAGCAACTAAAGTGGGTTTCGTTATCTCCCTGTTGACCGGTGAACCCCAAGTCTGGGCACATCGTCTGCTGGAACAAAAGGCCGAATCGTTAAACAACCTCACCACATTCTTTGTCGCTATGTCACAACTTTATGAGGACCCCCAGCAGACTGACACTGCTGAGGCCACATTACATGCACTTCAGCAAGGCCGCAGAGCGGCAGAGAACTATGTGGCCGAGTTCAGGCTTTGGAGTTCTGATACCAATTGGAACGATGCGGCCCTTCGTTACCAATTTCGGATGGGACTATCTGATCCTCTAAAGAATGAACTGGCATGAGTAAGGATACCCCAATCTCTGGACAAACGTATTATTTTGTCAATTCAGATTGACCGACGTCTAAGGGAACATCGCCTTGAAAGATCCATAGGTCAATATCGGCCAACTTGGATGCTACCTAAAGTTCCCAGTTTCTCCAGCCAGACTCCTTCCGCTCTAGTTGCTCCGCCTCCGGATTCCTCCAAGCCCATGCAGTTGGGTTTGCTTCGTCCCTCTCTCACCACGGAGGAACGACAGCGCAGGCAAATCAATAACTTCTATATGTACTGTGGGGGACCCGGGCATTATGTGAGGTCTTGTCCTGCAAAGATGCGTAAGTGCCTTTCAATCTCTTCAATGCATGTTCCTGTCTTACCTAACAAAACCTCTCACTTTGCTCTCCCCATCATGTTACAGCTCCCAGGAAAGAGTATCCAGGTAGCTGTCATAATTGATTCCGGAGCCTGCAGCTGTTTCATAGACTTGACGTTTGCAGCCAAACACCTCATTCCACTTCAACCAAAGACCCGGAGACTAGCCATACATCTTGCTGATGGCTCTGTCATTAAATTTTGCCCGGTCACGCAGGAGACTGTCCCTTTTCTGGCTATCATTGCTTCCCATCACCAAGAGTTTTTACGCCTGGATGCCATTTTATCACCTCTGTTCCCCATCATCTTAGGTATGCCCTGGCTGCAGGTCCATAATCCCCACATCAACTGGGCCACTGGAGAAATCAAATTTCCTTCAAGTTATTGCCAGCAACATTGCCTGCAAGAGGCCTCAGTCAACCCTTCACCCTTACTCTGCCTTGACACGAATGAATGAATGAATGAATGAATGAATGAATGAATGAATGAATGATTTATAAAGCGCTGCAAATGCTAACTGAATCGCCTCAAGGCGCTGGATGCATTCTCTGATGTCAGCTTCTCAGAAAAGGAAGGTCTTTAGTTTTTTTCTGAAGGCTTGGTGGTTTTCTTCCATGTGGATGTTGGTAGGAAGAGCGTTCCATAGTCGAGGTCCTTGGACTGCGAATCTTCGTTCTCCCTTTGCTTTGTAGCGGTATTTGGGAATGGTAAGGAGGTTTTGGTTAGCTGATCGAAGACTGCGATTCGGTGTGTAGTGTTTTATTTTCTCGCGGAGATATGGTGGGGCATTTCCTTGTACGCATTTGTGGGTGAGGCAGAGGGTCTTGAATGTGATCCGTTTCTTCACGGTTAGCCAGTGTAGGCTCTTTAGTGAGGGGGAGATGGATTCCCAGGGTTTTTTTCCTGTTAACAGTCTTGCCACCGTGTTTTGGATGAGTTGTAAGTGCGCAAGCTGATATTGGGGTAGTCTTACATAGAGCGAATTTGCGTAGTCGAGTTGAGAATTGATGATTGTTCCCACAACTGCCATTTTGTCCTCTTCTGGGATGAAGGGGATGAGTCTACGTAGTTGGCGGAGGAGATGGTGGGATCCGCTCACCACTGATCCTATTTGTGCATCCATTGTCATTCCTGAGTCAAAAATGACTCCGAGACTCTTGGCTTTGGTGCTTGGGAGATGGTCTGTCCAAGGATGGTGGGAGGTGTCCATGTAGTCTTTATTTTGGAATCTTTGTTAGCTTGTAGGAGAAGAAGTTCTGTTTTTGATCCGTTGAGTTTGAGGGAGCTAGTGGTCATCCAGTCGTCTATTAAGGAGAGGCATTTCTGTAATTGCTGATGAAGGTCTTTTTGTCCGTTGATACGAAGGTAGAGTTGGGTGTCGTCAGCGTATGAATGGAAGCAAAGATCAGTTATCCTGATGATATTGAGAAGTGGGCGGATGTATATGTTGAATAGTACTGGTGACAAGGGTGATCCTTGAGGGACTCCGCAGGAGACTGCCCGGATTTCCAAGGTGAATGTTCCTAGTATCGCTGTCTGGGAACGATTCTCTAGGAAGGATGTAAACCATTTTAGAGCAGAACCTGTAGCTCCTGCTACTTCAGCGAGGCGGACAAGTAAAGTATTGTGGTTCACTGTGTCAAATGCTGCGCTGAGGTCTAACAGTACCAGGAGACTCTGTTCTCCGTCATCTGCTGCTTTAAGGGCGTCGTCCCATATTTTGAGAAGTGCTGTTTCTGTGCCATGGCCTGGGCGGAAGCCTGATTGCAGAGGGTCCAGGATAAGGTGTGTGTCCAGGTGGCGTTGAGGCTAGTTATTGGTCTGCGGCAGTTAGGGTCCTTAGGGTCGAGATTGGCTTTCTTTAGCAGCGGTTTGACGATGCCTTGCTTGAGGGAAGTTGGCACAGTCCCTTCTTTGAATGATTGATTTATGAGCTGTGTTAGGATAGGGGCCAAGATGTTGGAACATTCTTTAAGCAGTTTAGTGGGGATGATGTCGTTCGGTGATGTGCTGTCTCAAAGGCTTCTGATGATGTTTTTGGTTGTGTCTATGGTGATTGGGGACAAAAAGAAATTCGGTGGTTGAGTGATGTTTGTGTCGATATCCTCTTTTTGCTTTGGTTCAGTGAGGGTGATTGTTGTTTTCTG